>OZ038500.1:22549608-22654608 GCA_964036315.1 Acanthosepion esculentum | reverse complement strand
ACGGAGTATGAAATAAGAACCGGGATAAAGGCAACAGAAGATGTCGACTGACATTACATTTGAATTTTGAAGATTATAGTTATCAGGGAATTAAGAGGAAAGAAGTTTCTCTGTCGGGAAGTGCGAGAGAAGAAGCTGATGGAGCAAAGAAGAGGCGGTTACATTTAACGATTACGGTAGTGAAAGAGTGGGACCGAGCTGCCAACCTAGTAGCACGTTTAAATTCATGCAGTCGATGCACCTGTAAAAATAGCTCGTCGGGGCAGTTGCCATGTAAATATTTATAGAAAAGACAGAGGGAAGCCACATTACGTCGGTGAGAAAGTGACTGAAGTCGAGACCCCAAGTCCGGATCGATCACATTACATATCCGTCTTTGGATTTTGTAGACAACCTCTAGATGAACAGCTGGGACACTAGACCATATATGGCAATTGTATTCCATGCATAGACGAACTGGCAGATTTGTAGATGTGGAGGATGGACTCAGACTAGAAAAAACTTCTGGCGCGATAAAGATAACCAACGTTTCTTGCGGTAGATGCTATTGATTCAATGTAGTTGTTCAGCCTCAGGTCAGCTTATTCAGTCACAGAAAGATCATTGATGAAGATCAGAAGTATCTTCTTTTATTTTCGCTTGTGCCTGGACAAATTTAGAATTCGTTTATTGATGTAAAATTGTTTGGTCTGATGAGACGGGATCGATTTGATCTCGTGAAATAAAATATTACCATAGATTTCTAAAGTATCCGCTTTCATCATTTTATATATATATATATATATATATATATATATATATATATATATATATATATAAGTGTGGGATGAAAAGTTCATAAAAATTCATATGAAGGTGTGATGCTAGAGCTGTGAAACCTTATATGCCTTAATTTTAACTCTTCTTATAAATAACTGCATTGTTTCATTCCAGGTACGAGGTTGGGCTGAATCTTCATAGGTTGACCTTGAAGGTTTTACGCGAAAGCTGTGCAATCTTGCAGGAATTAATATCAACTCTTCTTATTAATAACTGCATTGTTTCATTCCAGGTACGAGGGTGGGCTGAATCTTCATAGGTTGACCTTGAAGGTTTTACGCGAAAGCTGTGCAATCTTGCAGGAATTAATATCAACTCTTCTTATTAATAACTGCATTGTTTCATTCCAGGTACGAGGGTGGGCTGAATCTTCATAGGTTGACCTTGAAGGTTTTACGCGAAAGCTGTGCAATCTTGCAGGAATTAATATCAACTCTTCTTATTAATAACTGCATTGTTTCATTCCAGGTACGAGGGTGGGCTGAATCTTCATAGGTTGACCTTGAAGGTTTTACGCGAAAGCTGTGCAATCTTGCAGGAATTAATATCAACTCTTCTTATTAATAACTGCATTGTTTCATTCCAGGTACGAGGGTGGGCTGAATCTTCATAGGTTGACCTTGAAGGTTTTACGCGAAAGCTGTGCAATCTTGCAGGAATTAATATCAACTCTTCTTATTAATAACTGCATTGTTTCATTCCAGGTACGAGGGTGGGCTGAATCTTCATAGGTTGACCTTGAAGGTTTTACGCGAAAGCTGTGCAATCTTGCAGGAATTAATATCAACTCTTCTTATTAATAACTGCATTGTTTCATTCCAGGTACGAGGGTGGGCTGAATCTTCATAGGGTGACTATGAAGGCTTTACGCGAAAGCTATGCAATTTTGCAGGAATTAATATCAACTCTTCTTATTAATAACTGCATTGTTTCATTCCAGGTACGAGGGTGGGCTGAATCTTCATAGGGTGACTATGAAGGTTTTACACGAAAGCTATGCAATCTTGCAGGAATTAATATCAACTCTTCTTATTAATAACTACATTGTTTCTTTCCAGATGAACTGATATCTTACTGTCCAAAGAAGACTTCAAATTTAACTAGTAGCGATTTCTCTTGAAAATGGACAAAATTTGGTATCGCGGTGTCATCACTTACCTACTGAAAAAGGGTTTAGCCCCAAGGACATTCATGGTCGCTACATTCGGGTATTATACTTCAGATTTATCAAGAGTGCATAAGTGAGCAGCTGAACATAGGAGGGGATGGGAGAGCCTTGAAAATGACTCAAAGTCTGGACGTCCTGCAAGTTTTTGAATTTCACAGTTAACTGGAAAGGCAGACAAGAAGAGAGTTCCTCAAGCGAGAAGTGCGATGGAAGAAACTGTTAGCATAGAACTTACGTTTATATCTAGCCATTTCAACTGTAAAATGAGATTTTGCTGTCAATCTAGTACTGCACCTAAATTTGTAAAGTCGAGCTACCACAGAGGAAAGTTCATCAGAACAATTAGCATTAAAATACAGAGTAAACGCATAGGGAAACTGTTACAACGGTAGAAAGATGATTGAAGACAAGATGCCGGGTCAGGACCGATAACGTTGCAGATACTTCTCTGGATTTTATCAAAAATCTCTAAATACATGGAAGAAGCATCAGACTAGATTTGATAGCCATACTCAACATATGGAAAAATGGTAGACATATAATTCTGGCGAAAAAATTGTCTAGTATGACACAGTGGACTAAATTTCCTAGCAGCAGGAAACTAAGCATGCTACGGGCGGAAGTTTAATAAACGAGGAACTTTTAAAGAAAATGGAAACACAATGGCGAGTTATACATAAATTTAAAAAAAAAACGATTGAAATTTATTGGACACGTAATGAGAAAAGTAGGCCTGGAAAATCTGATACTCACAGGACATACTGACGGCAAGAGGATCAAAGGGGAACAGAGAGTAAAAGACGTAACGAGACCGCAAAATAGAGGAACCGGGGTAATAACATATGTAAGTGACCTTCCTGACAAATCAACCATGGCTGAGATTCGAACCCGGATCTCATGTTCAGCAGTCGAATGTTCTAACTATTCGGCCACGTAAGCACCCTACGGTAAATATTATCACCATCGGCATCATACGTTTATTATTATCTCTGCAATAAAAACTCAACGCTTTTTTTCAGATTTTCTGTCATGTCTTAGTTTTGCTTTGTTCGGTGCTTTCAAAATAAGGAAAAATCCCAGAAAGGAATGAGATCTCCTACAGGGAGCTGTCAAAGAAATATTAGCTGTCGTCATTTACGTAACTTAACCAGACATGTGATGAATTTATTCCCCTATTCTAAACGTTTTCTTGCGAACTGTGTTTCACTGCGAAATCAACGATGCTATTTATTTTCGGTTTTACAAGAATCTTTAGAGATGGAAGCAACACCATACACGAATGAAAATATGGATATCACGTGAAAGATTAATGCAGGCTTGGTTGCAATGTTATTATTAAAAATCAATCATGTATTGCTTTACAGTTTACACAGAATTGTTTTGCTTAAATGACAACGACAATTGATGTAGATAGAAATAAACATTTTGATTATATATAATACAGGTTGCTAGTATTAATATCAATAGTAGCCGTATATTTAAATTACCAAAGATCAAATGCATATACAGACAGATAGATAGATAGATAGATAGATAGACCTGAACAGAGATAGATAGATAGATAGATAAACCTGAACAGAGATAGATAGATAGATAGATAGATCTGAACAGAGATAGATAGATAGATAGATAGATAGATAGACCTGAACAGAGATAGATAGATAGATAGATAGATAGATAGATAGACCTGAACAGAGATAGATAGATAGATAGATAGACCTGAACATAGAGAGATAGATAGATAGATAGATAGACCTGAACATAGATAGATAGATAGACCTGAACATAGATAGATAGATAGATAGATATACCTGAACAGAGATAAATAGATAGAATTGGACATAGATAGATAGATATAAACTATATGTCTCCTCCGCAAAATGATATAACTATTCGTTTACTTCTACTCTTTATTTTCACCTTTTTCCAGCTTCTGTCTGGAAAGGAAAATCAGTCGTTAAGAGATCATGTCGTCTCGAAGAAAGACAAAATGTTGTTTTGAATACAAAAGTGTCAATGATTAAAATGTCATTGAAGGACTATGTTTTCAATTTTATAGAAACATTAGTGAAGTCAAGGTGTGGCCATCCGATGATAGATGAGGGTTGGATCTGTGAAATGGTTATTTGGAAGGCAAGATGAATGCCCGGCAGATTCTGAAGCTGTTCTTATGTTTATACAACTTCGACAGCCCGGGTGTTACAATTAGATGAATGAATTGGTTGCTTTGAAAACAGGAAGAGTGTGTTGCGCCCATTTCACTGACTACCTTACAAGAAAATTAAAATTCTTGGCTTTTAGCAACGCTCGAAAAACGATTATATGCGTTAAATGCAACTCTACATCTACATACAAACTCAAATAAAACAAACAGCTTGTTAGTAAGCGAGATAGATATAAATATACTTAGATAGATAGATAGATATGAATATACTTAGATAGATAGATAGATAGATAGGAATATACTTAGATGGATAGATAGATAGATATGAATATAGATAGATAGATATGAATATACTTAGATATGAATATAGATAGATATGAATATACTTAGATAGATATGAATATAAGATAGATAGATAGATATGAATATACTTAGATAGATATGAATATAAGATAGATAGATAGATAGATATGAATATACTTAGATAAATATGAATATAGAAAGATATGAATATACTTAGATGGATAGATAGATATGAATATACTGAGATAGATAGATAGATATGAATATACTTAGATAGATATGAAAGGTAGACAAAAAGAAAGAAATATTTAAATCGAAGCAGCCTTATATACGAACAGTAGACGATGGAAATAGGACATAAATAGATAGAACATATTTAAATTGGAATATATACATAGGCAAATTTTCGCGATTTTATTTTTTATTTTTTCGCCCTTGTTTGTTCTTTTTTATTTTTGTAGACTGCACTCTATTAGTTGGACACCGTCTGTGAGAAAAAGAACACCATGACGCAATTAACTCGATCAAAAATTTGAATACAGCATGCTGTACTGCTTCACATTTGCGCTAGAAGCTCCAATACGAGCATTTCAGAGTGTTTGATTGTCAACCTGAAGACAATGCAAAAGATTCGGGAAGAGTTGAATGAGTCGAATGGTGATTGTGAAGGTACGACAATTCGGAAAACTCACTCTGATCGTTCTGATAAGAAAGGAATTCCTGAAGTTGTTGATGCGGGCCTCAGACTCAACATGGGGGCCTGCATCAAGTCTTTGGCAAGGTAGTGCTTACCTCGGTCAAGAGGCTGGCTACTGAAATACCATATATCTGCCAACAGGACTCTGTGCCATGGCACACAAAGAGGTGAACACAGTCATAGCTGTCAGACACTTTACAACAATATCACACCTTACATCTTGCCACCTAACTCCCCAGACTGCAATCCCCTTGATTATTCCTTGTTGGGTGCAGTTGAGCGAGACCAACAAAACTCTTTGTAACGGGAATGATGAACTGAAAACAAGGATTATGACAGCAATCACCGACTTAAAGAAGAAAACCGCCCAGAATTAGATGCAGGAGATTCCGAAGTCGTCTGGAGGCCGTGGTTAAATCCGATGGAGATTTTATTGAATAAATTTTCTCCTTAGTATATCAAGCTATTTTTGTGAAATTTTGGTAAATGTAACTGTCAAAATGAGGTGTCAATGTTATTTTCATTTTTGCGTAATTTAAACGGCAATTTATCCATCGCACCTTGTATATATTGATAAGAACAATGGGAGAAAGAAAGAAAGAAAGAAAAAGATTTAAATCGAAACATTGTGAGATAGATAGATAGATAGATAGGAATATACTTAGATCTGAACAGGAGAGATACTGATTGAAACAGGCTTAGATAGATAGATAGATAGATAGATAGATAGATAGGAATATAATTAGATAGATCTGAACAGGAGATATACAGATTGAAACAGGCTTATATAGATAGTAAGTAAGTAAGTAATGTAGGTAGGTTAGTAGGTAGTGTTAAGTATATACGCATAATTCTCTTGTGTTTTTGATAAAATAGATAAAAACGCGTGGAATCATCTCCTGGCTATAACTAAAATGAAGACCTTATTTTATTTCCCCAATTCATAGTTCAAAGAATATTTCAAACATTTCCCAATCTATTTTTTATCTCATGGGAGACGAGGATTTTACAAGATTGCACTGACAGGAAATTAGATTTTCTCTCTATTTCTTGTAATGACAAACTTGGAACTCATGATTAAATAAAAGACCTTGCGGCCTCCAGTTCCTTTCCTGTCAGGTATCAAAATCATCACGCAATTTTATTGGCTTTTTTATTGGCTGATTTTTTTTTAATGGCTGATTTTTAAAAACGTTTCATTGGCTGATTTTTTTTTAAAATTTATTGGCTGACTTGTCTGTGATTACGTCATGTTATGTTATGTTAATTGTTGTACCTTCATATGCGTTCGTTCTGATCCTAAATCGGTGCTCCACACTTTTAGCTTTGTGTCACATTTAAACTACGCAGAGAAAACTGTAGGGCACCTCGATACGGTGTAATGGTTAGCAAGCTTGTCTCGCTAGAACTGCAATTGAGTTGTGTGTTCGATCGTCTATGAGGGCCCCATGCATTCGGTCTCGGGCCACATCTAATCTATGTTTAGAAAAATCACCAGGACTCTTCGATGTGGTGTAATGTGAAATAAAATTTAGCAAGCTTTCCTTGCTAGATCAATTACGACTGAATAGTGATTACGATGCCCACTGGGTGCCCGATACTTCCGGTCTTGTACAACATCTAAGATACGCTTAGAAAATAACCTGTGTTTGTTTTGGGAATGTAAGTTTCTTAGTTTTCATTCTTTTTTAAACTCTTTTTAAAAGCACTTCCTGCTCATTATTAATTTTGGGTTTTTTAAGCATTTCACCCCAAGCAAGGCAGAATGCCACTAGCACGCAAAGGGTTACAGAGGATTTGGAGCGAGAGCAGATAGGAGTGATAGAGAAAAGGATGAGGAGAAGGATAGTGGATAGATCAAGGCAAGGGGTTACAGAAGATTTGGAGCGAGAGCAAAGAGGAGTGATAGAGGAAAGGATGAAGAGAAGGATAGTGGATAGATCAAGACAACTGGAGATGTCGATTGACATTACATTTGAATAGTTGGAGATTATAGCTGTCAGGGAAACAGGAAAAAGATATGAAGCTATTGGTGTAGAAGAGACGTCTACATTTAACAGTTTCAACAGTGAAAGGGTGGGAGCTGGATGCCAGCCTCGTAGGACGCTTGAATTCATGAAGTCTAGGAACCAGCGAAAGCAGCTCATCGGAGCAATTACCATGAAAGTATTTGTAAAAAAGACAGAGCGAGGCGACTGCACGTCTGTGAGAGAGCGACTGCAGGCGAGATGCTAGATCAGGGCCAATTACATTGCATATCCGTCTCTAGATCTTATCAAGAACCCCGAAGCAAACAGAAGGGGCTCCTGACCATATATGGCAGCAATCTGTTCCTAATTGCACCACACCCTGTAACTCCTTGCATTTTAGTGGCATTACTGCCTTGTTTGTGGTAATACCGATTTAAAATAATGTGTGGGCAGAGTAACGGTTATCGGCGCAGAAAACAGGTCGAATATTTTTTTTCTTAAATATTACACCCCAAGCAAGGTGGGAGCGGCACTAGCGCGCAAGAGGTTACAGACGACAGGGAACAAGAGTAAAGAGGCGTGTTTGGGGAGAGGATAAAAAGAAGAAAGGTGAATAAGATCAAAGTATCAGAAGATGTCGATTGGCATTACATTTGAATATTTGAAGATTATAGTTAGCAAGTAAGCAAGTTAAAGGAAGAGAATTCCACAGACGGGAGGTACGAGAGAAGAAGCTGTTTGAGTAGAAGAGACGCCTACATTTAACCGTTTCGACAGTGAAAGGGTGGGACCGAAAAGCCAATCTAGTAGCACGCTTAAATTCATGCAGTCTGGGAACCAGCGAAAGCAACTCGTCGGAACAGTTGCCGTGAAAATACTTATAGAAGAGACAGAGAGAAGCCACGGCACGTCTGTGAGAAAGTGACTGTAGACAAGATGCCAGATCATGATCTATCACGTTGCATATTTGTCTCTGGATTTTGTCGAGGCTTACAGCAGGAGCATCAGACCATATATGGCAGCAATATCCCATGCAAGGATGGATGGTTGAGTTATAGATTTGAAAGATGGACTCAGACGAGAAAAACTTTCTGGCACGACACAGAGAACCAACTTTCTTTTCGGTAGATGAAACTATTGAATCTATGTGTGTAAATTCAGGTTTGACTTGTTGCATTCAGTTTCACACTGCACTAATGTCCATGGAAAAGTCATGAATACATCTCTCCACACCAAATTATCGGTTAAATGTCTGGATGAACTGAAGCGAGTTCGGCACTCATTTGGTAGTAGGCTAGACTGGACTGTCTAGCCTTCGGTAGTAACATGTCAGTTGGTAGTAGGGTACACTGGGCTGTCTAGACTAGTGTAGTAACATGTCAGTTGGTAGTAGGGTACACTGGGCTGTCTAGACTAGTGTAGTAACATGTCAGTTGGTAGTAGGGTACACTGGGCTGTCTAGACTAGTGTAGTAACATGTCAGTTGGTAGTAGGGTACACTGGGCTGTCTAGACTAGTGTAGTAACATGTCAGAAGGTGGTAAGGTACACTCGGCTATATAGTCATGTTTAGTAACATGTCAGTTGGTAGTAGGGTACACTGGGTTGTCTAGCCTTGTGTAGTAACATGTCACATGGTAGTAGGGTGCACTAGACTGTCTAGTCTTGTGTAGCAACATGTCATTTTTAGTAGGGTACACCGGACTGTCTAGCCTTGTGTAGCAACATGTCATTTTTAGTAGGGTACACCGGACTGTCTAGCCTCAGGTAGTATCAGGTCAGTTGGTAATTGGGTACAGTGGGCTGTCTAGTTTTGCGTAGTATCATCTCAGTTTGTAGTAAGGTAGACCGGGTTGTCTAGAATTGTGTAATCTATGAGCGCTACAACTTTGAATTCAAAACTGGTAGGTCCGGGATAAAGCCACAGCAAATCAATCCATAATCTTTCGCTGATAATAAAAAAGGACGGAATAATATAAAGGAAAGGAAACATTACCTCTACCCCGTTACTGTTTGTCTACTTACGCTCATATATATCTATCTATGTATATGTCTCTCATGGGGCACCTCGTGGCGGTGTCATTGTTAGCAAGCTTGTCTCGCTGAAACATCTACGACTGAGTAGTGAGTTCGATCCTCACTCGCTGAACCCTACTTTCGGCCTTGTGCCGCATCTAAGCAATGCTTGGAAAATCACTTTATCTATCATGTGAACGCAGAAATGTACACTACAGTTCAGATGTTTGAAGCCATCCTCAGATTTGGCATGAGATTAACTTGGCAGAAGAATGAAAAAGAATTTTTCAAAAAAAGGACGCTTAGAGGCATTGAAAAAAGAATGGAATCAATTATCATTTTTATACTTTCAGAAACAATTGCAACGAATGGCATAAGTTTGTACTGCAGGAATTAAGGCCGATGGATGATATTTTGACGAGAGCAAAATTTAATCATAAAATCCCTTTTTGTTTTCCTTTTTGTCATAATAAAATTTCTATTAAAATAATGTCTCACTTCTTTTTAACCCCTTTATTTCGCTCACGGGGGCAGACTGTTCTAGTTCCACATGCCATGTTTAATGGATGTCAATTATCAGTTATCTCCTGTTAATTTCCCTCTGAAAGTTCTCCACTGTCTTAGCCGGGTATTGAACTCACACTCTTTGGGTCCTGTCACTGGATTTTTGTGGTCTAGCATGTGTGCTGATTCCTTAAGTTTAAATTTCTCATCGGAGCAATTACCGTGAAAGTACTTGTAAAAATGACAGTGCGAGGCGACGGCGCGTCTGTGAGAGAGTGACTGCAGACGAGATGGCAGATCAGGGCCAATGACGTTGCATACCCGTTTCTGGATCTTATCAAGAACCCCGAGGCAAACAGAAGGGGCTCCAGCCCATATATGGCAGCAATACTCAATGCAAGGGCGAATGGTTGATTTGTATATTTGAAGGATCGATTCCGGGGAGAAAAATGTCCTGGCCCGGCAGAGGGAGCCAACTTTCCTTGCGGTGGATGAAGCAATTGACTCAATGTATTTGCTCCATCTCAGGTCAGCGGACAGCGTGAGACCAAGCAGCCGCAGAGAGGATCTCTCGAGAAGTTGGGCTTCAGACAGTCTAATGGGAAGCAGGAAAGGATCCCTGTGGTGATTAATACAGAGCAGTTTTGTTTTAAAGGCGATAAAGTTAACCAGCCAAATATGTCATTATTTTCTCTTCGGCTTACCTATATAAATTTCTTGGTCAGACGAGGATATATTAGAATGTAACTCGAGATTATAGGTTAATATTTTGGTTTTATAGCATTTTTTTGTTGTTAGTTTGCTAAATAAAATAAAAAAAATCTTCTGTTATGGTCGAGTACAAAATTACTTTTCTTAAAAAGTTGTGAGTTCAATACCAGCCCACAAGAGTGGTGAAGCAAAAAAAAGGGAAATAACTCAGACATCCGGAAGAGGCATGGCACGTGGAACTAGAACACTCTACCACGGTGGACGATAGAAAGGGTTAGGTTCGAAATTCTAATCACCATAAGAAGGCCGGAGGGTACAACGGCCGAAAAGTTATCTATATGGCAATGAAGATGAGGACAGAAGTCCGAATAATGTAAATACTCTCCAGCAATGGAATCACTGGAAGAGATTTCTCCGTTATGCAGTCCTTCCTAGCAGGTAAGTCCGTAAAGGTAGCTGTTAATTGAGAATCATCCGATGTTCACGAGATCAACGCAAACGTCCCTCGTCTTATCCTCTTGTTGTTTCATATTAACGATCTGCCTGATAGCATACTCCTATCTTAAATGGATGTTTATGCATGCAGTATAACGGTATAAGGTTGCACCTACCAAAATCTAGATGAGCAGAGCCTGGTAGCTGTTCTCGCCTCTGACCTAACTCTAACAGCGTATGCGGAAAAGAAAACTGAGTGCTTGTATTCAATCTTCCAGGAAACAACCTAGTAACATTCCATCATGAACAATCCGATGCTAAATATTTGAGTATCGTTATGAAGAGGTGTCCTGTCAAGAAGGCCTTGAACGCATATTTGGATTTAAGACCACCCTAGAACCAAGTAGAACTCGTATATACGATCCATCGCTAAATTTGCTGGAAAAAATGGTCGCTTCACTGTGCCGCTCCAGTAAGTACCTGACTCATCTTGGTAAGTTTTATCTTTTTAAGAGTGACGTCGAAAATGGATTACCGCGACCATATCTGGTTTGGAGTTGCCCAGTCTTCATAGAATTCTACGCCTCTTTGTTAGTAATGAATTAATTTCCATCTTACAATCCCTTTGGCCACAAACGAAATTTTGCAAGCCTCTTGCTAGTTCTATCGTTTTTTTTTTTCATGGTAAATGTTCAGACGAACTTACAGTAGTGGTCCGAAAGTCTTGCCTCTCCCATATGAAAACGTAACAGAACAAGTAATACAGTAATACAAAACACATGTACTGGATTCGGTTTATTCACTTTCATTGACGCTGTCACACATCGAGAAGGTTTGTCTGAACACCAGTTTTGTGTAGGAGCTCGTGTTAGCCCTCTGAAATAGAAAATTATAGGGGTAACAAGACTTTCGAGCCACCCTGTATATTCTTTAGTTCTACTTGTTCAAACCTTCACAACTAAGACCAGGTATGTCACGTACACCGACGCGAACAATTCTCATTCTCTTCGTATTCCACGGGTGAGAAGCAAGTTTCACTCGCTCAGATTCTTCCTTCGAGATGGTATTTTTTGGAACCGACTTCAAGAGGATGCTTCTCCGACAACTACAACCTTAACCTCTTCAATTCTTGATTTAATCGTTATCTTTCCATATACCTTCATATGCTGCCTCTCTTACCGCTCATACAACAACCTCTTCCAGCAACACTCTACCTTGAATTGCTCTTGGGCCTTGTATAGGATCAGCAAGTGCTTACCTATAGACTCAACCAAATTTAACTGAAGGTACAAGTATGAACACAGACAATGTTTACATATTGACTCAAATATAAAGCTGACCAATGTCTAATATAGACTCGAACTTACGTATAACCACAGGTATAAACACGAGCATACATATAGAACCAGGTATATACCTGAGAAATATTTACCTGCGGTATAAACACGAATAATGCTTACCTATAGTCTCAAGTATAAAATCAACTCATGTTTAGCTGTGGACTCAATAATATTCCAACTGTAAGGAGGAAGTTTCACTCAATCAGCTTTCTCCCAAGAACTATTATTATTTTGATAACAGACTTCCGCGTGGTAGCTTCCCTGAACACTGCAATCTTCATTTCTTCAAGTCTTTGGTCAATCATTATCTATCGTCCTTATCCTCATATTCTTCGCCTCCTTCCAACTTATTTTACATTCATTTCACCTTCACTGACACTCTACCATTGTGGCTCTTGGGCCTTGTAGTCAGTGTACTTTAGTCAAAGAAAATCCACTTTTGCCCAAGAAGTGATGTCAATTAAAAGATATTAAAGAAACGGATTCTGTGGCGAGCTATGATCGTGTATGTACTAGAAGAACATGGAATTAAAAAAAAAACAAATCATTGTAATTATTATTTCTCCAAAAGCTATGACAATTCATAGATTACTAAGAAATGGAAGCTGTGGAGAGCCATGACCACTTTCGTGATAAAGGGAAATGTCATTAAAAAATAAAGGCAATTTGAAATCGACTCCTTTCTCTTCTCCAAGATGTCATGACAATTTGCAGATAATAAAGAAATGGAAGCTGTGGAGAGCCACGATCACTTTCGTCTTGCAGAGACAGAATTAAAAAATTAAAACAATGTGGAAACTACTTTCTTTTTTTTCAAGAAGTAACAAGCTGATAAAGAAATGGAAGCTGTAGAGAGACATGATCACCTTCGTCTTAAAGAGACATGTCATTAAAAATAAAGGCTATGTGGAAACTACTCCCTTCTCTTTTCCAAGAAATCCTGACAGTTTATAGCTAATAAAGAAATGAAACCTGTGGAGAGTCATGATCGGATGATGATGAAGGGACATGGCGTTTAAAAATGCTTTAATTCGCACAGCCTTTGGTGCTACGATTTCATTCCCATCTTCGGATAAGCGACAACCTAATTAATTGTGTGCAGTCGCAGTATCCTGCTGTAAGAATCAATCGACCACTGTTAGTGCATTGGCTTTTGCAGGCAAAGGCATTCACTTCGAATTCTTTCCGAGCGAAAGGACAGCGCCAGATCCTCTTTGACCTTCCTACTTATCCATAATCCCGGAGAAAATCCAGGATGCCTACAACACGAAAGCGGGAAGCATCTATCGGGGAGGTTTCCGAACAAGAGCCAGGGAATTTGGAAACGAGCAAAGAATGAAGAAAGACAAAAATGATGATGACGAGGAGGAGCATAAGGATGCGTACTCACCGGGGAGGTAAGGAGGGTTATTGAGTTCATTGTGCGTACATCCATCCACTGAACCTGGGATGAAGCTGGAAGGTTCATTCATGTCCTGTAAAAGAAAAACAAAGAAATGAGTCAAAAGAAAATGCACTTGAAAACCAAACCACGTGGAAATCGATAAGCTATTTGTTTCTATACAAAATATTATACATCATTTCATACACACACACATATATATATATATATATATATATATATATATATATATATATATATATAGGGTGCGATGGGTAAATTGTGGCCATCTTGTACTTTTAATTTCGCGCATGGGCGTAGTTTGTTTTTGATTTTGTCGACATTGCAGTTTAGTAGGGTCAGGTGGTGACTGTATGTAAGAAAAACAGCATCATGACGCAATTCATTCGGCCAGAAATTTGGAAACGGCGTGCTGTACTGCTTGGCATTCGCACCGGAATCACCAATGCGAACATTTCAAAGTGTTTGGGTGTCAATATGAGGAAAATGCAGAGGATTCGGAAATAGTTCGATGAGTCTCATATATATATATATATATATATATATATATATTATATATATATATATATATTCCAGGATCATTTTCTAACTTATTCCAGATTTTCTTTTACCCTCCCACCATTGTTCAGTTGGGAAGAGAGTGTGACTGACACAAAACAATTTTCACCTGCTCTCTTTTCAGCAGAATAATTCAAAAGGTTTTTTTTTTTTTTCACAGATTCTTACGACAAATGCTGTCAACATGGCTAAACGTCTTATCTGAAAACTTGGAACAAACAAACTCAATTAGTTTACTGTTTTTTAGATATTAAACATTTTGGGGGATGTATAATTATGCTGTTACACGATTTCGACAGTTTTGCTGATACATCCAATATATACAAATGCCGTTTATTTTAAATGCCAAATATAATTTTGTTTTTAAATTAAAATAACTGTAATCCCAGAGTAATTTTGTAATAACCAGATATACCTTTTTAAATTCAAATTACGTAACGGTCAGTCTATACTCGGAAGATTTCGTTGAACATGAAACTCCGAGTCAAGCTATCGGTGAGGGGTAATATGTATATTTTTTTATATATACTTAATAGCATTTCTGTATTACATCGCGTACTGTTTTACTAACCCCAGCATTATATGTGCGATATATTATAATTGCATATATATATATATATATATATATATATATATATATGCAAAAACTAAAGAAAGAAGGCAAAGCAAAAGTAATAACATAAAAAGTTCACAAAGAACGGTGTTAACACACAAAAAGATACAGACAAGTGATTGTATCGTTTTGGCTTCTAGACGGGAAAAACAAAAATATGGCGGATGGGAGCGAGATGTGATCTATCTTATTGCCTAGAAAAAAAATTCCCAACATGCATCTGTACAATTTGTCTATAAATTTGGAGAGATGTGTTTGATTTTGCCATAATTCCTATAAGGTTTTTACCTTTAACTCCAAAGCATGTGCTTCTTCAACCACGAATTTCGTCATGCGTAAAAAACGTTTTTGGGGGGATACATTCTGGCCTCTCCGAGATTCGGTCGTTGTCAAGATGAGAATTATATCTGTGTTAGTCAATGGCGGGAGCGTTCACGACGAGGATGAAAGAGGTTCATAGGGCGTTGACTCTCTTTGGTTGCTTTCTTCATACACCAGCTGAAGGTCAATATCAGGGTTGAGAGGGAAGATGCTTTCTTCCGAGGGCTTTGCTGAACGATGAGTGACTGTAGCACGACTGGTTCGAGTGAATGGTGCTAACCTTGCGTGGCATCTCGAGCTTTCCGCATGAAGGACTTGTTTGTTTTTTTCAGGAAAGACATGCCTGCCCTACACAGTTAAACCAGTGCAGAAGATTTTGTGTTTAGTTTGTTTTTTTTTTTCCTGAAAATCCGTTAACTTGGGTAGGGAGTAAATGACCCTTGGCACTTTTTACTTTTTTATTCCCAAACATTTTTCGTTTTTCATTTCCGCTCTCACCCCTTTACATGACAGAAAGCGTTGGGAACATTTCGCGTTTTGTTTTTTACATGTTCCCACCGTACGTTTCGACCAGTTATCTTGTTTTTCCGTCACATTTAGCCGATGTGATTTTCCCGTACTATCATTTTCATTGTATATTTGTTCATTATCTCATAGAATTATTTTTTATCATTATGGATATAAAAGTAATTTATATTTTAACCCTCTCTCCACAGGTTTGTAAATACGGATAATTAGTTTAGAATCTCATCGGATGCATGTTATCTGTTGGGGATCATAGTATAGATGTGTTTCCAGTAGAAATATGGTATTTTGGTTTGGTTTGGTTTGTTTTGTTTTGTATTAAGGCATATCAACCTCAATGTGTTATTTAATGCCGACAAGATTTTTATTGCTGGTTATATTTTCTATCTATCTATCTATCTATCTATATCAATATATATTGGTTTGTTTTGTTTTGTATTAAGGCATATCAACCTCAATGTGTTATTTAATGCCGACAAGATTTTTATTGCTGGTTATATTTTCTATCTATCTATCTATCTATCTATCTATCTATCTATCTATCTATCTATCTATCTATCTATCTATCTATCTATATCAATATATATTGGTTTGTTTTGTTTTGTTTTACGGCATATCAACCTCAATGGGTTATTTAATGCCGACAAGATTTTTATTGCTGGTTATATTTTCTATCTATCTATCTATCTATCTATCTATCTATCTATCTATCTATCTCAGTATATATTGGTTTAGTTTGGTTTGTTTTACGGCATATCAGCCTCAATGGGTTATTTAATGCCGACAAGATTTTTATTGCTGGGAATATTTTTGTTCAAAAATGTATTGCTGGTAATATTTTTATTTTTCCAAAAATGTATTCCTGGCAATAATTTTTTCCTTCAAAAATTCATTGCTGTTAATAATTTTTTTACAAAATTTTTTTGCTTGTATTAAAACTTATTTTTACACTTTCATAGTGTTTTGACCCTAGTTTGGGGTTAACTATTTGCCCATAGCTGGGACCCTAATATGTGCTACCAACCCGGGTCATGGTGCACCTGGGAACACCAGCAAGCAAGAGGTGGTTCCATGCTTCTCAAAATCTCCCGATCAGACGCCTTGCTGTCGGATGTAGTTCATCGTCTTACCCAGGACTATCTATCTCAGTATATATTGGTTTGGTTTGTTTTACGGCACATCAACCTCAATGCCGACAAGATTTTTATTGCTATTAATATTTTTTTCAAAAAATATATTGTTGGTAATATTTTTTCAAAAATGTACTGCTGGTAATAATGTATTGCTTGTGATAATTTTTCATCAAAAAAGTATTGCTAGCAATAATTTTTTCAAAAAATTAGTCCTGGTATTAAAATCTATTTTTATACTTTCAAAGTGTTTTGACCCCTTTTTGAGCAATTAGCTATTTGCCCATAGCTGGGACCTTAATAGGTGCTATAACCTCGAATGAGGGTGAACCTGGGAACACCAGCAATTAAGAGGTGGTTCCACGCTCCTCAAAACATCCTTGTCAAAGGCCTTGCTGTCGTATGTAGTCTATCGTCATACCCCGGACATGGTATTTTGGTGAAAAGTTTATATATATATATATGTGCATCAGTGAATGGAACTAGTTAAGTAAAAGTTAGACCAGTGATGATGAACCTTCTCCAGTTTGTCTTTTTCTTTGTGTTTTTCTTCTTTTTTTTTTGGCTTCATTTATGCCTACAGTGCTTTACTTAAAGATTTTTTTGCCTATTGTTTGGGGGTCAAACTAATTTTTAATCTTACTAATATAAAGACCCCTTCCCGACCACCTAGTAAAAAAGTTTACTCACCCTAAGGTATTCTATTGATAATTATAATTTTGGATATAAATGAGATTTAGGGAAAAACTCTGTACAAAAAAAATGACTCACTTATATCATGCAACTAGTAATCAATAGAAACATAACCGAACAGCTTTAAATAAAGAATAATAGAGGTATAATTTATTTATAATAGGTAATATAGTTCAAAATATTTACTAATCTATAGGTCGTTCTTTATTTTGAATAACCTTTTCAACCCTTTTTGGCATTGACTTGATTAGGTTCTGACAAATCTCATCTCCAAGCATTGAATTCCATTCGGATATGAAATTCACAATCAAATCCTCTTTGTTGCTCAACTGCTTTCTCGAGAGCGTGTACTTTATAATGCTCCATAAGTTTTCTACGGAGTTGAGGTCAGGAGATTGGGGCGGCCATGTCATAACACTTACCTGCTTCTCATCAAAGTATTCCTTCATCAATTTTGATTTGTGACATGGAACATTATCCTGCATAAAAATGATCTTGGTGGGGTCGATTTTCACCCTTTCAGTAGAAGGGAGCAGACAAGACTCTAAAATTCTCTTGTACTGCTCACTGCTGAGGGTCTTTTCGATAGGTTTTAAGAATCCAGTTCTATGAAAAGAAAAGCATCCCCAGAACATTATACTGAACGGATGTTTGACAGTACTTGCTGCTAAATTCAAAGAGCTTTCAAAGCTTCTTCTTCGGATTTTAGATCGCTTATACTTTGAATTTAGCTCAACTTTCGTCTCATCGGAGAAGAGAACATTCAGTAAAAAAGTTCAGGTGAGTCACTTTTATCGAAAAACACTGCATAAGTTTGGGGACCTAAACAAATTGTATAAGAATATCCAAGTACAAAATGTCTGTTTTTCATACTGTCAAACAATTTCTTTCAATACTTTTTGAATATTCGTTGTATGAAGCTAAGTCGGGTAAAACGCCATGTTTTTGAATAATCCCAAGCAAATTAAACGCACGAATTTTGTAGCTTACCTGCAAACCATTTTTCTGCGACAGGTGCTCCTCTTTCAGTTTCTGGTTAGAAATTTCTGAAGCATCCAATTCCGACATTACTTACATTCGCTTCGAGAGCTCTTGTTAAGTAAACATCAATGCGTCCGGCAAGGTCAGTTTGTTAAGTCAGCTGGCCAAAATTATCAATTCACTCAAGCGGTTAGACCGAAGATACAGGCCTGAAAGCGTCTTCTCAGTCAATAGACAATTATATACCATACAAAGTGCTTTTCTCTTTTTAATATCGTCTGGAGGTCAAAGCTCAAATAAACTATGTTTATCTTTCAATTAGACGAGACTATATTTGCCTTTTAAAACACAGAAGTATTAGTCAGTGGTTAACCCCTCGGGGAGAACGAAAAGTTTGAATTCAAAACCACAGAGAAAACAACGAGAAGACACGTCATTATCTTTCAAAAGAAAAAAGCATCTGGGATGCTGCTGTACAATCCCCACTTTCCAGAATTGACAGAGTTCAAAATAGTTCACGCGGTCTTGCTGGCAAGGACTTCTTTTCTGTCCAACTGCAACCCATCCCCATACTCACTATCGCAAGCCTCCCGCTGTTCTTTAGCTATTTTCCATGGCAAATGTTCCGATGAGATACGTTTCTTCGTGCCACCAGCTCAGACCATTACAACCAAAACTCAGCTTGTTGTATCCACAGTTGTGAATCACCCTTATTCCTCACATATTATTCTTACGGTGTGGGCACCTCGACGTGGTGTAATGGATAGCAAGCTTGTCTCGCTAGAATAATTACGACTGAGCAGTGAGTTCGATCCTCACTGGGTGCCCCATACTTTCGGCCTTGTGCCACGTCTAAGCTACGCTTGGGAAATCAATATTCTTCTTACGGTTATCTATCCACCATATCACTCTAATCTTTATTTCTACTTCCGCCTTTTAAGTTCATATCACACACATTATTTAGTACTCCTCTACCTCGAGTGGCTTTTTTTAAAAGAAAAAATGTGACTGCACATGAACAAGCCCCCTTTTTCCAAAGACCTTTGACAAAGTATGGCATTAGCGGATGCGCTTAAACCGTCCACCTATGGAATTTCGGCAAAGTCATCCAGGTCGGTCAATGAAGTTCGTTTTTTCGGGGGTGGGCTGAAAGGTTTATAGGTTGACAGTGAAAGCGTGATGCTAGAGCTGTGAAATCTTGCACGGGTTAATTTTCAACTCTACCTGTTAATAACAACATGTTTTCTCTCCAGGCAAACTGTCATCTGACTATTCAATGAAGACAGTTCTAACTGTTGATCAAAAAAGTTGATCAAAAAAGTCATCAACAGAAGATCTGACGTCATCATCACTTCGATAGTGGTTCCCAGCCTAGTGTTTTCTTTTTCAAGTCAGGGATAATCAAATCAGGAAAATAGGGAGGGCGATAAACCAAGTCAATACCACAGTTACGCACAACAACCAATGAAACCAAGGGCTTCTTTGCTGGAACATTGTTCTGATGAAACAAGTCCGTTTATCCTGGTTATTTGGTCTTGGTAGCCTTTCGTAACTGTCCCAGAAAGTTGACAAAGTACTCTCCAATGATGGTGTGGCCCTTTTGAAAATAGACAATAAAAGTAACTCTTTTGCATCCCAAAAAATAGGATCTCGCCTTCTACGCAACGGAAACAAAATTGGCCTTATTTGAAGCATGAATTGTTTCTTTGTCTCCGGTTCAAATTGATAAACCCGACATTCATCTTGGATTAAGAAACGTTCGAGGAAACCAGCTGAATCTGCTTCAGACAATGTCAGATTTCCCAGTGATGGGATCAGAATGTTGCGCTTTTGTCAGAAGACGTGGCACGCACCGACCCGAAACCTTCGTCCTGCCAAGTTCATTGTGATGAATATTCTCAACTCTCTCACTAGATGTACTAATAGCAATAGCTGTTTGAATTATAGCCAATCACATTCATCTCTATAGGGTGAACACGTTCAATGTTTTCCACGGTGGTGACATTGCAGAACGTTCAAACCTTGGCTCCTGTAAGTGCCACCACTGTTAGGTTCAACTGCCAACCTGGAGCGTCATCTCCTAATACAGTGTAACCCGGATATAAGAGACCCTGATATAAGAGAAACCCGGATATAAGAGAGATTTTCACTGGGCCCCAAATTAGAGCCTGTGTTAATGTATATATAATAGACCAAGCCCGATATAAGAGAAACCCGGATATAAGAGACTTATCCGGTCCCGACAACTCTCTTATATCCGGGTTACACTGTATAGCAAAACTGTCATCATGAATCTCATTGAGGACTAAACCCTTATATCTGCAGTTACTTGTTAATACTAAGATAGCAAATTTTGTCCATCTACAGGTTACATTTGAAGTCTTCGAAAAGTCAGTTTACACGGAAAGAAACAATGAAGTTATTAATAAGAAGAGTTGAAATTAATGCATGCATCACTCCATAGTCAATTTATGAACTTTTCATCCAGCTCTCGTAATGTCCGTCATCTGAAGACTATGCCGGCGTTCCCAAAGGCTCTGTATTTGCTCTTACCCACTTTTTTATTTATATTTAGGACCTGCCTAAGAACATGCTCAAATCTTTAGTGAATATCTATGCAGATGATGCAAAAGCGTATGGATTGACTTCCAAAAATTGAGGGAACCAGAATCTGGCAACTGATCTCTATTCTAAGCTAGTCCTGGCGATTCAATGGGAGGAGGACTGGCTTGTAACATTCAATACGACTAAAGCTAAACTAGTAACGTTCCGCCAACACCGAACAGACCCTAATATGATGGATGGTTGTCCTCTGAAGGTTGGTCCTTGCTTTGAATACCTGTTGGGACTTAAGCTCACCCCAGACCTCAACTAGAACTCATATCTCATTGATAAGGAGGCAGAAATAATCAGTTCTTTGTAGCATTCTAGTAACTGACTCCCACCTGCAATACTCTAAATTTACGAGAGTCAGATCAGACCAAAAATGGAATATTGGCTGCCCTGTCGTCACTCGCTTGTCTTCGAGTCCAAAAACGTCCAAGTGGTCTTGTGGGTAATTAAATATTTTCCGCCCTACAATTCATTTCCCACAGACGAAATGTTACAAGACTCTTGCTACTCTATGATTATTTCCACGATAAACGTTCTGACGAGATGCATTACTTAGTTCCACCAGCCATGCTACATACACTGGGAAGAAGCATCTTAATTTCCTTCGTATTCCATTAGTAAGAACGAAGTTCCATTCATGCAGCTTCTTTCCAAGAGCTGCTATTTTTTGCAACAAACTCCTGAGAGGATGCTTTCCAAATCACTAAAATATTAATCTTTCCCGTCTAGGATTAAATATTATCTTTCCTACATAATCTAATGAACTGCTCTTCTTACTTCCAATTCCTATGCTCATACAGCATTTGATAACACTCTACCTTGTGAGGCTCTTGGGCCTTGTATTGGGTGAAAATTAATAAAAATAAAAAAACTTTTCACTGACTTAATAATTATCTTCGAAGCGCCTCGAGGTATTGTCATGTTAATTACCAATGTAAGAAAGTTCACACTGGACATATATCTTTTCGTAACTAATCTTGTCAGCTGCCAAACGTTAAGCAGTTATTTCGCCTGTATTTCTCGTCGTCTATGAAGACCTGAAGCACTGACTTGTAACCTTTAATACGACTAAAACTAAACTAGTTACGTTCCGAAAAGACGATCTGATGGATAGTTGTCTTCTCAAGCATGGTCCTTGCTTTAAATACCTGTTGGGACATGCACACCCCAGACTTCAACTAGAACTCATATATACTATCCATCGCTAAGGATGCAGAAATAATGTTTAGTTCTTAGTAGCATTCTAGTATCTGATTCCCACCTGCGTTACTCTAAATTTACGAGAGTCAGATCAGACCAAAAATGGAATATTGGGTTGGAGCTGCCCTGTCGTCACTCGCTTGTCTTCGAGTCCAAAAACGTCCAAGTGGTCTTGTGGGTAATTAAATATTTTCCGCCCTACAATCCATTTGCCACAAACGTAACGTTACAAGACTCTTTCTACTCTATGTTTATTGAAGGAAAGAGGGGCAAAGAAAAGCAACGCGTAACATAATTGATGGGCTTGAGCAAATGAATGGCAGAGCAGGGCTTGGGAGAAATAACAAAAATACAAAACTTATTAAGAGGAAGGGACCGGAAGATGTAGAGGATCATGATCGCCCACGTTATGAAGGGACAGGGTACATAAATGAAGAGAAGAAGTAAATAACCCGCGAGTTTTAATTAAAAGGAAGAAAATGAAATCGAGAATCGTTATAGATTTAGACATTTGCCAAATTTATCTTCGTGCTGACGAGATGTATTACTTAGTTCCACCAGTCCTTAAATCCGCAGCTAACCTCAGCCATGCTACATACACTGGGAAGAAGCATCTTAGTGTCCTTCATATTCCATTAGTAAGGAGGAAGTTCCACTCGGGAAGCTTCTTTCCTAGAGCTGCTATTTATTGCAGCAAACACCCGAGAGGATGCTTTCCAAATCACTAAAATATTAATCTTTCCCGTCTAGGATTAAATATTATCTTTCCTACATAATCTAATGAACTGCTCTTCTTACTTCCAATTCCTACGTTCATACAGCATTCGATAACACTCTACTTTGTGAGGCTATTGGGCCTTGTATTGGGTGAAAATTAGTAAAAATAAAAACATAAAAAAACTTTCACTGACTTAATAATTATCTTCGAATCGCCTTGAAGTGTTGCCAGGTTAATTACCAGTGTAAGAAAGTTCACATTGGACAAATGTCTTTTCGTAACTAACTTTGTCAGCTGCTAAATATTAAGCAGTATTTCTCGTCGTCTATGAAGACCTGAAGCATTGATTGAGTCACGTCTACAATAAAGAGATATCCCATCAACTGCTGCCGAGGAAATAAGAAAAGCATCTCAACCCAACACGGGGGTGAATATGACCAAGACTTATGTGTATTGAAGCCTTTGCTGCTGGGACAGAGAATATAAAAGTGAAACAAGCT
Organism: Acanthosepion esculentum; assembly: GCA_964036315.1. Taxonomy (NCBI): domain Eukaryota; kingdom Metazoa; phylum Mollusca; class Cephalopoda; order Sepiida; family Sepiidae; genus Acanthosepion; species Acanthosepion esculentum. The sequence goes on along the minus strand of OZ038500.1, from coordinate 22,631,228 downwards.
GCCTCCTAAAAGTAAGGCTGAAAGAACATTGGAAAGCAGTAGTGACAGGTGAGAACGAAATCGGGCATGGCTGACCAAATATGGAAGGAAAGGAACAGTCATCAGCGTCTATGGCAGCGTTTCTAAACTGAGGTTCCCAAGGCTTCTGCAAAAACAGGTGAGATAAACTAATGCACATTTGACTTTTTATTTAACTCTGGATTTCTGTGAAAGAAGAGTTTCCTACTATTCATAGGAAAGCAATTAATATATTGTTGCAGTTTTTAACGTCTTACGTGTGTGAGCAAGCCTTTTCTTATTTAACAAGTATCAAGAGCAAAGACAGAAATCGTCTCCTGTCAATTGAGAATGAAATTCCTGTGTGTTTTTCTAAAGTTCGACATCGAATTAAATATTTGTGTAGCAAAAGACATGCACGGGCTTCACATTAGAGAAGCATGTTTCACTTTATCAAATGGCTCTGAAAGTAACATTTTCTTCATCCATTTATTGGTTCACAGGACATTTTACCTTGATTTATTTTTGTCTTTTAAACATTGCCACTAAAAGATGAGAAAATAAAAAACTGAGGCAGCAATTTCGGTCTGTTTACATTTATATTATAGGTATATGATATCGGTTACTTATGTTTATTTTTACGTTTGAGTTTAGATTTTTTTGTGTGTGAATGAAAACTGCCTGATGATCTATTATAAACGAACAGTATGAATTTTATTTAGCATTACCGAAAAATTGGACTAAGAAGTATTAATTTTTCCTTAAACCATTAATTCAAAAAAATATACTGATATTTACAACGTGAACTACGATGAAAATAAAATGAGAAAAATATGGTATATAATTTTGTTTTTGCGCAGGGGTTCCTTGAGACATGTCATTTATTTTAAGGGTTACGCAAGGGCAAAAAGGTTGAGAAACGCTGCTCTATAGAATGAAGAGAAAATACTGGACAAGGAAGAACATTGGCCTGGTTGATTTTGTTTAGCGGTATATCAACACCTCTATGGGTTATTTAATGCCGGAATCTAAATATTTTCAACACAAAATTATGGCTTCAACTAAATATATTTTAAACATGCCTTCAACTAGAGAGAAATTGTATTGTTAGTCATTTTGCTATAAAAATTCAAAGGTTTTTTTTTTAACTGATTCTTACGACTAATGCTGTCAACATGGCTAAACGTCTTATCTGAAAACTTGAAACAAACAAACTAAATTAGTTTAGTGTTTTTTTTTAGATATTAAATATTTTGGGGGATGGAGATTATGCTGTTACATGATTTCGACAATTTTGCTGATACACCCAGTATATACAAAGGCCGTTTATTTTAAATGCCAAATATATATTTTTTTAAATTAAAATAACTGTAATCACAGAGTAATTTCTAACTGAGCCAATTTTATAATAACCAGATATACCTTTTAAATTCAAATTACGTAACGGTCAGTCTATACTCCGAGTCAAGCTCTCGGTGAGAGATAATATGTATATTTTTGTATATATACTTAATAGCACTTCTGTATTACATTGCGTACTGTTTTACAAACACCAGCACTATATGTGCGATATATTATAATTGCACACACACACACACACACACACACACACACACACACACACATATATATATATATATATATATATATATATAATTTTAAGTAAGTTCCTTTCATATTGTCTGATAAGCTTAATCACATTATCGTTGAAAGACGAAAGGAAAACATAATTATTGATACATATTTAAATCCAGTCTAACCTTTCGGCTTACATAAGCCATTATCAAAGATGACAATTTCAATAAATCAAACAACACACAGATGAAACTACAATAATAGCCCGCCCTTGCTGTTTGAATAAGTTCAAAGTAACAACAAACTCGTATTTACGAGACAAGGAAGCGATAACGGGATTAAGCTTATCAGACAATATGAAAGGATCTTACTTAAAATAGACAAAATCTGTCTATATTATTTAATGAAACATGCATTAATGAAAGATTGTGCCGAAAATGTATTTTTATTGTTTCATAGCGTTTTGGTTTTGTTTGGGGGGTTAACTATTCGTCCAGAGCTGGGGCCCTAACAAGTGCTACCACTCGAAGATCATTGGAGAATTAGACGTCTGAAAGAATCAACTCATGTGCTAGGATATATGGACCCACTTAGTAGGCCCCGCATAGAAATATATACACTATGGGAACTGCTAATAAACAAAGAAATAGAAAGTCCCCAACCGCAGCAGCAGCAGTCAAAGGTTGACAGTCAAAAGCAGCAGCAGCAGCAGCAGCAGATACAAGATGATATTCATATACATGAGCAGAGATTAAACAATAGTTTTAGTTCAGAATTCCCTGTAGGTTACTCAGATCGCTATATACCTGAGGAAGACCGTGGTGCACAAAAGTCGAAACGTTGTGATAATAGCAACGAAGATGAGGACAGTAATCGGAATATAAATAGTGTAAAAACATCCCAGTTTCAAAAGACAATGAAAGTCGCATTATTGGCAAACTCTACAAATGGATCCAGTAAGTTTATTATTCAATTTATCTTTTTTTAAAATTGTTCTGAGGACCTGTCTTAAAAAAAGTAAATCGGTCACGAACCCTGTGACCCATCAGGGTCGTAGTACAAGTGGTGTTTTTTGGGGTGTAATAGTCTGGCTGAGTCCAACCATCTCCAGGAAGATTTTGAATTCAGAGTTACCTTCTCCTTGACTGGTTGCCAGCCAAGATTATTTATCCACTGCTAGTATAGGATAAGGAGGAATAGGAGGATTCATGCCTAGCACAGGTGAATGTAATGGATCCGAACCCGGCTCTCCGAGTCCTCACTCCGAGACCCTAGCCATTACTCCACCGTGCCTTTGCTTATATTCATATTCATATCTATATATATAAAACAGACGATGTCTGCGTGTCTGTCTGTCTGTATGATACCTTTTCACTCGAGATCCATCCAACCGATTTTGACCAAATTTGGCAAATACATTGTACAATGTAAAAGATAGGTTCTTAACGTAAAAAAATCGATAATTTTTTAAAAATCAATAATCGTTAAAGCCGATCAAATTCAACTTTTTTCCCCCGATTTCCTTCAAACTGGGTATGTCGGTTACTTACATCATGGTAAGCTCACAGATACCTCATTTTTATTTCTACGCCACTGCGTTTATCAAAAATCCGCGAAAAACGAAAAATCGATTTCAACACAAATTTTAAACAAAAAACTCCCTCAGTTATCAAGCAATCTACTACAAACCCCACTCAATTGTAGCCAACAATAAGTTGATTGTTTACCCGTTATTTAACTTGATAATTGAATCCACCCATATAGTGGAAACCCGCGTAAATAGCGAAAAATGGTGATTTTTACTGGTTTCTTTCTTATTTTTCGTTGATCTTTCAACCGATTTTCATCAAAGTTAACACTTGATTTATAAATGTATCCTGTTTTACATCCCTGATAGCACACTGACAAATTGAATTTCAAAAACTTCAAAATAACTGTGGTCTAAAGAGGTTCTTTATGCTGTCTGTTTTACCGCTTCATGTCGTCGGCTAACTTCGATTGAATAAATACAGACTACTTCTGTTATATCAGTAACTGCATTAATTCAAAATATTTTTTAATGAACGTACTTTAAAGTAATTGAAGAAGATAGACTCTGTTACATCTAAACATGATGCTGTTTTTGCTTCATTCTAATTGAACGCTTTTCCTGATCGACCAGATGGGTATGGTTGCTAGTATAAAGTAAAATCATAAAATACCCATGACTACAACGGGACTTTGCTTATATTCATAAATATAAGTAAATAAATGTAAGAATTTTGCTAATCGATTATTTTCTTAAATTAAACCGAGAAGAGCCCATTTCCATATTTTCACATCGTTTAAATCTTGTAAAAAAAAGATTATCTTATTATTATTAAGTAACACATTTTTCGAACTTGCTTTTAAAAAGAACAAACAGAAATATAATCGACAATCAAATTACTTATTTTCCTACAAAAACAATTGGAGTAAAGTCTGGAGAGGAGATGGGCGCCGCCAAGTAATCTAAAAGCACACTGAAAGAATCATGAGGAAGAAGAATCAAAGTGTGTCTCTTCTGCCCTAAATTTCCCTCGAGGATTGAAACAATTCAAGCTTAACATTTAAATGCCAGACCCCAACAGGACATTGCCGACCATGACTCTCTACAGCTGCTATCTCTTTATTATCTGTGAATTGTCTCGACTTCTTGGAATTGAAAAAGTGTAGTTTCCACATTGCCTTCATTTTTTAATGATATTTCGTTTCAGGATTAAACTGATCATGGCTCTCCACGGTTTCCATCTCTTTATTATCTGTGAATTCTCATGACTTCTTGGAATAGAAAATGAAGTAGTTTCTACAATGCCTTAATTCCTCCTTCGTGCACACTGCTAGCGGATCGGTCATGTTTACACTGTAACAGCATTAATAAAACTGGCGCGACCAAGCTCAAACTTCGATCACGTGACCACAATAGTACCAAGTATAAGCACGCATGAACAGAAGGGAGTGTGACAAACCTAAAGATATGCCATGGTGAAAGAGCGGATAGTTTTTTACCATCCCTAGAATATAGCTGATCGTTTAGACAAAGCTGAACGAGTTAGAATACGTCCATGTCCTTCGTATGAGTCTGGAATTGATGCGGCTATTTCAAAACATTATTCGACTTCTGCAATGTTGAAAAAATTATCCCTGGCGTAGCCTATTGTATGTTCAATTTCCCTAGCTCCTGTATTATTTTTATAACTGATCCAGACACCGAGGTATTTGAAGCATTTAGTATCTAATTGTTGTGGTGGGATCCACCTAATCTGCATAGGTGACTACCAACTATATAAATAATGGTTGATACCGGAAGACGAGAGAAAGGAATCACGAGATCCAACTAGAGACTCTGATCGACTGCGACTAGTCAGCACATTCTCCAGGAACGTCTTCCCAGAAATATACAGAAATACTATATGTACTTATTGTGTACACTTTCTTGTTATAATACATTCTTTGTTCCAAGTACATTTTGTGTTGCATTATTATTCCATGCATTAGGCGAGATTCAACATTGAGTCAAGACTCAACACTAATATTTACTCATCCTGATTTTTTTATGACAGATTCAGGGGAGAAGCAATTCACTGATACCATTCGCATTTCATATCATAGTTTCTTCGTCGGAAGGGTTAAAATTACGAGGTTCGTTCAAAAGATTCTAAGCCTCACCCAGAAAGAAGAGCCATAGCCTGTCATTTTTGTTGTGCCAACACACTACCACTTCTTATTAAATTAGAAAACCTTTTTTATGCAAGATCTGGGGGATGTTTCAACACCAGCAGACCCGATCATCGTTCAAAAGGTTTTAAGCTTCACCCAGAAAGAAGAGACATAGCCTGTCATTTTTGTTGTGCCGACACACTACCACTTCTTATTAAATTAGAAAACCTTTTTAACTGGAATGCAGCAAGCAATTTTGAGTTCTTCTGTAGTATATTTTTGCCTAACGCATCTACTCCTCCATGCCTATAGTTATGAAGGCCCGGTCAAGAGCCCTCCGCAGGAACTAGCTTAAATGCCACTTGATATGGCTGCTTTTAAGTTAGTTTTCTTATATTTAGTGTGAATATTAAGGAGGCGGGTGATAATACTTCACCAAAATTTCAAGTCCTATGTAGCCCTGAGGTACGTTTGTCATTCTGCTAGCTCTCCTATTCCCTGTTTTGTAAACTATTTACGCAAAGACCGCCATGCCACGTACATTGTAGCGAATCATTTTCGTTCTCATCGTATTCCATTGGTGAGACCTAAGTGACACTCAAGCAAATTCTTTAGAAGAATCACTGCATTGTGGGACCAACTACCAAGAGGATATTTTCCCGATCACTAAAGTCTAGATTTAATGGTTACTTTTCTAGATATCCACATAAACTGTGCTTCTTACTCTGTAAGCCTCTACCTCGAGTGGCTCCTGATTAGAATTTGAAGTTTTCATATAGAAACCACTTCCCATTACGATAATTGTTATGCTACCACCTTTCTCATTGTGAATAATAACATTTGGGAATTAATGAAAATAAATATTAGCTACAAAGTCAGTAATTATTATACGATATTCGTTCAAATTTTTTCTAAGCCTCACCTACAAGTAAGGGCCATTGCTGAACATTTTTGATGTGGCAAACCATTATCACTTCTTATCAAACTAGAAAAACTCATTCAGATTTCTGTGTTAATTTCTCTTAATTGAATACTCTGCTATTTATAAATATGTTATAGGGATTAAAACAAGTGATAATCTCCAGATGCTGGTCAATATAAAAGGTGAAGAAAGATTTTCCTAATGATCGTATTTCTGGGGTTTGTTTTACAGATTGTGACTTAGCTCTGACCCACCATGTTCATTTAAAATGTTCTAAGCCTCACAGAGACAGAAGAGCCATAGCTGAACATTGTTGTTGTGACAGAACCATTATCACTTCTAGAAAACCATTTTAATGCTTTGATGTTTATGAATATGCTATAGGGATTAAAACAAGTGATAATCTCCAGATGTTAGTGAATATGAAATATGCTTAAAAATCTTACTAAAAATCGTATTTTTAGGCCATTCACGACGGTCATTCAAAGATGTCTAAGCCTTTACAGAGACAGAAAAGCCATAGCCTGTTATTTTTTTTTGTGACAACACACTATCACTTCTTATAAAACTAAAACTAACAATTCAGATTTCTGTTTCTCTGCAGGTGAGAGGTGTGTGACGAATCTAAAAACGGACAAAAACAGAGGCCCCAGCAGTGAAAGTATATGTAAAAGAAAGGTATGACACCCAAGGACATTTATGAGGACACGGTGTAAACACATGCTGAGGACTCCCCTTTCTATCCAACTGTGAGGCTGCGGAATTCAAGCGGGGAAGGGACAGCACAGAAGATGACTCCCCGTTGGGCCGTCCAAAATTCATGAACTGATTAACAAGTTAATGCCATTCACCGTGTTTTGGATGATAGACGTTTTACTGACAAGGAGATAGCTAAGTCTTGAGGCATTAGTTCTGATTCGGTGACTGTCGTTTTAACTTATATCTTGGGTAAGAGCAAGCTGTCTTCAAGATGAGTACTAGGAATGCTGACACCAAACCATAAACTGAAAAGGGTTGACATTTCCAGGCTGACCCTGAGAAATTCCACCTCAGATTCGTAACTCAAGACGAAACCTTGGTTCACCACTTCGAACCTGAATCAGAGATTCAAAGAAAACAGTGGAAACACTCTGGTTCTCCACCCCTAATTTCAAGCAGGCAGCGTCTAATGGCAAGGTGTTGGCTTTTGTTTTTGGGGATTCTGAAGACGTAATCATGATAGACTACCTGGAAAAGGGGAAAAAACTATTAATGGACAGTACTATGGATCAGAATTAAGACAAATAAAGAACGCAATCAAGTCGAAATGTTGAGGGAAGCTGAGGACTGGTGTGCTTTTGCTCCAGGATAACGCGCTCGTTCACTCACTACTCAGGTTTTTGAAGCAGCCAACTGTGGCTTTGAACTGCTACTCCATCTCACCTTGATCACCAGACCTCGCTCCATGTGACCTCTTCCTGTTTCCTAAACTCAAATCCCACCTACGTCGTCGTTATTTTGGAAATAATGTTGAGATCATATGTGCTGTGGAGATTTCTTCTGCAGTGATGGCATTGCAGTGCATAAGCATCATTAGACCAAGTGCATTGGTGTCAAGGAGAACTATATTGAGAAATAGTGAAAATCTGTCCTGCTTCTCGAACTCCTTCTGGGTGAGGCTTAGAACTTTTTCAATGACCCTTGTATCATAGCTTTTTCTACCTGAATCAAAAAAACAAACAGTAGAAACATTCTGGTTCTCCACCCCAAAGAAGTTCAAGCAGGCAGTGTATGTTGGCAAGGTGATGGCTCCATAGGGGGCAAGAAAGCATAATCATGATAGACGACCTGGAAAAGGGGAAAAAACTATTAATGGACAGTACTATGCATCAGAATTAAGACAAATACAGAACGCAATCAAGTCGAAATGCAGAGGAAAGCTGAGGGCAGGTGTGCTCTTTCTCGGGGATAGTTCAGGTTGCATTAGCTGAAGCAGTCAACTGTGGCTTTTAATGTTCGCCCCATCCCCCTTACTCTATAGACTTAGCTCCATCTGATTTCTTGTATTTTCTAAACTTAAATTTATATCCACCTGTGTGGTCGCTATTTTCAAAACAATGATGAAATGACATGTGTTGTGGAGGATTTCTTGGATGACTAGAACGACTCCCTCTTCCGTGGTGAGATTGCAATACTTAAGCATCTTTGAACAAAGTGCGTTGATGTCAAGGGGAGTCTATATTGAATCATAGTAAAAAAAACTGTCTTGTCTCTCCAAATCATTCCGGGTGAGGCTTAGAACATTTTGAACGACCCTACTTCTTGAAACACTTCCTAAGTATATTGATTAACTACACTTAATATACCTGCCACATCGTGATAATAAATATTTATGAATTCGTGTCAGGCTAAATTTTGTCTGTGCCCCCATCTCACGCCAGTAGAATAAAACTGCCAACCCCGTACCGCTATATAACGACGTATATATATATATATATATATATATATATATATATATATATTACGAACAAATGGCCTTTACATCATAAGGGACAACATTTAAGTTGCATGCATTTTAAATGCTTATCTTAATACATATTTTATTTGTAATATACAGGGTGTCCATAAAGTTCGTGTGCACTTTAAAAAATTTAAAATTTTTGTGATAAAAATAATTTGTAAAAATCATTAGAATGAAGTAAATCTATATTTTTTAAGGTTTTATTGAAATTTTATTTAAGTTTCCACATGTCCTCCATCATTAGCAAAGGGTAATACGATTTTGCAGTTCACGGAAATCATTTGCCAACTGATTTACAGTAATGGCTGAAATCACATTAGTTATTTTAGCTATACTTAAAACTAGGTACATTAAACTTTATAACATTTTTACAGACTATTTCTATCGTAAATACAAATAAAGTTATAATTTTTTTAAAGTGCACACGAACTTTATGGACACCCTGTATGTCGATATATGTTTTTTTCAGTTTTCCTCTTTTAGAAAAAGGTGTGAAGTAAAATAATGCATAAAGGATGCCATACGTTTCCTCAGCAGAGATTCCGCCATAGTTTAAAGATACGAATTGTGAGAAAATAAATGAGAATTGTTACACTCGACAAACGGAGCCTCTTAACATTGTAAACGATAATGGGTCGATATTGTCACTCATCTGTCTTCGTTTGTCGGCATTTACGAGGAAACGAACTCATAAAACGAAATAAGATAGACGGTTGAGCCAGCCGAGCAGAGTTGATAATTTGTGATATGTGCCAATGTCTTTTTGGCTGCACAGATCGATCAGATAAACAAAATAGTTTTTAAAATAGACAGGCGAAAACCTGAGCAGGGAAACTACAGTCAAATTGACCATTCCGAGAGGAGCCTATAATTCCTTTGACAAAGCATTATAATTCTTTGCAGCCTTAAAGCCGAATTATATCGGGTCGGGGAGAGAGCCTTTCGGTATTCGTTCTTGATAAATCAACTAAACCTAACACTTATCCTAGATCACAGAGCAGGACTCGGATCACTTATTCGAGTCCGTACGCCTAATTGTTTTCTGTTTTTTGTGTGTGTTGTGCAGTATATTTATTCAATCCTAGATTCTGTCTTCTCGATAAACAATATGCAGATTGCACTAATCACAAAATTAGGTATTGTCTGAGTCTGAACGAGATTCAAAAAGCTAAACATATGTCTGCAGTGTTCCTCCTCATTTTAGGCCCTTACAATAATCTCCTTCAATAACCCTCGATCCTAAGTACCTCTTGGTTTGGTTTGGTTTGGTTTGGTTTGGTTCACGGTATATCAGCCTCAATTGGTTATTTAATGCGGACAAGAATTTTATTGCTGGTTATATTTTCTATCTATCTATCTATCTATCTATCTATCTCACTCTCTTCATATCTATATATCTATCTATCTATCTCAGTATATATTTGTTTGGTTTGTTTTGTTTTACATCAAGCCTTATCTATATAACGACGTATATATATATATATATATATATATATATATATATATATATATATATATATATATATATATATATATATATATATATACAATCTTGCCAGTAATAATTATTTACAAAAATGTATTGCTGATAACATTTTTTCTCGAAAATGGTAATTTTGTTTTTCGTTCAAAAATGTATTGCTGGTAATAATTTTTTCTCAAAAAATTTATTGCTGGTATTAAAACCTATTTTTACACTTTCATAGTGTTTTGACCCCAGTTTGGTGGTTACTATTTGGTCATCGTTGGGACCCTGACAGGTGCTACTACCCAGACTCAGAGTGGACATGGGAACACCAACAATTAAGAGGTGGTTCCAAGTTCCTCAAAACCTCTTGATCAGAGGCCTTGCTGTTGGATGTAGTTTATCGTCATACCCTGGACGATTGTATTGGGTAAAAATTAGTATAAAAAACTAACTAGCTATTCTAGTGAAGCATTTTCTGAGTAGTGAGTTCAATTTTCTTTTTTTTTCTCCTCACATAAGTGTCGTTGTGTCAAAACAAAGCTATGACTATGATTATCTAATCATCAGAAAAAGAAAACTTGGTTGTTCTAATCATTCTTAAAAACATTACTGACCCTTAGACACAATTTATCTTTCTTCCTTTTTTAATCATTTCACCCCAAGCAAGGCAATAAAGCCACTAAGACGCAAGGGGCAAGGTGTTAGATAATATGACACAAAAGCACTATTAAGGAGATAGACAATAAAAGAACAAGAATTAAAAAGATAGATAACGATTGACATTGTATTTAAATTTTTGATGGTCATATTTGATTGGGAAGTAAGAAGCCGTAAGAAAGTTCAACAAGCGAGAAGTGCAATCGAAGAAACTGTTAGCATAGAACTTACGGTTTCTTTTAGCCATTCCAACTGTATAATGATTAGACTTGCCACCAATCTAGAATTGTGCTTACATTCACTACATAAAAGTCTCAGTATCTTAATACATTAGTAATATACTTTCGATGATTTTGCAATTATTGCCTAAAATACAGTTACTAAATTCATCATCATTGTTATCATGGTCAAATATATGCGATAAAAGTTAGTTATTAACGGCCAGCCCTTCGCGGCCCAAGCGATCAACGCAAGCGTCCCCCAAGTCTCGCTTGTTGGTCCAACACTCTACTTTACATAAATGAACTAGGATTAACCTCCGATCATTTGTGAGTATCTATACTGATTATGCTAACGGTATATGGTTGCACCTACAAAACCCTAGACTGGTAGCTGATCTCTCCTCTGTTCGAGCTCAAACAGCTCAGTGGGAGAAAACTAGCTAGTCACATTCAGTGCATTGAAAGCCAACCTCCATCATCACCGAGCAGACCCTAAATTTCTACCAGTCACGATGAACGATGTTCTCTCCGGGAGGCTGGGTACCTTGAGCGACTATTGGGACTTAAGGTCAACCCAGCCCCAAGTGGGACTAATACAAACGATCCATCGCTAAAGATGCTGGAAAAATTGTCGGTTCCTCGTACTGCCGTAGTAAATACGTGACTCCTCCAGCTGTCCTTTTCCATTGTAAGATTCAGATCAGACCGGAAATGTAGCACTGCTGTCATATATTGGCCAGTCTTCAGTCAATAGCGTCCAAAAACGTCTCTGCGTCCTTGTGTGTGATGAAGTATTTTACACTCTACAACCCCTTTTCTCACAGTCGTTAAGCTTCCCGCTGCTCTAGCGCTTTTTATTGGAAAGTGTTCAGACGAACTACATTCCACCAGTTCTAACGTCTATGAACCACTGTGCCCCGCACTTAGTAGCGAACCTGGAACTGGTTTTCCTCGTATCCGGGTAGGTTTTATCATCTCTCAGTTGCGCCTCTCTCTTCGGGAAGATTGCGACTCAGTTTCGGTTCCGTCAGAGGACAGAGGCGTAATTGGTGAAAAATGGATAGTGGTGTAATGGATAGTGGTTCGGATTTAGGAATTGGAGAGCCGAGTTCGAATTCCACTCGAATCCATTACATTCACTTACGTGCTAATACCCTTGGGAAAGGTATGATTCCTCTTCTTCTCCCCCCCAAGTATGGGTAAATAGCAGGACAGACAGGGGTTCTATAGCCTTGGATGGCAGCTGGTCTACCACAGAAAAAATGGCAACCTACTGCTGGAAAAAAATCTGCCTCGAAAGATGCATGATCGCTTAAGCGTGTATCATGCATGGTACGCTGACTGACTGAAAACTGTGAGGTGTCTATCGCTGAGGAACAGCTGCACATTCTCCTGGCACTAGAGAGAGGGGTCGACACTAGCACCGAGGCCAGTGCAACCGACGGTTGCGGGGACTCGGAGAATTTTTGTCATTGGCCCGTGTGTACCCGCTCGGGTTTCCAACATTAAATTCGACCTTGTATCACAATTCGTCTGCAGTGGAACGACAGGGTAATTATTTTTGTAACGAACCACCTTCATTACCTTCGTATCACATTGGTGAGATATAAGTTTCACTTGAGCAGCTTCTTCCCACAATCACTACTATCTTAAGCTGTTCATGTATAAGGTTAACCGTTATCTTACCCACATATCTGCATGAACTGTGCCTCTTACTCTGTAACCCTCTACCTTGAGTGACTCTTGGTCCTTTTACCTTGTGAACATCATTGTAATAAATAAATAAAAATTACTCCCCTTTTTAAAATGACCAATAGTGTGTGCAGTTTGATGTCTAATGAATGCTAATCTAGAAAAAATTAAGGTCTTACGTATATTTCACGTTGAAAGACCGATTACCGTATGATCACCGAAGTTAAGCAATGTCGAGCATGGTCAGTGCCTAGATGGGTGACCGCTTGGGAATGCTGTAAGCTTGGATGTGCGGATGATATAATGGGCTTACGGACACATCACGTTGAAATACCGGTGCCCGTACAATCATCGAAGTTAAGCAACGTCAAACATGGTCAGTCACTTGAAGGTTGGCCACTTGGGAATAACAGGTGCTGTAAGTTTGGATATGCTGGCGGGATAATGGATTATGGTTCGGAATTGTTAATCACAGAGTTCTAATTCCAGTTGTGCTCGTGATATACAATTACTCGCAAAGGAAAGGTAGGAATCCAACTCTTCTCTGCCAGCTATGGGTTAAATAGTAAGACTTGTATCATTATTATTATGAATGCATCATTATTGTGATGCTATTATTATCTTAAAATATTTTCCGGCTTTAAATGGCTTGTAAAGGTTTGATAAGCCGAAGAAAACGAAAAAAATCTTCACGAAAAAAGCTATTTCCTATTTAATACAGCGGACCAGTCCAATTATTGATCATTTTTACAGTGGATTGTATAGCGTCATTCAAAACCTTGCTAGTTGGTCTCTAAGTACGTATGTATACTTCACTAGTTAAAAAAAAAAACTTTCAATCAGAATTTGTCTTTTCATATGAGTGTTTATTCCTGTATCCCAGAGGGCTGAGGCTTTTCTCTTGGTTGCGTCTTCTTTAGAAAATTCAACTTCTGTAGACTTTTAGTGCAAGATTCACCGGGCTTTGTTATTGGCATATGGTGATAGGCTGACCATGGAACCGGTGAGTTAGAATACATCTCTCTCCACACATTCAATAGCACTTAGATATCTTAAAAACGTTACCGCTGTCATTTAATGTAAATAGGTTTTTGCCTTTTATTAATGTTTGTCCTTTCTTTTATCGATGGGGCCAAAGCAATTTATTGTGACTTACAGCATAAAAAGGCATTGATGTGTTCCAAGACTTCCCACGTTCAGCCATTTTTTCCTCTCCAAAGTGCGTTCCATTTTTATTTTTTTTTACCGAAAGCCACAGTGAATGTTTCTACGAAGACGAAAAACCGATACGTTTTCTTTTTCCCATTTACTCTTTGCGCTGGCGAATGCAGTCGCACGATAGGAAACAAGGACAGAAGTAATCAGCTGGGAAATTATCAAATTATCTATCTTGTTCGTATACTGCTTTTCAGGCATGCAACGTTTTTCCATTAAAACCACCATAGATAGATAGATAGATAGATAGAAACAGATTAAGATAGATAGATAGATAGATAGATAGATAGATAGATAGATAGATAGATAGATAGATAGATATAAACAGATTGAGGTAGATAGATAGATAGATAGATAGATAGATAGATAGATAGATAGATATAAACAGATTGAGATAGATAGATTGATAGATAGATAGATAGATAGATAGATAGATAGATAGATAGATAGATAGATAGATAATGAATTGACTGAGATAAAACATAGATGATGAATTGACTGAGATAGATAGATAAATAGATAGATAATGAATTGACTGAGATAGATAGATAAATAGATAGATAATGAATTGACTGAGATAGATAGATAAATAGATAGATAATGAATTGACTGAGATAGATATATAAATAGATAGATAATGAATTGACTGAGATAGATAGATAGATAGATAGATAGATAGATAGATAGATAGATAGATAGATAGATAGGTAGGTAGGTAGGTAGGTAGGTAGATAGATAGATAGATAGATAGATAATGTACAGGCTGCTTTACATACATACATATGAAAAGCTGAAATAGATAGATCGATATATAGATAGATAATGAATTGATTGAGATAGATAGATAGATAGATAGATAGATAGATAGATAGATATGAACAGATTGAGATAGATATATAGATTGATATAACAGATTTAGATAGATAGATAGATAGATAGATAGATAGATAATGAATTGACTGAGATAAAACATAGATAATGAATTGACTGAGATAGATAGATAGATAGATAGATAGATAGATAGATAGATAGATAATGTACAGGCTGCTTTACATACATACATATGAAAAGCTGGAATAGATAGATCGATATATAGATAGATAATGAATTGATTTAGATGGATAAATAGATAGATAGATAGATAGATAGATAGATAGATAGATAGATAGATAGATAGATAGATAGATAGATAGATAGATATTATCGCGAAAGGGAGTTAACAATAGAGACGACATTCGGATGAAAATTTTCAGAAATAAATGAATTCAGCACATACGTAATGCTTTATATATATATATATATATATATATATATATATATATATATATATATATATATATATGCACCAACAGTAATTCAGAGAATGTGAAAACTTATTTTTTGTAATTAGCTGTAGTGTGTTCTTGTGATGAGGGCGTGTTTGTGAAAGTGTGCTACGTGGTTTGGGTGAAACTAAGTAGTCGTTTCGCCCGGAATGGGAAAATAGAACTCTTCTTGTGGAAACCACATATCGTGGTTGAAGAGAGCAAGAAAACGAAAAGGTGTTTCTGCACTTTCCTTTTATAGAAATTCAAACAAAGCCATTGTAATCGTTGTATGTAAAAACAAAGTAATACTTAACTCTCCTACTCAGTTCTTGCAAGAATACAGCCAGACTAACCGCGTCTATGAGTGGGTTATAGGGAAGGTAGCGCAGAACCAAACCCACTTTTCTCAAGAACCGAATACAGAGAATTAGTGCACATAACGTCCAACAAGGCTTCCATACGACACTTGAAATTGTTATTCTTATAGACTGGTTTACAATCAAGGCAAAGAAACAGAATCTGCCCTACAATTTAAACCTTGACTATTGGTAAATGAAGAGATAGATTCATCCCTTTCCCAATTATATATATATATATATATAGCTTACGAAAAACTAGGTAATCCGTATGGGTAGACCCAAGGAGGATAAAATCCAGAGAGCTCAATGTAAATCAGAGCTAATAATTTAAATAAAACAGACCACTTTAAGGTTCCATATAATAAATTATTTCATCACAGCCCTGTGGTGAAATAGTTTATTATATGGAACCTTAAAGTGGTCTGTTTATATATATATATATATATATATATATATATATATGTGTGTGTGTGTGTGTGTGTGTGTGTGTGTGTGTGTGTCATTCGCAGACAGTACTGTTTCGCTGTATCACAGCTCCTCAGCGCGACTAGACATCAAAATACTTTAAGCCCGGATCGAAACCCAACCGATCAGTCAGACTTTCTACCGCTGAGCTATCTTCATTCGACAGAGAGTAACAACTATATCTAGCGTATTATTTTTACGAATGTAAACAAATGCCAATCAGATATATATATATATATATATATATATATATATATATATATATATATATATATATATATATGTGTGTGTGTGTGTGTGTGTGTGTATGTGTGTGTGTGTGTGTGTGTGTTATTACCAAGTAAATGGATAAGTAATAACAAAAAAAAGTTTACAGATATATCGTATATTAAACAGTAAGTACAAAAGAAGAATATTACACGACCAGTGAGAGTGTAGTGAATGAACTAGCGGTCAATCTATTCACAGTTCTCTCTTCCCCGAACCTTCTTCTTTTATAGTATGTGGAAGAGTCTAACATAGACTCTTAAGAGGCAGAACACCACAATATATATATATCAAGACATTTTAATGTTTATACATTCTTTTTATAGATACCAATATTTAAATAAATGCTCTGTTTATAATAAACAGTATTAAACAACATTTACCGGCCTGAATGTCCGTGCAATTTCCATAGAAAATATTCGTTCTTCGGCAGGAATCGAACCTGTATCCCACACGGAACGGTAAAATAGCCTGACGTGCGTTTAACCGATTTGGCCACAGAGGGTCGTTCGGTTAGCAAGGTCGATTTTACTGCTGTTAAACTACAATCTTCCATGAATTTCCCACGTACATTCATATCTGCTCAAAGCGTATCCAAATGTAAACAAATGACGTCACAAATAATGTATAAACATAAAAATCTCTTAAAATAATTGTCGGACTTTGTCCATTTCATAATGTGAAGGCTCCACTACAAATTGTTTAACACGCAGACTAACTCTACACCTTTCTTACAATAGCTCAATTAGATCTCATTTAAATATTCATGGAGACCTACCGGACAATATTCGGAATATAATTGTCGACAACACTAATATAATAGCATCATCCACTTGCAAAAAAAGGATAAAAATAATGGAAGCCTTACTAATAAAAACAAACAAACCAACACTTAATAATATTAACTTTGAACATGGACATAATATCTTGACCGTGTTTTGAAAATAAAATGAATCATTTTATAAAACATACATATAACAAACTATTTCTAATTCTAACATTGAAATATAATCCTTGAAAAGGGCTAAATGTATAGCCGAAAGCGCTCGGATAAAAAGAACGTTCGGACAGTGTTTATATAATTTATCATCTGAAAAGAAAAACTTTATTAGATCGCACGAGAAATTATATAAAAAACTAAATAAAAGCACCTTGTCAGTCGTTTTTAATGAAATGTGCATATATATATATATATATATATATATATATATATATATATATATATATATATATATATACATGGTCTGAAAATTGCGTTTAAGCATGAAACAGAGTGTTGCTGATCTGTGTTGACTTTAGTGTCCACTTTTATATTTATATAACTGTTGCTAATACTGTTTATTATAAATAAAGCATTACTTAAATATATTATCTATAAAAATAACGTATAAACAGAATATACAAATATATATATGTGTGTATGTGCGTGTGTATATGTGTATGCCTGCGTGTGTGTGTGTGTGTGTTTGGGGTAATATGTATGACAAAGTTGTAACAGTTTAGGACTTCGTCGGAGTAAGTTTGTTTATTTTAATTCCACTATACATTCGCACGAATGAGAGGCGCTGGTAATTTTAAATCAATTTAAAAACTCTCGTAATCGCACCAAACGTAAATAAACTTAGACGAATGAAGTCTCAAAGAAAATAAAACATCAGACTTTTACCTCTTTGTCATCCATTTTTCCCCGAAAATTATACATGATATATAAAAATTCATATATCGCTATCCCATATGTATATATTTATATATCAAGAAAAAATAGGAAAACTGTATGTGATTTTAGCCGACAAATTTCGCCCACTTCGGACTTTTTCAAGGCGAAAGCTGTGGAGAGCTATTATCGGCCACGTCGTGAAGTGATACGGTACATAGAAGAAAAGTAAGATTAAGAAGAGCAACAGCATCAACAGGAAGTCAACTTAATGCTTAACATGCTGATATACATCAATGTATGTAAACTTTGTTCTGTGTGTTACTGGAGCTTTTTACTTTTTAAACACACACACATACACACGCATACACACACACACACACACACATATATATATATATATATATATATATATATATATATATATATATATATTTATATTTTTTTATAAATATTAATGACAATAGGAAAACACTATTAATTGCTGACGCGTTTCGTCACAAAAAAACGAAATGAATTTAATTAAACAAGGAAATTAATGAAAACAAAAGACAGAGTGTTCTTAGCAACTGGAATGTAGGGAACGCTATTTTCATATTGTTAACTGAAAATAACGTCAGTAAATGTCACGTGTTGAGAATATTATCATTATATCTGTGTTGGCGGATTCAACTATTTTCTTTTGATTTTACGATATTGTTGTGTAAGTTTGTTTGTCAGAGCAGTAATTTTGTTAAGAAAGGTGAAATAGGGAAAAACCCTGATAGATAGTGTTTTCCTATTGTCATTTATATTTATATTTATAAAGATTGTCTTATCTACAGGTTAACTCTGAGAAATTTTCATATATATATATGTGTGTGTGTGTGTGTGTGTGTGTGTGTGTGTGTGTGTGTGTGTGTGCGTGTGCACGTACGTACCGCATGCCACAGCAAAATTATCCAAATCGTGTTATAGCAAAATTGTCTAATTTCAACTGTTGTATCTTTGAATTAATTAAAGATAGCTAACTGGGATTTTAGGAGGGTTTTATAACATTATGGGACTTAGAACAATAAGGATGTATTTAGCTCTAAGTTAAAATGATGATCCCTCTTTCAGTTGTGACCTCCTGATCCAGTTTTCCTCTCTACTGTTCCATCTCTTTTAAACTTATTCACCGTTCTCCTGATGGTTCTTGAATGAACTTTGAAGATGGAAGCTAGAGTATAAATGTTGGTATCATTACTGAAGGTCAGAATGATCTTTTTTGTTTCACCATTGCTCAGTTGGGTAGACATAGTGGGGCTGACACAAAATGATTTTAAACTGTTCTCTTTCTAGCTGAATACTTCAGTGATTCTTACGACAAAGGGTGTCAAGACGGCTAAACGCTTTATTTAAAAACCTGGTAAAAAAACAATCTCAATTAGTTCAGGGGTTTTTAGATATTAAACATTTTGTGGGCAATTATCCCATGCTGTTACACGATATCGACAATTTTGCTGTTACACCCAGTATATATATATATATATATATATATATATATATATATATATATATATATATATATATATATATATATATTGTCGAAATCGTGTAACAGTATGGGATAAATGCCCACAAAATCTTTAACACACACATAAATGGACAATATATATATATATATATATATATATATATATATATATATATATAAGTGTGTATGTGTGTGTGCGCGCGCGGGCGAGCAGTAGGAATCCGTTCATCTTTTAAGATAAAGTTATCGTCCTGTTTGTTCAGAATTTGTTATATGAAGGCCTTGCGCTAATAGGGAACCTGTTCCCACCTCTCGGTTGTACCAAAAATATCGAAAGGAATAGAGGGCATAACATCTGGGGTCGTCTTGGCTGCAGGAGTTGTCGGAAGCTTGTCAGCTTACGGGCATCCACTTCAGTTTTTCTGTCTGGATTTACCCCCATAGCCTTTTCCCTGTTTGGATGCGGCTACAAGGCCGGCGTGGTTTAAAATCAGAGTTTTACTCCCCCATGATCAATTGCTTCCTCGGACTGACCAAGAGTAGCAGAAACGGGTTGAATCTGAAATTCAATGGCGAAGGGTGACTTCGAAACTAGAGCATGCGGTCGGTAAATTGATTCAATACTTTTTAATCGCTTTTTCTGTAAATTCTTCGATCACTTTGCTGTAGGAAGTATCGGCATCACGCTCCTCTTTCATGTTCTTCAAAAGGAAGAAGCAGTTAACTCATGATGATATGGTTTCTACATAAAGACATGACAACACATCTTTATCAACAGTGCAAAAATGAGCGGTTGAATTTAGGAGAGGATGTGAGAGTTTTCAAGATGGCCAAAGGTCTGGGCGTCCTGCAACTGTTATCACTGGGGAAACATTTATCGTGTCCATCATATCCGGATGGATGATAGCCGATTCTATTCGCATATCCCGTGAAAGAGTTGAGAATATTCTGCACAATGAACTTGGCATGACGAAGGTTTCTCTTCGGTGACACCTGATCAAAAGAGTAGCAGGCTGATCGCATCGCGGGAAAATTTGACATTGTTTGAGGCAGATCCAGCTGGTTTCCATGAACGTTTCCAAATCCAACATGACCGTTGGGTTCATCACTTTGAGCCAGAGACAGAGAGACAATCCATGCAGTGGGAGCACCCCTCCTCACCTGCTCCAAAAATGGTCAATGTCGTTTCAACTGCAAAGAAGGTGATGGCCACAGTTTTTTCTAGTATGAAAACAGCATTGTTTATTGACTGTCTTCAAACGGGTCATACCATCAGTGGAGTGTGCTATTACAACTGGATGAGGCAGTTGGGAAAGACTATCAAAACCAAACACCCAGGCAAATTGGTGAAAGGTGTTTTCTTTCATTAGGACAATGCTGCAGCACACACACCCTGCTGCTGTGCGTGACTGTAGCTTTGAACTGGATGATCATCCTACCTATTCACCTGATCGGCCCCATCTGACTATCATCTGTTCCCCAACATGATGAAAACACTTGGATGGAAACCAGTACGCCGTGATGATGACGTCATATCTGTTGTTGATGACATTTTGACTAACTGGATGGAAATTTCTTCACCAATGGAATCCAAGCATTGCAACATCGATGAAAGAAATGTATAGACTGCAAGTGGGACTATGATGAAAAATGAACCTCACTTGGTCATATTCCATGTTCGTATCTTGTTCAGAACTTTCCAGACGTCGCTCATACATCTTTTCTCAGTGTTATTGAAATTTGGTTCGTTTTCTTTCTCTTGTGATTCTTACAAATCTCAAAACTGGAATGCAGAAAAATAATGATTTCAAATTCGAGATTTTAATTCATATGTGTCTAAAGGAAAATAAATGAAATTGTGGGCTCTGCATGCTGCTCTGACGTGAGCACTTAGTTGCATAGGAAGAGGCAAACAAATGTGTAAGAATAGATCATTACTTCGCTGAGGTTCGGCTGATGTGATTCTGTTGATATGGATTAAGCAAAGCAGTCACAATTTCTATGACTAACTCGTTTACCACAACAAAACTAGCGTTGCTTTAAGAAGCTGGATTGAAAGAATGATACGAAGAGAAATAATTAGTTTTAAAATCATTTTTTCACTCTAAACGAGGCGATAAAGTGACTAAAACTCGAAAGTAAAAAGAAATGAGTTGGTACTATTGAACAGACATGGCAATAAAAGAAATTAGGATTAAAAAAAGGCAAATAATGAAGACTTATGTCGATTGAAATTAGTTTATTGATATAAAATATTCCCCTAAGTATAGAAAGTATAATCAGAACAACTTATCTCTGTTTATTGAATAAAGTGTACTGTTCCAAATTCCGAATACCTGAAGGCGAACAGAAACGTTGTGCGCATTAGAAGCAAGACGATGACGCTGAGCTGAGTACAAATACGCTATCTCTTTCTCTATTGATGTTTAGCTATACACGTAGTTTTTACAATCATCTCGTCACAGTGAAGTCCATAAAGCGAAAAAGACGCAAAAGGTAACTGAGTATCAAAGAAAGTTATTGAGGAGAAAGTACAAAACAAAAGAACAGAATTCAGTCAGACAGAAGACGGCGCTTAACGTTGCATTTAAATTTTGGATGTTCATCAATGACATGAAATCAAGGAGCAGGGAGAGAGTTCCACGAACTAAAAGCGCGTGAGAGCTATTTCAACATTAAAATGATGAGCCGGAACCGCCAATCTAGTACTGCGATTGAATTCGTGACGTCAAAGTGTCAAAGAGGAAAGCAATATTTATTCTGAGTAATACAAAACTGTGGCACAAGGCCAAAATAACGGAGGGAGAGACTAGTCTTCTGTCTTATAATTAAACCTAGCTATCCATAATTGCTGACCTAAACATACCACAATATTCCTTCAACCAAATTAACACATTCTTACTTACTATTCTTACTACACCCACCATAATACCTCAGGTCTCTATGAAGTCTAAACTAGTCCCCATATGTCCAATTTTTGTCTGTAAAGGTGGGAATAAAAAAACTACAATTTAAAACAAATCTGACTCCAATGTATATTTACAATGTATTTTAATATATCAAAGTATACCTGAAAGTATTTATACAAAAGTCGTATCGAAACTAAACTACAACGACTGGAAAGTGAGTGAAGCCGAGATATCAAGTCAGGACCGGTAACATTGCTGATTCTTCTTTGGATTTTTTCCAAGAATCCCTAGATACACAATAGAAACACCAGACGTGACAACAATATTCAATGCACGAACAATAAAGAATAGGTTTAAATAAATTCCGAAAAATATATAGATAGATAGATAGATATGAACGTGCTGAATTTGATATATATTCTTGTATGTTCCGTGTCCCTTCATCACGTGGGCTATCCTGGCTTTCACTAACCCTCCCACTACCTGTTGTAAATAATTCAAGTGAAAGCTGTCCAATTGTTTCAAATCTTTCCAATTGTTATACTAAGTTTGTGCAGTCGAATTATTGCAGCGCTGGTATATTTCAATCAGTCTACAGATACTTCAGAGATTGGCAACTCCTGTCTCTTCCGATCTATCACAAACTACCCAGTCAGGTAAAAACTAGCAACTTACATTCAATGCCTCGAAAACCAAACTAGTTACATTAAGTCTTCTCCAATGGGACCCAGAACTACCGCCAGTCACGCCAGCATCTACGCTAGCTCCTGCGGTGAGCTCTTGCTTGGGCCTTCATCACAAATGAGTAGATGCGATGGACAACAATAAACTATGGAAGAACTCAAAAATGATTGCTGCTTCTAAGTATTGCATTCATATTTAATCTTACAATTTTGATGTAGATAGGTCCTTATTTTCCGTACAAACAATTATTTTTATTTCATGGGTGACTTTCGATGGATTTCGTAATTAATTTCGATTATTCCCAACTTTTTTACAAGTTATAAAAATTGTTATCGTACAAAAAAATTCGTTGCAAACAATCCCTTAAAATTCGACGATAATCTCATCAAAGTACGAGGGTGGACCGTAAAGATGATAAGCTAACTATGAAGAAGTGATGCTAGAACCGTGAAACATGCAGAGATAAGTTTCAACAATTCTTATAAATAACTGCATTGTTTCCTTTCTTGCCAGGTAAACTGACATCTGAACATTCAAAGAAGACTTCAAATGCAACTAGTAGCGACTCCTTTTGAATATATATATATATATATATATATATATATATATATATATATATATATATATATATATATATATATATATGAGGCTGAAAATATTATAGAGTAACTATAAAGGAGTGATGCTAGAAACCTTGTAGGGATGAATTTCAACTGGTCTTATAAATAACTGCGGCATTATTTCTTTCCAGGTTAACTGACATCTAACTCTTCAAAGAAGAGTTCAATAGTATCTAGTAGCGACCACTCCTGAATATATATATATATATATATATATATATACATATATATATATATATATATATATATATATATATATATTCAACGGTGGCCTGAATGTCCTTGGGGGCTAAACCGGTTTTCTGAAGGTACTTGATTACATCACGACGCAAAAGTTTGCTTATTCTCAAGAGAAGTCACTTCTAGAAACATTTGAAGTCTTCTTTGAATAATGAGATGTCGGTTTACCTGAAATACAAACATTGCGGTTATTAATAAGGAAAGTTGAATTTAATTCATGCAAAATGTCACAGTTCTAGCATCACTCCTTTATAGTCAGCCGATGAAGTTTCCATCCCACCCTGGTAGGTTGGAGCAAGATTGCATCTAGCATGAAACAGACTGTTGCCTCTAAGTGTTGACTTCTATGTTCACTTTTATATTCATATATATATATATATATATATATATATATATATATATATATATATATATATATATATATATACTAGCAGCCATACCCAGATGATCGACCAGAAAAGGCGTTCAATTAGAATGGAGCAAAAACAACATCATATTTCGATGCAATAGAGTCTATCTTCAATTACCTTAAAGTACTTTCATTAAAAGACATTTTGAATTAATGCAGTTACTGACATAACAGAAATAGTCTGTATTTATTCAATCGAACATTTACGCGGGTTTTCACTATATGGATGGACTCAATTATCAAGTTAAATGCCTGTTAAACAGTCAACTTATTGTTGACTACAATTGAGTAAAGATTGTTCTAGATTGCTTGAAAATTGTGGTAGTTTTTAGTTTAAAATTTGTGTTAGAGTAGATTTGTGTTGAAATTGACTTTTTCGTTTTTCGCGGTTTTTTGTTGAATGCAATGGCGTAGAAATAAAAATTGTGGTATCTTTGAGCTCGTCATAATGTAAGTAACCTACATACCGAGTTTGAACGAAATCAAATTTTTTATCAGCTTTTTTTTACATTATCGATATTTTACACTATTAACCTATCTCTTACATTGTTCAATGTATGTGCCAAGTTTGGTCAAAATCGGTTTGATGGATCTCAAGTGAAAAGGTATCACACAGGCAGACGGACAGACATCCTCTGTTTTTTATATATAGATTGCAATTTTGTACTTCTGGAGCGGTTTTGAACGCAACAAACAGTTTGAATATTTTCTCGGGGTTTTGTTCGTATATATACCAAAAACTTTTAAGCGACTTGCAAACAATATTCGGTCACGTCTAACAGAAAGCTATCTTGCTTATTGCCGTGTAAAAGACACTGTATCCTTTTGATCAGGGTCAGAAAGAAAATAGATTCACCGTACTAGTACGGCTGATTATATTAAGCAAATCTTTGCGCTCTGTTCATCCGCCCTCTGGAGGCGGACTCACGATTGGGGTACGTAAAAAGAGAAAGCTTTAAAAGGATAAAAGAAAAACGAATCAAAATGAAAAGAAAAACGTCATGTGGATGCAACGTTTTGTAAACGAAATCAAAACAAAGTAAACAAATAAATCACTAATCGATTAAACAAAGCTGCAGCCAAACAAGCTATCAATCTCTTTTAATATCGATCACTGTACTCAGCTCGCTAGACTTGCGTTGTGTTTTTAGATTATTTTTTTTATTTAATTAATTTGTTTTGTGATAGGTGAAAAAACTTTTTTTCATCTTTTTCTTCTATTGTGCTGACGAGTTACAAAAACAAGATTCGAAACAGCGGAACGAAGGTTTTCGATCCGATAATTGAACTTGATGTTTTAGATTCTTTCCAATTGACCTACTGACCGTGAATTTCAAAGTTCGAATCACTTTACTGTATCAATGTTGTCTGACTACGAGGAGATGAAAAGAGGTCAGCTAGTAAGGAATAGTGGAAGGAAATACAAAAAGAAGTGTATGAAAAGCACAGGAACAAAAAGAGTGGGGGGCGAAGTAGGAGAAAAGAAGAAAGAAACGATTGAAGAAAGAAAAGAACAGAATAAAGAATATAGAGCAGACTGATTTGCTTTTTACGGGTTATCAACCTTTTGCAGGTTATTTAACGCCAGAAAATATTTCTACATTGTAATTTTTTTAGCTAATAATGATTTACTCATAAACGTTCTACTAAATTAACCCATAGCTAGGTAGGAGAATAGGTGAATACATGTCCTTCACAAAGGTATATTTGCGTAAGTGAATGCTACGAATCAGACTGGAATTCGAACTCGGCTGTCCGACTTCCTACTCCACTTAGTATTTCCAACCATCTAGATAATGCGCAGGTTCGAGATTGCATAATTTCGGTGATCGTACGAGAACCGCTGTTACGACGTGATATGACTGTAAGCTAATATAGAGTAAAACAAAAATAGAAACTGGAAGTAGAAGGAAAATTAAAAAAATGAAAAAAACGAATACTGTAGAAAATAAGACAATGAACACAAATCAATATCCATGCATGCGCAGTAAGGTCCCTTCTTATACTGAATAAAGGCCACACAACTGGCTTACAAGATATCTAAATATGGCGAAATAATTCCGGACAGAGCTTATTTGAATTTGATATGTCTATAAGACCGGTGAGCAAGGGATGTTGGATTCATTGAGGGAATGATTCTATTTTTTACAGCTTATCAACCCTGTGCAGGTTATTTAACCCCGTCTTCGTCAATTATTTTAGGAAAAACTTTTCATTTTCAGAGGAAAGTTTTTATTTGTTTTTAATATAGTAACTAATATAGCACCTTGAAGTACCCTAACACCTCTCCTAGACAACTGGACACGTTTTAAGCTCAGAAAGGTATAAAAAAAATAGTCAAGATTGGCGTATAAACACGTCAGTAGTTGTTTAGGTTTTTTTTTTAACATTATGTTTTCGCCGTGTTTATTTGTCACTGTCTGAAAAGATATACTTTCCGTAAAAACGTATATACACGTCTACACCGAGAAAAGGGTTAATGATTAAAAAATGTGCCGGACCAAATAGTCCAAGGGATTGAACTTACAGTTACTATGCTACCAAATTCAAGAATCGTAACCAGAACATAGGGTAACGACAGTATTAAATAAAATGTCAATTTTCAAAGTTCCTTTTAAGATAGCCGAACGCCAGACAACCTAACAGCGCGCAATGGGTGAAACGTTGTGGTAATGAGGAAAAAGGTGAGAACATTAGTTAAAATGTAAACAATGTATAATAGGTGGGCCAAAAGTAGACTATTCACTATTTGATTCACGTTGGATACCTCAACGTGATGTAATGGTTAGAAAGCTTGTCTTGTTAGATCAATTACGACTTAGTGAGTTCGATCCTCACTGGGTGCCCCATACTTTCGGACTTGTGCCACATCTAAGCCGGGCTTAGAAAATCACTATTTGATTCACGTTTTAGATCTAACTTTGCCGAACTCTTCTTTCAACAAGATGGAACACCTTTCCATTATGCTTTGACAGTAAGGGACTACCTTAATCAGACCTTTCTACAGCGTTATTTCGTAAAAAGGAACATCATCTAATGGCCATCACATTAACCTGACCTAACACCAATGGATCTAGTACATCACATTCGACCAAACATTGAAGAAGTTTCGTACAAAAGCACCAGGCACGGGTTTCACACAAATAATTCAATAGAAACATTGAAATGAAGTACATAATTGTTTCTGTATTATTTTAATCTATGGTTTTATTTCATAACATTTAAATGTACAGGGTTGTCCAAAAGTAGGCATACATTTGTTCCACTATTCGTTTCACGTTTTAGACCTAACTTCGCTGAACTGTTCTTTCAACAAGATGGAACACCTCCCCATTATACTTTGGCAGTAAGGGACTAACTTAACCAAATCTTTCCACAGCGTTGTTTCGGAAGAAGGGCATCATCGAATGGACATCACATTCACCTGACCTAACACCAATGGAGTTTTTTTTTTTTGGTGGGGGCGGTGTAGTAAAGAACAAGGTTTATGACAGAAATCCTCACACAGTGGGAAAATTAAGAGTAGATCTCAGAAGTATTTACTGAAATTGATGCAGATCGGGATTTGTGTGAGGCAAAATTGAATTCAGGCAAACGCAAACGTTTAGCGAACATTCACCTGGACAGAGAAATGGTGACAAAATCTCGCTCCATAATATTTCAAAATAATTCTGCCTACGAAGTGAGTGCTATATCAACTTTTATTTCTCATATTGACATAAACTATGAGTAGTTACATTTCCTCCCCTTCAACGCCGTTTTTAGTTATATACGTGCACGACATAGAGATTTTTAGTTCAATCACAGGGTCTGGCAGTGTGTAATTGTACTGAACAATACTAAATAAAAATACGAACGATAATAAGATTTTAGTAGTCTAAAATTTATACTTTGAAGTGTTAATCAATTTTTTGTACATTAATTATATTCAGAATTATATATCAATTTCCCAATTTTCTTTAATTTTCGAGATTTTCCTTTTCTTGATACTGTTCATGAACACGAAGATTAAATAGTAGTTTAAACTGGAAATCAAGTGAAATCGCCAAAATAATACAGCACCTTCCTCAGTATCTTAGTACCTATACTTGTTAGTCCGCTTTCAGGATGATATCACTTTTTTGAGGAATTTCCAATTCTTTCATTAGTTTTTCGATTCTGACCTCTTTCATCATTGGGGTCAAATCACTGCCGGACCAAAGATAATACCGGATAATAGATATCCCGTTAAAACTACACTTTCCCAGCTCATTCCACATATATTTCCATGTTATCAAGGTTATAGTAATGCTTACAAGAGGAAATAAAACAATTAATAATGCGCCTCAAAATGTCTTTTCTTTCTTTCAATCATTCAGTTGTGTGTCATGCGGGACACTCGCGTAGACGATCATTTATCTTTCGATACATGACGAACGAGGCAGATTCTTCCCGCACTAGGTTGCTATTTCTTTCTACAGCAAACCAGTTGCCATCCAAGGCTAGAGAACCCGGTTTGTCATGCTACTTACCCATAGCTGGGGGAAGGGATGAGAACAAGAGGATTCATACCTTTCCCAAGAGTATTAGCACGTAAGTGAATGTAATGGATTCGATTGGAATTCGAACTCTCGGCCCTCCGATTCCTTAATCCGATACGCTATCTATTACTCCATTCAATGTAAAGGCCAAAAAAAAAAAACCTACTATGAAAAATAATATAGACTTACTATATTGAATAGGTAAATAGGCAGTTATATATATATATATGAAATAAACAAGTCCGTATCACCAAAGCACCCTACTGCTGTTGGCTGCTATGAAAACTTGTAAACGACGCGCGATTCTGCCATCGTAGCCGCTCAAGGAATTAACCCCTTCCCAGAAAATTATTTTGGGAAAAACGTTTAATTTTCAGAAGTATGAGTTGACAACTGGACTCGTTTCAAGGTCAGAAGGGCATAACAATGAATCGCGATCGACGTATAAACACGTCTGTAGCTCGTTTTATAACTTTTCTTTCGGGGGGGGAGTGTTTATTCGACTGAAAAAGTCACTTTCATTATAAACGCGGGGGAAGAGTTTACTATAAGAAAATATTTTAAGAATATTTTTAGATAATAATAGTTTAAGGATATAAGCCTTACTAATTAACCCATAGCTTAGATAATAATAGTTTAAGGATATAAGCCTTACTAATTAACCCATAGCTGGGGAGAAGAGGTGGATTCATATCTTTCCCAAGCGTATTTGCGGGTAAGTGAATATAAGGAACACGACTAGAATTGGAACTCCGTTCTTCAATTAACAGCCAATATCCATTACTCCACGCACACGTCTAAGTTCGGTGAGTAAGGGAGGTTAGAGGAAGTGATGAAAAGAAAAGAGGTAAAAAAAAAAGGGGGACAGAGAGGAGACAAAGAGAATAAAAGGAAAGAAGAGAATTTAAACGGGAAAATTGAAATGAAAGAAAGAAAGAAAGAAAGAAAGAAAGAAAGACGTTCTAAAATACGCAAGAACGAAAGAAAGAAAGGAGGGAAAAAAAGAAAACCGAAAAGAAAAAGGAAAGGAAATAAAATAAAGAAAAATAAAAAACACAATCAGACAAAAAGAACGAAAGCGAGAAAGAAAGAAAGGAAGGAAGGAAGCAGATGAAGAAAAACAACACTTAAAAGAGGAGAAAAATTTAATCAAATAAAAAAAAGAAAAATCAAACGTAAGATGAAAAAATTGAAATACAATATCAAGTTCCCTTCTAATATAATGTTATATTTAGGCTACCCAACCAGTTTCGAAGATTTTCAAAATGGCTGAATATTTAATGTTAAGGTATCAACGCATTCTGACCAGCGGAAGCTGAAAAGTGGAAGGCAATGAATGGTGAATGAAGAGAAAAAAGAGAAAGAGGAAAAGTACAGAAAAGAAAAAAAAATGTTGTTGAAATAGAGAACAAGAAGATGAAAAAGAAAAGAACTGAAATGAGAAATTAGGCGGCAATATTAAAAAAAGAAAAACGGAAAGAAAGTACGAAAAAGATGGAGTCGAAGAAAAATTTTTTAAAAATGAAAAGGAGGCGGAAAAGGGAGGAAACGGATAAGAAAGAAAAAATAGTAAAATGAAATAGTGGATTTGTTGCATAGTATTTGCGAGTTCAATCTCTGAACCAAGCAATGCAGAGTTGGAATCGGTGGAACGGGAAAGAATAATCACTGAGAAGAACAAAATAAGAACAAGAGATATTCCTATACGACGTTCAATAAAGTATTCATTTTGAAATTCTCTGAATAGTAGCCAGATCATCAGACATCTCTCTCAAGTGTCAACACAACAGCCGAAACATGACGATAACAAGGATGAGAACATTAATCTTCTAAAGCGTCTACAGTAAACTTTAAACTTAATAACTCAAAAACGAAGGATTTGCAGCTATACGTTTATATCAACTTTGATCCTTGTTTTGCAGTAAGGAACCCGCCTCTAAAATGTGTCAAATAATTTTTAGTTAGTATATTGAATTGTATATTGGCTCTACCTATATATATATATATATATATATATATATATATATATATATATATATATATATATATATATATATATGTAATATTAGTGGTCAATATATATATATATATTTATTATGAAATGGACAAAGTCCGACAATTGTTTTAAGACAATTTTTTTGTTTATACATTCTTTTTATAGATACAAATATTTAAGTAAATGCTCTGTTTATAATAAACTGTATTAAACAACATTTACAGGCCGGTTAGATTAAGCTCTGGAATGTTGTATCTCAGAAATTATTAAAGATATCTTTCTCGGGGGTCTTTATAACACTATTCGGCTCTCCTCTGAACAATAAGAATCTATAATTACTCTCTAAGCTTAACATGACTAAATCGATCATGAATGGAAATGACATGTTCATCATTAATTAATCATAGCTAAGGATCGGAAGCTCATAAAGGAATGACATTAAGTTCAATTATATATATATGAAGGATTGACATAAAATTCAAATATATATAATATATATATATATATATATATATATATATATATATATATATTATATATATATATATATATATATATATATATATATATATATATATATATATATTCCTGGATCCTTATTCGCCCTCTCTAAACTTCTAACTTTCTGTTATGGAGTAACAAGGTGCCTCACACGTTTACCTTACGATTTCATTTTCAAGTTTGTTTGTTTTTACTGCTGTTTGGACTGCCATAACTGAAACTCCTCTCTCACTTGCCAAACGTCTTATGAATTCAGTTGGATCTTTTCTAATTTATCACTTTACCTCTACGTTGAAATGATGAGCCCTTTCCCTATTGTGACCTCCTGATTAAGGTTTCCTCTCTACTGTTCCCTCTTTTTGAAACTGATTCACCGTTCCCTTGATGGTTCTTGAATGGACTTTGAAAATGGAAGTCAGAGTATGAATATTGGTACCATTACGGAAGATCTGAATGATCTTTTTCCTCTCACCATTGCTCTTTTTAGCTAAGTAAATGTTTATCGGTGATTCTTACGACAAATGGTGTCATGGTGGCTAAACGTCTTATCTGAAAACCTGGAAATAATATATAATATATATATATATATATATATATATATATATATATATATATATATATATATATATATATATATATATATAGTAAACTTTCCCGTCGTATTCGACGTATGAGTGTCAAGCAGCTCAATTCTTAGGAAACGACAGCCCAGACACCAGCACATATGATTTGATTATAGTGGCAGAGGCTTTGTGCAGAATCAACCACACTTTTTGAAAGGCCAAATACAGAGACCTCGTGCACTACGTGCCACAAGGTCCACAAAGGATCATCTGCATGTTTTTAATTTAATTTTAATTCAGAGTTGTCCTTCTCCAAGTCGCATTGCCATTCAAGGCTATAGAATACAGTTTGTCCTGCTATTTACTCGTAGGTGGGTATAAATATATATATATTTATATATATATATATATATATATATATATATATATATATATATATATATATATATATATATATATATATATATATATTGCCTGACGATTGCACTAGCATGAAACAGACTGTCGCCTCTAGGTGTTGACTTCTATGTTCTCTTTTATTTTTACACGCGCTCTATCTCTGATATTGAGCACTTTATCCCATAAATATAGCACACTTTAAGACTATATTTCTTCATATATATTATATATATATATATATATATATATATATATATATATATATACGCGTGCGTGTGTATGTGTGTTATTCCTGAATTATAATTCACAATATTTACCGCACTTTAATAATTATGATGATAGATGTTTTTTCTTTTATCATATTATATCAATTCATGTATTTTTATATGTTATAGTTATGTTAGAGAAAGTCTTTTAAGAACAAATTCTCTCTCGTCCTACTCAGTAGAGTTTCTGGGGGAGTTTCTGGGCAATCGGTGTCAGGCTGAAACAGCGCTTCTTCTCCAATCACCGACATTAAGCAAGGTTGAGCCTGGTCAGTAATCAAACGGGTGACCATGGACAAATAGCAGGTGAGTTGGCATGTTTCTCTAGTCGGAGGAGAGATCTGAATTCAAAGGCATAAGAGAAGACAACAGGAAACCACTCCACTATATTTCCCAAGAAATCTTGCCGATACAAAGGTAATAAATAAAAGGAAACTGTGAAGTGCCATGATCGCCTACGTCTTGAACGCACATTAATTTTTTTTATAATTTTATACTCATGTTGTTTTTCGAAAATAATTGGAAATGTCATTAATACTAAACGTAAAAATCGATATTAATAATTTGGTTTAGTTTGTTTTTGTTTTACAGCATATCGAACTCAATGGGTTATTTAATGCCGACAAGATTTTTATTGCTGGTTCTATCTATCTATCTATCTATCTATCTATCTATCTATCTATCTCAGTATATGTCGGTTTGGTTTGTTTTGTTTCACGGCATATCAACCTCAGTGGCTTATTTAATGCCGACAAGATATTTATTACTGGTTATATTTTCTATCTATCTATCAGATCGACAAGATTTTTATTGCTGGCAACATTTTGTTTTGTCAAAAATCTATTTCTGGTAATACTTTTTCCCCAAAACTTTATAGTTGGTAATATTTTTTCTTCAAAAACATTGTTGGAAATATCTTTTTTTCTTTCAAAGATTTATTGCTGGTAATGATTGTTTTTACAAAGTATTTCTAGTATTAAATTTCTATTTTTGCACTTCCTTGTGCTTTTACCCCAGTTTCGAGGTTAACTATTTCCCCATAGCTGGGAACCTAACAGGTGCTCCGACCCCGGGTCAGAGTGGACCTGGGATCACCAGCAATTAAGAGGTGGTTGCACGCTTCTCAAAACCATTTGATCAGAGGCCTTGCTGCTGGACCTAGTTTATCGTCTTACCCAGGACGGTCAGAACTGATAGAAAGATATTAATAATTTGTTTCCTCAAAAAATCTCGGGATAGCGGCTCCGAATTCGAAATTGGAGAGCCGAGTTCTAGTCGGGTTCGTTACGTTCACTTACACACAAATGTAAGAAAGGTATAGATCCGTTTTTTCCGCTAGCCAAGTCTCAAATCGTAGGATTTCTACTTTGGAAAGTCATTGCTATTCTCAAAATAACTGTTGCAATATTCACTTACAAAAAGATAAAGAATTATTCTAACAATCAAAAAAATATGTTTCAGTATTAAGTAACAGAGAAAGAGGTGACAAACGGTAAAAATGTCACACAATCACCTTCTGTCATACATTTGAATCGTACGGGAACCACATTTACTGTAGCTACAGTAGAAGTGGTGTGTCGGGAAAGATAGTCTGATGAGTCCAACCCACTCCGGCCTGGTTTGAATTTAGAATTTTTCTTCTCATATAACGGTTGCCACCCAAGTTATAACCCATACTGTCCTGGTCAGTAATCAGACGAGTGTATATCCTGAACTGCAGAGTGGGGAACTTATGGAATCAAAACTTTTCCGAGGGTATTAGAAAGAACTCGGCTGGTATTCGAACTCAGCTCTCCGATACCTCAGTCCGAGCCGCTATCTATTATCCTCTTCATAAATTTCAACGGCATTAGCACGTAAGAGAATGCAATGATGCCTACCAGAATTCGAACTCGACTCTACAATTCATCAATCCTAGGCTTAAGCCAATATTCCACTATTCCTTTTCTGGCAAGAAGAGTTGGGTGCAAAATTTTGGCAAAGGTATTCGCACGTAAGAGAATGCAATGATGCCGAGCGGAATTCGAAATCGACTCTCCAATTCATTAATCCTAGGCGTAATCCAATATTTCACTGTTCCTCTTGAGGCCAGAAGAGTTCGATTCAGATCTTTGGCAACGGTATTTGCACGTAAGAGAATGCAATGATTCCGATCGGAATTCGAACTCACTCTCCAATTCATCAAATTAGGCGTAATCCAATATTCCACTATTCCTCTTCAGGCTAGAAGAGTTCGATTCAGATCTTTGGCAACGGTATTTGTACGTAAGAGAATGCAATGATCCCTACCGGTATTCGAACTCGGCTCTCTAATTCATCAATCCTAGGGGAAAAGCAATATTCCACTTTCCTCTTTATGACAGAAGAGTTGGATTCAGGTCTTTGGCAACGGTATTCGCACGTAAGGGAATGCAATGAAACGGGCCGGAATACGAACTCGACTCTCCAATTCATAAATCCTAGCCGTAATCCAATATTCCACTGTTCAGGCTAGAAATGTTCGATTAAGATCTTGGGCAACGGTATTTGCACGTAAGAGAATGCAATAATGCCGACCGGTATTCGAACTCGACTCTCCAATTCATTAATCCTAGGCGTAATCCAATATTCCACTGTTCGTCTTCAGGCTAGAATAGTTCGATTCAGATCTTTGGCAACGGTATTAGCACGTAAGAGAATGCAATGATCCCGACCGGAATTCGAACTCGACTCTCCAATTCATTAATCCTAGGCGTAATCCAATATTCCACTGTTCCTCTTCAGGCTAGAAGTGTTCGATTCAGATCTTTGGCAACGGTATTTGCACGTAAGAGAATGCAATGATCCCGACCGGAATTCGAACTCGACCCTCTAATTCATCAATCCTAGCCGTAATCCAATATTCCACTTTTTCTCTTCAGGCTAGAAGAGTTCGATTCAGATCTTTGGCAATGGTATTAGCACGAGAATGCAAGATATCGACCTGAATTCGAACTCGATTCTCTAATTCATCAATCCAGGCTGCAATCTATTAATCCACTGTGCCTCTTCAAGCCAGAAGAGTTGGATTCATGCCTTTCTCAACGATATTAGCATGTTACTGAATGTAATGAAAACGACTGGAATTCGAACTCGGCTCTCTGATTCCTCAATCCGGAACGCAATGCATAACACCACCGTGGCTGCAAAAACCTCGGTCAACCTAAAACAAAGTCCGGACTTAATTATAGGCTTTTATAAAAATTCGTAAGTAAATCTTGTTATATAGTTTTTGGACGTTGATCATTAATGAAATAAGCCAACTTTTCAAGAGCCGTGAAAAAATTATTGAAGTGATATGTTAAATAAAGTTTATCTTTTTGCTTTTCAGTGGTTGAAATTGAATCTCATACGATTTTTGAAAGGAGATATTCAAACCAGAAAGCGTCTAATAATTTTATTGAGCTTCGTTATAGTAAATTGGATTTATTCTTCGACAGATCTCCTTCGCGTTTCGAAAATTTGATTCAGTTTTTACGAAAGGTCAACATGAGTTCAGGGTTTCTGTACTGATCAAAAACACAATTACCTTTAATTCACTGGGGAAAAATCCGGGGTTGTTCCTAGACCTAAATATATGATCATCCATTTGTCTAAATTTAAACTTCATTTCTTCATTTTTTTTCTTTTTATTTTTTACGAATCAACTCTTTAATCCGCTAGTGTGAATTTGGTGGTATAGTAGTTCAATCCCTGGTCAGGGTAGTAGGTTAAGCAGAATGGAACAAAACGAGATTTCCCGATTGATGGTGCGCGAGACGAGAACACTCTACCCCCATACAATAAATGAAGGGTTCACTTGGAGATTCTCTGAAGGATACTCGGATCTTCAAATACCGGCCAGACAGTACGGACGGCAAAATCGTCGAAATGTTGATAAGAACAATAAAAATGAAAAAAAGAATATCAGTCGAGTATAAATAATATAAAATCAACGACGAAATTATTCGTACACCCAACAATTTTGAATATTTTTATCCATTTCTCAGAATCTAATGCCGTATGATACCAGGTTTTTTATATGTTATTAAGCAAAAAAAAAGTAATATAAAACTCAATTTCCAGAACAATTGGTTACAAACAACAAATTTGACAAGCGAATTATGCAAAACAGGGAAAGACGAAATTATTCGTACAATAGAAAATATAGTTTTAAATAACTGATTCGTGTAAGTATAAGTAATTTACATAATTATTTTAAAGGCGAAGATTTCTAGAATATTCTGTAGAATATTTCTGATAATTCCAGCAAAGAACATCGCGTGGTTCACAGAGTATCACCATTGTTCTTCTTACGTTAACACGGGGGGAGGAAAACAAAAGAGCTTAGCAGGAGCCTGTTCTATAAAGTAAACATTCTTGAGAAAAAGTTGCCTTCTTAAAACTTGCATTTGGAACAGGAAGTTAATTAGGGGGTTTCGACGACGTGAAATTAGCATATCTTGACCTAGCTATAAACGTCTGATCTTGTGGGATTAGAACGAAGCTTATCTAAACAATTGTCATGGAAATAGCAATAAAAACATACTTGTGGTGTTGCATTTTAGGGAAAGAGGCTCTAAAGAAAAAAAGACCGGATAAACCATTTTGAAATCTATTCTAGTAAGTCTGCGAAGTGATAATTGTGTAGCCCTGTTATATACCGTACCAATGAACACTAATGGGTATGTCCCAATCCTCATAAATACGTTGCACTATTGTAAGTAGGATTAATATGCTAAAAAGTCCACCACTAACAGTGGTTTACCTACTTCTCGCCGCTAGCGAGTATTGTATTTTGTTGATGTTATAAAGATTACCATTTCATTTCCAACCTCCGTTTTGGTTATACCTCTTTCAGTAACCTTTCCTAGGTTACAACAATCTCCAGTCCAGATATGGCAGCAATAGTCTATTTGGTGGTCTAATATGACTCTTGTAATGATAACGCACGGCAGGTGGAGACAGATCTTTCCTGAATTGAGAGAATGAACCGACCACTTTTCCAGCAAATTGGTCTGGAGTGAACTTGAGATGCAAAAGACGTTCAAAGCAAGGAGTCACATTGAGAATTTACTGTGACTGAAAGCGGGCCAGGATCTGATCAGTGGTGATGGAAAGAGGTTTTTGAGGTGTTGAATATCCAAACCCCTACTGAGCTGTTAGAGCTAGATCGGAAGAGAGATCAGTATTTTCCCAAACAGCGTTTCTAATCAACGTTTGAATCTATACCTATGTCATCCGTTTTTCCGCCGGTGTATATCAATAATGGTAATCTACAGGAAATTCCGAACTGGATCTTTATTCACTTCTCGTAGATACTGTTCTCGATCGACTGCTCATGTCTACGGATATTTTCTTATTTTGTATAGAACTTTTCAGTTGTTGCTTGTCCGTTTTCCACTGAGTGCAAATGCACAATGCCCGACCTAATATGACACCAAAATCGCACACCAACCCTTTTACACGCTCGGCCGTAGGGCTATTTTCTGATGTAAGCATAAAGATTTAAACCTAACCTTTACTGCTGATTAATCTGAAGCTCCTGGTGCTGCTGTTGTTGCTTTTGTTGTTAATGCTGTTGGCTGACTGCTGTGTTTTTTATTACTGCTGCTGCTATTGAAGACTTGGTGTCAATTGCCTATCATTCTTTATTAGCGGTTACCATATTGAATTAAACTCTACGTTGGGCCCACTAAGGAGGCCCCCATGCCCACCCCATAAGCGTTGATTCTTTCAGACGTCTAACTTTCCACCGTTCTTCCCTGTCCAGTATTGAAGGCTTGGTGTTATTTGCCTATCGTTCTTTTTTAGCGGTTCCCATATTGAATTAAACTCTACATTTATGCACACTAAGGAGGCCCCCATGCCCAACCTTGATTCTTTCAGGCGTCTAACTTTCCACCGTTCTCCCGTGTCCAGTATTTTCACCTCGTTCCACAGTGTCTGATGACCACCCCTTTCCTTCATACATAGCCAATTTCATTGTCTCATCCTTCACTGCTACTTGTCGATATTCCTCCGGACTTTATTTTCAGGGTGCGGCTTGTTTAATCTTTATATTCTCTGACACAACTGCAAGGAAACACAAAATCCGTTAAGTTGATGACTCACTGTGTCCCCCAGCTTCCGTTATTCATGCGGAGAGTGAGTCTTGCTTATGGCCATATGACAGCAGTTGCCGTACGTTCACCGAAGTTAAGTAGCATCGAACCTGGTCAGTACCTAGATGAGTGACTGCTTAGGAATAACCGGTGGCGTAATCATGGATGTTTAATTGGTGTAATGGATAATGGTTTGATATTAATAATAGAATAGCCGAGGCCCAATTCTCATTGGGTTCGTTATATTCGCTTATGAATTCACCTCTTCTCCCCAGCTATGGGTTAATTAGTAGAATGTGTATCACTAAACCATGATTATCTAAAAATTACAATTTAAAAATATTTTCTGGGGAAGTGGAAAAATCAGGCGTGGCTGACCACATATGGAGAGAAAAAGAAGATCACAAAAGGATCAGGTTGAGATCATAGACAAAGAAAACCATTCGAAAATTCGTAAACTTAAGGAATCAGCACATATGCTGGGCCACAAAAGTCTCCTGAGCCATCCAAGCATAGAAATGAATACAATATGGGAACCAGTAATAAGGGGTGCCAGAGAAAAGCGATAATAACAACAAAAATTGCAGTATGAGCTCTGGTAAAAATATACAATGATAACAGCAAAAAGATTGCAATATGAGAACTGCTAAAAAATTGTTGCTGAAGACATTAGGTTTATAATACCCATACATTCATGGCACAGTGGATAAAGGCGTTAGTTAGGTCCAGTGACAGGACCCAAAGAGTGTGAGTTCAATACCTGGTTAAGGCGGTGGAGAACTTGGAGAGGGGAATTAACAGGAGATAACTGAAAAGTGACATCCATTAGACATGGCACGTGGAACTAGAACAGTCTACCCCAGTGAGCGAAACAAAGGGTTCAGTTCGACATTCCAACCAACTGAAGAAGGCCGGAGCGTACAATGACAGAAACGTTGTAATAAAAATGACGACAAAGATGAGGACAATAGTCCGAATAATGTAAATAGTGTACATAATACCTCATCTCAGAAATATAGACAGAAACCTGCAAAGGGTTGATAAAGTTATAAAAATGAATCAATCGATTATAATAATAATAATAATAATAATAATAATAAGCATAATAGTCTTTTCGAAGTACCTCAGTAAACAGTGGTACCGTCTACTTTAATAATCATCTGAGAATGTTGCTAGGCAGATCGTTAATAAGAAATAATAGTCTTGGATATAGCAATAAAATACATACGGCAGCAAGGTATCTGATAGAGATTTTGAAGATGAGTGGGACCACCTCTTAATTGTTGGGCCCCACCTATGGGTAAAATAGCGAACCCCAACCAATCAAAAACAAAACAATATGAAAATACAAAAATACATTTTTATATTAAAAATAGTAGCAATTCCTTTTATATAAAAAAATTACATGCTTTACATTTTTTTTCTGTAGTTGAAGGAATACAATTGCGTTCAAAATATATTTGGTTGAAGCCATATTTTTGTTTTTCAAAATATTTAGATTTCGGCATTAAAAAAACCCATAGAGGTGTTGATATGCCGCTAAACAAAATCAACCACTCAAGAATAAGAAGCAGAAAGTGACTGCTCTGAAGTAACAGGATAAACCTGTCTAAAATAAAGAGTGTTATAATCTCATTTAACGATCATCTGAAAATGTTGTTAAGGCAAGATGTGACAAAAGGCCAGTTTTTAACGCGGGGCGTTCCAAGCCCGGAGGGCGAAATTGCCCGTAGACCCCGTATACACGGGGTCGAGTTTATCTACTTCCCCAAACGAGACTCTGCCCTTCGGCATAGGTTCGACTGGGTTCCTCTCCGCCCGGAGGCAGAGTTCAACAAGAGGAAGAGAAAGCTTCCTCCACTGCTCTCAGGTCACAGAGTAAATCAGTATAAAATGCAGTTTCCTAAACGTTGAAACTGGTTCCAGACACCTTTGAAAAGAGAAGTAAACCATGAATTTTATAAAGACTTCTAATGAGAAACTTTCTAGTAAATTTGATTTATCGCATGACTTGTAAACTCTGGTGTTGTGCGTTTTCGGAATTTAAATGCGGACATTTCATTTTTGTTTCAGGAAATAAAATAAAACTTTATAGATGCAACGTTGAATTTTCAATTCGATCGAGACATGTCTGGTTTTCTTTGATGGTGTTTATGACCGCATATCACTATTCCCTGGAACATCTTCGCTCTTGTTCCATTAGAACATTCGGTTTTCTCCGCAACCTTTTCATGCAGATACTTGTAAAATCTACGTTACTTTTTTTTAATAATTATCTCCATTTTTTTTTAATTTACGCTATTTTTACACAATACAAGGCCCAAGAGCCGTTCAAGTTAGAGAGTGACTGAATTAGACTGGTTTTGGACGTAACAATTGTAAATAATATATATGATAAAAACAGTTGCATTTGAAGCATGTAAGAAGCATGTGATCGGGAAATCATTCTACGACCCTTAAGAAGAAGCCGTGTCTATGCAACTTCCACAATACTAATGAAAAACGAAGGAAATGAGGTTGGTTCACCTCTAATGAACACGGCCTGTCGGGTTTTAGCTCCAGATTGATGGAATTGGGAATGTAGCTCCTCAGAAAATTTTCCATGGAATTAGCAAAAGAGTAAGAGTTGTTAAGTTGCGTCTGGCAAGTTATTCATCACCTACAAGGCGGAATACACTGTTTTGAACTCTGGCTAGGCTATAAAGACTGGATTAGGCAGCTCTAAATCAGATATCGCAGCAATACTCCATTTCCCACCGACTTAATCTGCAAAGTTATTGGTGCTGATCTGGTATCCCAGCTTAGGTAACGTAGATTCCCTGTGCCTTTTCTATAAATACTTTCATGGTAATTGTTCTGATGAATTTTCCTCAACTCTACCTAGAGTTTATGAATTTAAGCACAATACTAGATTAGCAGGAATGCTTCGTCATTTTACACTTGAAATGGCTAACCGTAAGTTCTAGGCTAAATGTGTCTTCTGTTGCACTTCGCACCTGTGGAACTCTCTTCTGCCTTCTTGATCACCGGTCAAATTTGATCTCGTCAGGTTTTCACTCTGAACTGGTGGAAGTTGAAATATAGCTCGTCAGAATATTTCCACGGAGTAATAGCGACAAAATAACAGTGGTGACGTTGCGTCTGTGGGGAAGGGGTTGTAGGTCGACAAATAATTTATCACCTCCAAGGCGGCGTACACTGTTTTGAACTCTGGCTAGGCTAGAGAGACCGGAATAGGCAGCTCTAGATCAGATATAGCATCTATACTCCATTTCTCACCGACTTAATCTTAAGTTATTGGTGCTGATCTGGCATCCCAGCTTAGGTAACGTAGATTCCCTGTGCCTTTTCTATAAATACTTTAACGATAATTGTCTTGATAAACTTTCCTCTACATTACCTAGAGTTCATAAATTTGTAGGTCGACAAATAATTCATCACCTACAAGGCGACGTACACTGTTTTGAACTCTGGCTAGGCTAGAGAAACCGAAATAGGCAGCCCTAGATCAGATATCGCATCAATACACGATTTTTCAACGACGTAATATGAAAAGTTATTGGTCCTGATCTGGCATCTCGGCTTCAGTCATTTTCCCACCGCATCAAAAATTAAATGTAAAGTCAATCGCTATCTTCTGTGTTCTCTCTTTTTATTCTTTTATTGTCCTCTCTCCATAATAATAGTTTTTCTCATATTCTCTTACATTCGCTTATGGTGAAATGATTTTTACGTACGTACGTACGTACATATATATATATATATATATATATATATATATATATATATATATATATATATATATATATATATATATATATATATTATTTTTACAAAGAAGGCGATAAAGTACTAGATTGGTGGCAAGGCCTTACTAATTTCCAGTTGAAATAAATAGATGTAACCGTAAGTTCTATGCTGAGAGTTTCTTCTCTCGCACTTCCTGCTTGTAAAACACTTCTGGCTTCTTGTTTACCAGTCAACTTCGATCTTCAAAAATTGAAATGTAATGTCGTTATCTTCTGACTTCTGTCCTTTTATTTCTTTATTGTCCTCTCTCCTTAATAGTAGTTTTGATAATATTCTATAACTCACAGTAACCTGTTACGTCTTAGTGGCTTTATTGCCTTTCTTGGGGTGAAATAATTCAAAGAAATAAAACTCTTATAAAGATAGATCATATCAGGAGGATTTGGTTACTAAGTTGCGGGATCTAAGTAGCCGACCATTTCTTCAGCGCTTTTAGAGATGGGTCGCATACAGGAGTTTACCTTGATGAGAAAGGTTCGTTTCTCCATGCAAACAGTGATTTTTTTTTGTCCATGTGCTTATAGAAAAACAAGAAAACAGATCAATTTGATATTAGTGCCTGCAATCAAAGGTTGAAATGCAGGCACTGCTAGAGAGTACATGATTTTATTTTTTAAACTTGATGGCGTTTTTCAAATTATTTTTTCACCTGAGAAATTCTTACATTTATACTACCTTTGAACCTTTTATTTTCATTCTTTCCGTCAGTCTATCTCTTTCTCTCTCTCTCTCTCTCTCTTTCTCTCTCTCTTTCTCTTTCTCTCTCTCTCTCTCTCTCTCTCTCTCTTCTGTATTTGCTTATTGCTGTTTTTACCCGTTTTCTATCCACTATCTCTCTACCTACTCACTCTCTCTATCTCTATCCCTCTTTCTCCTTCGCAGTATGTAACTAATACACATATACATACACATATACGCAGTATGTAACTAATACACATTAACTAATACACATATACGCAGTATGTAACTAATACACTCTTTTTCTCTACATTCTCCCAATTTCTTCACCTAATCCATCTCTCGTTCTCTCTCTCTCTCTCTCTCTCTCTCTCTCTCTCTCTCTCTATACACACACATATATATATATATATATATATATATATATATATATATATATATATGTATCCTATACGGAACCTTGATATAGCCTGAAGTGCCTTAACCGTTTCGGCCACAGAGGAGCGTTCGGTTAGCAAGGTCGATTTCACTGTCATTAAACTTCAATCTTCCA
This sequence comes from Acanthosepion esculentum, assembly GCA_964036315.1. Classification (NCBI taxonomy): domain Eukaryota; kingdom Metazoa; phylum Mollusca; class Cephalopoda; order Sepiida; family Sepiidae; genus Acanthosepion; species Acanthosepion esculentum. The sequence goes on along the minus strand of OZ038500.1, from coordinate 22,587,504 downwards.
TGAATCTCTCACGTACATATATAAATATATATATATATATATATATATATATATATATATATATATATATATATATATATGCGTGTGTGTGTGTGTGTGTGTGTGTGTGTGTGTGCAGGTATGCAGAAAAATAGGAAAGAACACGTTAGGCAAATAATCCAGAGTTCCTTAGTATGTTTGCTAAAAGACAGTGCTCCATACAAAAAAAGACAGTGCTCCATACAGAAGTAGAGCTTATATTATAATTTTTTTTAAAAATATGATTCCTTGGCTATATAAGAGTTCTCATGTTTCAAAAACGAGAGCCGAGACCCCTGATATAATTTTTGAAATTAAGTTGAATTAAGGTGTCTGGACACGCTTCCTCGTCAAGCGAGAATTTGGGAATCCCATTCCCAAATTATATTAGGGGTCTCGGCTCTCGCTTTTGAAACATGAGAACTCTTATGTAGCGAAGGAATCATATTTTTAAAAAATATTATATCATATATATATATATATATTCGGAATTTAACTTCCTTCAGAGTAGTCCCCTTCTGAAGCCATACATTTTATCTAGCGTCGTCTTCATCAAGAGAATTTTTCCTGGAACTCCTTTTTTGGGATGGTGGACAGCTGCTTCAATTCATTGCTTGGATTTCCTCGAAGTCTTGAAATATTTGTTCCTTTCAATTGGGATGTTTTGAAGACGTAAAAGTCACTAGGGGCAAGATCTGTGGAATATGGTGGTTGTTGGACCTAGTGAATGCTAGACAAGCCATAATCACTGATGCAATCCCTGTTTTGTGGTGAGACTGCCACACTCTAGACACTTTCCTTCCAATCACTGCTATCATCAACGGAAGTGAATGAGAATGTTAAAATGCTGTTCCGATGTTAACGGAGAAAAACCGGATGTGACTGGTTTGACAGATATGTCCGCACGCAATTCGTTTGCGTCTGTACCGGCGACCGTTTACCATAGAAGTTGTTAGTTGTGTGAACATTAAGAATAAGTGATAAGATTTAAGATTTATAAGGATTTGTATGAAAGAAAACTCATTACGCATAGAATTGAGGAGATTAAGATTTTAGCGGTCAGGAAACCATCCACCTAGGATTTGTTCCCCCCAAAACAACAGTTCTTGGGAATAATCTATTATAGTGGTACTTTCTTCTTACTAACGGAATACGAAGTGAAACAGTGGTTTACTCAATGTACGCGGTGTGGTGGATCTTACCTGTGAGAGGGAGCGTTGGGGGAACTATAAAAATGTAGCTATATTGAAAATTTTCCGTTGAAATAGCGTTATTGTATTAGGTTGGTGCAAAAATAATGTCGTTTTCTCACATATGTTACTTTTATATACGATTTCTGAATTAATTCATTGATATATATAGCCATGTTATACATCATTTGGAAGCGCTTTTTTCGCTCTATCGAATCGTGTTATTCGTTACCGTTCTCAATCTCTTCATTCATTTTTTGGCAGGCTTTTCGACAGCATGGACAAAATTCAAATCCGCACGATTTTCTTGTTCCAGTTCAAACTAGACCGAAAAGCTGCCGAGACAGCTCCTGATATCAATGATGTGTTTTGCCCAGGAACCACTAACGAACGTGTGGCACAACGGTGGTTCAAGAAATTTCGCAATGGTGACGAGAGCCTCGAAGATGAAGACGGTCGCAGCCGGCCGACTGCGGTTGATAACGAACATTTGAAAGCCTTAATTGACGCCGATCCTCGCAAAACCACACGAGAAGTTGCTGTTGAACTCGAGGTCGACCACTCAACAGTCGTTCGCCATTTAAAGCAAATAGGGAAGTCAAAAAGGTTGGATAAATGGGTGCCGCATGAATTGAACGATAATCAGAAAAATCGTCGTTTTGAGGTGTCTTCTACGCTCCTTCTGCGCAACAAAAACGACCCATTTCTCGAGCGCATTGTGACGTGTGATGAGAAGTGGATCCTCTACGACAACCGGCGACGTTCGGCACAGTGGTTGGATGCCGGAGAAGCTCCACAATACTTCCCGAAGCCGAAATTGCACCAAAAAAAGGTTATGGTGACTGTTTGGTGGTCTGCGGCCGGTCTCATCCATCGCAGCTTCTTGAATCCGGGCGAAGCGATCACGGCGGAGAAGTACTGCCGACAAATTGACGAAATGCACCAGAAGCTCCAACGTATGCGCCCGAGATTGGTCAATATGAAGGGACCAATTCTCCTCCATGACAACGCTCGCCCGCATGTTGCACAACTGACCCTGCAGAAGCTGAACGAATTGGGCTACGAGACTCTGCCTCATCCGCCATATTCACCGGACCTCTCGCCCACCGATTATCACTTTTTCAAGCACCTGGACAACTTCCTGCGCGAAAAATGCTTCAAAAGCCGTGATGATGCCGAATCGGCCTTCAATGACTTCATCGCTTCCAGAACTCCGGATTTCTATGCTCATGGGATAAATAAACTTGTTTCTCGTTGGCAAAAATGTGTCGATTCTAATGGTTCTTATTTCGATTAATAAAGTTTATTATGAAAGGAGTTATGATCTTTTGAAGTTGAACGTCAAAAAACGACATTATTTTTGCACCAACCTAATACCAATAAAGCTTGGTGTGTTTTGTGTGTGTGTGTGTGTGGCATCCGTCGTTTTTGTTTTTTTTTGTTTTTGCGCGCGCGACAGTGTTGAAGCGACTTTGTGTACGTTCGCACCGTTACCACAGCAACAGTCTTGATACTTTTTGATCATCGCCCATATATACAAACAGGTTTTGATTAAAAAGAATCAAAGAGATCTGTCTTTTTAATTGTCTGTTTTATTTTTCGAATAAGTACTCGAGTATTGTGTTCGAAATTCTATATAAACTGTCCGAAGTTCATACTCCGTTATTGTTTTGTTCAAGTACCTTATTATCAAGAACCCTTATGTGAGTTGATGTTTTGAGATATTAATAAAGTTATCGGAGGAGTTTGCTTGATATAGTTGCGCATTATAAAAACTGTTCAGCTTTTTCTGGATCGTTGCTTTGGGTTTAAGGGAGGGAAACACATTATGGACATTTTAAATTCCACTCTATACACAGTAAAATCCCACAGACAGAATTTTAGTCTTTCTTTGTATTGAGACTTATATGATATTTTGATATTAGCTATTAAGATATGTCTTAAAATTCTGGAAGCCGTTGAAATAAAAGGGAATCAACAAACATTGAATATGGTATTTTTCTCTATAAGAAACCGTATACTGAGGGCATTAAAATGTCAGAGTGGAAAATGCCGTCAACTTTAAAAAGTTAATAAACATTGAACACAAAAAGTATATATATATATATATATATATATATATATATATATATATATATATATATATATATATATATATATATATATATATATATATCCAAGTGTGGGATTGGTATATACGGAGTAAATTCCAATAACCAACAATTATTATTCTTTAAAGAGTGCTCAATACAGAGTAGAGCAGATATAATCATTTATTTAAATATTATAACATAAATATGTTATAAAATCACTACAAAAATATCCATTTTGTTTCAACACTCCCGGTGTCTTATCAAGTGATGATGTTGAATGTCGAATAAATGGGTTTAAAACCATTTATTCGACATTCAACATCATCATATTTATGTTATAATATTTAAATAAATAATTATATATATATATATATATATATATATATATATATATATATATATATATATATATATATATATATATATGCTAGCAGTATAACCCCCTCTTCGACCGGGTGATTCATTACTGGGACTTTTTGAGGTTCAATTGGAGCATTTTAAGTTTAAAGTCAACCCACCCGAAAACCAATATTAGTAACAACAATTGGGCGCAAACCCAAATGAGGGGTTAACAATTTGAATGGGGAGTGGCCTTGAAAAGGGCCGTTTTTACGTTCTCAGTCTTGTTTCAGCCTCACGCACAGCAGCAGTTGAAGAGGCCGTTCTCCTCAGCCATTGAGTCCTTTGATCAGCAGTTTCAGTCTCACGCGCAGAAGCGTTCAGGTATGCTCTTCTGAAAAGCCGATGGCTATGTTCGTCTTCGGATTCAGCGGCTCTGACTTAAGCATTCCGAGAGACATTTTGAGACAGGCGAACTGAATGTTCTAAAGACGATTCAGTATCTCTTATTCGTATGGTGGATCTGGCGGCAGCGCTTTTTCAACCTAAGCAATTTCTTTTCTTTGGTGTCATGTCTCAGGCAAGTCTGAATTGCCAAATGGAATGCGTGTGCAAATACCAGAAGAGAACGCTGTAAAGCTACAGGGAACACTAAGCTTGAATAACTTTAGGAAAGTTTGGAAAAATAAATGTTAAGTAATAAAAGAGCAAACTTACTTATTACTACGGTGAATGCAATGCAAAAACTGGCAGGACAACAAAAATTTTAAATTGGCAACGGCTATAGACGACAATGAAAGCAACGCCTTAAAACTTTAGTAGTAGGCTTTATGCAATGCACATGAGAGGGATTGAACGCTTGGCCAAGAGAAGGGAAATGTGTAATTTGGACTCAAAACCGGCACTGAAGAATTATCTATCAAACAAAAACATTTAATCGAAATCGGATGAAAACTGTAGAAATGCATAAACATCCTATCACACACACATACACGCACACATACATACATACACACATACACACACACATACACGCACACATACACACACAAATACACACACACATATTTTCAGAATTATAGATATAGATAATACTATTGTAATAATTTAAAGTATTTATTTTGATTAAAGTTTTTATGAAAGATATATATCCAAGAACACACAGTAAATAGTAAAACATTGCTTAGAGTAATAATGGACAGGAAGTAGTGGCGAGCCATTATCGTCAACAATTTGGACTCAAACCCTGCACTGAAGAATTATCTATCAAACAAAAAAATCATCGAAATCGGGTGAAAACTGTGGAAACGCATAAACAACATCCGATCACACACACACATACATACATACATATACACATTTTCAGAATTATATATATATATATATATATATATATATATATATATATATATATATATATATATATATATATATATTATCTATCAAACAAAGAATTATCTATCAAACAAAAAAATCATCGAAATCGGATGAAAACTGTGGAAACGTATAAACAACATCCGATCACACACACACATACATACATACATATACACATTTTCAGAATTATATATATATATATATATATATATATATATATATATATATATATATATTATCTATCAAACAAAGAATTATCTATCAAACAAAAAAATCATCGAAATCGGATGAAAACTGTGGAAACGTATAAACAACATCCGATCACACACACACATACATACATACATATACACATTTTCAGAATTATATATATATATATATATATATATATATATATATATATATATATATATATATATATTATCTATCAAACAAAGAATTATCTATCAAACAAAAAAATCATCGAAATCGGATGAAAACTGTGGAAACGTATAAACAACATCCGATCACACACACACATACATACATACATATACACATTTTCAGAATTATATATATATATATATATATATATATATATATATATATATACATATATATATATATATATATATATATATATATATATAGTGTGTGTGTAACAGTCAAATACTATCTAAAAAAACACTAAACTTATTGAGTTTCTTTTGTCCAGGTTTAGCCATCTTAACCTCCTTTGTCGTAAGAATCACTGGAAAGCCCTTTAGATAGAAAAGGAACAAGTTAAATCTTTTTTATCAGCCCCAGTATGTCTTCGCAAGTGAGTAATGGTACCAACATTCATACTCTGGCTTCCATCTTCCAAGTTCATTCAAGAACCATCCTGAGAATGCTGTATAAGTTTTAAAAAGAAGGAACAGGAGATGAAAACAGCAAGAATTATCATCATTTCAATTTAGAGCTAAATACATTCTTATTGTTCAAAATAGAGTCCAGTAGTGTTATAAAAACATCGGAGAATTCCAGTAAGATATCTTTAATCATTTCTAAGGTACAGCGGTTCAAAATCTTCAAAGTGTGAATAAATCTGTCCACAACTCTCTCTCTCTCTCTCTCTCTCTCTCTCTCTCTCTACATACATATATATATATATATATATATATATATATATATATATATATATATATATAATGCATGCCTTTACTCTGAAAGTATGAAATTATGTATAAAATATCTTAGTTGAAAACATAAAATTAAGTACAAAATATGTATATATATGTATGTGTGTATAGAATTGTACGTGAAACTTGTGAGGCAACTTATTATTCCAGGATATATTTGATATTTCAGATTGGCCCCGATCTTTCTTAAGAAAAGTCAGGGCCGATCTGAAATATCAAATATATATATATATATATATATATATATATATATATACTTTCGCAAAAAACATTCAATTTTTTTTAATTTGCAACTTTTCAGTTTTTTTTTCTATATTATATACATATTAAGAAAGTATACATGGCTTCTCTTTATGCTATATATATATATATATATATATATATATATATATATAACTGTGTATTTGGGTAACAATCCCTTTTTTCATACACGTTTCATTTAAAACAAACTGTCAACGTACGGCGGTTATCTTTTTATTTATTTATTATGTTCTTATTAGTTTCCTCTTTTCGGGACATAAATTATGTAGAAGTAATCCGAATGTTCTATATGTCGTAGCGCTTTCGGGTATACTTTTAACCATTATCAAGGAAGGTTTTATTTATACTTTTAACTATAAATTTCTTTATGTACGTAACTAGAGTTATAGGAATATTTTATTTTCCAAAACAAAAGACCGTGTTTGGAATATAAAACATTCCTATTACTCTAGATACATAAAGAAAAATTAAATAAAAATCTCAGTACCTTGTCAGTCGTTTTTAATGAATCTTATATATATATATACATACATATATATACATATATATATATATATATATATATATATATATATATATATATATGAAATGGACATTTATTTAAGACATTTTTTTATGTTTATAAGTTCTTTTTATAGATACAAATATTAATAAACAGAGGATTTACTTAAATACTTCTATCTATAAAAAGAACGTATAAACAATATATATATATATATAATTAAGTAATTTATTGAGTCTGAACGAAACCTCAACAGAATGCAGAAAACACTGGACAGCCGTTTCGTCCTATATTTGGGACTCATCAGCAGTGCGCATCCACTACCGAGAATTGAAACCCTGACAGGTTGTCAGGCAAACACCATACCAACTGTTCCAACGGGCCTCGGTGACGAAGTAATAGCAAATATATATATATCACCAATAAATTCGGGAGTTCTTTTCTTATCAGAACGGTCAGAGTGTGTTTTCGGAGCTGCCCTTCCTCCTTAATCAACATCAGACTCATCCAGCTCTTTCCGAATCCTTTGCATTTTCCTCATAGAGATACCCAAACACTCTGAAATGATCGTATTGGTGCTACCGGCGCGAATGCCAAGTAGTACAGCATGCCGTTTCCAAACTTTTGACCGAATGAATTGCATCCATGTGCTTTTTTTCTTACATAGGGTCACCAACTGACCCCCACTAAAATCAAAAACAAAAATCGCGCATGACCACAATTTACAGATCGTACCCTGTATATATATATATATATATATATATATATATATATATATATATATATATATATATATATCCACCGAAATATCCACCGATATATCCATAGCCACCGAAACCGGCGGATGATGAAGACAGGGTATCGCACGTGCTTACACATGTTGTATGTCAAAAAAATATTTATACGCATATATATATATATATATATATATATATATATATATATATATATATATATATATTATTATTATTATTATTATTATTATTATTATTATTATTATCATAAGAGATTATAATAAAAACAAGTTGAAATCTCTTTTCCGAAAGTTAAAGGTGGTGTGAATCTCTTTTCCGAAAGTTAAAGGTGGTGTGAAATAAGGTCAGAATTAAAAATAGACTTGTGGGTATGTCTTGATTAACCAGTTAAATATCAAATCTACGCCAAATAGAAAAGTACGGTCAGAGGGAGGAGGTGGGTGAGTTATTTTTTCATATCATGATAAACCGGAGCATAGACAGGCTATCATTGCGGAAATATGCCAGCGACATATTTAACAATATAAAAATAATAATTTTTAATAAAAATACTACTACTACTACTACTACTAATAATAATAATAATAATAATAATAATAATAATAATGAGATATTGCTCTACTTTGTGTTGAGCATTTTTTTTAAAGTAAATTCTACGAACAGTGGAATTTTACTCCATCTGTTCTTTCTCTCATTTGTACACACATATATATATATATATATATATATATATATATATATATATATATATATACATATATATATATATATATATATATATATATATATATATATATATATATATATATATATATATATGTATATATATATGCTTTTGTGGATCAATAAGCACATTGCCTGGCACAGAGTTATTCACAAAAATTTGATCTGCAATTTTTTACTAAATTATGATCGATCTACATGAATAATATTCACATTGAATTAAGGGCTTTTATAAAACAAACGATCTTGAAAAATACATATTTGCTCTGTAAAATAAGTACTTCCTTTTTATTCTCGCTCCGGGGATTTATTCATGGACATATACTTGACTATATGTGTGTTTGTGCGAAAGCTATTTACAAATTACCTCCAGACTTTTAGATGTATATACTTATCGCCATATAACGAGATTACCACCTGAGTTCTTGCTTATTTTAAAACCAGACGAAAAGCAGAAGGCACAAACATCGCTTAATAGCAAATCAATATATATGTTATTGCTTGAGAAAAAAATGGTGGCACACGAACGTTACGATAAGTTAGGGAATATTCATTCTCGTTTTTTCTCATTCCCACCAATATATATATATATATATATATATATATATATATATATATATATATATATATATATAGAGAGAGAGAGAGAGAGAGAGAGAGAGAGAGAGAGATAGAGAGAGGGTGTGTATTCAGTTTTTTATTGCTTCTCCTGTATGCAGAATAAAGATCTAAATAATGGCTTTAATATATATAGAAGTTATCCAAATGTTTGTTCATGTATTTAGATAATTTCTATAAGTCATGTGCCCGGCGTGATACACGCTTAGGTGATCATGTATCTTTCGATACATGACTGATGAGGCAGATTTTTTCCGTAGAACAGTTGCCATACAAGACTATAGAACCCGGTCTGTCCTGCTTTTGCCCATAGTTTGAGAGAGAGGAAGAGGATTCATACCTTTCACAACGATATTAGCACGTAAGGGAATTTAATAAGTTCTACTGAAATTCGAACTCGACCCTCCGATTTCTCAATTCGACTCGCTATCCATTACTTCACCGTATTTTTCGTGAAGCATGCATTAGAGAGTAACTGATACCCAAATGTACAACTATATATATATATATATATATATATATATATATATATGAAGAAATATAGTCTTAAGGTGTACTATATTTATGAGATAAAGTGCTCTATATCAGAGATAGAGCGTGTGTAAATATAAAAGTGAACATTGAAGTTAACACTTAGATGCGACAGGTTGTTTCATGCTAGACGCAATCGTCAGGCCACGAATGTTGTTTTTTTTCTCGGCTATTTATATATACGGGTCAGTGGTGCATTGTGGGTAGTCTATTTTGGCGGTTATTTTGCCGGAAGTCGTTTATTTGTTTATTTATTTATTTGTGTTACATTATTTTGCTTGTTTTATTTATTATTATTATATATATATATATATATATATATATATATATATATATATATATATATATATATATTTGGGCAGATTGATTTTCCAAGTTTTCTATAAAATCAACATTGCACTCATTGTAAAAGATGGGCTTTGATTTTATAAGTAGTAATACCAAAAATTACATTTAGAGCTTTCATCCATTTTTTTGAGCATTTAGTTTTACATATCGTCAGAAAATAATGTGCAGAAATACCTACTTTCCGCAGGTTTTTGCTTTCAGATTGACTTAAAACTTTTACAATATCAAGAACAAATACAGTAAAGTTAAGATCTGAATGGAAAATATATTTAAAGCAGAATTCTAATTTTGTATCACCACAAGCAAAATATTTAAATTATCTTTTACACTATTCGATAAGTAATCAGGGTGTTGTTTATTTCAATATAGGTCTTGTTGTGTTCATCATTTTCAATGGCAACATTGCTGTGTTCATCTGGAAGTTATATTTTTTTTACTTGTGAAGTGAAGAATGTGTGATTGGCTTGCGTAACGCTTCAAAGGAGGTAATTAAATTATGGTGTTGTCGAGAGTTGTTTTTTTTAACCTGATGATGACATTGTGCTAATGTAGAAAGTACTCAGAATAAAATAATAAATATCAACACGGTTTTCTCTACCTTTAATAATGATGCTAAAATGCTTCTCCTTTGAATATGAAAGGAACCAATTAAAAATAAGTAGACGAAATTAAATTATTCAATGAAACATGTATCAATATATATAGAGAGGCAACCGGACGTCTAGCCACACTGATCAGCTTTTAAACAGCGAAACAGTCTGTCTGTGGATGAGAAATATATATATATATATATATATATATATATATATATATATATATATATATATATATAGATAGATAGATAGATAGATAGATAGATAGATAGACGAAGTAAGAAACAAATATAAAACGTCTATAATTTTAACATGTTTCACTTTTATTTAAGATTCATCAGATTTTATTTAAGTATCATCTGGTGAAACATGAATAAAAGCAATCATCAGGCTTGATGACTGCGTCTCGCATGAAACAGTCTGTCACCTAAGAGTGTTGACTTCAGTGTTCACTTTATATTTACATACGCCCTATCTTTGATAATGACCAGTTTATCCCGTAACTATAGCATACCTTAAAACTATATTTCTTAATACTAGTTTACCTACCGTCCTTAACAGCAAAATTGTGCAATTGTCAAATTAAGATCTGAAGCGTTGTATCTTAGAAATAATTAAAGACATCTTACTGAAATTCTCCGAGGTTTTTATGACATTATTGGTCTCTAATTTGAACAATTAGAATGTATAGTTACTCTCTAAGCTTAAGAGAAGAATCGATCATAAACGAAAATGACATGGTCATCATTAATTAATCACAGCTAAGGATTGAAAGCTCTTGAAGTGATGAAAGAAAGTTTAAATATATATATATATATATTATTCCAGGAGCAACTCGAAGCGGTGTAATGGTTAGCAAGCTTGTCACTCTAGAACAATTACAACTGAGTAGTGAGTTCGATCCTCACTGGGTGCCCCTACATTCGGGCTCGTGCCACATCTAATCTACGCTTAGAAAATAATCTGGGCACCTCGAGGTTGTGTAATGGTTAGCAAGCTTGTCTCGCTAGAACAATTACAATTGAGTAGTGAGTCCGATCCTCACTGGGTGCCCCGTACTTTCGGTCTTGTGCCACATCTAAGCAATGCTTAGAAAAAAAGGACACCTCGACGTTGTGTAATGGTTAGCAACCTTGTCTCGCTAGAACAATTACGGCTAACTAGTGAGTTCGATTCTCACTAGGTGCCACATACATTCGGCCTTGTGCCACATCTGAGCTACGCTTGGAAATCTCTCTCTATATATAATTCCAGAACTAACCCTTGTTTGCTGTTTAGCATTAGATTTCCCGTCCCTTCTATTTCAACTAACAAATAGAAGTTTCAAGACATTTTTCACGATCTCAAGTTCGTAACTCTTTCTAGTCGTAGGGACACCACCCGTACAGCTGCTGCACTAGAAGTAGTGTGTCTTGGGCAAGATAACCTGACATAGCCCCACCTTCCCCAGAATGGTTTAAAATCAGAGTAAAATAAAAAGTAAAAATAAATAGTCTGACGAGCCCAACCTTCTCCAGGTTATTTTGAATTCAGAGTTTTCCTTCTCCTAGACCGGTTGCCACCTAAAGCTATAGAACCCAGTCTGTTCTGCTAGTTACATATCTTTAAAAAAAAACGCTCTTAGACAGCAAGATTACAAATAAACTCAGTTTTGATTACTAATGGAGTTTCTATATATTTAGATATTTTTTGTTTTTTTCTTTTTATAAAGATTTCTCTCTTCCTTCTTAATTAAAGAATATTTTTATTTTGTTTCCATAGTTTATTATCATATAGAAATATAATAAAGCCATTTCAGACAAAAAATTATGATAGATTCATTAACACCTTAAAATGTGTTACCTGGTATGTCTACTTGGCACTTTTCACCGATAATTCAAAATTAAGTTTTGAAACGGAAATTAGGTGAAGAAACACACAATGGCTGAACATCCGGTTCGTTTCTACTCTTCAATATTCGTAAAGATTTAAATATTTTAGCGAAATATATGGACGATATTAACATTTTAATAGATAATCAGTTACAACTTTTTTAAAAAAAGTTACTTAGAGATGTCTGTAAATCTTCTCCTATGTGTCGTGTACCTTCAGAACGTTGACGAACATGGCACTCCACAATTTCCTGTTCTTTTCTACCTCTTAATAAGTTTTGTCTTTTTGTAAATCTATTCTAAATGCTGTTCCGCCATCCATTTATTCAAGCATGTCAATTAGGTTAGTGCTTTCTTCTCTTCAACTTGCCTTCAATCTGACCTGTGAGTATCAAATTTACCAAACCCTGTTTTCTTATTTGTGTGCCCTAGGAATTTCAACTGTCTCTTTTTGATGTTAAGTATAAGTGTCCTTTTTTTTGTTCTCATTGCTCACATGTTCAGTCCATGTTATTCTTAATAACCTTACGTATAACTTCATGTTTGTTGCCTCAAATCTCTTCTTCATCTGTGAGGAGATTGTCCATCGTTCACTGCCCTATAGGACGACTGATATTACATAATAATTCATGACTATTTTCTTTGTTTCTAACGATATTTTCCTCTTGTCCAATACTTCGCTTAGCTTTTGCAAGTCATCATTTGCTATCCCATTACGTCTTCGGATTTTTAAAATCTTACATTCCGTTAATACACTTCCCATGTATTTAAATTGTTGCACTTGCTTGGTTTTGGTATCTCCAATATCTTTGCATGTTGGTCTGTTCCTTTTACGAATAAACATGCATTCTGTCTTCTTGTAATTGAGGTTTATTCCTTTCCTTCCCTACCTTCTGAAGGAGTTCTTGTAATTTCCATTCTGTGTCTGCTATCAAAACTGTGTCATCTGCACAACTTATGTTGTCAAGATTGTGGTCGCCATTAATGAATTCTGCTAGCAATTTTCTCAGAATCGCCTCACTGTATAAGTTGAGGGGTTACGACTATATCACGTACGATCACCGAAATTAAGCAACGTCGAATGTGATCAGTGCCTAGATGAGTAACCGCTTGGGAATACTAGATGCTGGAAGCTTGGATGTGTAGGTGGTGTAATGGATAAGGTCTCGGGATTATTAATCGGAGTTCCATTTCCAGTAATGTTCGTTATATTCACTTACACGCAAATAGCCATTGGAAATGTATGACTGTACATATTCTTCTCCAGCTATGGGTTAATTAGTAAGAAGAGTATAATTAAATCATTATCATCTCAAACAAAATTTTTTACAATATAAAAAATATTTTCTGGCTTTACATAGCTTGCAAAGGATTGATAACCGGTAGAAAACGAATCAAACAAGCTGAATAAGTCCGGTGAGAAGACACGTCTTTGTCTTACAACTTCTATTTTTTGTATAAATACTGAATTCAGTTTCTGTCCGTATGAAGGCGGTTTGCTGCCAATATAGGTTTCCGGGTTATTCTGATATCCTTCCAAAGTCCTATGGCGTCGTATTAGACTCAAGAAAATATGGTAACAATGAAATGTTCCGATATCACTCTTTCATTGTATTGCGTTTATCTTGAAATCGTGTATTCTCTTAATTTCCTTCTCCTGACTAACACGACAATATCCATGGTGACTTGGGACTTGCTCAGAAGAAAAAGTGAAATCTCTGACCTTTTCTGAAGTGATATCCCTTTACAGTTCTGTCATTTCTCTCAATGGAGGCTCACAAAACAACACGATGAAAGAAAGAATGAATTAAGTCACATGGTACACGTACTGAAGGATAAGTATTCAAATTTAAAATTGCGTTAAAACAGTTAGAAGCTAAAAAAAAAAAACAAGCTTTTCCAGCAATAGAAATTCTCATGTTGGTCGCAAATTGGGTTTATATTTAATGTATGTAGACAAAAAAAATAACAATTTTTAAACTGTGGTCCCATCTATGCGTGAGACCTCCATATTAAAAAGTTCTGAATTCGAAATGGGTGGCTGGTTTGCTGTGGGATGTAAGTGCCACTCATGCAGGTTCTTCATTTGAACCGCTGCACTGTGGAACAGACTCCCAAAAAGATGTTTCCCAATCACTACACTCTTAACCTGCTCAAGTCTATAATTAACCGTTATCTTACCTACATCTCTTCATGAACTTTGCATCTTACTCTGTAACACTGTACCTCGAGTGGCCCTTGGGACTTGTACGTGGTGAGAATCATAGAAAAAAATAATAACTTAATGTGTTTGTGGGGGGGTCGAGACAAAACTCAAAGTACATTTTTTTAATCATTTCACGACAAGCAAGGCGGGAATGTGACTAGTGCTCAGTGGGCGGGGTAGAGGTTGTAAAAGTGAAAGAGAAGACTGAGAAAAAGGAGGACCGAGGAAAGGACAATAAAGGAACGGGTTTCAAAAAGACAGAAGATGGCGATTGAAGTTGCATTAACATTTTTGAAAATTTTAGTTATCAGGGAAGCAACTAAACGGAAGGGAGCTCCACAGATGGGAAGTGCTAGAAAAAATTCTTCTGGAGTGTTGGCGGTTGAATTTAGCTATTTAAATACGAAGGGGATGGGGCCTAGATGCCAGTCTAGTAGCACGTTTAGATTCATGTACTCGGGGCATCAGGGGAAAAAGTTCCTCAGATCAGTTGTCGTGAAAATATTTGTAGAAAGAACAGAGGAAAGCCACGTCACGTCGGTGACAAAGTGACTGAATTCGAGATGCCAAGATCCTTTATTGGATTTTGTCAAGAACCTCGATAGCACCACACCAGATCTGGCAGCAGTATTCAATGCACGGACAAATGGTAGATTTGTAAATGTGCAAGATGGATTCTAATGTGAGATTTTTTTTTATACTTCAGCAATAAAACTTTTAGAAATGAAATTTTATAAATATTGTTTTAAGGCTTTATTAAATAAAATACTGTGAAGTTTAGCGGAAATTAAAATCGGTATGTCACATTTATTTCCGTTATTTTCCGTTTATTTTCGTAGCGAAAAATAAACATTACGTTGGATCCCGTGGTGCAAATCAGAATCGTGGAAGCGTATAAAAAGAAACAACCCTTCTTTTCTCCCTCCGGACATTGGTCACGTGGGTTATCATTTTTTTTCTCATCGGTTCGTCGTTGTAGATAGAAGCATGTGTTAACATCTTCCAAATGGAAGCTCTCACGACCCGGGCATATTTTATCGTGTTAAAAAATGACTCACGCAATTGTACATTTCAGATACGGAATTTTATATAATAACTATACATCCTTATTATTAGTTTGTTATAAATTGTTTCCTATGTATGTCACTTATATGTGCGCATGGGGCGGCCCTCTGGATATAGGTAGTACCTTTGATGTCTGGCACGTGCATCTTCCGGTGGGGTGGGGTGCATCACTGGTCCTCAACCATCTCCTAAATCCTTCATTATGGATCCAAATTACCATGCCCCGTTTCAGCTGGCGGGCCAAACTCACGTCAGTGGGTGGTGTTAACACGGCGCAACTGGCCAATGACCTCCTCGACACAGGTGGCCAGGGTGGAAGGGTTCCTGAGATGATCTCCACCGGCCACGTTAAAAAGACTAAGATAGGTATATCAAGAAAACATTAACGGAGACTCAACCTCTGACACACAATGGAGACAGTTGGAGGAGAATGGTGGGTATCTTCTGGGGTTAAAAGCAAAAGAAGAAGAAGAATATATCTGATACTAAATGGTTCAGACTTATCTACTTGTCGTATCCAGTTTCGCATGATTTGACTTTCACTTACTTTCTCTCCAGATCTACTTTTTACGACAACTGGAGTCCATGGGAGCTGCTGAAAATAACATCACACGTTATTTCATGACGCCTGAAACGTGTTTCTTTGTTTGAATGTTGTTTAGGGATTTATATCTAAAAGCTTTTAATGTGGGCGATCTGGCTCTTCACAATTTCCTATTCTTGGTAGCTCTTTGTAAATTTTGTCTTTTCGCTATCTCTCCTAATCCCTGTTCTGCCAAGCATTTGCACGAGCTCATTAGGTAGAGTATTCTCTCTTTTCATTTGTCAGTCTTGCTTTCAATATGTCCTGTGAGTGTTAAAATTTCCAACCTTCTTTTCTCATTCTGTGTGTCTCAGGAGTTTCAGCTGATTCTTTCTCCTTCAACGCATAAATGTCCATTATGTTTCCTTATTTCTTTAAATGGCCTCGTTAGCCTCCATGTTATTGTGAGCATCCGTTTGAATTAAGGTTTCTACAGAAGGATACTGAGAATACTATTAAACATTTCACTCATTCTATATGCCGTGCTCCTTCGGGACGTGGGCGATCGTGACCCCCCCACCACTATTTTGCTATCTTTTCTACTTTGTTTTTTCACTATATTTCCTAATCTCTGTTCTGTCAACCATATGTGTGACAATATGTCATATGTCCTGTAAATTTGAACTTGTCTCTTCCTCGCTTTTCTCGTTATTTGCCCTATAAATGCCAAGTGTCTCTTCCTGGTGTTAAGTAGAGATGTCTTTTTTGTTTCCATTTTCTCTAAAACTACGTCGTTGTCCACATGGTCGACACGTAATATACTCAGCATCCTTCTGTAGACTACTCGGTCTCACGTTGACTGCTGACCTGAGATGGAACAAATACATTGAGTCAATAGCTTCGTCCACCGCAAGGAAAGTTGGCTCCCTGTGCCGCGCCAGGAAATTTTTCTCGCCGGAGTCGATCCTTCAAATCTACAAATCAACCATTCGACCTTGCATGGAGTATTGCTGCCATATATGGTCCGGTGCCCTTTCTGTTTGCCCCAAGGTTCTTGATAAGATTCAGAGACGGATATGCATTGTAATTGGCCCTGATCTGGCTTCTCGTCTGCAGTCGCTCTCTCACAGACGTGCCGTCGCCTCCCTCTGTCTTTTTTACAAATACTTTCATGGTAACTGCTCCACATCCAGCCAGAATAAATAGTCTGGGCTAACGTTTGCGTTTAACCCTTCGAACCCTGCATTCCTGAACAATTGTAACCCTTCTGTCTGTGCTCTTGAGTCAAAATTCGCAAATAAATGGTATGTAATTTCGCTGGTACCCAGACTTCATGAATTTAATCGTTCTACTCGGCTGGCATCCCGCGCACACCCTTTTACTGTCGAAACTGTTAAATGTAGCCGTCTCTTCATGTCTCGCACCTGTCGCCTGTGGAACTCCCTCCCCTTTTCCTGTTTGCCTGATAGCTATAATTTCTCTAAATGTAATGTCAATCGACGTCTCCAGATGCCTTGATCTATCCCCTATTCTTCTCTTCATCCTTTCCGCTATCACTCCTATTTGATGTCACTCCAATTCTCTGTAACCACTTGCGTGCTAGTGGCTTCCCGCCTTGCTTGGGGTGAAACGCTTTAAAAAAAAAAAAGCTATATTTCTCTTGCTTCAAATCTGTTTTTTTTTTCACCTGAGAGGAGATTTTCCAGCATTCACTAGCCTATAGGACAACCAATACCATGCAACAATTCAGTACACTTTTTCTTTTCTTTTCTACGATTTTTTTTTCTGTTTCTTAATACTTTGTTTAGCTTTTGGAAGGTACTTTTCGCTATCCCAATCCACCTTCCAATTTCGGTGTCGCATTTTCCGCCCTCTCTTAAAACATTTGCAAGATATTTAAATTTTTGAACTTGCTTGATTTTTGGCCTCTCCAATTTGTAATTCGCATATTCCGCTCTTCTATTTGCTGATAACCATTCATTCTGTCTTCTTACAAATGATATCTTCCATATATATTGCGTAAAACTTGCTGCATATATACATACATATATATATATATATATATATATATATATATATTAATCCTCTCAAATTCACGGATCAATTTTTTAATGTCATTATTAAACTGATTAAGGAAGAAACCGAATATTGTCCCAAGTACTTTCATTCACATCCAGAATCATCTTCAGTGTTGAATTGCTAAGACAAAAATCTTAAACTTTTAGGTGGAGTATTTTAAAACGTTAATGATATATAATATGAATTAAGTTACCTCCCTTAGGTGCACAGTATTCTTAGCTGTTAATTTTTAAATTGACTATAACGGAGCGTGTTTACAAAACAATTCACACTATCGATTACATTCATTTTTGTCTCAACAATTCACTCCTGAAGATGATCTTTGATGAGATTGAAAGTACCTAGGAAAATAAAAATAACTATGCTTTTTTCCTTAAGACGTTTAAGTGGACATTGAAATCAAAATCCAGCGGCGACAGTCTGTTTAATTTATGGGCCCTGATCACCACTTTATCGGTGGTAGAGAAAAATGACTTAATTTCCAACAACCAGTTGAACGGTGGGTAAATACTTATAACTATTTTTATATCTACCATGAAAAATTCCATACCAATTATTTGCGAATTTTGACTCAAGAGCACAGACAGAAGGGTTACAATTGTTCAGGAACGCAGAGTTCAAAGGGTTAAACGCAAACGTTAGCCCAGACTATTTATACTGGCTGGATGTGGCAGCAATAGACTATATTGGGTCTTAACTGTCACTAGTGGAGTTAGATACTTACTGGAGCGGTAGTGTAAACCGACCATTTCCTGTAGTTGTTCTAGACAAGCAGCCACCTTGAGAGAAAGTTGCACCTGTTTGACAAGGATACTGTTAATTATCTTTCAACAGAGAAATTCATATCTACCTGTCTAGACGTCAAAAGTCTTATTAAAGTAAATACGCTTCCCTGAATCAAACCTATAATTCCTTTTTAATTTGGAAAGTCATTTTCAAGGCAAGGCTCAATGAAGTATGAAGTAGACAAACAACGCCACTGAAATAAATACATTGGAAAATATAAATAACAATGGCAACTTTTTTTGTAACATTTTATATATAAAGTACAGTGTATCTGTGCGTGTCCAATCAGCTCCTCCGCTTTCACTTTTCCGATTTTAATGATTCATAGCTCATTCAAACGCCCTAAATATGTTAGGCACGGGAAACGATTTTCGTTGAGCTCAGATTCAGGGTTGCCAGATTATGCAAGGTTAAATTATATTAATACATTATACTAGCCATTATCTTTGCTTTTATGGTTCAATGTGAGTAACACTTATTTTCCTTTTGTATCCACAATTGCAGTGCAAGTTTTATTATAAACTAGCTTAAAAGCCGCGTTTAAGCTAGCTCCTCTGGAGGACTCTTGGTTTGGCCATCATCACAATAGCTAGGGATGAGTAGATGCGATAGACATCAATAAACTACAGAAACTCAAAATTGATCGATGCATTTAAGTATTGAATTGATGTTTAAGATTGCCTTTTAAAAGTTCAACGATAATTCTTCTTCTGCTGCCACAGACCAGGAGACATTTTATAATATAACATTAATATAGTGTAAAGATGAGAAAATAGAAATTAGAATTAATTATACATTCAACATTTGAAGAGTCAGAGAAACATAATACCTAATTAAGTACAATCAATATTATGGAATCTATATGAATAAATGCGAAATTGGAGCACAATTATCCAACGAATTTTGAGGCTAAAAAGCCCTACCTCCACTTTATAGCAATTTGTATTTACTCACCACCACCACCACGAGGTCAGGGTGTGACACAAGGTCGGTTTAATGTGGGGATCCCGAGCACGTACACCCGGGCATGGAACAAAAATTCCTCGATCCCCCGACCCTGAGTGCACACTGACAAAAGACAGAGACGCAATTGAGAGATGATGAATAAACGTGTTACAAACTACTTTATAGTAATTCATACGGTGTTTTCTCATTCCCCCACGATAATGAGATGTGACACAAGGTCTTTTTAAAGTGGGGACCCGAGCGCTTGCACCCGGGCGGAGACAAAAATTGCCCAAAGCCCCCGCAACCGTCGGTTGCGCTCGCCTCGGTGCGAGCACCGATCCCCCCTCTTGTGAAATGGGAGGGCGTGGCCTCGGGAAGCTGTTCTCCAGGGCTGTGCACCTCTCAGTATTATTTTCTCAGTTGCCCCTCTGCCCTTCGAAAGAGAAAACCCTGAGCGCACTCTGTCCAAGGACAGAGACGCAACTGAGAGATGATAAATAAAGAGTACAAATTACTTTATAGTAATTCATACGCAAGAAGCTCGGTATCTGTATTATATATTATCTACTTCCAGGTGACATGACTCTTCAGGTTTAACTAATTTACATATTAATTTTTTTTTAAGTATATTTCATTAATTAACTGTCCTTCATTAGTGTTCTTTTATTCGAGGATTGTTTTGATTTCCATATCAAAAATAGTTCTATTTAGGAATATTGTCTTATATAGTACAGAAAAGTGTTTGAAATTTGCATTTTACTTGGGCTTCAACAAGTTGGCATCTATTTGTAAAACTTTCTTTAACTATAACAAGCCAATTTATGATTGAAATATTCATTTATAATTTTCATTTCAAAGATTTCAAGTAGAGAATATATATTATTTTGCTTGTCATGTGGATGGACTTAAGATGCTCAAATATGGTAAAAAGTTAAAGTATTTACGGTACATGCCACCTTCTCTATGCTGTGTCACTTCATGAAATAAGCGATCATGGCTCTCCCCAATTTTCTGTACATTCTAGCTCTTAGTCATCTTTGTCTTTTTGCTTCATGCCCCCATGACCCTGTTCTGCCAACCATTTATGCATCCTGGGTATGACGATAAACTACATCCAACCGCAAGGCCTCTGATCAGGATGTTTTGAGGAGCCTTTGAACCACCTCTTAATTCTTGGTGTTCCCAGATCCATGCTGACCCGGGGTAGTAGCACCTGTTAGGGATCCAGCTATGGGAAAATAGTTAACCGTCAAATTGGGGTCAAAACACTATGAAAATGTAAAAATATGTTTTAATATCAGCAATACTTTGTAAAAGAATTATTACCAGCAATAAATTTTTGAAAAAAAAATTACCAGGTATACATTATTTTTGTAGGAAAAAAATATTACCAGCCATTAAAATTGTCGGCATTAAATAAATTTATTATTGATATGCCGTAAAACAAACCAAACCAACCATTTAAAAAGTGTATTTTCGTTAATTAACTCTACTCATTACTGTTATTTCATTCGTGTATTGTTTTGATATTTTAGGAATATCCCCTTATATGACGAAGACAAGTGTTTGAAATTTGAATTTTACTTGGCCTTCAACAAGTAGGCATCTATTTGTAAAACTTTCTTTAACTATAACAAGCCAATTTATGAATGAAATTTTCATTTAAATTTTTTTCAAATATTTCAAGTAGTGAATATATATTAATTTGCGAAGCGATAGCGAACGGGTGAAGCCTGCTAGTATTAAATAAATATGAGATTATTATAATAATCACATATTCACACACGCACACACACATATATATATATATATATATATATATATATATATATATATATACATAAATTTCCAAGAGGATAGAATCCGGGTAGAACTCAATGTCCGGACAGAGTAAGAATATAATATAATATAAAAGGCACTTTTTGAATTTGTAAGTCTGATGAATTGGATCGTCATTACGATTCCAATATAATAAATTATAACCATGGAATATTAGTGTTTGAGACTTTTATATTTTATATATATATATAATTAAGTAATTCATTGAGTCTGAAAGAAACCTCAACAGAATGCACTGGACGGCCGTTTCGTCCTATATTTGGGACTCATCAGCAGTGCGCATCCACTACCGAGAATTGAAACCCTGACAGATAGGTTGTCAAGCAAACACCATACCAACTGTTCCAACGGGCCTCGGTCACGAAGAGATAGCAAATCAGACTCAATATAGCGCCGCTCGTTCACATATTCCGTGGTGGAACTCAACTGAGCACTGCTGATGAGTCCCAAATATAGGACGAAACGGCCGTCCAGTGCTTTCTGCATTCTGTTGAGGTTTCTTTCAGACTCAATGAATTACTTAATTATAATTATCAAATCCTCCTTACAATTTCTATCATATATATATATATATATATATATATATATATTATAGTATACATGATGAGTTATGTAAATCATTAGTTCTGGAGGATAACCATATGTTCTGCATCTATAACTGCAATCAATTTGTCTAGAACAAGGTATTCTAAAAGAGTCCATCCCTATTTAGAATGTTTTTGAATTTATAGTTGTTACTCTCCTATTCTACAGGCCTGTATTTTGTTAAACCATAACTGGAGAAGGATAGATTCGTGCTTTTTCCAATGGTATTATCGCGATGTAAACAAATTTGAAGTAATCAGAATTTGAGCTCTGCACGGAGATTCCATTTTCCCTCGCCAATAGCCCTTGCGGTATATGAATATCTACCTGTGACTAGTCAGAGCAAAGCGAAAAGGTAAGGCCGTGCAATTTTGCAGGAATTTTCATTTAAAATAAAAATGGAAGCCATTGCAATGTTTCTGCGTGACTATTTAAAGATCAACACATCTTAAGTCAATAACAACATGGCAAAGACTGAGTTTTTTTTTCTATAATTGAAAACGGCATGTAATTTTTTTTCCCGAAATGAGAACAGCATATAAAACTGAGAAATGCTTTTAACTTTGTATTCCGTCAGCCGATTTTTAACGAAACTTGTTCTATTCTGTTCCTATAAAGACTTTGGATGCCAAATTCTGATAAATCTATTTCTACTGTGTGCCGTTTTTACTCTATATATTTCCAATCATTAGTAGCAAATAAGATTTCATTTGCAAAAAGGTATACGAAGGGAATTTATCTTTGATCACGTAAAAAAATAACAAATAAGTTTCCTTTTGCTAATTGAAAATCTGTTAAAATAGTACCAATACATTTTAGTGATTTGTTATGATGACTGAGCCGGTATAGGTGAATGAGTTCACAATGTAGGTCAAAATGTAGCTTATCACGTCGCGTAGGAGTTTGTGTCGAAAAACCAAGATTTGAAATAGTGTTGAGGTGTTCTATATGAAATAATCGATTGGTGGAGATCAAAGTAAGATAACTGCTCGATAAACTAATTGACTAGTGCTGTGTGGTAGACATTTTGTATTGGTTAATGGGTTTCTAAGGTCAGCTCATTGCAGTAAAACTGATTGATTTAGAAAATAACTATGCTATGAATTGGGATTGGTTAGACGGACAAACTGCAAGAAACCAAAATATTTCTTTTTGTAAAACATAAGATACATTTTTTTGTTACAGCTGTACAAGGCCCAGGAGCCACTCGAGGTAAAGGATTACGTTAAGGAGTAGTTTATATGCATAGGAGGGGAAGATAACTGTTAACTCTAGACAGGTCAAGATTGTAGTGATCGGGGAGACATCCTCTTGGGACTCTGTTCCACGGAATAGTGATTCGCGGGAAGAAGCTGTTTGAGTGGAAATTGCTTCTCGCCGATGGAATACGGGGTTGTGTCGTTGGTTTCCTACTATGTGAGTGGCATGGCGGAACCAAGGAATGTAGTTCGTCCCAGCTTTTTCCATGGAATTAGCGATAAAGCAGTGAGAGTCTCGCCACATCCCGCCTGTGCGAGAGAATTTAGAGGATGGAAAATATTCTCTAACACGGACTCAGAGTCGCATTTGAACCCTATCAAGCCCGGAAAGCAAGGATCGGGCAGCTCTCGCCCAAATATGGCAACAGTTCTCCATTTTCAGCCTGATCTGGCCCTTATAAATGTAGCGGATAAGCTGAGGAGTCAAGTACTTGCCGGAACGGTACAGGGACCTGATCATTTTACCTGTATCTTTAGCGAAGAAACGTATATATATATATATATATATATATAATCGAAATCATATATATAATATATGAAAAAGTTATCGAAATCATATATATAAAATATGAAAAAGATATCGAAATATTTTTTCAAGAAATGAGCAATTTCGTGAGTATTTTCTCGTTTTATTTTGTTTTATTTTTTATTATTATTATATAGGAATCTGAGCTTTCATAGATCCCTATCTTCTGCTGCTTCCAGGATATGGTCGATCATGGCTCTCCACAGCATCTCGTCTTTTGTTACTCTAAATTAATACATATATATATATATATATATATATATATATATATATATATATATATATATATATATGAGGTCGGATGTGAGTTTGAGGACCCAATATTCTCTCAAGGCATGGTGACGCTTCAAGGTGACACCTATTGATCGTGATTGGCGGTAGCATTATACACTTGAAAAATACAGAGGGAAGCCGTGTCACGGCGATAGAAAAATGACTGAAGTTGAGATGCCAGGTCAGGACTAATAACATTGCAGAATCATCTTTAGGATTTTGTCGAGAATTTCGAGATATGTAGCGAAGCACGTGACAGGATATGGCAGCAATATTAAATTCATGGACGAATGGTAGATTTTAAAATGTCATGATGCATCCTGCCGATCAAAATTGTTTAGCACGACATAAATAACATAAATGCTTGACAGCAGATTTAGCAGTTGATTCAATATAATCACTTCAATTATGTTAGTAGTGTAATACATGTTTTAATGTAGTTTGAATTTAGAAATCCGATGTGATAATTAATTTGTTCAATGAAACAGCACCAATCTCTCGTAGCAGCTATTCAGGAATTCTTAAGCTCTTCCATATCCGAGGTTGGCAGTGGATATTCGGAGAGAGTAGGAATACGTAGTTCTGCAGGTCTTTTCATCTGACAGGTTAGCAGTGGATATTCCGACAAGAAAAGTAAACAAAATGGCCGCCGTTATACATATCGGATCGAATATTTCAAGTCTTCTGATTGGTTAACCTTCTATGGGTGGACTATAAAATAAGTCAGCTCATTTTGGTTGTCTCACTAGTTACATCAGGTACACAAAATAACCCAATGAGAAACCAATAAAACGCAATGAGTTACTATCTTGGAGGTTAGAATCAGCCATATGGATGGGGAGAAAAATGGCACTCAACATACATTTCTAAGAAGTAACTAATGTACCCTTAAATAAATAAGGATTACTTGATGATTATACCAGTTTTGATTAGCTGAAATAACATTTTGTCCATAAATATGTTGTATCATATTGGTGTCATAATATATGAAAAATATATCGAAATATTTTTTCCAAAAAATGAGCAATTTTGTGAGTATTTTCTCGATTTATTTTGTCTACAGGAATCTGAGCTTTCATAGATCCCCTTTCTTCTACTGCTTTCAGGATATAGGCGATCATGGTTCTCCACAGCGTCTTGTCTTTTGTTACTCTAAATTAATTTTTAACCTTTTACCACACTTTTTGTCTTTTATCTACAATCCATTCACACAATTTCTTTAAGTAATGTCCTCGATGTTTCTCTTGTTTTTTCTTGGTTTCAGTAATTCCTGTGAGTTATAGATTCTCTAGGCCGTCTTTCTTCATTATGTGTCTCAGAACTTTCAGCTGACACTCTAAGATTGCTAGCACCAGCTTCAATGCTGCTCTTATTTTCCTTAAAACCCCCTCATTGCACAGATGTTCTATCCACGGTATGATCCGCGTTCTTTTTCTATCCCGGTCTGGGGTACCAGATCCTGACGAAGATGACGCTATCTTGTACCGTTTTTATCCTATATATTTATTTACAAGCAAATAATCCCCGTGACGTAGCTGTATATAGACCTATCTTCATTTTTACGTGCCCTGTCGCTTCAGGTCATGGACTGTTATGTTTCTTCACGACATTCTGTCCTTCGTGGCTCTTACCAATGTTTGTTTTTTAATACTATCCCTTGCACTCCTTGTACTGCTTCTTTGCGCCCCTTTGTCTGTCAGTTATGTGTCAAGCGTGATACGCGCTTAGGCGATCATGTATCTTTCGATACATGACTGACGGGGTAGATTTATTTTCTGCAGTAGGTTGCCATTTCTTTCTGCAGTAGACCAGTTTCCTTCCAAGGCTATAGGGCCCGGTGTGTCCTGCTTATTTACCTATAAATGGAAGAAGAGGAATCATACCTTTCCCAAGGGTATTAGCACGTAAGTGAATGTAATGGATTCGACTGGAATTCGAACTCGGCTCTCCGATTCCTCAATCTGAGCCGCTATCCATTACTCCACGTTGTTTTTTTTTTATGCATCTGTTTAATAATCCCTATCTTTACTTATCGTATTATGTATAAAAATGCAACTTTAACTATTTTCTATCTGTTCGCAATAACCAGTCAAGGTTCTAATGATCAAGTGCATGCGTAGAGGACATTATGTTTTATGACCCCACAAATCCACTTGTTATTTTTTTTAAATAGATTCATGTTAAACCTGACTGTCATTTGTAACATTCATTTCAGCAACAGTCCAATGAATTTCCGAGGAAAAAAAATTCAGGAAAAGCAAATCTCCAGAACTGATCATCTAAAAATAAGTTTACACATGCGCGAGAATTGAATTATTTAAACAATCATGACGTAAAGAATATTAGCATTTTATGGTTAAATCATAATTTCGGCTTTGTACCGCAACTAAGTTATATTTAGAAAATCATTTCAGGTACTTCGACATGTTATGATGGTTTACAAGACCTTCCCGCTAGATCAATTACGACTGAATATTGATTTTGATCTGCACTGGGTGCCCCATATTTTTGGCCTTATACCCCATCTAAATTATGCTTAGAAATTCAATTCAGGAACTTTGACTTGCTGTAATCGTTAGCAAGCTTGTCTCGCTAGATCAATTACAACTGAATAGTCAGTTCGTCCCTCACTGGGTGTCCCATACATTCGGCCTTGTACACATCTAAGTTACGCTTAGAAAATCATTTCAGGAACTTCGACGTGCTGTAATAGTTAGCAAGCTTTTGTCGCTAGATCACTTACGACTGAATAGTTTTACAGGTACTTCACTGGGTGTCCCATAATTTCGGCCTTGTACCACATACCACATCTAAGTTACGCTTAGAAAATCATTTCAGGAACTTCGACGTGCTGTAATAGTTAGCAAGCTTTTGTCGCTAGATCACTTACGATTGAATAGTTTTACAGGTACTTCACTGGGTGTCCCATAATTTCGGCCTTGTACCACATACCACATCTAAGTTACGCTTAGAAAATCATTTCAGGAACTTCGACGTGCTGTAATAGTTAGCAAGCTTTTGTCGCTAGATCACTTACGACTGAATAGTTTTACAGGTACTTCACTGGGTGTCCCATAATTTCGGCCTTGTACCACATACCACATCTAAGTTACGCTTAGAAAATGCCCAGCCACCGGTTAAACAGTGGTAGAGAAAAATGACTTTTTTTGACCGGTTGGACGGTGGGTAAATACTTATAACTATTTTTATATCTACCATGAAAAATTACATACCAATTATTTGCGAATTTTGACTCAATATCACATACTACATCTAAGTTACGCTTAGAAAATCATTACAGATACTTCGTCATGCTGTAATGGCTTACAAGCCTGTCCCGCTCGATCATTTACGACTGAATAATGAATCCGATCCTCACTGTGTGTCCCATAATTTCGGCCTTGTACCACATCTAAGTTAAGATTAGAAAATCATTTCAGATACTTCGACGTGCTGCAGTATTTAGAAAGCCTGTCTCACGAGATCAATTACGACTGAATAGTGACTGAAGCAGAGATGCCAGGTCAGGAAAAATAACATTGCATATACTTGTTTTGATTTTATCAAGGATCTCTAAATATGTAGCCAGAAAACCAGACCATATGTGGCAGCAATATCATAAGCTTGGACGAATGGTAGATTTGTAAACATGCATGACAGATTCTGTCTAGACAAATTGTCTATCATGATACAGTGAACCACCCACCATAGTAGAAGACGTCGCAGTTGATTCGATACAATTTTCCACTCGGTTAGTTGGTTTGTTTAGCGGCATATCAACATCTCTATGGGTTATTTAATACCGAAATATAAATATTTTGATCGCAATTTTATGGCTTCAACTAAATAATACTACAGATAAAATTGTTGGTCATTTTGCTATAAAATATATTGTTCGTCATTCTACTAAATTAAGTTTTGTTGGTAATTTTTTTATATAATAAAAGTATTATTGGTATTTTTACTAAAAAAATGTATTTTTATACTTTCACAGTGTTTTCTTTGGGAATTCACTATTTGCCCATAGCTGGAAACCCTAACAGGTGCTACCACCCCTGGTCAGGGTGGACTTGGGAACAACAGCAATTAAGAGGTGGTTCGACGCTCCTCAAAACCTCCCAAATCAGTGGACTTGTTGCTGGATGCAGTTTATCGTCATACCCAGGACTAATTTTCCACTTCATGTCAGTGGAAGCCGTTAGCCAGAGAAGGATCGACGAGTCCCTCTTCATGAGGTTAGCATTAACTATGTTGATAGACGGCGCCAAGGGTTCTCTCAGACGATTAATTAACAAGCTAACAGTTTCGTTTTAAAAGACCTCCTGAAAATTTGTCAGCCTAACCAACTGCCTCAAATCTGACCAAATAATTAAACATCAGAGATATTTTCCCTTTTGAAAAGGGTTTTTGATTGGGACGAGGATTTTTCATCGTGCCCCTAAGTAAACGTGAGATTTTTATGTCTCTCTTTTATAAGCGCTATCTTCGCTGTGGCAAGATATTATAAAGATACAACCTTAACTATTTTCTACATGTTCGCAATATTCAGTCAAATTGCTAACGATTAAGTGCGTGCGTAAAGGACACACATTTAAACGTAACCTAACTCTTATTATTCCCGACATAAATTTTAACAGAATCAATTAAAAATTGACTTTTCTTATTTTTAATTGATTCAGCCTTATTTGAGTTGCTATTTTTATTTTTATTTTTTCATTTTGTGAAATCAGCAAGCGGAAACAAAAATCGAGACGTGACCTGCGTGTTGTTATAGGTCAAGAGGTTATTGCCAAAATACCTTCGGCAAAACTTTTTTTTTCGGTCTTTTATTGCCTAGTACCGTTTTCCCGCACATTTCCTTTATTACCGAATCTTAAATAGAATTGAAGAATATCTGAGGCTATTTTAATTATATTTCCAATGTTAAAACCTGATTCGTAAGTGAATGAGTCAATGTGTCTTTTTGACAGAATTTATCCCGGCATTTTTTAGAATTATATTTTAAAATTAATTTTTAATTTTGATTTTAATTTTCTATATTATCTCTGCCCCACTTCTCTCTCTTTCTCTCTCTCTCTCTCTCTTGCTCTTTTTACCTCTCTCTTTCCCTTTCTCTTGCTCTCTTTACCTCTCATTCTTCCTCTTTCTCTTTCGCTCACTCTCTCCCTCTCTCTCCCCCTTTCGCTCACACTTTCCTTCTTTCGCTCACTCTTTTCCTCTCTCTCTCTCTCTCTGTCTCTTTCGCTCACTCTTTTCCTCTCTCTCTCTATCCTTTTCTCTTCCTATCTTTCACTCACTCTTTCCATCTCCCTTTCTCTCTTTCCCTCTCTTTTCTCACTCTATCTTTCTCCGTGTCTTTCCCTCACTCTCTTCCCCTCACTCTATTTCCCTTCTCTCTCTCTCTTTCCTTCTCTCTTCCTATCTTTCCCTCTCTCTTTCCATCTCTTTCTCTCTTTCCCTCAAACACTCTTTCTCTGTGTCTTTCCCTCACTCTCTTTCTCTCTCTCTCTATCTCTCTTTACCTTTCTTTCTCTTTCGCTCACTGTTTCCCTCTCTCTCTCTTTCGCTCACTCTTTTCCTCTCTCTCTCTCTCTCTCTCTCTATCCTTCTTTCTTCCTATCTTTCACTCTCTCTTTCCATCTCCCTTTCTCTCTTTAACATTCTTTCTCTCTTTAAAACTCTTTCTCTGTGTCTTTCCCCCACTCTCTTTCTCTCTCTCTCTCTTTACCTCTCTTTCTCTTTCGTTCACTCTTTCCCTCTCTCACTCTCTTTCGCTCACTGTTTCCCTCTCTCTCTCTCTATCCTTCTTTCTTTCTATCTTTCACTCTCTCTTTCCATCTCCCTTCCTCTCTTTAACATTCTTTCTCTCTTTAACACTCTGTGTCTTTCCCTCACTCTCTTCCCCTCACTGACTTTCTCCTCACAATCTTTCCTTCTCTCTCTTTCTCTCTCTTTCTCTCTCTCTATCTCTCTTATTTTTTTCAATTCCCTTTCCTGTTACCTTATTTTTTTACTATTATCATTATGTAATTATTTTTATTTATTTAAAAACAAAATTAACAACTTTATTAATCAGTTTGTGAAGTTGTCAAAATGTAATTTGCACAGGATGAAGTATTTTTTTAACGCAGTGTCAGTTATTTCTAGTTGCTAATAAATACGATGAAATTGTCTTGGAGAATAGCTCAGGGGAGAAACAAGGGATGGAAACCGTAATGTCAACCGCACATATTCAATATTATCTACGTTCTTCTTATTCTATGTACCGTCTCTATTCAGAACGTGGACATTCATAGCTCTCCAGAATGGCCTTTCCATTGTATCTCTTAATAAATTTTGTCTTTTTATTTTCCCTCCTAAACTTTTTTCGGCCACCCATTTACTTCATCTCTCTAGGTAGGTTATGCGTCGTTTTCTTCCGTCCCTCTTGACTGTCCTGTGAGTATCAAATTTTCTAAGCCCTCTTTCCTCCTTATGTGACCTAGTAATTTCAACTGTATCTTCTTGATGTTATGTATAAGTGTCCTTTTTTCTTCCATTTTCTCTAAAACTTCGTCTTTGCTCAAATGCCCAGTCCATGTTATTCTCAGCATCCTTCTGTAGAACATGTCAGTTGCTTGTAGCTTTTGGAAAGCATCTTTCACTATCCAAATGCATTTTTAGATTTCTGTGAACTCCTTTCCTGGGTATGAAGATAAGCTACACCCTACAGCAAGGTCGTTGATTAGAAAGTTTTAAGGAGCATGGAACCATCTTTTAATTGCTGGTGTTCCCAGGTCCACCCTGATCCGGGGTGGTAACAACTGTCAAATACCTAACCCACTGAAAGGGGTCAAAAAAGTATAAAAATAGGTTTTAATACCATCAATACCTTTTTTGGAAAAAATTTTACCAGCAATAGAAATCTTGTCCATATTAAATAACCCATTGACGTTAATATGCCGTAAATCAAAACAAACCAAACCAATCTATAGATAGATAGATAGATAGATAGATAGATAGATAGAAAATATTACCAGCAATAAAAAATCTTGTCCATATTAAATAACCCATTGAGGTTGATATGCCGTAAAGCAAAGCAAGACAAACCAAACCAAACCTGTGTCTTCTGTTATAATACTTCCCAGATATTTAAATGATTGTACTTTTTGGATTTTGGTATCTCCAATTTGAAATTTGCATGATGGTCTATTCCATTTGTTAGCCAGCCATTGCTTCATGCAATTGGCGTTTACTCCTTTCTTCTCGCTAACAAAAACAAAAGGCTAACAAAAGGGAATTATTTTATGTCAGAATTATTTAGTTTAGGGTGTTTCATTACTAGTACCTGTGAAAATTTCACAGTTTCGCTATTCGAATTTTCTGATGAATCATAAATCTTGAAGTAACAATTGTATAATCTCTGACTATAGAATACCCGTGGAAATTCGTCATTTCCTTTTGGTTTGGTTTCTTTTGTCTTACGGTATATCACCCTCAATGGGTTATTTAATGCCGACAAGTTTTTTATTGCTTGTTATATTTTTCTATCTATCTATCTATCTATCTATCTATCTATCTATCTATCTATCTATCTCATTATATATTGGTTTGGTTTGGTTTGTTTTACGGCATATCAACCTCAATGGGTTATTTAATGCCGAAAAGATTTTTAATGCTGGTGATATTTTTTTTTCCAAAAATGTATTGTTGGTAATATTTTTCCAAAAAATGTATGGCTGGTAATATTTGTCCAAAAAGGTATTGCTGGTAATATTTTTTTCCCAAAAAGTATTGCTGGTAATATTTTTCAAAAAATATATTGTTGATATTTTTTCAAAAATTTACTGTTGGTAATAATAGATTGCTGGTAATAATTTTTCTTAAAAAATGTATTTTTTTTTTCAGAAATGTATTGCTGATATTTTTTTCAAAAAATATACTGCTGGTAATAATGTTTTGCTGATAATAATAATTTTTTCTTCAAAAATTCATTGCTGGTAATATTTTTTTACGGAAATATATTGCTGGTAATAAAACATATTTTTACACGTTTTGGCCCCAGTTTGGGGCTAACTATTTGCCCATAGCAGGGACCCTAACAGTTGCTACTCGGTCAGGGTGGACCTGGGAACATTAGTAATTAAGAGGTGGTTGCACTTTCTCAGAACCTCCTGATCAGAGGCCTTGCTGTTCGACGTACTTTATCGCCATACCCAGGACGGTGTGATTTCCTGTGTCATATAATTCTTGTTTTGGTATGAAAATATTTCTTTTTAACATTTATGTTTTATTCAGTGAAATTACAGATAATTTTTCCAAATTGAATTTCGATTTTAAATCTTATTTTCCTGATTGCAGTTTTTCTCTTCAAAATAATTTTTGGACAAACATGAATAAAAGATTGTGATATTAAAATCCAGTTAAAATGATAAGTAAATTGGAATCGTTTCATATGTTATGGTGCGATCGGGTTAACCAAACAGGAATCAGCTGACGAGATAGCTCAAGAAAATATTTATAATCTTTGCTTTAATTACCCTGGAAGGGTATCAGATATCGGCTCAAAAGATACCGACTGGCGAGATATTTCCAGTGATATTGTTTATCCTTAGTTTTCTAATAATATTCTTAATCTGGAAGTGTATCCGATATCGATTTCAAGACAAATCGGCTGGCTAAAATATTCTTAACCACAGGTTATTTTTTACTCTGGAAGAGTATCAGATATCGATTTTAAGCCAAATCGGCTGGCGAAAATATTCTTAACCATAGGTTCTTCTTACTGTGGAAGAGTATCAGATATCGATTTTAAGCCAAATCAGCTGGCGAAAATATTCTTAATCACAGGTTCCTTTTACTCTGGAAGAGTATCAGATATCGATTTTAAGATAAATTGGCTGACGAGATATCTCTCGAGAATATTCTAAACCCCATGTGTTTCTTACTCTGGAAGTGTATCCGATATCTATTTCAAGACAGATCGGCTGATGAGTTATCTCGCAAGTATATTCTGAAGTCCAGGTTTTCTTACTTTTAAAGTGTATCAAATATCGATTTTAAGACAAACTGACTGACGAGATATTTCGAGAGAATATTATTAACCCTAGGTTTTCTTACTCTGAAAGTAGATTTTTAAAATATTGCCCGATCTCAAACTGATCTGTAAAATCGAAATCAGTTAAATGTCGTACATGATAGACGCTTGGGCGATCTCTTTCGATTCATGATTGACTCGGCAGAAGATTTTCCTCCAGTAGGTTGCCGTTTCTTTCTGCCGTAGACTGGTTGCAAATCAAGGTTATAGGATCCAGTCTGACCTGCTATTCAAACCAAATTCGATACACGTTTGGCCGATCATGTCTCTTTCGATTCATGAATAACTAGGCAGAAGATTTTTCCCGCAGTAAGTTTCCGTTTCTTTCTACGGTAGACTGGTTTCCAAGCAAGGACACACGACCCAGGAGTGTCCTGATATTCAACCCATAGCTGGTGGGTGTGAAAGAAGAGATGGATAGCTACCTTTCCCAATGGTATTTGTATGTAAGGGAAATCAACGCACCCGACCTGTTTACTACCATTCCGAAATTGTGCTTATTTCCACCGGTTCCGGATAAGAGACTTTGTCATTCGCTATCATGTTGACTTTAATCTCGACTCGAATGCAGACCAAACAGATCTTTATTTATTTTATATTTTTATTACTAAAGTAGGAAAAAGTGGCAATTTTAAGACAGAGTTAAAAAGAGAGAGAACATGTAAGAAAGAAAGAAAGAAAGACAGAAAGAAAGAAAGAAAGAAAGAAAGAAAGAAAGTAAGACAGACAGAAGAAAGATAGAAAGAAAGAAAGAAAGAAAGAAAGAAAGAAAGAAAGGTGGAAGAAAAACAGAGAAAAAAGTAGAAAAAGAGACGAAAATTTGGAGACGAGAAAAAAATCAAGCAAGCAAATAAACATTGAATGATGTGAGGTCGCAAAAAATAAGAAGTTAAAAAGAAAGAAAGAAAGAAGAAAGAAAGAAAAAGAAAAGAAAAATGAAAGAATATAAAATTTGCTTGAAATGACCATATAAATTCCGCAAAGAGAAAAAATCCAACGAAAAAAAGAAAAAATATAAAACAAAGAAAGAAAGACAAAAAAAGAAATCCAAAAATAAAGATAGAAAGGTAAGGTAAGATTAAGAAAGAAAGAAAGAAAGAAAGAAAGAAAGAAAGAAAGAAAGGTGGAAGAAAAACAGAGAAAAAAGTAGAAAAAGAGACGAAAATTTGGAGACGAGAAAAAAATCAAGCAAGCAAATAAACATTGAATGATGTGAGGTCGCAAAAAATAAGAAGTTAAAAAGAAAGAAAGAAAGAAGAAAGAAAGAAAAAGAAAAGAAAAATGAAAGAATATAAAATTTGCTTGAAATGACCATATAAATTCCGCAAAGAGAAAAAATCCAACGAAAAAAAGAAAAAATATAAAACAAAGAAAGAAAGACAAAAAAAGAAATCCAAAAATAAAGATAGAAAGGTAAGGTAAGATTAAGAAAGAAAGAAAGAAAGAAAGAAAGAAAGAAAGAAAGAAAGGTGGAAGAAAAACAGAGAAAAAAGTAGAAAAAGAGACGAAAATTTGGAGACGAGAAAAAAATCAAGCAAGCAAATAAACATTGAATGATGTGAGGTCGCAAAAAATAAGAAGTTAAAAAGAAAGAAAGAAAGAAGAAAGAAAGAAAAAGAAAAGAAAAATGAAAGAATATAAAATTTGCTTGAAATGACCATATAAATTCCGCAAAGAGAAAAAATCCAACGAAAAAAAGAAAAAATATAAAACAAAGAAAGAAAGACAAAAAAAGAAAACCAAAAATAAAGATAGAAAGGTAAGGTAAGCTTAAGAAAGAAAGAAAGAAAGAAAGAAAGAAAGAAAGAAAGAAAGAAAGAAAGAAAGAAAGAAAGAAAGACAAAACCAAAACAGGACACAAGAAGGTAGAAAAAGAGTCGTATTTGCACAATGAACTAATTCAATCGAGTACCGAACCATAAGGGTTGCCGGACCATGGATAAATGAGATCGGACTGTACCTCTATTCCAAATTCCGAAATGGTATTTACTTCCAGCGATTCCGAATAAATGATTCTGTATTTCACTATCATGCTGATTAAATCTCGATTATTTAATCTCAATTAATTAATCTCGATTAATTAATGTTTATTCTCCAACTTGATTACCCACTGACCGAATTTTCAAGATCTGACCAAAGTAAAGAACATCAGATTAGGTTTTTAAGGGCTTCTTACGTGCGCCAAGAACTTTTCAGAACACTTTGTGTTATTATTATTTTCATTATTGTTAATATTAATTCTGTATTGGCTTTTCTTACGTTTTTTTTTTCTGTGGTAGCCAGGATCCTGAAATATATAGATAGATTCATAAATTCGCAAGGGTATTTACGAATAAGTTAATGTGACGAACCTGAATGGAATTCGAACTGGGATCTTCGATTTCTCATTTCGAGCCGATAACCATTAAACCACAACGCACATAAATGGTAGAGATCCGGATTTAAACAAGTCCTATAGTTCAAAAGCAAAGCCACCCGTCCCTTAAAGAAATGGTTTAAAACAGGAAATTCTTGAACAAAGTTACTTACGATCCAAAGACCATCCACTTTGAGTGACTCGTTGATAACCATATAGTTAATCCATCTTTCCAGCCAAGCTTCGCTGTCTTCGTTTGTGAAATCGGGATAGACTGATAAACCGGGCCAAACCTTGAACAGTAATAATAGATATTAATTTTTAAACAGCGTGTATCATCACTTAAGACATTCTTTTTCAAACTTTTTAGGTAAAGGCACGCCTAGTAGCAAATGAAAATATCACGGCACACTTAGTAAAAAAATTTAATAGGTCTACATTTGAATGTTATGAAATAAAACCATAGATTTTTTTCACGATCCACACACAAATATGAACTTACTTTATTCCAATGTTTCTATTCAATTATTTATGCAGCTTCTTTATTGTGAAAGCTGTGTCTGGTGTTTTTCATAATTTGTTCAATGTGTAGTCGAATGTGCGATAAGCAGATGCCGTGACAATATTTCGTGGCACACTAGTGTGTCGCGGTACGGCGGTTGAGAGTCGCTGAATTAAGATATCATTGTTTAAGGATATCAAAAGTTAAGGATTTTTTTCTAAAGCTCTAGCCTTCGAAATGACTAATTGGCAACACGTGATATTACGTCATTTCGCGGAGTATTTGCCTCCAGGTAGCGCTGGAAGATACCCCAAAGACGCTGCTATATCTGCAGGAATTTTTCCCGAATAGAAAAGCGGCAAAAATTATGACAATTTGTTGAAAGAATCGTACAATTCTTTTGTCCATAGATTTTTTCCTGAAATATCATAACGTTGCTTTAGCTGAATTTCTGGGATGAGGTGTTTTTATAATTTACACTGTTTATATACGGACCTTTTGCCCTCATCTTTGTTTTTCTTATCGCAACATTTCCGCCAGTGTGCCCCACTTCGGTTTTCCGAATGTGTCTATTGATCAGAGTAAGCTACAGAGAATTCTGAACTGAACCATTTATTTAATCTACAGAAGTAGACTGTTCCCGTTCCACTGTCCAAATCTAGTGATATCTCGTCTAGTTATTATGAACTAACAAGATGTAAAAATTAAGTTCTATTCTAATAGTTTCTCTTCATGCACTTCTCGTCTGTGGAAGTCTCTCCCCGTTTCTTGCTTCCCTGCCATCGAAAATATCCAAAAGTTTAAATGCGATGTCAATCACAATATTCTTTCTTTCTGAATCCTGTTCTTTTCTTATCCTTTCTCCTCAATCACGTCTTCTCATTATCTTTCATTCACAGCAAATCCTTGCGTCTTAGTAGCATTATTGCCTTGCTTATTATTTGTTTTCCAAGTATGTCCATCTCTTAACGTAGCTAATTAATCTCTGTAGCAGACCTTACCTTGTTCAGTAACAACAAAGGCCAGTTGTGGTTTATACTGCAACTATGCTGAGCTTATCTTAGCAACCGTTTCTGGTAGAGAGCGCATAATCTGGAGTGATCATTAGTTGGTCAAATCCAGTAGGTTTAAATACTCAGTCACGATGATTTGTGATAGTGTTTTAGCACAACCATCAACAGCTTCCGAACAGTTGTTAAATAATAGTTTAACAGACTATTATTTTTAGAGGAAAGTGTATCTCGCCCCCGACTTCCGGGGGATGACCTTCGCGGTCAGATGTAAGGCATAATAAGGAAGTCGATTTTGATTGGATGACCTAGCGTGGGAATGACAGAGAAAGTTTTTTTTAGCGAGTTGTTTCTTGGCTGTCGAGCGATGTAGACGTTCTCTATCGTGTCTGAAACGGCTCTCCAGTGGAGCCGGGGGCACTGGACGGTTAGTCCATCCTGTTGGCATTATTAGAAATAGATAAGTCATAATACTCTGTTTTTG
>OZ038500.1:22497108-22544608 GCA_964036315.1 Acanthosepion esculentum | reverse complement strand
TCATCTCCGGAATCCCGAATATCCGGACATGATTTTAATGTTTATATTTGAACTATTTGGGTGATATGTAACTGATTTGTAATTTCTGTTTTTCAGGAAATTTACTTTGGATAACTGCTTATGCTTATTTCACCCTAATGGCTTGTATTGGTGCAAAATATGATGGGAATAAGAGGGAAAGAAGAACTTTGGAGTTATCGCAAAAAGAGGAAATTTTAAACAGACTAGACACTGGTGAAAGTTCATTGTAATTAATCACTAAGTTCAACAAAGAAAAGTTAATATTGTAGGATATAAAATCTGCCAAAGAAACTATTCTCCAGCGTTCACACTGTCACGATGAACAAGGAAATAAAAAAGCATGATCGTGATGAAAACTGAAATTGAAAAAGCTTTTGAAAATGTTGTCAGTTTTATGGAAAGAAAGCCAGAATTCAACTATGACGCATGCAGAGTTCAAAATTGTCTTTCGTTTAAAAATTTCAAGAACAAAAGCAAAACGAAATGCGGAAAAAGTTGAGAATGACATTAGAAGAGAAAGAATCATCATGCAACAGCGATTAAAAAATCCTCGTTACATTATTTGTTTTGCATACGTGGCAGACTTAATTTAATGAATTTTCATTAACATTTCATAATTTATTATTTCTTTTCTCTTAAAATCAATTCCGTTATATTTCACTCACCATTAGCTTATTCTGTTTAATATAAAACATTTAAAATAAATGTTAAACCTGATTTCAGTTCTTTTATTTTAATCTAAATATAACCCCTCATATCCGGACTTTGTAACCAATTCCTCATATATGGAAGACCTTCTTAGTCCGGTTGTCAAGGATTCTACTGTATCTCATTTATTGGCTATGGTAGCATGCACGGACTTCCTTACTTTGCTCAATTCAGCAACAGAAGTAATCAGCGAGGAACAACAGGAAGTCCTAGAAATCATAGAAACGTTGATTGCGTCCTATTCGGTCTCTTTTTCCAGTTTTCGTTTTCAGCGGCCGATACATTTAAGATCAGCTCGAAAAACCACTGCCAACCATTTCTGCAGAAGACCTGTACCAGTCCTGGCAGCTTGACGCTGATATTTCTCGTACCACGTGGGGACAAGCGGAGAAATATCCCTTCGAGACATCTACACAAAGGAAAATCCATTCATAATGCTTGCTGCAGAAGACCCGTACCAGTTCTTGACATTGTGATTTCTCGTTCCTCGTGGGACCAAGCGGAGAAATCTGTCTTCGAAACATCTACTCAAGAGAAGAGTTCTGTTAACTAAGAAACCCCTTAATTTTTCGCAAAATACACAGTTTTGCACTCTCATTCGATCACGAATAAAAACTGTTAAAGTTCTTCCGATCACTGGGTTTATTCATTTCACTCTGGACACTGCCGAGCACACCCACCCACAATGCAACTGGGTAAATCGCAACAATATACAAATAATAGCCAAAATTCAGTCTTGAAAAGAGAATACGTACCACAATGACGACAAATCGCTTTCCTTGATTGTGAAGTTTCGTCTCAACCAAATCGGGTAGACCAGCGTACCTCACTTTATTATAGGTGAAATCTAATTTTTCAAACATGTGATCAATATCTATTGTCTGTACATCCTACCAAAAAAGCAAAGAATATTCAAATCACTTATACATATGAACTTTAGCAAACGCACACGCAATACACACACACACACACACACACACACACACACACACACACACACACACACATATATATATATATATATATATATATATATATATATATATATATATATATATTAAGAATTTAAGACAGGGATCATAATTTAATATTTAACGTTTAAAATAGCATAAAATAAATGTAACGTTGATTAAAATCTCATAAAAATATAATCGATTAAAAGCGGTTAAAATAAATATAACCTTAGGCACCTTTCGACCGACTCTTCGCCAGTAGTATTAAATACTACTGAAGGCGAGTGTTTTTGTTTTGTTTTTTGTTTTTTTGTTGTTTTTTGTCATATATATATATATATATATATATATATATATATATATATTACCATAAGGATAAAATCGAAATATAGCTCAATGTACAGTACAGAGCAAGAATATAAGGTGAGTTATTATTGTTGACATTGAGGTTAGCTGTTTTAAATTTAAATTTCTTATTTTTGTCGACTGGATTTGTATAATTCTTTATAATGTTTTGCAGGGAAGATTAATTTTGGTTACTCTTACAATATGCTGACCGTGTTTGAAAAATATAAGATTCCTATATATATATATATATATATATATATATATATATATATATATATATATACATATATATATACCCTTTCCAGGAACCAATAAAGCTGTCAAAATGACCAAGGGAATTCAGAGCAGTATGAATCCATCCAGCTTTTATCTTAAATGGCAACTCAAAAGAAACTGTTTTACCAACACAAGGGCTGACCAAAATTCATGTTAAATAAAATAAAATAAAATAAAAACAAATGCAAACTACAGACAAAAGTTAATTTTCTCCATCAAGACATTCATTTCTGTAATTCACTGCTATTTTTTCTGTCCATGTCTATCAGTTTTAATGTCCTTTCTTTACCTCATGTTTGTTTGTTATTTTGTTCTGCCAAAGTTGAATTCTATCTATTCTACCATTTTTATCTATGTATATTTGCTCGTATATGTTATATTTTAATAAGTGGTTAGAATTCGTTTAATAACACTTTCAAACTTGAATATTTCTTGGTAGGTGTATCGGCGTGTCTTTGTCAATGTATGTGTGTGTATGTACGTGTCTTTATCGGTGTCTGTGTATATGGTCACTTGTGTGTACCTTTCATTGTGTATGTATGTATTTTTTTCGTGGAGATATTTCCTGTCTCGTCGCTTTCTTCTGTGTGTATATATCTAAATACGTCTGCGTGTTTATGTATTATAATCTGATTGTGTATGTATTGTCTTTTGCAAGATGTCATTCTCCCCTGCATATATTTAGAATTCAAATGTATCTATGTTGTCATTATGTTCAAAGCTACATTTTGATCTTAACTTTTATTCCAACTTAATTTCAATAAAAACAAAATAAACAGAATAACATATGTATTTTTACTTTTGTCTTCAGTAATTTTATAATTTTAAACTTAATAGAGATTAAATTTATATTTTAAAATGGGTAAATTTTAATTTGTAATTTCAAATTTTATCGTATAATTTAGTATTTATTTGTTAGAATATATTCTATTTTAGTCTAACCCCAACATTAAAGCATTAAATAATTATTATAACCTTAGTTCGTTGTCAAGTTTTTCAATTCTTGTATACTTGCATTTTGATTGGTTATTCCTGCTTATGTAACAGCGTTTCCGTTAGCGAGAGGTGTTTGATTGATTTGAACGCTTTAAAACTTTAATCTGCATTCAACATCATCACTTGATAAAACACCAGAAGTGTTGAAAAAAATGGCTACTTTTTGTAGTGATTTTATAACATATTTATCTTATAATTTTCAAATGAATAATTATATTTGCTCTACTCTGTATTGAGCACTCTTTTAAGAATAGTAATTGTTGGTTATTGGAATTTATTCCGTATACACAAATCCTATACTTGCATATATATATATATATATATATATATATATATATATATATATATATATATATTACCAATCACTGACTTGTAGGGATAATTGCAAGGAGGATATTAATCCAGAGAGAGCTCAATGTAAACTACAGAGCAGTGTAGTAATAATAAATCAAGAAGAAAAACTTAGTGATCCATTTCGCTTATGAATTATTTTGTGAATATTTCTATATATTCATCTATTCACACCGAAAGTTCTTACAAGATGACAAAAAACATCTGTTGAAACTTCAATAAATAACACCTCCATAAATTACTCTACATCAGTGATTTTTAACTGCGATCCCCTTAAGTGTTCCGCCGCAAAATATTTTCACAGCATACATATATATAAGTATGTGTGTGTGTGCGCGCGTGCGCAGAAAAACAATTCAAATAATAAAACTACGCTCAACTGCAAAAGAAATGGAGGTCTGTTTATCGCACATTCGACCAAACATTGAAGAAGTCGCATACAAAATCACCAGGCACATGTTTCACATAAATAATTGCATAGAAACACTGAAATAAAGTACATAATTGTGTGTCTATTTTTTTTTTTTAATCTATGGTTTTATTTCATTTTGTTTCATAACATTTAAATGTACAGGGTCGTCCAAAAGTAGGCTTACATTTGTTCCACTATTCGTTTCACGTTTTAGATCTAACTTCGCTGAACTGTTCTTTCAACAAGATGGAACACTTCCCTATTATACTTTGGCAGTAAGGGACTAACTTAACCAAATCTTTCCACAGCGTTGTTTCGGAAGAAGGGCATCATCGAATGGATATCACATTCACCTGACCTGACACCAATGGAGTTATTTGGGGGGGGGGGGGCGGCAGGTAGTAAAGAACAAGGTTTATGAAAGAAATACTCACACAGTGGGAAAATTAAGAGTACCTCTCAGAAGTATTTACTGAAATTGATGCAGATCGGGATTTGTGTGAGGCAAAATTAAATTCAGGCAAAAGCAAACGTTTCGCGAACATTCAACTGGCCTACAAGGCAGAGCAATGGTGACAAAATCCCGCTCCATAAACCAACATTTATAGCTCCATACTTAGCAGTTGGTTCAATATACTCTTTCTTTTTTCCTGTCAGCGGAAAATGTTGGAGCTTAGCATCAGTCATGCTAGTGGAAGGTAAAATGTTTATCTCCTACGATAGGAGGCGTTAAAATGAACACTGACAAGGCGATCCTGGCCTCCTTTTATAGATCAATTTTTAGTTCCAGGAATAAGTAAATAGTGAGTGTTTATATTTTTGTCTCTAATTTTCAACCAAATGTAGTTGTTTCACTGTTTATTTCACGTTTCCACAACTCAGAACCAGAGCTAAATTTACACTATTTACATTATTCGGACTGATAACTGACATTCATTAGACCTGGCACGTGGAACTATAACAGTCTACCCCAGTGAGCGAAATAAAGGGTTCAGTTCGACATTACAACCACCTGAAGAAGGCCGGAGCGTACAACGGCCGAAACGTTGTAATAAATATGGCGATATATGACAATAGTCCGAATAATATAAATTGTGTACATAATACCCCATCTCAGAAATATAGACAGAGCTAAATTTGCCGAACTGTTCTTTCAACAAGATGGATTCTTCTCTCCATTAGACTTTGGCTGTAAGGGACTACTTTAACCAAACCTTTCTACAGCGTTGTTTCGTAAAAAGGTGCAGTATCGAATGGCCACCACATTCACCTGATCTAACACGAATGAAGTTCTTTTTTAGGGGGAGTAATGGGGTAGAAAGAACAAGGTCTTTGACAGAAACCCCCCACACAGTGGACGGATTAAAAGAGTATATCTCAGAAGTATTTATTGAAATCAAGGTTTGTGTCGTGATGTGTGTCTGGAGTGTTCTGGAGATGTTCGCAGAATTTTGCAATGTTGAAGGAGGCCATTTTGAACT
Organism: Acanthosepion esculentum; assembly: GCA_964036315.1. NCBI lineage: Eukaryota > Metazoa > Mollusca > Cephalopoda > Sepiida > Sepiidae > Acanthosepion > Acanthosepion esculentum. The sequence continues at coordinate 22,539,062 of OZ038500.1, read as the reverse complement.
TTTAAACTATGCTAAAAACATATAAGCAAATTGTTAAACAAATGTATATAAACTGTTTCGATTGTAACAAATAAATTTAAATATAATAAAATGTTTTTAAAATTGAAACATGCATACTAAGTGTAAGCCTACCACCCTGTATAGCCTTTAAAAATGTCACTAAATATGCCGTGATAGTTTCATTTGCTCCTAGGTGTGCCGTTGCTTAAAAATGTTGAGAAACACTGCTCTACAGGCTGGATATATCCAAACCTATGCCATTTACCTTTTCTCTTAATAATTAAAATACTTATTAAAGGGATATGAATATTTCAGTGACAAAAAGTGAACAGCATTTTATATCAAAATAAATGTATTATATTTAAACGTGTGACACTAAAAAACATCTACAACACGCTTTTTTACATTCCGACATTTTGGTTTGAACGAGAATTAGCTGGGTTTTGTCTTTTTCAAAACTATTTTAATTACTACCTTTACAACACACAATTTCCAATGAGATAATCAATTGTAATTCATCATAAACAATAGCCTTTTTCCATGAAAAGAGTTTCTAAAATACAGGACTTAATTTGAATTAGACTTTCTCTCTTTTACCTCCAATGCCTTAGAAGATAATTGCTAGATCGTATTAAGAAACTTTAGTCCATGCAATTTCACGACTATCAAACGCCTATTCATTCAGCCCCAGAGTAAGCAATTTAAAAGGGAATTTAAGAGAGAAAAAGCCTTAAAGGAGTATTTAAAAAAATATAAAAAACGTGGGATGAATTGAATTCCAGCCTCGTTTTGAAAAATCCTTAATCTCATTTACAAGTGCATCTGCCTTCTATAAAATTTTACCCAAGTAAAAGAAAAACACAGTTCTTTTTCTCTAAGTTCTGGTGGGTTAATGAAATTTTAATCTGCCACAAGACGCTTTCCACGCTTGTAAATTCAATAGAATCGGCGACATTTTTGTTGTGTGTGTGTGCGCGCGCATGCGAGTCTGTGTGTTATTTCGGTTACTTTCTTTTGTTGCTTTGTTAAGATCTGAAGACATTCTGCAGGTTTTCCGGATTTTATTATATGACATTTAAGTCAAATTCTCAAACTATTTGACGCCTGTGATTATTTTTTGAGAAACTTTACGATTTTTTCCTTTGAGTAAAATATGTTTTCTTTAGATGCTTTTACTAACGTTAACAATTTTAAAGGGGAAAGGGTGGGGGTGTTTATTTGTTATTCGCCGTGTATTACAATAATGATATTTGTGATGGAAACTTCGAGAATGAAAAGCCTTCTTACCAACTTACAGTAAACGAACTTTTCAAAAGTACGATTTTACTTTTTTTTTTAAATATTTCGCCTCAAGCAAGCCAATGCAGCTTTAAGCTACAAGGGTTTCGTGAGTAAGAGAGAATATCAGAAAAAGGAGAGAGAGAGAGAGAACAATAAAATAGCAAGAATTAAGGAGACAAGATAAGGATTGACATTGCATTTAGATTTTTGAAAATCAAAGTTGACTGGAAAGCAAAGGGCAGGAATAGATTTCCACAAGCGAGAAGTGCGAGAGAAGAAAATGCTAGCATAGAACTTACGGTTACATCTAACCATTTCAACTGTAAGAGTGTTATACCTTACTTCCAATTTATTAGTACGCTTCCATTCATGAAGTTTAGATACCAAAGAGGAAAGCTCGTCAGAACAATTAGCAAGAAAATATTTATTGGAGACATACAGGGAAACTATGTTACGGTGATGGGAAAGTTTGGTTTGGTTTGGTTTGGTTTGTTTTACGGTATATCAACCTCAACGGGTTATTTAATGTCGTCAAAATTTTTATTGCTGCTAATATTTTGTTTTGTTAAAAATCTATTTCTGGTAATATTTTTTCTTCAAAAAGGTATTGCTGGTAATAATTTTTTTCAAAAAAGTATTGCTGGTAATATTTTTTCCAATAATGTATTGCTGGTAATATTTTTTTCAAAAATGTATTGCTGGTAATATTTTTTTCAAAAATGTATTGCTGGTAATATTTTTTTCAAAAATGTTTTGCTGGTAATATTTTTTTCAAAAATGTATTGCTGGTAATATTTTTTTCAAAAATGTATTGCTGGTAATATTTTTTTCAAAAATGTATTGCTGGTAATATTTTTTTCAAAAATGTATTGCTGGTAATATTTTTTTCAAAAATGTATAGCTGGTAATATTTTTTTCAAAAAAGTATTGCTGGTAATATTTTTTCTTCAAAAATGTATAGCTGGTAATATTTTTTTCAAAAATGTATTGCTGGTAATATTTTTTTTTCAAAGATGTATTGCTGGTAAAATTTTTTCTTCGAAAGTATTCCTGGTATTAGAACCTATTTTAACACTTTCATAGTGTTTTTATCCCAGTTTCGGGGTTAACTATTTGCCCATAGATGGGACCCTCTATATTGGGTATGCGGACAGATATATATATATATATAGAGAGAGAGAGAGAGAGATAAAGAGAGTGAGTGAGAGAGGGAGAGAGAGAGAAATAGTGAAAGGAAGTATAATTTCAGATTAATTCTATTTTTCATTTTCATAATTTTCAGATTAATTTTATTTTTCATGGTCCTCACACCCTAGATTAATATGGCCTAAAGTTTGGGGCATTCAGTGAAGATCGAACTCACTATTCAATCGCGCCTGATCTAGTGTGACAAGATTTCTAACCATTAAATTACATCGAAGTGCCCTTTATTTCCGGTTTCGATATGATCGCTGAAGTTAAGCAACCTAAAGCCTGCGCAGTAACTAGATGGGCGACCGTTTGGGAATAACATGAGCTGTAAGTTTGAGTGAGCTGGTGGTGCAATGGATAACGGTTTGAAATTAGAAATTGTACAGCTGAATTCCTATTTCAGTCAGCTTCGTCAGTACGCTTGGGAGAATGTAGTAATCCACCCCTACCACTCAGCTGTGGTTTAATTAGTAGAACTTGTATCAATACAAATCATTATTATGCTCCCAAGATTAAGATAATCTAAAAAATATATTCTTTAAATAACCTGCAAAGGGTTGATAAGCCGTAAAAACGAATCAATCAATCTACTGATTAAGCAGAAGAAATTTAAAAAAAGAAATTAATAAGACCTGTAAACCATTATTATCGTCAAATATATTCTTAGAATCTAAAACTATTTTCTGGCTTTAAATAACATGTAAAGGGTTGATAAGCCGTGAAAACGAATCAGTCAATCAATCTACTGATTAAGCAGAAGAAATTAAAAGAAGAAATTATTAAAACTTTAAATCATTAGTATCGCCAAAATACATTCTTTGAATCTAAAAATAATTTCTGACTTTAAATAACCTTAAAAGAGTCGATAAGCCGTAAAAAACGAATCAATAAATAAACAAAGAAATGAAATCACCAAAGTTTACACGGATAGGTTTTTTTTTAAATTTCCCCTCCATCAGATCCAACAATTAATTTCTGTGCTGTTTTGCAAAAAGTTCCGTTTTCGTGTACGTGTTGACCTTTCGCAGATCTCATTTTTTTTTTTTGCCTGTGGTTTCAAAGTATATTTTTTACACCTATCGATGTTACTATATGTCAAAGTGCCCATCGCAAACAGGAGATGGCACCCCACCTATTGACATTTCACACGTTTCGTTTTTTATATTTTTCTCTCATTCTGAAATGTTCTACAAGTACAGATGGTAACAACAGTTGAAGCGCCCATTTCAAATAGGGGGTGGCACCTATCAATTTTCACTCACGGGATGTGTTGGAACGACATCTTATAGGTCTGATCTTATAGGCTGATTTAACTACGTAAGTCTCACTGGATTCAGAGGTCGGTTTTCAAGCCCGATAAAAATCCAGCATTTTTAAATGGGGAGTTTCAAGGCAAGTTAATCAACGTCGAGCCTGGTCAATACCTAAGATGGCTGTCAGACTCTGAATACCATATGGTGAAAGAAAGGAAACTAAAGCGGTTGTTTCAAATAATTTGCATAAGGAGGTACATACATAAAACAAGAGAAACATTTTCAACACAATTATATTGAATCATAAGTAATTTCCGTTTTGGGAAACCAGTTGGAATGAGAAATGGTATCATCCCTACTAACCGTTCTTCATAGCAGGTGATGAAAAGTAGGTTTCACACGACAATGTTCAACGCAAAAGGCAATAGATGTACAAGTTTAAATCTCCATGACCGACCCCAAAAGCAGAGCTCCATAAAAGAAAGGTACCTAGATTTTACGAATTTAAGTGCAATGCTAGATTATCAACTAAGTCACATCTTTTTACATTTGAAATGGCGAGATGTAACCAGAAGTTCTATGGTATCAGTTTCTGGACCTCTCATCCGTCCGCTTGCTTTCAAGAAAAAAATTAAATGCTGTGTCAATGGTCATCTTTATCTCTGTATTTCCTGTTCTTTTAGTGGTCTTAATAGATTTTTAATCTCATATTCTTATACATTCAGTAATTTTTTGTTTTTTGAGGCGTTATCGCCTTGCTTGGGGTGAAATGATTTTAAACGAAAGAATTCAGAGTTGGCACAATGGATTGACAGGGATAAATTTCCACATCCGGCGCCAAAAGCTGAGCTCCGTGGAAGAAAACTAATGTTATGTGCATGGTATAGAGTCATTGAAACGCAATGAAATACTAAAATGCACATTTGTGCGTCCATCAGCTGCAACGTGTCCATAAAAGTTTCGTCGAAAAGCGATGAAGATTTAAAATTATTTTGAAAACAATCCATAGAAAGTTACTGAAGAATTAGCAAAGATTTTAGACATTACAATCTAACATACACCGACGCTTAAGAAAAGATATGGAAAATCACCAAGTTGGGTATTTGAGTTCCACATGTCCTTTTTGGCAAAAAGGACAAAGCAGATCTTTGCTAAAGAAAAACGAAAATTATTTATAACTTAACCTCATATTATTTCGTTATTATTAAATTTCACTTGAAAAAGATGCGTTGTATATTTTTTAATGATATTCGCCTAACGGATTATTTGAAATCGTTTGTTATGACAGTTCATATCAACTTAAAAACAGATCATGACGCAATAAAAGAAATAATTAAATACATGTTATTTTGAATTGATTTTGATTGCTTGTATGAAGAAAATATATTATGGACAATATTGTCTTCAGAAAAAATAATTTTCGATGAATAATGATTTTTTACAAGAATTGTTTTCTTTTATAAAATGTGGTCAAAGCAAAACCAATTGTAACTGAGAGAAGGAATTCTAAATGTTTAGGCCCTAGTTTTATTTTCTTTATATTGCCTGTCTTTTCCTTCCTTACAGAATGTCTCTGTAACATGCTTTTGTGTGAAAGACTGCCATGAATTCTCAATAGCATGCAAAAGACAGTCAGTTATGTGCCATGTGTGAAACATGCTTAGGCGATCATGTATCTTTCGATACATGACCGATCAGGCAGATTTCTTTCCCGCAGTAGGTTGCCATTTCTTCCTGCAGTAGACCAGTTGCCATCCAAGGCTATAGAACTCAGTCTGATCTGCTATTTACCCATAGATGGTGGGGGAGAAGAGTATTCATACCTTTCCCAAGGGTATTAGCACGTAAGCGAATTTAATAGATTCGAATAGATTCCTCAATCAGAGCCGCTATCCATTACTCCACCGTACCACAACAATGACTTTAATATATGAATAGAGCCATGGAGGATTTTCTTTTTCAATCGTTAAACTAACCGTAGTTATCCAGTCTTCGGTAAAACTTTGGGAAGTTCGCGATCACTCAGTTGGAACTTTCTTAATTCTAAGTGGAATCTTCTTTTATGCGCCGTGTCCCATCAGGACGTAGACGATCATGGCTCTCCACTTCCTCCTATCTCTTGTAATTCTCAAACATCTTTGTCTTTTTTGCTACTTCTCCCAGACCGAGGCTTAAGAAAAGATAGTGAAAATCACCAAGCTGGATATTTGAGTTCCACGTGCCCTTATGGCAAAAGGGAGAAAGCGGATGTTTGCTAAACAAAAACGGAAATTATTTATAGCTTAACCCCATATTATTATCGTTATTATTAATTTTCACATGAAAAACATGCGATTTTTTATGACGCAATAAAAATAAATAATAAAATACATCTTATTTTGAATTGATTTTGATTGCTTTCATGAAGAAAATATAATTTTCGATGAATAATGAATTTTTACAAGAATCGTTTTCTTTTAAAAAAGTGGTCAAACCAAAAAGCAGTGAATTGATGAGGATGGATCTTCACAACCAACCTAAAAATCTGTGCTGCATGGAAGAAAGTTAATATTGTACGTGTGTTCGAAATTTTAAGGTATTATTCCTCTGGAATTCTTAAAATAATCAAACACTAAATGCACATTTATATGTCCAGCAACTGCAACCTGACCATAAGGTTTTGGTAGCTCCGGCGCTCATCAATAGGAAAACTGTTGTTCTCCTCCATAACAACGTACGGTCGCATACAAGAACAACACAGGAAAAATTGTGAACTCGGCTGCTCTGCTCTACCTTTCTCACCATATTCACCTGATCTTGCATAAACAGATTATTATTTTTTTCGATCACTTAATGGCGAACACCTTTTTCCCGTGAGAATCACCAGTTTTACTCACAGGGTATCAAAGAGTTACCTGATAAGTAGCAACAAGTCATTGCAAATAATAATGAACAAAATGCAATTTATTTTTAAAGGATAAACTTGATAAAAAATATATATTTTACATTTGGATTTGCAAAGACCTGACCATATTTCGTGTTTTATTTAGACATCTGCGATTATACCACTCTATTGATCAATATTTTAAAATATGAATAAATTAGTTAAATTTGTAGAGTTGCGTGGCATTTTCATTTTTGCACACAATTTATTCTACAAAATTGGTGACTCTCTACAATTTGGTGACCCTTTACAAATTGATGACCTTCTACACATTGGTGACCCTTTGCAAATTGATGACCTTCTACACATTGGTGACCCTTTACAAATTGGTGACCTACAAATTGGTGACCCTTTACAAATTGGTGACCTTCTACAAATTGGTGACCCTTTACAAATTGATGACCTTCTACACATTGGTGACCCTTTACAAATTGGTGACCCGCTACAATTTGGTGACCCTCTACAAATTAGTGACCCTCTACAAATTAGTGACCTTCTACACATGTATAATAAACACAAAGAAAAGGTGGCTGAAAATCAGCGAATTTAGTTGTAAAGTCAGGAAAAAAAGACAACAAAAACGTCACTCTCAGATGTGTTGGATTGAATTCCATTATTGATTTCTTCATAGATTTTATAAGTATTGTAATGACTGTTATGGATATACTGGTAGGGTAACGATCACGAGCGTGGAAAATAGAATTGTCGATCCAGGTTCAAATTCTGGCCTCGACTGAAACGTCACGTATTCTGAATCAGCCCGTTAAAAGTACACCAAAATAATGATAAGTATGGTTGGTAAGTATAAACTGATATGACACGTACCATGGAAAGCAGAAAGTGGGGAATATTCCAATATTATATAACTTTGTGACTTTTCAAGACTAACAGACCCTGGGATTGAACACATAACACTCAGAGAAAAAGCCATCTGTCTATATTTCTAAAATGATGTAACTATTTACACTATATACATCGTTCGGACTGTTGTCTTCCTCTTTATTGCCATATGCACGACGTTTCGGCCATTGTCCGCTTCGGACTTCTTCAGGCGATATACGTTGGAATTTAGAACCAGACCTTTTATTTAGTCCATATAGGTAGATTATTCTAATTCCACGTGCCATGCCTTTTTTTAGATATTTCTGTATCTATTAATTCCCTTCAGTAACTCATCTATTCAAGTTTTTGCTACTTCTACTATGGCCAGGGATTGAACTCACAACGTTTGAATTACTCAACCAACGCTTTTATTGACTGGCTCATGTGTCCTTGGGGACAATCTATCATCGTGAATTAAATAAAGGCTTCAGTTCTAAATTCCAACTTATATCAACCTAAAGAAGGCCGAAGTGTACAATGGCCGAAACGTCGTGAATATGGCAATAAAGACGAGGACAACAGTCCGAATGATGTAAATAGTATAAATAGAAAAAGACATTTTTAAAACTAATGGTTTAATTCGCAATACCCTGTGTATCTTGGACAAATGATTTGTTGTTTTTGGAACTGTATGAATGCCCTTCCTCAGGTGGTGGAATTGTATCGGCGTAGTGACTCAGATGATTGAATTTTATGGATCTCCTGACTCAGGTGATGGAATTGCATGGATGTACCGACTAAGGTGGTAGAACTGTAACAGTGTCCTCACTCAGGTGGTGAATCTGTATGTGTTTCCACCCTTAAATAGGGGAACTGTACAAATGCCCTTACTCGGGGGTGGGGTGGAAGTGTATCGGCGTTGTGACTCAGATGATGGCATTGTATGGATGTCATTAATCGGGTGGTGGGACTGTATCAGTTCCCACACTCGGTAGAAGGAACTGTATAAACCCCCTTAGGTGGTGGAAGTCTATTTGCGTCCTGACTCAGATGATAGAACTATATGTGTGTTTCGACTCAGCTGGTGAAACTGCATAGGCGTCCTAACTCAGATGATGGAATTGCATGAATGTCATTACTCGGATGGTAGAAATGTATCAGTTTCTAGACACAGTAGATGGAAATGTAGGAATGTCCTTACTCAAGTGGTGTAACTTTATATGTTTCTAGACTAAGGAGGTGGAACTTATGTGTTTCCAGCCTGAGGTGGGGGAACTCTATGGGTGTCCTGACTCAGCTGAATGGAACTGCAGGAATGTGCTTACCCAGGTAGTGGAACAGTATGAGTGTCCTGAATCAGGTGATGGAACTGTTCTTATTGTATGTGTTGTTATTCAAACCAATTCATATTCCTCACATAGAAAGGCCAATGAAAAATTCAGCCAAATGAGTCAGGCTACTCGTAGTCACACCACTAGCCGGGACTAATACAGTTCACCACTTGAGTCAGGAAACATTCGTCAATTTAAATGGACAAACCAAAACTTATATTAGTAAAATGAAACGAGACATGAATCAAGCGTCTAAACACTCAGTTCTTAAATTAAATTCTGTTGTTACCTGTGGAATACCTGCTTCTTGATTGCGGCTGATGACATTCTCTAAGTTTTGGGTTGTGTTGTAAGGCCAACGGCACAGATGAAAACCAAGTGACCAATAGGTTGGAAGCAACGGACGCCCAACAGCCTGTTGAAAAGAAAAAAAAAAAGAAAAAAATATTTTCTTTGAATCTATATTATGTAAACATGAATTCCTCAGCGCTTTTTTTTTATTATTTACAACTTGTCTGTTAGAGAAGGCATTAGATCAGCGTTTCTCAAACCATCTGTTCGCGTGCAACCCTTGAAATACTTGGTATATTCGCAGGGAACCGCTAAATAAAACAGATTACTCTACACCGTTTTTAATATACATATATTTTATATCTGTATTGTAGTTCATGTGGTAAACATAGTACATGGTGAGGCAAAAGTCGTTCACCATATGGGTCATTTATTAAAAGTATAATTACATATGAAAATGTTATATGCTATTTATTTAATTGTTCGTCCTCCTTTTCCAAAAACATTTCCATTCTATGCCTGCATGATTCATGAACATGTCGAAGAGTTTCCTCTGTCATTTTACTGCATTCATATTTAATTCTGTCATTAAATTCCTCAATGTTTCTTGGGCGCGGCTGACAAACAACTGATTTCAAATGGGCCCACAGAAAAAAAAATCTCTACTGGTCTGGTGACCTAGGAGGTCACTCAACAGGACCTCTTCGACTATCCATTAACATTTATGCTGCGTCACTTTCACCCTATATATATATATATATATATATATATATATATATATATATATATATATATATATATATATATATATATATCAGCAGTCAATATAACACATAACACCCTTGAGCGCTTAGCCTTGGAGCGGTTAGAATGCATATCAACATGTTTTAGTGGACTCAGCAGTTTTAAATCTGCTTGCCTGAATCATCTTCAAGAAGCAAGAGCCGGATCTAAACTAACAGTGATCTCATCTCACAATCCTCACTCTTGCTCCATATGTGGCCTCCTTTATAAATCACTAGCGGGTCTTAAATGCCACTTACGATTATCACACAAAATTTCATAACTGAATCAACTAAGCTATCAGATCCTCATACGTCGAAGCCGACGGGAGAGTCCGTTATATATATATATATATATATATATATATATATATATATATATATTAGGGATAAATGCTTTAATGAAATAAGCTTATCTGTCATTTTTTGTAAATACTGTACCATATTATCCTTTAAAATCTCATTGTCGTATCCACATAAATTATCGTAACATTTTTGCGATTTAAAATTGCAAATACCAGTGTTTTAATATATTTATTGTTTATACGTTATTTCTATAGATACAAATATTTAAGTAAATTTTCTGATTATAATAAGCTGTATTAAAAGCATTTACCGTCCTGAATGTCCGAAAAATTTCATAGAAAATATGTTCTCCGAAGCGTCTGATTAGCAAGGTCGAATTACCGCATTTAAATCATGGGAAATTTGTAGTTTAAAATCAGTAATACGAACTCGCCAACGAGATGCTTACACTGTAGCTAAATCGTATAGCATATCAGGCTATATAACAGTTCCGTGTAAACAGAGCATTTACTTAAATATTTGTATCTACAATGTAACCCTGATATAAGAGAGTTGTCGGGGACCGGAGATGGAGTCTCTTATATCCGGGTTTCTCATATCCGGGTTTGGTCTATTATATATATACATTAACACAGGCTCTAATTTGGGACCAGAGAAAATCTCTCTTATATCCGGGTTTCTCTTATATCCGGGTTACACTGTATAAAAATAACGTAGAAATATAAAATACCGGCGTGCAGTATTTATGCAGCGATGTAATTATGTGTTTTGTTTCAAACAGGATACTTTGTGTCAACAAATGGAAAAATATGAAACAACAACCTTACAGCATGGTAATTATAAGCCCCATCTTCAAGTTGAATAAAATTCAAGGAATATATAATTAATATAATAGTTTGGCCTTTGTAGTTAAATCAATGTTATCAAAACATGACAGCTGTTGTGTATTCCCTTTATTAATTTTTTTTAATCAATTTCTTTGAATTTTTGTCTGAGACAAAAGGCCTCCAATGACGCTGACCCCTAAAGAACAAATATGGCCGACATATCAAATACCTTTTGTAAACAATTTTTATCAGCAGCTGCCTACTTTGTGTTTTGTTATCTATTCTGTTAAGTATATTTGCAATGTTCCTCTTTCAAATAAGATGTTAGGATGAGATGCGTAAGTAGAACAGACTCGGTTCTATAGCCTTGGCTGGTAACCGGTCTAGAGGGAGGAAAACTCTAAATTCAAACTATCCTGGAGACTGTTGGTCTCCGTCACACTAATTCTACTGCAGCCGATGTACGTATGGTTCCCATACGACTGTAATGAGTTACGAGACTCCTGATCGTGTGATATTTTTTACGGTTTATCAACACTTTGTAGGTTAGTTCATGCCGACACATATTTTTTTTATTACCAGAATAATTCCTTTTCTTTTTGCTAGTGAACATTGCAATATTTATTTTGAGAATAACAATGATTTTCAAGGTATAAATCCTACTATTTAACCCTTAGCTAGGGGAAAAAACGAATCTATACATTTCTGGGGATTATTCTCATGTCAATGTATGTAATGTATCTATTGTACTGAGTGTATTTGCAAGTTTGTTTGTTTTTTTTTTTTTGGGGGGGGGGGTAAGCTGAGTAAAAATTTCTGAATACGTGTTCTTGTGTATAATACTCCTTCTTCTTTTCCTTTAATGGCAGTGAAAACAAATAAAAACATATTACTCGTATATGAGACCACACAAAGGTTTTCATTCACCAAAAAGTATGTAAACGAACAAAAAAAAGTTAAATTACCAGTATCACATAGGTTCCAGGTGTAACAGCAAAATTGTCCAAACATGTAACAGCAAAATTGTCCAATTGTTAGATTAACTTCAGAACCGTTGTATCTTAGAAATGATTAATTAATTCTCCGAGGTTTTTATAACACTATTGGGCTATACTTTGAGCAGTCAGAATGTATAATTACTCTCCAAGTTTGACAGAAGAATCGTGATTAAAACTGATCATAAATGAAAATATGTCCATCATTAATTAATCACAGTTAAGAATTGAAAGTTCATGGAATATTGAAATAAAGTTCAAATATATAAATATATATATATATATATATATATATATATATATATATATATATATATATATTATTTCAGGATCATTTTCCAATTTATTCAAGTCGATCTTCGCCTTCTCTAACTTTTTAATTTTCTGCTTAGAGTAACAAGGTGCCACACAGGTTTCACGCATGATTTCATTTTCAAATCTATTTTCACTGCTCTTTGGACAGTCATAGCTGAAACTCCTCTCTCGAGTGACAAACGTCTTATTGAATGAGTTGGATCTCTTTAGCGCTAAGTTGAAATGATGATCCTTCTTGAAGTTGTGACCTCTCTAATGTTCCCTCTATTTTAAACTTATTCACCGTTCTCTTGATGGTTCTTGAATGAATTTGAAGATGGGAGCCAGTGTATGAATGTTGGAACAATTACTGAAGGTCGGAAATATCTTTTTCTCTCACCATTGCTCAGTTGGGAAGACAGTGGGTCTTACAAAAAACGATTTTAGCCTGTTCTCTTTTTAGAAAGCTTTTTTTTTTAGTGATTCTTAGAAAAATGGTGTCAACGTCTCATCCGAAGAAAAGAAAAAAGAAACTCAAATAGTTTAGTGGTTTTTTAGATATTAAACATTTTGTGGGAATGAATAATTATGCCATTACACAATTTGGACAATTTACATCCGGTATATATATATATATATATATATATATATATATATATATATATATATATATATATATATATTGATAGATAGATAGATAGATAGATAGATAGATAGATAGATAGATAGATAGATAGATATGAATAGGCTGACATAGTTATGAGTTGACATAGATAGATAGATAGATAGATAGATATGAATAGGCTGACATATATATGAGTTGACATAGATAGATAGATAGATAGATAGATAGATAGATAGATAGATAGATAGATAGATAGATAGATAGATAGATAGATATGAATAGGCTGACATATATATGAGTTGACATAGATAGATAGATAGATAGATATGTATAGGCTGACATAGATAGATAGATAGATAGATAGATAGATAGATAGATAGATAGATAGATAGATAGATATGTATAGGCTGACATAGATAGATAGATAGATAGATAGATAGATAGATAGATAGATAGATAGATAGATAGATATGAATAGGCTGAGATAGATATGAATTGACATAGATAGATAGATAGATAGATAGATAGATAGATAAATAAATAAATAAATAATTTCATCAATAAGTGTATTATTTTAGTTTGTGATAGTCAGTTTAAAGAATAAGGCTTACTCGCCATATCACGTTGAAACACCGGTTCTCGTACCATCACCGACGTTAAGTAACGTCGAGCCTAGTCAGTAACTAAATGGGTGACCGCTTGGGAATACCAAGTACTGTAAGCTTGGATGTGCGCGTGGTGTAATTCATAAAGGCCCGGTAGTCGAATTTTAGTCGGGGTCGTTTTCTTTACTTACGCGCAAATACCCTTGGGAAAAGTATAAATACACTTTATCTCACCTACCAGCTATGGGTTATTTAGTACGACTTGTTTCATTAAATTATTATCTCGAGAAAAAAAACATTATGTGGGATGGATAAACTGTTACGAATAGGCAGGAAGATTCTATTGGCCAGCGTGAGAGCCAGCGTGAGAGCCAACAGCTAACTGACACGAATGTTAACTAGCATGCTAGCATGAAAATAATCGATAGCTGCATTCGTCACAAGTGGGAAAATTTTAAATCTGCATGGCACTTTACTCCAATTCGCTCATTCGCTTGATTCTGATTCCGCAGAACTGGGTTGGGTGTGAAAATATATTTGTTGTTAACATTCTTTTTTCATTCGGTTTTTCCAGTTACGTTGTCTTTTTTAAAGCTGATCGTTTTGTGTTCATTTTGTTTAGTTCTTTTTTCGTAACAGATTTAATGTTTAGTATAGAGCTTAGAAAAAATTCGCAGTGTGAGATAGGCAAGAAATAAGGCATGTATCAACATCAGTACGGCAAAGGGCACTCCTTTAAAGGCAAGGAAGGGCAAAAATATTTTAAGTGATAGCGATTGCTGTATGAGTCGTACGATTTTTGAATCAAGCATGGGCAACGCCGGGCCATGCTGCTAGTGTAATATAAACGGTTGATGACTATATAAATTACCAAAGACTTTTCAACAATTTGCCGTACGTGTATAGTAAAATTACTAACATAAAGTTAAACAAAAAATATTACTAAATGCATTAGCCTATTTTTCACTATTTCACGGGTAAACTCTAACAATCTCGTGCGGGACACTAGAATACCGGGAAACATTAGACTAATCCATTATAAAAAAAAGTAGCTGTTTCATATTTATTACAAATTTCAAAAGGAAACAATAAAACAGATCTAAAACGACAGTTCTCATTTTTTTATGCCATTAAAGGAAATTTATGTATCCATGATAAGGATTAACTAGATCACAAATAAGGTGTAGCACAAGAATCTATTTGAACTGTTAGGGAAACTTTATTTATTTCAGAAGGACGTTGCTATAACTCAGAACTTATACTAGAAGCAAATTGCATGCATGCAAATAGAAATGTAATCGTGTAAATCAAAAACAAATGACAGAAGCGGGAGTACAACAAGTATGCATCTACTCAGGGTACTTATTCAATCTCTCCACATAGACGAAAGAACTAGAAGTCCTACCAGGATTTGTTATCGGTGAGAACAATCTTAGTAATATAAGGTGACACCGTGTTGATAAGAGATACAGAAAGAAAACGACAAGGCATTTGAAACAAGGTAGTAACGGAAAGCAGGAAGAAAGGACTAAGATTCAGTTGCAAGGAGACAGAATATATTTTTGGTAGTACGAGGGGCAGCTAAAGATGCAAGCGACTAATTGAAGACATCAGCATAAAGCAATCGCATAAATTTAAGTATGTAATTTAAATATACTTAATATTAAGTGTTTTGACAAAGGACGGAGAATGTTACACTGCTTTGAATAGCGAAGGATGCATATCAAATGCTAAGAAATAGTAAAAAAAAAAAAAAACGAATTGTTCCACAAAAAGAAAAGAGCTGTACGACATCAATTTTCAATCAATATAATGCTATATAATATCAGTTTTCCTATATAATAAGAATGGCTTACGGCCACATCTCTTTGAAGAACCGGTTTCCGTTTTCTGATATTAGTATGTGTATTCTACGAAGTCGTTCCTTGCAGATTGATCACAGATTCTCGACTGGATTTAAACCAGGAAAGTTTTCAGGCCAGTCTAATGTTCTGATATGCATACTGGTAAAATTTATCAGTGAGTTCGTGCAGCGTCACAATTTTCGTACGCTTTCTTGGATTAACGTCCATCGCAGACAATGGCCATAGGACAACTAATCGTCAGTCGAGACAATAGTGTCTGGGCGTGATGAAAATCCGATGCAATCACGGATGATTCAATATTTTTCGAAGCCAAACAAATTTCACCATACACCCCGAACACAGATTCATATTACTGCCCACCACTACAAATGACCTAATGTGAGGGAAAATAGAAATCGATTACACCCTGTTACTCCAGTAGGTCTAAAACTAACCGTATGGTGAAAGAAAAGAAACTAAAGCTGTGGTTTCAATTAATTTGCACAGGGGTGTACATTACAGCAGAAGCGCATCCAAGCTTAAAGCACCAGGTATTCCCAAGCGGTTACCCATCTAAGTACTGACAATTCTCGACGTTACTTAACATTGGTGGACGTACGGGAACCGGTGATTCAACTTGATATGGCCGTAAGCCATGATGCTAGTCACAAGATTTCATTTTACATGACATCACGGCAACAATGTCTTTCTCCTGTAAACATTCTTGCCGAGAAAAGTTTTGCGAACGCTTGAAAATGACAACTTGGCCACTTGTAGTCAAAACAACTCGACGTAAATACAATGTTAAGCAAAATCGGACATCAGCTTAAGAGTAACAAAGACATTTTTCTACGAGTGCAGAAGTGTAACCGCCTCGAGACGAAGAATGAACGTCATTTGTGGTGGATTTCTTTTTCCTTTTTTTTTTCTTTCCTTTTTGCATTTGTTCATACGTTTCTTTTAACGTTTCCAACTACAAAGAGACGTTACACTATCTTTTCTCTATCTGGCATATCTCATCATGTCTCCACAGAATCGAATTCTCCTCCGCCCCTCCTCCTGCCCTCTCTCTCTCTCTCTCTCTCTCTCTCTCTCTCTCTGTATGTTTTAACGACCACTTAAAGCAATCTACTTAGGTAAATTTATTGTGGATTGATTCAACGACTCTGTTTTTAGTCATATCAGAAACATTATTATCCGTCACATGACCGGATGTGGTCGTAGGATCGAACCCTCCATATGTCTCAGTCTTTGTGAAGGATCTTCCGGTCTGCTCAGTGACGTTGCCGGATCATTCATTTCCATGTCTACCGCTTCTTATTTTGCCTGAGGTGGCACCTTTTTGGATGGCAATGAAAAGATTATTGGTTACTTATCGGAAAGCCGAATTTCTATTCTAATTGGTTTCGATGCATTCACTTCCTCACAAAGACCTTTGGGAAAGGTATGAAACTACTTTTTCTACCCCCAGTTATGGATTAAATAATAAGAATCGTATCACAAAACCATTATTATCTGAAAACATAAAAAAAACTACCTACAAAATAATTACATTTCTTGCATTAGTGGTTGATATGCGGCTAAACAAAAACAAACAAACAATAATCTTGACGATGGGTATGAGCTCTTCCAATAGGCATTTTTTTCATTAATGGTGCCTCACACGCGGTCTACATATGATTCAAATGCTAATTTTTCGAGACAGGTTTTCCTCACTAGCAAGCTTGGTGTGACACAGTTTTCTTACTTTCTTATACCTGACATTGAATATAAAAGGATCCAAAAATACACGCCTGACGCCTTTCGTGACAATGTTTCTTATTTTTACGGCAGCTACCATTGTTTATGCTGTTCTGAAATATTCAATTCTGGAACCGGCTTCGATGATAATTGAACCAAGATATTTGAATTGGCTCTCTAGTTTAAGTTTCTAACTTCCATTTTGCATTGTTCCTCATGTACTGACATTGAATCGGATATAGAATATAAAAGACTCCAATAATTCACCGCTGATGTCCTTTGAGACAAAGGTGTGGTGGCTGTTTTTTTTTTTTGTGATATCTACGATTGTTTTGACTTCTTTTTAAATCATATTCTGGAGCTACCTTCGTTTTTATTCAATAGTAAATTATTATCCTTATCATTGTCGCCTCATGACCAGGTGTGTTCACAGGCCGTATTTGAGCATCTGACCAGCTCCCGCTACATATCTCCGTTGCATGATAATAACTGAGTCTTTTCTCCCTCTATTTTTCTCTTCTGCATTTATCTGAGGTGGCAGCTTGTTGTTGGCTCTTATGTTGTGCCCATGCCAATTTAAATTTCTCGTTTTGGTGAATATGTATTCAAATGGACTTGTTTCATGCCTCATGGAGTTTCACACTGCGTCATTTGTGATGTGCTTTATGTTTCGTTTGGTTTGGTTTGATTTATTTTGTTTTACGGCATGTCAACTCCTCAATGGGTTTTTTAACCCATTAACTGCCAATTTTTTTAATGTGCATTTTAGCCCAGACTCTTAGGAGTTTATTTATTCCTTATGTTTAATTGCAGTAGTTACCTTTGTCGTTTTCGTAGAAACTAGAACATCAAATATATATGTGCATAAAACATCAAAAAATATTATTAATTAGAAATAATAAAAAAAATACTTTTCAAAATAGTCATTATTTTTCTACTCGTGAAATGTAAAATTACGACAGAAAGCTAATAATAAAAACTTTAAAGGCTAAGTGTTGTAAAATATACCTCTGCAAATGCAAGGAATAAAATGTAGTGAGTTTAATTTTAACAGATAGGGCAGGTAATGGCAGGTAATGGGTTAATACCGACAAGTTTTTTTAGTATAGGTTCGTATAAATAGAATATGAATTCTTTGTAAGAAATCAGTTTGTAGGTCATGTTGTAAAGAGAGGGTTTTATTTTATTTTTTTGTCGCGAGTCAAATGTATTGTAGGTAATATTTTTTCAGAAAAAGGGAATGCTGGTAATAATTATTTTTCAAAAATGTATTGATGGAAATAATGTTTGTAATATATTGCTGGTATTTTTACTCTATAAACCTACTTTTACACTTTCATAGTGTTTTGACCGCAGTTTGGGGGTTAACAATTTCCCATAGCTGGGACCCTAACAGATGCTGCCACTCCGGATCAGGGTGGACATGGGAACATCAACAATTAAGAGGTAATGTTCATGTGTATAATACTCGCACCATTTTGCCTTTAATTTTGGTTCAAAATCCCGCTTATTATGCACAAGAAAGTACGGCGTACATATATATATATATATATATATATATATATATATATATATATATATATATATATATATATATATATATATATATATGGCGGGTTTCGTCATTTGAATTTAACAAGGCAAATAATGATAAACAAAAGCGAAATGTTGTGTAGCTACATGAAATTCAATTCAGCGTAAAACCCTTTTTGGATATTAGTAACTTTTTATTTTTATACGGAAGCGTCTTTTTATATATATATATAATATGGGAACTTTAACACATTATATATATATATATATATATATATATATATATATATATATATATTATAAAAGAAATATATATATATATATTATGAAAATAACATTATAATATTATGTTGTATCGATCACTGTTTTTAATAAATGCTAAGAACTCTGAATTATAAATCTCATTGTTTTTTCCTATATATATATATATATATATATATATATATGTATATATAGTGTTAAAGTTCTCAGAATAAATCTGTAGAGAGGACAAAGTGAATAATATAGACAAACGGAAATAGGACTTAGTCCTCGCCAATGCTTTGCGTCATTTAATTTTATCAAGGATATCAAGTGATAATAAACAAAAACGACATGTTTGTAGTTCCTTAAATTCAATTTTTTTTAAGAGAGCCTCCAGTGTAAGCCTCTTTTTGGATATTAGTAACTTTTTCTTTTTAATTTTTGACGAAAAGCGTATTTTTGGCTTACATGTCGACAATGTGTTAAATTTCCCAGAATATATAAATATATTCGGAACTACTCTTCTCCAACTGGTTATATATATATATATATATATATACATATATATATATATATATATATACATATATATATATATATATATATATATATATATATATATATATATTTATATATATACATATGTACATTGATAATATTAGTGGCCAATATATATATATATATATATATATATATATACATATATATATACATATATATATATATATATATATATATATATATATATATATATATATATATATATATATATATATAATTTCCAAGAGTATAGAATTCAGGTACAACTCAATGTCCAGGACACAGTAAGAATAAGAGCAGATAAGAGAAATGGTGTATCATCAGGAATAGTTGGACAAAGCAAGTAATATCTCATATATATATATATATATATATATATATAGTTTCATTATTTACATATATATATAGAGAGAGAGCGTTAAAACAATAGTGATTTAATTTTATTAACCTGAGTATATTCTTTAACGATATCTTCTGGTTTTGGTCCGAGGAAAATGTAGAAGTCGAAAATTCCACCAATTGTTCGGTATGTTACGGCAGGTGTCGGCAATGGTTGAAGTAATATATCTGTAAATAATTAAAATGATTCGTTCTTTAGTGAAAGAAAATGAGAAAATTTAATATCGATAGTTGATCGCCATTCTAATATTTTAGTGTAAACTTTCAAAGAAGCTTAAATATCCGAAAAGTGTTCTAACAGGGGATTTAAAATGTAACACTGAAATACGAACGCACATAGGAATATATATATATATATATATATATATATATATATATATATATATATATATATATAGAGAGAGAGAGAGAGAGAGAGAGAGAGAGAGAGAGAGAGAAAATGGACGCGCCCATAGAAAGTCGATTTTTGTACTTTTAAAAACAACTGAAAGGTCTGTCAGTTTAATTCTCTCTAATTTTCAGATAAGTTGTGAACTTTGGACTGTTTATCCACAACATCGAGCACAATATATATATATATATATATATATATATATATATATATAATTTATTCAAAAATTATGACATAAATATGTTATAAAATCACTACAAAAATAGCCATTTTGTTTCAACACTTCTGGTGTCTTAACAAGTCATGCTGTTGAATGTAGAATAAAGTGTTTTAAAAGGTTCAAATCAACGAAACACCCCTCGATAGGGGAAACGCTGTTACATAAGCTACAGTGACCAATCAAAATACAAGTATATGAGAATTCAAAAAGCTTGACAACGAACCTTGGTTATAATAATTAATGCTTTAATGCTAGGGTTAGACTAGAATAGGAATCATTCTGATTGATATTAAATTTTACTATTGAATTGAAAATTAAAAATTACCAATTTTAAATTTTAAATTTAACCTGTATTAAGTTTAACATATTATAAAATTATTTAAAGAAACTGAGGGAAAAATACATATATTTTATTATTTCTTTTATTTAAGTGAAAAGCCAAAATCCCAGTTAGAATAAACGTTAATCTAATGTGGATGTAAATCATCGTCACAGCTTAGATACATTTGAAGCGATGATATAGGGGAGGACGAAATATTGCAAATTACAATACATACGCAATCATATTATAATATACAAACACATAGACATATTTAGATAAATAAACACACAAAAACACGGACGAAACAGGAAATAGATGCCCGCGACAATATATATATATATATATATATATATATATATATATATATATATATATAGACCCTGACGATCTGCCTAAGTGAAACCTTGGTAGGTTTGTCTGGCTCATTAGGTTTGACTATATATATATATATATATATATATATATATATATATATATATATAACATCAGACAACCTATACATATAATGTAAGGCATATATAAGCAATCATACATTAATAAAGACACACACATATACACACCCACAAAGATTGAAGTTTGAAAGTATCAGTAAACGAATGCTAACAGACTACTAAAATATTCCTTCCATGGGCAAATATATATATATATATATATATATATATATATATATATATATATATATATATATATATATATATATATATATAAAGAGGGTTCAATAGATAACATTTAAGAGGGGTAGAATAGGAAAACAAATATTCGGCAATGAACAACGCAAAGAAAAAAGACAATTAAATATATAGAAATGGACAGAAAAAATAAATATATACGCATACACACACATAAAAAAATTATATTTGCTCTACTCTGTATTGAGCACTTTTTTAAGAATAGTTTTATGGTTACTGGAATTTTTTCTGTATACACCAATCCTATATTCATATATATATATATATATATATATATATATATATATATATATATATATATACTCATTTCAGCCCAAGCAAGGATGGAATGTCCGTAGTACGAGTTATAGAGAGTGAAACTGAAAGAAAAGACTGGGAATAGGGAAGATTAAGGAAAGGACAAAAAATGAACAGGGTTCAAGAAGACAGAAGGTAAATATAAAAGTGGTCGTTGAAGTCAACAGCCAGCGGCGGTAATCTGTTGCATGCTTAAGGCCATGACGATTGCGTATAAACAAAAAACAGACTATCACCGCTGGGTGTGGACTTCAACGTCCACTTTTATATTTACATAAGCTCTATTCCTGATATAGATCATTTTAACCCTTAAACATAGGATACGTTAAAATATATTTTATCATATATATATATATATATTTAAACATACCAATATTCATATACAAGCCTGTTTCTCTGCATCACAGCTCATCAGTGTGGCTATCCGATTGCTTCAAGCCGGGATCGAAACTCGACCGATTTGACGTCAGTCAGTGACTCTACCCCTAAGTTATCTGAACACGACAGAGAAGGGGGAATATTTTAACGTATTATACACGTGATGTATATCACTTTAAAAAATTCCCTTTCTCCATAGTGTTCAATCGGCGAACGAAACCATAGTCATCTACATACAAGCCTGTTTCGCTGTATCACAACTCGTCAGTGTGAGGGAGACATCCGATTGCTTCAAGCCGGCATCGAAACCGGACCGATTTGGCATTTGAATCTACCCCTAAGCTATCGGCGAAGAAAGGGAATCTTTTAACGTATGACACTTAGTGTTATTCATTTTTAGATTTTACTGTGAAAACTAACCCTGTAAGCCCCGAAACCAAGGACATCTGAAAATCTAACGAAACTGACCTGATAGCTTTTAATTAATTCATTAAAATAAAAACAATCGGTTTATCCTTTATTATTTCTATACATTTGAATGAAACCCTTTTTAAAATTTAATTTGTCACCAATCTACACAAGTTAACGCCTTATGCAGCACATATTCAGGTATTTGCGTCTGAGCTATATTTACTCACCCCCGAGGAAAATATCTGTCACTCGTCGCTTTGCATGAAAACAGAAAGCAATACATTATTTTGTTGCGCTTGAATGGCCAAATCTGACTAGTCCAGCTGAAAAGAGTTAGTTAATATTCGTGTTACTATTTGCAAATGGCGCCCGATACATTTTACGTAATAATAATAGCGGGTCTGAAAGGAGTGCGGCGAAACAACAATTAGCCGTTGTATTTAAAAGAAGACCTTACCCATTGCGTTACTGTTTTTCAAGTAAACGCCATTCGAGTTTCCATCATTCTCCAAATTCACGTAGTATGCATGTGCACCGTAGAGATTGCCGGGACCCTAGAGCAGAAAGGGAGATTGGTTTATTGTAAAATAGATACATATCTTCTCTCTTACACACATCGTCAATGAAAATTGTTCATACAAAATATACATGCAATCAATACGAATAATAATAATAATAATAATAATAATAATAATAATAATAATAATGGCAGTCCTGCAGACTGCAATGTATCTTTGAAGATATACGAAAAACTGTCAAAATGCAAGGACCTTGAAATAGAAATCTAAAAAATGTGGCACATGGGAACATCAACAATCCCTGTTGTAGTTGGACCCCTTGGACTGGTTGGAAAGATTCCAGTAGGCTGATTGAAGGGATCCCTGGAAGTCCATGCCTCAAAGAGATACAAAAAAATTGTTCTGACAAGTACAGCCCACACTTTACGAAGGGCTTTATCTATGTAATTATTATATTTTTTTTCTTTGCAGTGGAAAGTGTGATGATGCCATTTCTAACCTTAGGTGCCTGGGCGGGACCCGGAAAGAAATGTGTAAACGCCAGATATCAAAGAAAATAAAAATAATAATAATAATAATAATAATAATAATAATAATAATAATAATAATAATAATAGGTGGAACTAACCCGAAATGCAGGATTATTAAATAATAGCATTAAAATATTGGACGCCAAGGCCAGAAAAATACCCAAATGAGGATGCACCACCCGAAATCAGATATTGATAGGCTCTATGTACCAAGAGCATTAGGAGGTCGAGGTCTGATCAAACTTGAACTAACTATAAAAACTACAGCGATCGGATTGGAAGCATACCTCACAATAACCAATGACCTCTCCTACAAATAGTAAAACACCAAATCCACTCCGTCAACAAATAAGCTGGTTTCTTGAAGAAATAGATTGATATACCTGAAATTCTTCCTACAAAAAACGAAGCGAATGCCATCTGTGCCAAACGAGTAAAACAACTTGGCCAAATGAAATTACAAATAATCTGGAAGGACAAGGAGTTGCATGGCATATATGTAAAAAGAACGAAAGAAGCAGATGTGGACCAACAGAGAAAAAAAACATTAGTGACTGAGGAGCACCGGCTTGAAAGCTGAGACATTATTATTATTACAGATCAGGACCAAAGCTTCACAACCAGATCCTATCATTGTCACATAATCAAGGAAATGAAGGATCTGCGGAAAATATGATCAAACTGTTGACCATATTATCTCAGGATGTCCGGAACTGGCAAAAAATGAATAGATCTACAGACACAACCAGGTAGCGACATATGGAAGATACGCAAGAAGCACAAAATTGAAACCACTGAGAGATGGCATGAGCACCAATCAGACACAGTTACCCAAAATAACGATGTAACTATCCTCTGGGACATGCCAATTCGAGCTGACAGGGAGATAAAAACCAACAGACCTGATATTATCATAAAAGGCCAGAAATTCAGGAAGTGTCCGCTTATTGACATAGCAGTACAATCTGAGAGAAACACCTCCATGAAAATTATCGAGAAATTATTCAAATACAAGGACATGGAGATCCAGATTAAGAGGATGTGGGGAATGAAGACTAAGACTGTACCAATAATAATCGGAGCTCTGGGCCTCGTGAGAGAAGGAATGGACAATTTTACTAAAACATCCCATATACTATCAGTTAAATGACATTGCTCATATAGGGCCTAAGAACCATAGTTTAGACCCGGCTCTACAGGATACAAAGCAGGAAACATAAATATAGAAATGATAATGATAATAATATATAAAATGCGTGTTATCTTTTTTGCGTGTCTGTTTTTTTTTGTGTTTTTTTTTGTTTTGTTTTGTTTTTTATAAAAATGATCAGTAGAAGATGTCATGAAGCCATTTATGACCTTAGGTCACTGGCTGAGAACCAGAAGGAATTGTGTATTCAAAGAAAAAAAAAACAAAGAAATAATAATAATAATAATAAAAACTACGGGAAGGAAACAGAAAAAAACTGGTACGAACACCACCCAGACCCGGTTACTGAGATAGGACCTGTTACAATTCTATGGGACTACACAATACACACTGACAGAACAATCAAAGTCAACCGCCCAGACAGTGTTATTAATGACCACAAACAAAATAAGTGCCACCTTATTGATATGGAAGTCCCAGCAGACTGCAATGTATCTATGAAGATATTTGAAAAACGGTCAAAATACAAGAACCTTGGAATAGAAATCTCAAAAATGTGGCAGTGTTGTGTTGGAGCCCTTGGACTGGTTGGAAAAGATTCCAGTAGACTAATTAAAGGGATCCCTGGAAGTCCATGCCTCAAAGAGATACAAAAAATTGTTCTGTCAAGTGCAGCCCACACTTTACGAAGGGCTTTATCTATGTAATATTTTTTTTCAGTGGAAAGTGTCATGATGCCATTTCTAACCTTAGGTCTCTGGACGGGACCCGGAAAGACATGTGTAAACACCAGCTATCAAAGAACATAATAATAATAATATGTAAAATGTGTGGGATCATAATTTGTTTTTGTTTTTCAAAAAAGGGGTTAAAGAACATGAAATAAGAAACTGTCTTCAGTGCAAGATTTCATGAAGCCATTTCTGACATTAGGTCTCTGGTTGGGACCTGCTTTGGTTTGGTTTGGTTTGTCTTACAGTATATCAACCTCAATACCAACGAGATATTTGTTGATGGTAATATATTTTCAAAAAACGTGTTGCTGGTAATAATTTTTTCCAAAAAGAATTGCTGGTATAAAAACCTATTTTTATACTTTCATGTTATTTTGACCCTTTTTTTGTGGGGGGGAGACTATTTGCCCATAACTGGGACCCTGACAGATGCTACAATTCAGCGTCAGAGTGGACCTTGGAACACCAGCAATTAAGTGGGGGTTTCATTCTCCTCAAAACCTCCTAATCCAAGGCCTTGCTGTCGGCTGTAGTTTATCGTCTTACCCAGGAGGCGGATGTAGTTTATCGCCATACCCAGGACGGTTGGGACCCGGAAGGAAATGTGTATACAACAGAAACCCAAGGATGATGATGATGATGATGATGATGATGATGATGATGATGATGATGATGATGATGATGATATTATTATTATTATTATTATTATTATTATTATTATTATTTCCTTTGATATCTGGCGTTTACACATTTCTTTCCGGGTCACGCCCAGGGACCTAAGGTTAGAAATGGCATCATGACACTTTCCACTGCAAAAAAAAATTTAAAAAATAATTACATAGATAAAGCCCTTCGTGAAGTGTGGACTGTACTTGTCAGAACAATTTTTTGTATCTCTTTGAGGCATGGACTTCCAGGGATCCCTTCAATCAGCATACTGGAATCTTTTCCAACCAGTCCAAGGGCTCCAACTACAACAGGAATTGTTGATGTTCCCATGTGCCACATTTTTGAGATTTCTATTTCAAGGTCCTTGTATTTTGACAGTTTTTCGAATATCTTCAAAGACACATTGCAGTCTGCAGGGACTGCCATATCAATAAGGAGGCACTTATTTTGTTTCTGGTCTTTAATAACAATGTCTGGGCGGTTGGCTTTGATTGTTCTGTCAGTGTGTATTGTGTAGTCCCATAGAATTGTAACAGGTCCTATCTCCGTAACCGGGTCAGGGTGGTGTTCGTACCAATTTCTTCCAGTTTCCTTCCCATAGGAGTTGCAAATTTTCCAGTGCAGATATTGGCCCACTCTGTCATGCCGGGTTTTATATTCAGTGGGTGCCAATATCGTGCAACCTGATATAAGATGATCAATGGTTTCTGGATATTTGTCACAGAATCTGCATCTTGGGCTAACACAGTATTTTAGTATATGTGCTTGATAATTCCTAGTTAACAAGCATTGGTCTTGTGCAGCAATGATAAAACCCTCAGTTTCACCTTTCAACCCTGCACTACGTAGCCACTGATGGGTGGGTTTTTTTTTTGGTTTTTTTTATTATTATTATTATTATTGTTATTGTTGTTGTTGTTGTTGTTATATTATTATTATTATTATTATTATTATTATTATTATTATTATTGTTATTGTTGTTGTTGTTATATTATTATTATTATTATTATTATTATTATGATGATGATGATGATGATGATGATGATGATGATGATGATGATGATGATGATGATGATGATGATGATGATGATGAGTAATTTTTTTTTACAAAATAAAATTAAAAAACGTATATAAAATGAACAAAGTGAATGCCAGGACGATAAATCGACTACAACGGCAATAATTTATTGACGTAAATAAATGTATACTGTGATATAAATTTCTACAATGTAGATGACCAAAGCTATTGCGGTACTGGATAACAGTTAAAGTATAAATCAAGGCATAAAGTATGAAGTATAGACGGGAACTTGAAATACTGCAGAAAGAGAAGGAAGCGCTTTCTAATTGAGAGTGTTTACACAAAAAAGAAAAAACAAACAGATACAACAGTAGAAGAGACAAAAGCTGATAATAAAATGACAAATGGGGAAATATTTCATTCAAAATGTTCACAACGTTTTGATTAATAAATCCGCCCACGTAGGTCATGCACCAAAAACCGACAAAGGCGAATTGACGTACGCGAACAGCAGGAGGATGAAAGAAAGATTTTTACATTATTTCAGATATTTTCAATCACGATATACAGTTCTATAGTGAAACTCTTGAAATGCATTACGGCAATTTATAAACATTGAACTTTTTACAGTGACCCAATAAGGCTTTGGTAGCCTCAGATTTTCCATTGTTAGTGAGCATTCGGCAAGCAGAGAGGCAATATATCTGCAGATGGTGTTGGGAAGTCTTTCTGTGTAATTAAATTAGGCAAAACACTCTACTTTTTTTTATTAATATTCACCCAATTCAAGGCACATACGCCACTCAAGATAGAGGGTTACCGAGTGGCTGTTGAACCGACGTGAAAAATTGATTCATTTATTTAATTTATTTTTTAGACTATTTACATTGTTCGGACTGTTGTTCTCGTCTTTGTTGCCACATTCACGACTTTTCGGCCGTTGTACGCTCTGTCCTTCATCAGGATCTGTCTATATTTCTGGGATGAGGTATTGTAATTATTTACACTATTTACATTGTTTGAACTTTTATCCTCATCTTTGTTGCCATATTCACGACGTTTCTGCCGTTGTACGCTCCGGCTTTCATCAGGATGTGTCTATAGTTCTGAAATGAGATATTGTAATTATTTATACTATTTACATTGTTCGGACTGTTGTCTTCATCTTTTTTTTTGCCATATTCACGACGATTCCGGTGATTGGAAATTCGAACCGAATCCTTTATTTCGTCCACCGGAGTAGATTGTTCTAGTTCCGCGTGTCATGCCTCTTCCGGATTTCTCAAAATCCGTTATTTCCCTTTATTAAGTCACCTCTCCAAATTTTCTCTTTGGGTCAAAGCAGTAGATTACTTCAACCAACATGTATATCCACTAGGCGATGTGTCTTTGTGGACATCAGTGTATGAATAACCTGCCTTAGTTATTTAAAGCGAAAATATATTTTAGATTATACGAACAATTCTTTTTTTATTTTTGCGAGTGAATATTGCACTGACAACATTTTCTTAGATTAGCATTTAGTATTTTTCTCGATACAATCCTGCTATTTAACCCAGATCTGAAGAGGGAAAGGGATTCATCTCTTTCTCAACGTTCTTAACGCGTGAGTTTAAGAAATCAAACTAGAATTTCAACTCGCATCTCCGATTTCTCATTCCGAACGACTATCCCATACACCATGCGCACATCTACGGTTCTAAGCTGAGGCTGACACCTACTCAGGTATCTTTGTGTTTGTTCAACAGACTACCACTGGTCTCTACTGTAACTATGCTAAACGAGAGACAGCGCATTATCTGGCGTGATCAAAAGTCTGAACAAGACCATTACGTTCAAATCCTTAGTCATGATGACTTGTGACTTCGTGCTATACACATATATATATATATGTGTGTGTGTGTGTGTGTGTGTGTGTGTGTGTGTGTGTGTGTGTGTGTGTGTGTGTGTGTGTGTGTTGTGGATTCCGGGAATGGAATCCTGCACAAATAAATAAACAACGCCAGTAATTGAGATAGAAAAATAAGTGTATTAAACGTAAGAATACAGACTTGAAGGGAAGATTAGTAGTCCAGGAATGCGGGTTAGTAGAAAGTATATGTACAAGTCTCTGTAAGTGAAGCCGTAATTATCTCTCTCTCTCTCTCTCTCTCTCTCTCTCTCTCTCTCTGTGTGTGTGTGTGTGTGTGGACTCTCGTATATCTCTCTGTGAACACCCTGTGTCTGTCCGTATCTCTCACCCTGGCTCAACGTATCTCAACCTCCAGGTATTCTCTCTGTCAGTATAAGTATACTTGGACGAGTCCATCTTGTGTACAAGGGGTCGTCTG
The DNA here is from genome assembly GCA_964036315.1 of Acanthosepion esculentum. Lineage (NCBI taxonomy): Eukaryota > Metazoa > Mollusca > Cephalopoda > Sepiida > Sepiidae > Acanthosepion > Acanthosepion esculentum. The sequence goes on along the minus strand of OZ038500.1, from coordinate 22,509,577 downwards.
GCCCACAACAATATATATATATATATATATATATATATATATATAATGTGAGTAAAAGTTTGTCACTTAGCTAATTGATGTTTCCATCAGCATCCCGACTTCAGAGTTTCGTATATATTACAAATATATTTTTTAAAAAGAAAGAAAAACTATTGGATATAAGTTAAGATGTTGATATTTCTGGTGGAGAGTTTTATAAATTTAAAACGAGATCTTCAGATTTATTACAAGAATATTATATGAAAGTTTTACATTTGGCAATCAGCCAGTAACGCTTTCGGCAGCCCCCAGTTTTTAATTGTAAATGAATGTTTGGCAAGCTGTACGGCAATGTCAAACAAACAAAACAAAACAAAACCTGTTAATATTGTGACACGCCATTTTACAGCATATTTCTGAAAATCACTGATTCGTGCAATAAATTTGAAACAAAAAATGGAGAGCCAAGAACGCCTATTCGGTAGCTTCAAGCCATGTATTGTCATTGAGTATTCGTCAGGCAGATGTTGTTGATAAAGATTTATGCAATTGAATTAAGCAAAACGTTGTAAAACGGCATTTGAAAAAATGTTTCGTGAATTCGACAGCTATTAAATAATACATCTACAATCGGTACAAGAAATTTGAAACAATCTGATGTTCGTGTATAGAAGACATAACAAAGAAAGAAGATGAAAAGCTCTAGGTCGGTTCCATTTCCAAAAATCTGTATAAATGACCAAACCTGAGTCTTTTTAGATGTTACATGGTCGGTCGAGAACTTATACCTGCCGTGTAATTCATAAACTTCGAGTGATTTCTTTGAAATTTTTAACATGTTTTCCAATAACTTAAATAGATACAGTTTTAATCACCAGGATACTTCGTCTTCTTTTTCATCTCTTGTTTTTTTTTCTAATTTATCCGCCTTATTCATCGTTTATTACCTTTCAACAATACCTGACTGACCTGGACTTTGCTGATGATCTTATATTAATTTCTCAATATATCCCCGATGCTGCAATCACTTGACATTACATTTGAATAGTTGGAGATTATAGCTATCAGGGAAACAGGAAAAGGGGAGGGATTTCCACAGGCGAGAAGTGCGAGACATGAAGCTATTGGAGTAGAAGAGACGGCTACATTTAACATTTCGACGGTGAAAGGGTGAGAGCGAGATGCCAGCCTAGGTAGGTCTCTATTGCAACGTGAGTAAGACAGGATATATTTCAACCTCCCCTGAACTATCCAGGGGAAGTCATTCAATAATACATCCATTAAAAGAGTTAAGGACTTCAAATATCTTGGATCTCACATAATAGATTCCCCAAAAGACTTTAATATCCACAAAGCTCTTGCATGGGATACGTGTAACAAAGATTTGGCGCTCGAACCTACCATCCTCCAAACCCTTCGAACATTGATTGAACCATTCCCACTGTAGGAATCAGAAACTTGGACATTGTCTGTTCGTCTTGAAAGAAGGCTGAATGGAACATATAGAAACCTACTTAGAAAAATCCAGAACATCAGTTGGAGATCCGATGCAACGCTTAACACAAAGGAGAACTGAGATCAATCTCTCTTAAGCTCAAACGAAGACAAATACAGTTTGCCAGCCACTGCCACCGAGTGGACAGGGAAATCGTCTCATCTTTACTCATATAGGCATCCTTACGGAAGTGTTCTCTCACGAAAATTGACTATTTCAGGCACCATAGTTTGGACATTGTGGATCTGAAGACAGCAATGCAGGGCCAAACAGTGTGGAAAGGGATTGTCGGTGGAGTTACGACCGACCATAGAGAGGTCGAAGGATGATGATGATGATGATGATGATGATGATGATGATGATGATGATGATGATGATGATTCCCTTTCTCTTCAAGTTTTTGTTGTCTCTATTTCTTATCATTTTTTTCATTTTTATCTTCTTTTTCACCTTTTCTTCCTCTATTTCCTTCCTCTTTCTTATTCGTTTTGTTTTTCTTCCTTTATTTTTTGGTCTTTTTCTTCTTCATTTTCTTTCTATTCAACTACTTTTTGTTGTTTTTTTCTTTTATTTCTTTTTTCTTATTATTCTTTTTTTATCTTTTTATTCTTTCTTCCTTTATTTCCTTTCTCTTCTTCTTACTCGCCTTTTTTTCATCCTTTTATTTTTTGTTCTTCTTCATTCGTAATTTATTTCTTTCATTCTCATATTTATACTACACCTTCTGTCGGGGTTCTTGTAGTTTCCTTTCTATCTGTGCTATCAACACTGCTATCATCTGCATATATAATATCAAGATTGTGGCTGCCAATAATAAATCCTAGTAGAACTTCTAATTCTCCCAGGATTGCTTAACTGTAATGGTCGAATAAGGCTGGTAAGAAAAGACATCCTTCTCTTAAACCCCTTTTTTCTTTTTTTCTATATCTACTGAATTCATTTTCTATCCATATGCAGGCGGTTTGCTCCGATTATGAGTTCTGGATTATTCTTATATCTTTCCTAAATATATCAAGTTTACCTAGCACTTCAAATAGTTCTTTGTGATATAAAGAGTAAAATCGGTTTATGATGAGTCATGGCTATCTGCTTATTGAATCTGAGGTAAAGGAAAGTTCTAAATTATTCCTCGAGTTTTCCATTCTCTTTCCAATGCAAGAAAAAAGTGTGGAAATTATTGGATGTGTTGGAAATCTCAATTTATTGATTTTTGTCAGAAAAAAATATTCTAAGTTTTATTGAGAGAATAAGATTCAACTGATTTAATTTGTAGCAGGCTCTGTTACATTCAGTTAAAAATATTATGTTGTTTTGCGATCTTAATTTCAATTCGCTACGTTGCGAGAAAAGTGAATAATTAATAACGGAGAGGAAACAGATTTTGTCTTGTTACAATTGATAGTCCTTTTTTATGCTTTCCTTTACTAACTTCTGTTTGTTTACCTGCAATATCCTTTCCGTGCCGGGTATCAACACTATGTCATTTGCGTATCTTTTATTGTTAAGATTGTTGCCGCCAATAATGAATCCTGGTACGACTTCTAATTCTCCCAGGATCGCCTCACTGTAAAGGTTCAATAAGTCTGCTTAGAAAACACAACCTTGTCTTACGACCCTTTCTATTTTTTGTGGAGGCGTTCCGAGAAATTTTAACAATTCCAGTACCGTGTGTGATTCATCATTGATCGTAAATTGAAACTAAAACTCTTTCGTTGATAAGACCCGACCACGGTCTTGCATCGTGTTTATTCTAATAATATTCATTTAGTCTGACCCATTGTTTTAGCATACCTACGGACGATAATGGATGTGCCCTCATTCACATAAATACTGTATGCTGATCTGCAGTTGGAGATTCGTCTCCAGCTGCGCTGGTCAAACTCTCTGCCTCCGGGCAGAGAGGATCCCCAGACGAGGCTATGTCGAAGGGCAGATTCTCGTCTCGGGAAACAGTTACCAGACCCCGTTTTATACGGGGTCTACGGAGAATTTTTGGCCGAGCCTACGGGCTCGGATACCCCACATTAAATTCGGCCTTGTATCAAATTTGACCGGGTGAAGCGGTTGGTAGATATCCTGCAATTGGAGATTCATTGAGGAATTCACTTGACTCTCTTCTAGCAGTTGACTACTTCTTCTACACACCACTGGCGAATCTTATATGTGTTGTTCTTGTCCTAAGTATTATTGTTCATTACCAACCTTCGTGTGATTATTCTATTCAGTAACCTTCCCTAGATGACAACACCCCTAATCTCTGTTCTGCCCACATATATAGCTCTTTTGTGTCATTCTGATACGAAGGGCGCTACCACCACACCAAGACGAGATATCATTAACGAGATATTGCCGGCGATGAAATATAATATCCCCACCACCACAATGAAAGTAAGAAGTTAAGGATAAATGAAAGACGTTTATAGAAGAAAAGTCAGAGGAACTTTCTGATTCTTAAGATTGTAACTGTGATATGTAGCTTACCCATGGAGGGGCATCTCGGGTGAAAATGGGCAGCGTTGTCCAATTCATGTCGTGAAGCAGATGGTCATGTTTGTGTTCGCCAATACCGTATAGATTGGCTGAAGGTAATCGTGTAGTCAGCTGAAGAAACTGGTCACTCATTATGAAGCCAGGAGGACTGCAATCGAAACTGGAATAGATAGATAGATAGATAGATAGATAGATAGATAGATAGATAGATAGATAGACCTTAGGCAATCTTACACTGGTCAAGTCTAGGGTATCCTCATAAACTGACTCTTACTGTTCATATGACAACTTCGTTCCGTGACCCACTACATTAAGTGGCTCTTGGGTCTTTTATAGGATGAACATTAGTAAAAAAAAATAAATAGAGAAATAGATAGATATGAACAAAGATTGATAGATAGCTTGATAGATAGATTTGAAACAATCTTGGCCTGTACATGCCTACAGTTAACTATTATTATTCCCATATAGCACCATAAACTGCACTTCTTACTGTTCATACAACAGCCTCCTTCAGTAACACTCTTTAAGTGGCTCTTGGGCCTTGGAAAGATTGAACATTATTAGAAAAAAGATAGCTATGTATACATGATAAATAGATACTGAGACACCCAACCCCACAAAAAAACGCAACGTCATCCCGATGGGATGATCAACCCGAATCCAGAATAACACCTACAAGATATAAATGATCCTTTTTTAAATTATACATTTGGGGCTAATTTATACCCTCTTTCGCCATTTGTATCAATAACTGTTTCCTTGCTTTATTTTATGTGATGCCGCCTGTAAACAAACTGGTAACAATGGTGGCGTTAATTGTAATATTAGCCGCTTCCTTATATGGAAACATTCGGCATTCGTTGATCAAGCTGTCAATGCTGCTATTGGTTCAAATTTATAAAATCTTTCTGTTAAAATATTTTTTCAAGGAAATAAGTTTCTCACGTTAAGTCTTATCGCTCTTTCTAGTGTTGAAGCGGTGGGGGAGTGCTTTCCTTCCTAACTTTTTGCATGAAGTAGTGTGGAAAGTCAACATCTTAATGATGTCATTAAATCTTAATTATCTTATTCTTAATTATCTCATGCTGACATTCACGGTAATATTAGTAGTTTCCCTATAAAGAAATATTTAGCATTCATTGACCAAGCAGAGATTACCTGGATTAACCCCCTTCTAGAATTTACCCTTTTTGGGTTTAGCTAAGTCAAGCTTAGCTCTTCCACGAGGCTTGAAGTAGAGAGCACACAGTGAGGAACGAACTCACTACTCAGTCATGATTAATGTAGCGAGACATCTTTGGTAACCATTAGACCACTTCGAAATGTCCTCAAAAAATTGATTTACTTAGCGCAGCTTAGATATGGTAGAAAGCAGTAGAAATGGGGCACACAGTGAGGAACGAACACACTACTCAGTCATGATTAATGTAGCGAGACATCTTTGGTAACCATTAGACCACTTCGAAATGTCCTCAAAAAATTGATTTACTTAGCGCAGCTTAGATATGGTAGAAAGCAGTAGAAATGGGGCACACAGTGAGGAACGAACTCACTACTCAGTCATGATTAATGTAGCGAGACATCTTTGGTAACTATTAGACCACTTCGAAATGTCCTCAAAAAATTGATTTACTTAGCGCAGCTTAGATATGGTAGAAAGCAGTAGAAATGGGGCACACAGTGAGGAACGAACTCACTACTCAGTCATGATTAATGTAGCGAGACATCTTTGGTAACCATTAGACCACTTCGAAATGTCCTCAAAAAATTGATTTACTTAGCGCAGCTTAGATATGGTAGAAAGCAGTAGAAATGGGGCACACAGTGAGGACCGAACTCACTACTCAGTCATGATTAATGTAACGAGATAAGCTTGTTAACCATTATGCTACCTCGAAGTCTTCAGTCAAATCTAAAATAACAACCCGGGTATGAATATGGTCACTTCCTCCCTCAAGAGATGAAATAATCTAGATTTAAAGTATATTTCTTAGGATACGTCCTTTTGCCATTAGTAATACTAGTTTTTTCTTAACTAGAATTTATGTGATGACTACAGTCTATAAATTGGTAACAATAGTAGTGTTAATTGTAATATTAGTCGCTTCCTTATAAGGGAATATTCGGTATTCATTGAGCGAGGCAACAATGCTGCTATTGGTTCAAATTTATAAAATCTTTCTATTCAAACATTTTTTTCAAGAAAATAACTTTCTTAATTTCATTAACTCTTATCGCACTTTCTCTGATTGGGGCAGTAGCGAGTGCTTTCCTTCATAACATTTTACAAGAAGTAATGTGGTAAGTTAACATTTTAATTATGCCATTAAATCTTAAATACCTTATTCTTAATTATGTCATAGTGATAATCACGGTCAGTGTTGCTGTTGTTTGAAATTTATAAAATCTTTCTATTCAAACATGTTTTCAGGAAAATAGATTTCTCAAGTCAATTATCTCTTTTTGCTCTTTCTAGTATTAGTGGGGCTTTCCTTCCTATCTTTTTGCTTGAAGTAGTGTGGGACTTCAGTATCATAATTATGTCATTATTTTCTCTTCGAGATACATCCATTTTACTTGTTGCAGCTCTTGGTAGTACCCAAGTGATATGGCTTTTGCTATTTGATACATTTCTTTGTTAGTAATTCTGTAGTGTCAGTCCAGTATGGGGCACCCAGTGACGATAGAACTCATTACTCTGTCGTGATTAATGTAGCGAGACAAGCTTGTTAGTCATTCCACCACGTTGAATTATTCAGGCAAGTCCAGAATAACACCCGAGGTATGATTTGCGCTAACATAGTTCATAACTCAAGGCACAAAACAGACTTCTTTAAACTATACTTCAGGGGCTAATTTATACCCCCTTTACAATTAGTATCTTTTGCTCCCTTTTTTTAAACTATAACGACCCATTTTCAATCATTTAGACTGAAATCAATAGGTATAAAAAAGAGGAAGATATTATAATTTACTCGTTATACACATGTGTATAAACTGGCCTAGCCTAACTGGTATAAAAGAGATTCACTTAGAATAACTACGAGTATACTTCTGGCTTGGCAATAGTCTACGAAATGTTGTCTGTGGTACGAAAATTGTCTTGTTAGGGCAGATTTTAACTTTAGAAAATCAACATTTCACTCGGTATGAAAGCTTCGATGTCAGGTGCTAAATACGGACGCCAAAAATTAGATTTATAGCTTTTAACAATTTTCGAGCATTTACTTTTAAGGATCGTCTAAAACATGTCCAGAAATATCTACTTTTCACCCGTCCTGGGTATGAAAATAAACTACATCCGCGTCCTGGGTAAGACGATAAACTACATCCAACAGCAAGATCTCTGATCAAGAGGTTTTGAGGAGCGTGGAACCACCTCTTAATTACTGGTGTTCCCAAGTTCAACCTGATCCGGGGTGGTAGCACCTGTCAGGATCCCAGCTATGGGCACATATTTACCCCCCCCCCCAAAAGGCGGTCAAGACACTATGAATGTATAAAAATAGGTTTTAATACCAGCAATACTTTTTTGGAAAAATTATTACCAGCAATACATTATTGTCAGCAGTACATTTTTGAAAAACAAATATTACCAACAATACTTTTTTGAAAAAACATTACCTGCAATAAACATCCTCTCGGCATTAAATAACCCATTGAGGCTGATATGCCGTAAAACAAAGCAAACCAAATCTAATTTCCACAGATTTTTGTTTACAAACTGACTTCAAAATAATAGTATTTCAAGAACAAATTTAAATAAAATTGATACCATTTGTATTAGATACATTGAATGAAAAATATGTTCAAACCTAAATTCTAATTGTACATCACCACAAGCAAAATATGCAATATTTTTTTTATTGTATTCGATAAGTATAAAAAAAAATGTAAAAAAAAATGTAAGGAGCTTACAAAAAAGTCTCCTCATTGAATAAGATTTGTCAAATCATTTGCTAGGTCATAATTTAAAAAAAAAACAGATAAAAGCGTATATAACTCCATAAAACTGTTGGGCATAAGTTATAAAACAAAATGATTTAAATGTGCATTGTTTATTGAAAAACAAGCTAAAACTAGTGCACTGCATCGCATATTGCGTCATAATATAGCTAATTGTTAAATATCCCTTTGAAGTAAACCATGTTATTATTTGATGGCACGATGATTTAGTAATAATGTGCTTGTGCCATGTATCTTGTTCATATACAGTTTATAAAGCTTCAGTAAATTCTAAATTTTATTTGGCAGTGCTATGTTTTCCCTGATCAGCAGAATGAAATTCCAACACGTAATTTTGAACCTAAACTTAATCTTCAAACTCGTTTCCTCAAAAAACTGTAACGATTTGAAACAAATATATTCTGCGTCATTATTCATCATGTCAAACTCCAACTTTCATATTGAGTTCAATACAACGTTTCCAAGATGGACATGCCCTGTTGTATCGCTGGACAACAGAAGAGATTGTTCTTCTACCGTGAATATTGGTCAAGCCTCCGTGAGAGGCATCCCACCAGTCAGTACATCTCCTTCAGTTGGTGCCATTACCTGGCACCTGAGGCGTCCCTTATATGTGAAGTGCCGAGGGGGCTTAAGCAATTATTCCGCGTATTGCCGGTAAACCAACTTTAAACAGACCTTGTGTCACATTCAGTTACGATGTGGGCGTACTGATAAATACCTACTCCTGGCTGCTGTTGTTGTTGTTGTTGTGGTGGTGGTTGTGGTGGTGGTGGTATTGATGGTGGTTGTGGGGGTTAATAGTCATAGAGCTAATATTGTCTTGTATCACTGGCCTACGCAGAAATTCGCGCTTCTGCCGAGAATATTACTTAAGCCTCAAGGAGCCAACCCTCCAGGTCGTACATCTCTTTCGGGAGATGTTGGGTTTATCGCACGGGTTATGATAGATCCCCAAAATAGGAAATACCGATTCGTTTGGAGAATTATTCTACTGTACTCCCGATACGAGGCACGGTGGAATAATGGGGAGGTACGGTAGAGTAATGGATAGCTGATCGGAATGAGGAATCGGAGAGCCGAGTTCGAATTCCAGCCGAATCCATTACATTCACTTACGTGCTAATACCCTTGGATAACATATGAATTCTCTTCTTCTCCCGACCCCCAGCTATGGGTAAATACCAGGACAAATGGCTGGCAACTGGTCTACCGTAGAAAGAAATGACAACCTACTGCGGGAAAAAATCTGCCTCGTCAGTCATGTATCAAAAGATACATGATCGCCTACGCGTGTATCACGCATGGCGCATAACTGACTGACTCCCGATGAATCAACTTTAAACACGACCTTGTCTGATATGCCGTTGCAGCGTGGGCGCGCGGCTAAATACTTATTCTTGGCTGGTGGTAAAATATACGTGTTTACAACATACCGTCTATTTGAAACAAAGATATGCAGATTATAGTGAATTTAACATTTCAATGAATTTAACAAGTCAGTGAATTTAACATGTCAGCCCATATGAACAGCCTAGATGGGTTGGATACTCAATATCGAATATTCGCTTAATTTTCATACAAGACCGCAGGTATGAAATACTCAGCGAGAATCAAACTGTTTAATAATGTTGTACCGGTCCAGCTTGTAAATCATTGCACTATAATGAGGGGACGGGAGGCCAGATGATAAAAATATCTGCACTTACATAACAGCTCCGGTTGATCTTCGAAGAACTTTTACTCCAAAATTTGGTTCGTTGGTAAATTGTATTTCATACAAGGTGTCAGTGTCATTCTCTGGGTTCTTTTCGGGTCGAGTTGTATTCACAGGAACCTCAAAACGAGGTGTATCTGGAAAGAACTGAGAGAATAAAAATGAATTTAATAACAGTTATTGTGACGCAACGCATATTTTTTTTAACTTGCTGCCATTCTTTTTTTAAAGTATTTGTTTATTTATTGTTTTCGACAGAATAATTATCCTATTTCACCTGAAAAGAAAGACGCGGATTTTTTTATTTTTTTTTTATTTACACATGTTAAAAATGACCGAAAGAGAACTGGAACTAAAAAGAAACTAATTCTGAAATCAGAAAGGGGCAGTTTAAAATTCTGGTCACTGTGTAGTGCCAGACATTTTTTTCTGGTCAGAACCCGACTTGCACATTTATAAATTTCCCATACGTCAATGCATTGAATACTGCCGTCATATCTGGTCTGATACTCTTACTATATATCTCTAAATTCTTGACAAAATAGGAGACACTTTAGAGCAGGGGTGGGCAAACTTTTTAGTACAAGGGCCGCATTCTAAAAATTATAGTTTTACTGGGCCGCATAGTATATATAAAACCAAAATAATTGATATTTAAAATTGGCAAAATAAAGGGCTTTTGAAGGAAAAATATAGTTTTAATAAATAACATTTGAAAGTACCATGTAAGTAGAAAAACTTATTTATTTGAAAGCTAAAATAACTGTTTGAAGAAATAAGAAAGAATTTTTATTACTATTATAAAATAGAAACTATCAAAGAAGCATAATTATTTATTTTATAATATCACAACTGACCATCAGAAGGATAAAAAATACTAATGGGAATGATGCACTATTATTTGTATTTTGTATTTTATCTCATTCTTCAATATGAATTTACTGGGTTTTTTGTCATTTTACTAACAATTTTAAGTTGTTATTTTTGGCGGCGTGGGCATGTTAGTATTGAATAAAAAATCTGTTTGTGCTTGGCGGGCCGCACGAAATCGTTTGGCGGGCCGCACGAAATCGTTTGGCGGGCCGCATGTGGCGCACGGGCCGTAGTTTGCAAACCCCTGCTTTAGAGTAATGGATTGCGGCACGGATCGAGGAATCGGAGAGCAGGTTTCGAAATCCGGTCGATTTCGTTAAACTCACATGAGTGCTAATACCCTTGTAAAAGGTACGAATCCCTCTGTTCTCTCCTCCCAGCTATGGGCAAATAGAACTTTGTGTCCTATACCTTTGGTTGGCAACCAGTATATGGTACCCTACTACGATAAAATCATCTGTCTAGTCAGTTGAAAGAGACATGATCTCCCAAGTGTGTATCACGTATGTCGCTTAACTGAATTATCATATTTCACCTGAAAAGAGCGATGGGAGATTTTTATTTAATCTTTTCACCCCAACAAAAATGTCCGAAAGGAAGCTGGAAACAAAAAAAAAAAGACTAAATCAGGAAGAGGCAGTTGAAAATTCTGGTCACTGTGCCGTGCCTGACATTTTCTTTTCGCGTCAGAATCCATCTTGCTCGATTATAAATCTTCCATACGTCCATGTATTGAATACTGCTTCCATATATGATCTGGTTCTCCTACTGTATACCAAGAGATTCTTGACAAAATTCAAAGAAGAGTCTGCAGTGTAATCTGTCCTGACATATCATCACAACTTCAGTCAATTTACAACCGACGTCGTCCTGGGTATGACAATAAACTACATGAGGCTGCAGAGCCTCTGATCGAGAGCTTTTGAGAAACGTGGAAATATATTTTTAATTGCTGTTGTTCCCAGGTCCACTCTGACCCGGGGTGTCAGCACCTGTTAGCGTCCCAGCTATGGACAAATAGTGAACCCCCAAACTCTGATCAAAAATACATTAGAAAAAAATACCCGTAATTACCAGTAATACATTTTCATAGTATAAAAAATTAAAAAATTACCAGCAATATATTATTGGAAAAAATTTACCAAAGCTCATCAAGAAAAGTTAGGTGTTAAATGACCCATAAGGATTTGATGTGCCGTTAGACAAACTAAACCAAATCTACTGACTTAACGTAGCTTCCTTTTGTCTTTTGTCTTTTCTACATATTATTTTCATGATAAGTACTCTGATTAGCTTTCAAATGCTGACTGTCCACGTTATCTTAAGTAAAAGGCTAGGAAGGACAGCTCTCTCAATATTAGAATGCTCGATAAGTTAGTGGACTTCAGAAGTCTATTTTTCCGAAAAACAGTTTTAAGAGAAAAATCTTAGAAATGTCAACCGACAGTAATGGTAATTGTTCGGTTTGTGGATGCGTAATGTTTGCTGTATGGAAACGGCTATTCTCACCATTGTCATTGGAACTACTGTCATTATTATTCATTAGTTACATCAGTTCAGCTATTTACTGATAGGACATATGACATACTTCCATGGAGTTGACTCACCCTTATTTCCTCCGTGTTCCAAATACAGTAGAATCCCTCATATCCGGAATCCTTCATACCCGGAAACATAATTTTGATGTGTATATTTGAACTATTTGGGTGATATGTAACTGATTAGAAATTTCTGTTTTTCAGGAAATTTACTTTGGATAATTGCTTATTCTTATTTCACCCTAATGGCTTGTATTGGTGCAAAATATGATGGGAATAAGAGGGAAAGAAGAACTTTGGAGTTATCGCAAAAAGAGGAAATTTTAAACAGACTACACGCAAGTGAAAGTTCATTGTAACTAATGGCTGGGTTTAACATAGGAAAGTCAACACTGAATGATTAAAATC
>OZ038500.1:22457108-22492108 GCA_964036315.1 Acanthosepion esculentum | reverse complement strand
CAGTCGTTCTCTTAACCCTTGTATATGGTGCTGAAACTTGAACCCTGTATCGCAAGCACATAAATCAACTTGACACCTTTCACATGAGCTGTTCTGTGCCATATATGATATAAAATGGGATGACAGGCTCAAGAATAGTGCAATACTGAAGAAATTTAACAACATCACAGGCATTGAAACCATTCTATTAAAGATACAACTTAGGTGAGCTGGTTATGTTGTGAGAATGGATGAGCATAGGGTTCCTAAAAAGGTGGTGTATGAACAACTACCAAACTCCAAGCGTTCAGTTGGACGTTCAGTTTACGCTACAAAGACAAATTGAAGGACAACTTGAAACGTCTCAACTTTGATCTGAAAACCTGGGAAGTCCAAACAGCAAACTGAAAGGAGTTATGTACGACATGTTTCATTAAGTTGAAGAGTTTTGAAGACAGTAGACTGAAGCACCGTGATCAGCTTTAACAAGTGCATTAATACGTAAGTGAATGTAATTGTTTCGACAGGAATTCGAAAAACTTTTGTTTTGGGGATTGCAGGTAGTTCTGGGCAGTGAGGGCCGCGAACTACATTCAACAAAACCGATAACGTATAGTATAAGTATATCCTCATTTTAATTCCATACACTATTTAACGTTTACATATACGTGCGAATATGGGAGACACACACACACACCCACATATATATATATATATATATATATATATATATATATATATATATATATATATATATATATATATAATGATACAATATGGAAATCTGTATGGAATTTCCAGGAGGATATAGATCCAGGGAGAGCAAAATTATCATTAATTAAAGAACATCAAACATTTAAAATTATATGTATATATATATATATATATATATATTAGGAACATTAATAACAAAGTGGTAAGATTTTTTTATGTGCCGCGTATGGACATTTCGGAATTTATCGGTCTATAGTGATCTTTCCGTTGAAGTAACTGCACATCTGCACGAAGCGGACGAGACACTGAAATTTTAAAGTATTAAATTAATTTTTTTTATATCAAAAATTTCAGCGACCTCTCCTCTTCGTACGCATGTGTTCGCTAATTTTCTTAATATTGTTCTGGCATATACAAAATTCTATATCTTCTTCTCCAATATATATTCAAGTCTTCTAAAGGTCCCGTGAGCGTGGAACTTGGGTTACGACGAGGGCCAAAAAACGCCAAGTGCAGCTACGCAAGTTCAGTCCAAATGAAGGTTGAAAAGAAAAACATTGGATCCCGTGAATTCTGGAAGACCATCGACCAAATCATGAATAGAGGTAAAGCGGCTGAGCCCACAATTATAAATGACCCAGATATCATATCTTCCTCGACAGATAAGTTGATTCCCTTCACCTCCATCATTGTCTCTGACTAAACGTTAGATGACAAAGACCATTCGCTTCCCAAGTTCCCACGTCTCACTGAGAACAATCTCAGTGATATTATCATCACAGCACGAGAAGTCTTTAGACATATCAAAGGCCTTGACCCTAAGAAAGTCACTGGTCCAGACTAAATTCTAGTAGTTGTCCTTAAGAATATCAACCCGGAATTATCCCCAATCCTAGCAAAGTTATTCAAACGCTGCTTGAAAGAGAAATCCTTTTCAAGCCAGTGGAAATGTCAAGCGTATACCCAGTTTTCAAGAACGCCTGTGTGCGATCTTCCCTCTCCCAGGACTGACTCTCCAGTCTCTTCAGTATCACCAGTAGGATTTTTGAGGCCATAATCAATAAGACGGTCGTCGAGCACCTAGAAAAAACAATCTCTTCAACGACGAGCAGTATGGGTTTCGGTCGGGCGGATCCACTGCCAACGTCCTAACTACGATCACTCACAGAATTATTGAGGCCCTTGACGACAAAAACAACTCAAGGGCCATAGCACTAGATATCTCAAAGGTCTTCGACAAGGTGTGTTTTAAAGGTTTACTACACAAGCTCTGCGGTTTTGGAATCACTGGAAGGGTCTTCTGGATCATAAAATCGTTCATAACAGGTAGATCCCTGAAGGTAGTTATTAATGACCAGTACATCGGAGCCCTAACGGTCAACGCAGGCGTCTCCCAGGTGTCACTGCTCTGACCTACCCTCATTTTGATCTACATAAATGTTCTGTCTAAGTATATATTTAGATCATTTGTAAACATCTATGCCGACTGATACGACTATATACGGGCGAAATTGTGAATAAACGGTCAAATGTTCATCTTATTGTTCTGATTAGTTTGTTTCGTATTGTTTTTTCAATCACTTTCGTCCTTCTAGTTTAATGATAATGACTGTTACGGTCGAACATTCTCGACCAACAAGCAAACAAAAGCATGATCATTGGACAGTTTAATTAAAATTTCCATCCAGTTAATTGACACGCCCCGACAGAAACAACCTTACGTTTTAGCCCAACTCTGCACGGCCTAGTGGCCTGTATGTGTCCTGCGAGACTGGTGAGTGATTTTCAAAATATTAATTTTTATGGCTTCATCAGAACATTCAGAGACTGGTTTCGTACAAAGAAAGGGAAGCCTGACTTTATTTAACCAATATTTCACTTTGTATCTTCATTAACCCGAAAAAAGAAATACTCGTCATCCCTCTCAGAAAATTCGTTCTTAGTTTCAAACAAAATGCGGGGTCGAGTGGGAGTTGAAATGAGGGTGTCGGGAAGCACAGCGGTTGAAGTAATTGCGTATTTCCTAACGATCTCGGCGTTCGAGACTAAATAATGGTCGGGATGTTTATTGCTGATTTTTCAAGCAAGCATTTTCTCCTACTTGCTAGATTAATACGACACGCTTTTTCAATAATATCGAGATTCCATTGTCTCTGTGTTGAAGTAAACGGTGTTTTATCAATATGGCACTAAAAGGTAAAAACATAACAACGGATAAAAGAAAATAAAGAAACATATTAAAACTAAAAATGTTAAAAAGAAAAAAAGAAACAAGAAAAATGATTGGAAAATAAATAAGAAAACGTAATTTAGGAAGAAATAAAAATAAACCGTAAGTTTATATTAAAAATTCTTTTTATTTAAGATGGCGGTCGTAAGGATTACCAACTTGGAATTACCTTTTTTAGGCATACTTCAAAGAATACATATTTTATTTCATTCTCAATGTTTTCTGCGGTGATTTTCTAAGTGCAGCTTAGATGTGGCACAAGGGCGAAAGTATTGGGCACCCAGTGAGGATCGAACTCGCTATTCAGTCATAATTGTTCTAGCGAGACAAGTTGGCTAGCCATTACACCACGTCGAAGTTCCCAAATTATTTTCTAAGTGCAGCTTAGACGTGACACAAGGCCGAAAGTATTGGGCACCCAGTGAGGACCGAACACGCTATTCAATCATAATTGTTCTAGCGAGACAAGTTGGCTAGCCATTACACCACGTCGAAGTTCCCAAATGATTTTCTAAGTGCAGCTTAGATGTGGTACAAGGCCGAAAGTATTGGGCACCCAGTGAGGACCGAACTAATTATTCAGCGAGACAAGCTTGATAACCGTTACACTACGTTGAGGTGTCTTTATCAATGTTTTCTATGCATGGTAACTTCTTCATGGTGTAACGCAACCTCGTCTCGCAAATCATTGAGTTTGATCCCACCGGGCGGCACTTTGCCAAAGTTAAGACCTACTAAATAAATAACAATGTATTTCACTCTTTGTGCCTGTTTCTTATCGGTCTATTATTATTCTATCACAAAATGGTTCGTTTGCTGCATTTATTTTCATACACATTGCCTTGAAAAATATATGAATCATCTCTATCCGCCTTCACCAGTTATGATTTAAATAGTAGGGTAGAATTTAGATAGTATATTGCGTTTATTTTCGCGCTTATGATTTCGGGAAAAGTATTTTTTCCATTCACCCCATGGCTATGGGTTAAATAGTAAATTAGAATAGGATCGTCTATTGTGTTTATTTTTGCGCTTATGCCTTCGGGAAAAACATGAATATGTCTCTTTTATTGACTTTTTGACTTGACTTGTATCGGTTTTCATCCTGGTCGGGTTGAACCGGCTTCCTCCCGAGCAAGTACAGCATCTCGGACCATCGCTGCCCACGCCCGCCGATCCTGAGCCAGGTCACACGAAATGGCGAGCCACTCGCGATTCCATCGTCGAAGAACAACTACTTGCGGACCCGATAGTACTGCTAGGTTATCCTTGATCGTGCTAGCCCACGTCTTCAGCTGCCCACCGACACGTCTTCGCCAGCCAGGAAGAAAAGGAGAGACAAGTACATCGCGGATGAGATCTCCCTCCGGCTGTCGAGCTGCGTGCCCGATCCATCGGAGACGACACTGGATCAGGACGGGTGGAAGAGGACGGAGACTCAGGCGACGACGCAGAGTGGTTGTGTTCACACGATCGATCTCTT
This sequence comes from Acanthosepion esculentum, assembly GCA_964036315.1. Lineage (NCBI taxonomy): Eukaryota > Metazoa > Mollusca > Cephalopoda > Sepiida > Sepiidae > Acanthosepion > Acanthosepion esculentum. The sequence goes on along the minus strand of OZ038500.1, from coordinate 22,487,702 downwards.
CTCCCACAGTAATGGGTTAAATAATAAGGTAGAGTAGGAGAGTCTATTTTCGCACTTATTCCTCTGGAAAAGGAGCACCTCGAAGTGGTGTAATGATTAGAAAACTTGCCTCGCTAGACCATGTACGACTGAGTAGTGAGTTCGATCCTCACCGGGTGCCCTATACTTTCGGCTACGCTTGGAAAATTACTATTCCCCTGGTGTTGTAACTTAGGGAAGGTTACTGAATAGAATAATCAAACGAAGGTTTGTAGTGAACGGTAATACTTAGGACACAAATAACATATAGGATTCGCCAGCCGCGCGTAGAAGTAGTAGTCAACTGTTAGAAATGAGTCACAACGAATCTCCAATTTCACACCACAGCTATGGGTTAAATAACAGAACAGTCAGGACTAGTCCGTTGCGTTTACTTTAGCAGAAATGTCTCAGTTATGAAGCAACCAATGAGAATTTCATTATTTATTTAAATGACATATTATGCTGTACAACCCGCAAAAACATGGCGCTTATGGAGATGGCGATGGTGCCATACCTGAGAGTTCTGTTCGTAAGTGAGTCGCTAAGTTCGGTATAGAAATTTCGATCTGTAGGACCAAGAACGTTCTAATGGTTGATAATAGCCTGAAGTCAGACGATACGGAATATCGCAGAGATACTCCACATATGAACGGCTTTAGTCATTGTAGAACACATGGGTACGTGAGTCGATACGATATTTGACTACCTCATTGTTTAACAGAAACAAATTAATGGAAAGTAGTTTTACCTGTGACTCTCGAACGCTATAAGACCGACACATTTTTTAACAGCCAATGTGAAATATCTTGAAGAAAATGACATGGGCCAAAGTTAATCCCATAAAAAAGCGTGTCTGTGTCGGAAAAAGTTGACGTTGTGCATATAGTGCAGGGTTGTTCAACCTCTGGGTCCCGACCTTTCAGTGGTAAATAAAATGGGTCGCGACAAAAAAGAAAGAAAGAAAAAATAATACACAAGTGAGAGTATAGTGTAAATTTTGCACAACATTCCTAAATCATCGGTAGTTTTTCGCCGAGATAAGCTCGTAATATATATATATATATATATATATATATATATATATATATATATATATATATATATATATATATATATATATATATATATATATAAAGACATTCTTTTTATAGATACAAGTATTTAAGTAAATGCTCTGTTCATAATAAACAGTATTAAATAACATTTACCGGCCTGAATGTCCGAGAAATTTTCATAGAAAATATTCATCCTCCAACAGGATTCGAACCTGTATCCTATACGGAACCGTCATATAGCCTGACGTGCCTTAACCGATTCAGCCACTGAGGATTGTTCGGTTGGCAAGGTCGAATTTACTGCTTATAAACTTCAATTTTCCCTGAATCTCTCATGAATCTTTAAATAATTATCGGACTTTGTCCATTTCATTATATATATATATATATATATATATATATATATATATATATATATATATATTAAAATAATATATATATATATATATTTAAAATAATATATATATATATATATATATATTTAAAATAATATATATATATATATATTTAAAATAATATATATATATATATATATATATTTAAAATAATATATATATATATATATTTAAAATAATATATATATATATATTTAAAATAATATATATATATATATATTTAAAATAATATATATATATATATTTAAAATAATATATATATATATATTTAAAATAATATATATATATATATTTAAAATAATATATATATATATATATTTAAAATAATATATATATATATATATTTAAAATAATATATATATATATATATTTAAAATAATATATATATATATTTAAAATAATATATATATATATATATTTAAAATAATATATATATATATATATTTAAAATAATATATATATATATATATTTAAAATAATATATATATATATATATATATTTAAAATAATATATATATATATATATTTAAAATAATATATATATATATATATATTTAAAATAATATATATATATATTTAAAATAATATATATATATATTTAAAATAATATATATATTTTTAAAAATATATATATATATTTTTAAAAATATATATATATATTTTTAAAAATATATATATATATATTTAAAATAATATATATATATATTTAAAATAATATATATATTTTTAAAAATATATATATATATTTAAAATAATATATATATATATATTTAAAATAATATATATATATATATATATTTAAAATAATATATATATATATATATTTAAAATAATATATATATATATATATATATTTAAAATAATATATATATATATATATATATTTAAAATAATATATATATATATATATATATATATATATATATTTAAAATAATATATATATATATATATATATATTTAAAATAATATATATATATATATATATATATATATATATTTAAAATAATATATATATATATATATATATATATTTAAAATAATATATATATACATACATATATATATATATATATATATATATATATATACATATATATATATATATATAGTCTGTTCTCTGTCGCGGACTGAATGATGTCAGTTCTCTCTCACATAGTAACCTCACACCAAAACTTAGCTACGAAGGTGTGCAGTGCGTTCGTCTTCGTGACCGGTGCAAGCTGTTAAGATTGTTGAATAATTCAGTTGCATCTGAAGTTAAAGCCAAAAATGGATTCATTGTCAAAGTCGAGTACCCGTATATTCTATCTGTAGTACTAAGATCATGTATTCATTTGAAGTTTCGGAATTTTCGGTGAGTTGGCTGTTGTCTCGGGAAATCAAAGGACGGGCTAGTTTTTGTTTTTGTTTTTTTTAAGTAATAAATTTATATTCATACAAATAGATAATACAAATAGAAACGTGCAATTCCAATATGTGCCTTTGTTTTAATGGGTCGTAATGTAAAATTTTTGTTTTTGTTTTTTTGCTGTGAGTCGCGTAAAAAGTTTGTGGGATTGTGTATTACAAACCCCTTTGGCAACATCAGACGTTGAAAACCTCCTACAAAAGGTAGTGAAGGAGAGCGAGAAGAAGGAACTAAGCATAAATTACAAGAAGACAGAATGCATGGTCATAAATAAATAGATGAGTCCGAAATGCGATTTGCAGGTCGGGGACTATCAATCAAACAGGTGCAGAAATTTAAATATCTGGGAAGTGTTCGACAGAAGACGATAAGTGCGACGCTAAGATACGAAGACTTACTGGGATTACCAAAGACGTATTCCAAAAGATAGCCAGAATATTACGAGACAGGAGGATTTCGTTGGTAACAAAGAAAAGCGTCCTGAACTGCTACGTGATATCTGTCCTCATTTACGGCGGTGAATGTTGGACGGTCTTCTCAAAGATGAAGAAGAGACTCAAGGGAATAGAGGTATGGTTCTACAGTAAGATGCTAACAATACCATGGACAGAACATGTGAGCAACGATGAGGTTTTGGAGAGAATGCAAACAAGGAGGAAGCTTATACTTAACATCAGGAAGAGGCAGATGAAATTTCTGGGACACATAATGAGAAAGGAGGGCTTGGAGAATCTGGTACTCACAAGGCGGATAGACAAGGGAAAGCAACGCGTGACATATCTAGCGGGATTAAGCAAGTGGATGACAGAACAGGGTTTGGGAGAAGTAGAAAAAGTACAAAACATATTGAGAGCTACAAGGGATGGGGGAGTGGAGAGCCAAGGAACGCCTATGTCCTGAAGGGACACGGCACATAAAAGAAGAAGACTGTTCCAGCTGGACCGAGTAAAGACAGAAAGCGCTGAAAAGCGTTCAGAATTGCCCAATTTGAAATATTTCCTTTTCCACCCGGACAACGCCATACTTCCTGTCTCTTTGCAGTTCCGGTAGAAATTAGTCACACTCTGATCTTGCACCTTCGTGTGAACTTCGATTCTCTGTAAGTTTGTAAAATGATTTAAGCCAGTCCATCACGGAGAACGATGGCAAGTTCTGAGAGGATGGAATCATGAAGCATTCTCAAAGATCGACAACGATAAGAAAATGGTATATATGCGGTGGAATAAATCTTTGCACAAGTAGATAAATTTTAACTTGAAATTCACTTAAAAACGCTACAAAATGTTCTTCGCGTTTTTGTTCTACCTGTTCAGACCTTTACAACTCGAAAAACCCCATGTTACTTCCCCAGAGTCGAATCAACGTCATTTCCTCCATACTCCAAATATAGGAAGAAATTCCTCTAGGAAAGTTTTTTTTTTATTGTTCCCTGGAACTATTTAGTTGAAAAGAATCCCCTGTGAATGCTTCTCTGAACATTAAAATCTGAACCTCTTCAAGTTAATCGTTATCTATCCTCCTTATTCTCACAATCTTCACTTCCTACCATTTCCTCTTTCATTCATATCGTACGACTCCATTTTAACAGTAGCCCTCTACCTTGAGTGACTCTCGGGTCTTTTGGTGGTGAATTTTAGTAAAATAAAGTTAATTCTATGTTAGTTAATTCGTCCTTGTGATGCTGCGTGTGTCTTCAACAGAAACAGAGGATATCAGTACGGACACGGGAATTGAAACTAGAGTGAGCAAACAGGAATTACCAGAAGGATCCGAACTACGACAGACACCTGAAGAAGTCCACAGTATGCAACGGTCGAAATATTATGTCTGTAACATTCAAGACCTGTTGGTGAAAAGCTCCAATAAACCCGTGTATAATAGTAATACGACAGTCAAAATAATTTAGACAAAACGCGTTTTATTCTGTTCGTTATTTTGTTTTTTATGGGATAGGTGTATTTGTCTTTGTTTTAGAGTTCCTATTTATTTCATCTTCCAAGTCAGAGATACAAATATTTAACCCGTTTCTGGAACTGGACGAGTGCCTCCTATAACATTAAATAAAGGAGAGAAGATTGATTGTCCGTGAAATCCCGCCAGACGCAAAACCAATATCTAACCTTGTTTAGTGGAACAAACTCGCTTTCTGAGAGGCATTTTGCATGCATTTGGTTTGTGAATGAACAGAATTTCCTGAACATACATGGAAATGAAGTGAAAACTAACAACAAAGCCTTACATGAAGAGATACAATCACAAGAGACGTACATATACATACACACACATATCCATAAAAATCCATTCATATATCCATAAAGAATAAATATATTGACATAGATTTATGAGTTTGGGTGTAAGGACTATCATTTATATTGTTGTATATATATATATGTGGAGTAATGGATAGCGGCTCGGATTGAAGAATCGGAGAGCCGAGTTCGAATTCCGCTCGAATTCATTATAATCATTACGTGCTAATACCCTTGAGAAAGATATTAATCCTTTTCTTCTCCCTCCAGCTATGGGTAAATAAAAAGACAGACTGGGATGGCAACTGGCCTAGGAGAAGGAAAATTCTGAATTGGGGGCCTTGTGGCACGTAGTGCACCAGGTCTCTGTATTCGGTCCTTCAAAAAGTGTGGTTAGTTCTGCACAAAGTCTTCATCACTATAATCAAATCATATGTGCTGGTTGTCGGTTCCTAGGAACTGATCTGCTCTAACCCTCATACGTCGAATACGACGGGAGAGTCCACCATATATATATATATATATATATATATATATATATATATATATATATATATATATATATATATATATGAAGAATTTAGTCTTAAGATATCCTATATTTATGGGATAAAGTACTCAATATCAGAGATAGAGCGTGTGTAAATATAAAAGTGAACATAGAAGTCAACACTTAGAGGCGACAGTCTGTTTCATGCTAGATGCAATCGTCAAGCCACGAGTGCTGTCATTTTTCTCGGCTATTTATATATACGGGTCAGTGGTGCATTGATGGTAGTCTATTTTGGCGGTTATTTCACCGGAAGTCGTTTATTCATTTATTTGGGTTAAATTATTTTGGTTGTTTTTATTTATTTTGATTTTGATTTCTTATCTTATTTATTTATTTTTTAATCGGTGTTTTTATTAACGTCGTAAAAATTTGTTTATATCGCTTATTTAATAGTTTTGTTTTGGTTTGGGAAGATAATTAAAGCTATTTATTCAATTTTGGGGTTGATTGTTGTAGTTTATTCTAACTATTATTTTGGCGGGAACAGTTTTTAATTTGTTTATTACTTCATGTATTTATTTGGATTGATTATCGGGATCGGTTTGTTAGTTTATTTATTTATTTGGATGAATTTAGATCAATTTATTTTACTTGTTATTATTTATTTGTTATACTGTATATTTTTTCTTTTCAGTTTTCGATTTTTAAGTAACGTAGTATTTTTTTATCGTTATATAACAGTTATAACTATTTTTGCGTCCGAATTTTGGTTTGATGTTTATAGTCTAACTAATATTTTGATCATAATGGTTTGCTAATTTGTTTATTATTTACTTTATTTATTTGGGTTCATTGATTTTCTTTCTTATTTTTTATTCTATTTCGTCTATTCTAACAGGTGTGATTTGATAATTTGTTTGGGTTAATTTATTTTGCTTATTTTATTGACATTTTTTTACTTTTTCATTTTTTTATTTTTATTTTATTTTAGTTTTTCCGTTTTCGATTTTTAAGTAACGTAGGAAAAATTTGTTTTCATGTCTGCATTTTGAGATGAGCTCGGATCTTTTATTTAATAATATATTTTTGTCTGGGAAGTTAATCATAGCTATTTTTTCCTCCAAGCTAAGTTTGCAAGTTTTTGATTGGTTGTTGTAGGCTGATGATCTTTTCCTTATTTTCCAAGATATTTTTTGTGTGGTGTGCTTTTTGTTTTTTATTTCCCAGATATACTTAGAAAGCATTGTGCTGTTCGCATATTTACTATTTGTGAAAGATGTTTTGTGTACATAATTTGTTTGTTTCCAGGGTCCTTCAGTTAACTCTTACATAAACACTTCCCGGAATCAAGTACCCTACACAAAATATTCAACAAAAACACAGTAAAAATAAGCTACAGTTGCACCGAGAACATGGCACAAATAATAAAAAAGCACAACAGGAAAATTATCAACAAACCACACGAACAAATTTAACCCACGTGCAATTGCAGAATAAAGAACGAATGTCCCTTAAATGGTAATTATTTACAAAACAACATAATATACCAAGCCACAATAAAATCACCAGACAATGAAGAAAAAGTATATATAGGAGTAACAACAACAAGGAGGAGGAGGATAAGAAGAAGTAGGAGGAGGAAGAGAAGAAGAAGAAGAAGAAGAAGAAGGGGAAAGAGAAGAAAATACCAAATGTGTACTTTTTTTAATTTCATGCACAGAGATTTGTTTAAAATTATATATTTAAGTTAGAGTAAAGGAATCGTTTTAGCAACTAAGTTATACCAATAGTATATTTTGTTAAAAATGTGGCGACCCTAGATTATCAATATTTGTTGGGCTCATTAGAATCTTTCACAAAATATACTATTGTTTCGGTGTGGGTAGAAATTGATATTGATCCTGTGTCCTCAAGGTCACATGGTTCAGTAGATAAAAGCGTTGGTTGAAGTAATCCAAAAAGTGATTTGACCCAAAGAGTTGTGAGTTTAATACGTGGCCAGAGATGAACAAAAACTTGGAGCGTTGAGTTACTAAAGGGAATTAACTGAAAGTGAGGAATCCAGAAGAGGTATGGCACGTGGAACTAAGACAGTCTACCCCCGTGGACTAAATAAAGGTTTCGGTTCGAAATTTCAACGTATATCAGCTGAAGAAGGCCGAACCGTCGTGAATATGTCAATAAAGATGAGGACAACAGTACGATCAATGTAAATAGTATAAATCTTCCACAGATGTTTTGCCCTTTTTGTTTTAATAATCTCTTTCCCCAATTTTTTCAATTTCTCTCTCTCTCTCTCTCTCTCTCTCTCTCTCTCTCTCTCTCGGTCTGTCTATCTATCTATATCTATCTGTGCGTTCATTTTTCTTCTTTCATGTCTATGCCCTCCATCATTGTATTTTTTTTTACTTTTCCATATCGTCTCTCCTTTTTCTCTACTCTTTCTCCTTCTTCATCATTGTCTTCTTCCCCTTGCCATCACCTGGTTCCTCTTTGATTCTTTCTGTTTCTATCTCTCTTCTTCTTCCCTTTCCTTGTCCTACTTTCCCTCCCCCTTTCTCAAATAACTTTTGATTCCTCTTTTCTTCCTCTCCCCTCTATTTTCTCAAAATCTCCACCACGCTTCCTCATGTTTACATCTTTCAGACGCATACATTTTATGCTTATTTTTCTCATTAACTTCTTAAATTTCTCCCCTTTATTACTTGTTTCTTTAAATTTCTTGTTACTACTTTACTTTAACTAATCTAAATTCATTCCCGTCGTCTTGTGTCTCTGTTTTCGACGCTTAACTATTTTTTTCTTTTTACTCAACGAGTACAACTCTTTAGTCAAGGGAAGTAATAAAATTTTAACGTTGTTCCCAGTCCCATGTAATTAGTTTCCTGCAAATGCAAAATGGTAGCTTGCTTTGTGCTTCTGGAAAATGCCGACGACATCGAACATAGGAAAAAAAATTCAATATGGCTTCCCATTCGAAGAATACATTTGTTTTTTGTCTCAATTTTAAAGTTGTTTTTATTTTTATTTTAGAAAAATCTATTTTTCTGAAAGGGCAAAGAATGGAAAGTTTCTTTTTCTCTATTTCACTTCAGACCAAGACTTTTGCATGGATAATTCTTGTGCTTCAAGTTGACGAGAAAACAGAAATGGAAACCATGTGCAAAATTCCGCAACTGAGGCATGCCGGGAAGTCAATGAATAAAAAGAAATGACTGTTAGAAAGACTTGTAGACCAAAGCGACGACCGAGCACGTAGATGCAAATAAATGACTTTAATTTTGAACAAAAGATGTTTAATCTTTTTCTTTCTCATTTCGGAACATAAATTTCCAGGAAAAATATTAAACCTGAGCAAAAGGTCGTAGCATTTTTTAAGTGACTTATAAATATAACATTAAGATATGCATACATATATTTATCTAAAAATATTGTCTGACGAGCTTTTGTCATCTTTGAGACAACTAAAAGATTCTATCCCCCACCCCCAGAAATATTTCTGCACCATGAACTGTTATGTATGTGTTACAGGCTTTCATATGATGCAATTTCTCCCTATTAAAAGAATTACTTGCGGATTGAAAGACACTGTCCAAAAAAAAGATGACACACATGAAAATGTCGTTTCCTATTTCAAATTTTCACAGAATTTAACTATTTTTATTTCTTATTTTCAGTTTATTAAAAAAGATATTTGAAATACCAAGAGGAAAATCTAAAAGTAGTCCAAATAAATTCTGCTACACGGGTACCTCTGTTTAAAAAGAAATATTACGCCTCTTATTAAAAGACTATACAATTTATCATTTATATTTTGTAATCAAAAACTTAGAAATCACGGCACTGGCTATTACCTTTGCTTAGTAGACATCCAAAGTAAGTATATTTTGTTTCTATTAGGTCTCAATACCTAGACACATAGAACTATTTTGTAATTTCATGCATATTAGTATAAGAGGAGGGGGTGACCAAACCGCGACTTCCGAGCCACATTCGAAGCTTGGAGCTTTAATATGCGACTCGTGGAAATGATTTACTATAAACATGTATTGTAATTTTTTTATTATGAGAACGCATTGTAAATGATTTTATATAAGAATGCATTGTAAACGATTTTATTATAAGAATGCAATGTAATGATTTTATTATAATTATGCGTTATAAGCAATTTTACTATAAGAATGCATTGTAAAAGATTTTACTATAAAAATGCATTGTAAATGATTTTATATAAGAATGCATTGTAAACGATTTTATTATAAGAATGCAATGTAATGATTTTATTATAATTATGCGTTATAAGCAATTTTACTATAAGAATGCATTGTAAGTGATTTTACTATAAAAATGCATTGTAAATGATTTTATATAAGAATCCATTGTAAATGATTTTCATATAAGAATCCATTGTAAGTGATTTTCATATAAGAATCCATTGTAAATGATTTTACTATTAAAATGCATTGTAAACGATTTTAATATAAGAATGCACTGTAGATGATTTTAATATAAGAATGCATTGTAAACGATTTTAATATAAGAATGCATTGTAAATGATTTTAATATAAGAATGCATTGTAAATGATTTTAATATAAGAATGCATTGTAAATGATTTTAATGTAAAAATGCATTGTATATAATTCTAATATAAGAATACACTGCAAATGATTTTACTACAAGAATTCATAGTAAATGATTTTACTACAAGAATTCATAGTAAATGATTTCACTATAAGTATTCATTGGAAATGATTTACTATAAGCATGCACTGAAAATTATTTTATTATGAGAATTCATTGTAACTGATTTTATTATAAGAATGCACTGTAAATGACACTAAAAGTTGACTTTTTTATTTCTTATTTTCAGTTTATACAAAACATTAGTTGAAATACCAAAAGAGGAAAATCTTAATCTAAATACATTCTGCTACATATGTGGCTCTGTAATGTTTAAAAAGAATAAAAGAAATATTACCCCTCTTATTAAAAAAAAACTATACAATTTATATTTTGGAATCAAACATGGCGAGCAAGATAAATTATGGGCAGGACATATCTGCTATGGAACATGCTTCAATGTTCCCTCAAAATGGTAAAAAAAATTGAATATCCTTCCACATGGAGTGCCACTGTTTCTGGCCTGAACCCTGAGATAACGCCACTGACTGCTATTTTTGCTTAGCAGACATCCAAAGTATATTCTGTTTCTCTTAAGTCTGAATAGCTAGAGACATAGAAACACTGTGTAATTTCATACACATTAAAATTAAAGTGGGGGTGACCAAACTGCGACTCTCGAGCCACAGGCGGCCCTTGGAGCTTTAATATGCGGCTCGTGGGAATATGTTGGTTGAACTCTTTCTTTTTCATCACGGCTAATATAAAATGGAAATAAGAAAAAATATCATGCTTTATAATTATTAATAATAAAAGTAATATTACACCTCTTGTTAAATTTATACAGAGTGACCCAAAAAAAACGGGAATTTTTGAAGTGAGTATTGCCAGACATGAGAAAGTGGCAACACTGCGAGACAGTGACCTTGAGCAAGTAAACATTTCGCCATTTTATTAACGAGAATGAAATTCACGGTATGCCAGCTGAGATGTTGCAGCAGTCAATGAGGAATCTCAACAGCAGATTTCAAGAATTCATTCGTACAGGAGGACGCCATCTACAGGACGTAATTTTTAAAAATGAAAATTCCATAATTGTTTCTTAAATGGTATGTTTTAAGGTTTCAATTACTATGCATTAAATATGTTCCTTCCATCACTCTTGGTTTTATTGGATTGTTAAAAAGTTCCCGCTTTTTTGGGTCACCCTGTATTTTGGAATCAAACTTGGCGATAAATCATGGGCGGCACATATCCGCTGCGCAACATGCTTCAATGCTCTCCTAAAATGGCCAAAAGAAGATTGAATAACCTTCCCTATGGAGTGCCAATGTTTCTGGTGTGAAGCCCGAGATCACGCCACTGACTGATATGTTTGTTTAGCAGACATACAAAATAAGTATATTTTATTCTTATTAGGTCCCAAGGCACATAGAACTATTTTTATGATTTCATAAACATCCGTAGGATAACCAAACCTTAAATCTGCTATTCGATCTGTACCCGACTCAGAAGAAGTTCCAATTTCTGAACCACACACGGAAATTGTTCTGAGCCAGGCGAATCAGAAATGAAATTTCCTAGACAAGCAGACGATACCTATGCTCCAGAACTTCAATTAAATTCGCCCAAACCTCTGTCAGAGCAGGTCTTAATGATCTTGTAAGAGAATTAGATTTGACAAAACGGCAGAGTGATCTGATAGCTTCGAGGCTAAAAGAGGAGAATTTAGTAACGCAAGAAAATTCGAATTATAGAGTTTCGCACTTGTGTGGAGACTTTACAAAAAAGATTTTATTTTTATTTCTTATTTTCAGATTATGCAAACATTAGTTGACATGCCAAGGGAAAAATCTAAAAGTAATCCAATTAAATTCTGCTTCATATGTGGCTCTGTAACGTTTAAAAAGAATAAAAGAAATATTACACCTCTTGTTAAATAACTATACAATTTATATTTTTGAATCAAACATGGCGACCAAGATATATCATGGGGATAGCAGGACATATCTGCTATGGAACATGATTCAATGTTCTCTCAAAATGGAAGACTGATCAAGTAATGGTTTTCGGAACCTTTTAAAAGGTTCGTTATGCTTCCACTGATGTAACTGAAAGAAAAGATTATTTCTTATTATTTCTCTAAGCATTGTATTAAAAAATGTGTATTTAATAAAAGCGTATGTATAAATTTTGTTCATGTCTCTGAAACAATTTTATTGTACGTGACCCTTATCGTAAGCACGTTTGACTACCCATGAATTAATACTTATGTTTAATGTATATCCATCTTTGTTCAGATATAACAACGAAGAATGTTTCATGCGTGATATACCCCAACCAAATATTTGCTATTCGGCCTGTACCCCACTCATAATAAGCTCCATTTTCTGAAGGACCCACGGAAATTATCCTGTCTGATTCAGACAAATCAGAAATGAAATTTCCTAGACAAGCAGATGATAACTATGCTCCAAGACTTGAATCACATTCGCCCAAACCTCTGTCAGAGCAAGTCTTAATGATCTTGTAAGAGATTTAGACTTGACAAAACAGTAGAGTGAGCATCGAGGCTAAAAGAGAAGAATTTAGTAACGCAAGAAAATTCGAATTATAGAGTTTCGCACTTGTGTGGACACTTTACAACAAAGCTTTTATTTGATAACAATTTCTGTTACTGTAATGATATATCTGGTCTATTCGAAGTATTAAATTTACAGCATGAGCATTCTCAGGGAAGACATTTTAAATGACGCTTCTCTTTATAACACCATAATCGTGTGTTTGCGTATTGAAAATACAGGGTGCGATGGGTAAATTGTCGTCTAAATTACGCAAGAATTAAAATAACACTGACATCTCATATTATCAGATATATTTACCAAAATTACACAGAAATATCTTGAAATACAATAGAGTAAATTTATTCAATAAAATTGCAATTGTCTTCAACCACGGCCTCCGGACAACTTCGGAATCTCCTGCAACTCTTCTGGACGGTGTCATTTTTTTTAAATTGGTGAATGCTGCCATAATCCTTGCCTTCAGTTCATCTTTGATGTTACAAGAAGTTTTGCTGGTCTCTAGATCATCTGTGCCTCAAGGGGATTGCAGTCTTGGGAGTTAGGTGGCCAGATGTAAGGGGTGTTGTCGCAGAAATTGTCTGACGGGCATAACTGGGTTTTCCTGCTTGTGTTGTATGGTGCAGAGATATGTTGCCAGATATAGGCAGCCACCCTCTTGACCCAGGAGAGCACTATTTCCTCAAGGCACTTGATTTAGGCCGCCGTGTTGAGACTGAGGCCATTTGAGATGATGATTGGAGGCATAACATCGCCCTCATTAGTGATCATTCCAAACTCCATGATGTTGACTGGATATTTAGTTTTCATCACTCTCGATGCATCTTTTGAGGACACAATATCCTCTGCACTGTCCTCAGATTAACATCCAAACGTTCTGAAATATTCGTATTGGAGATTCCGCCGCGAATGCCAAGTATGCAGTTTCGAAAATTTTTGACGGAGTCCATTGCGATAGGGTGCTCCTTTTCACATAGACGGTGCCCAACTGGTTCTACTATACTGTGCAGTCGACAAAATCAAAAGCCAAAAACGCGCATGCACGAAATTAAAAATATCAAAGGGCGGCAATTTTCCCATCACACTCTTTATTCTACATCTTAACTTTCGTTGTCCTGTTATTACCTGGATGTAAAAAAAAAGACATATCTATTTCTATACCTGAGGATGATTGTATGCACAATCGAAAGCTTGTAGTAAAAAAAGACCTTATACAACTGGAATTTATAAACAGGGATTATAACATTCATCTACAGGTTCGAGGTTTATGTATTTTATTATTAAAAATTGTTTGCGAGAGTGATTCTTGGTATTTATATTATTAACTTCACTATCTGCTTTTTGTATGAATGATTCATGTAATGTAAATTGAACTGCACCACATACTTGATATATATATATATATATATATATATATATATATATATATATATATATATATATATATATATATATATATATATATATATATTCGTACATGCTTCTCTAATTCGTAGTTTGAATCAAGGTTAATTATTCTGGCTGAAAACCATATATTCTGTCTTCTTTCAATTGATTGTTAGGCTATTCTTCCTGCTTTCCTTTAATAATTTCTGGAGGAGTACCACAGATGGTGTTTTATTTCTTGCCAATTGCCAAATTCTGCGTGCAGTTTCTCTGACTGACATCCAATTTAAAATAAAGCCTCCGAATTATCAGAATTTCAACCCATCATTATATATATATATATATATACAAGTTTAGGATTGGTATATACGGAGTGGAATCCAATAACCAACAATTACTATTCTTTAAAGAGCGCTCAATACAGAGTAGAGCAGATATAATTATTTATTTGAATATTACAACATAAATATGTTATAAAATCACGACAAAAGTAGCCATTTTGTTTCAACACTTCTGGTGTCTTGTCAAGTGATGATATAGAATATAGAATAAATGGTTTTAAAAGTTTCAAATTAATCAACGATCCTTAGCTAGGAGTAAACGCTGTTACATAAGCTAGAGTAGCCAATCAAAATACAAGTATAGGGTGATTCGAAAAATTTGACAACTATTTCTGAACATCCCTTTCAACATAATTTCAATGAAAATACAAATTAAATAGCATATATATCTTTTATTTTTATTTTTATATTTTTATATTTTTTCTCCTTGGTAATTCTACAATTTAAAACTTAATAGAGATTTGATTTAGATTTCTAAATAGGTAATTTTAATTTTTTACTTTTAATTTTAATTTCAAATTTTATAAATCTTTTAATATCTATGATAACCTTGCTTAGTTGTCAAATTTTTCGAATCATCCTATACTTGTATTTTGATTGGTCCTTCTAGCTTATGTAACAGCGTTTACTCCTAGCTAAGGATCGTTGATTAATTTGAAACTTTTAAAACCATTTATTCTATATTCTATATCATCACTTGACAAGACACCAGAAGTGTTGAAACAAAATGGCTACTTTTGTCGTGATTTTATAACATATTTATGTTGTAATATTCAAATAAATAATTATATATATATATGAAGGTTTTTTTTTTCTTTGGACTCTGAGCTTGGATTCTGGACGACTGTTTTCGTCTCAATTTAATGTTCTTAGTTCTTTCTTTTTTTATCCCTTATTTTCCCTTGGGCATTGGTTTGTTCAATTACAAACCAAAATACCTAAGGTTTTTCCAAACGAGTATAACTATTTATATTTATATTATTACTATTATACATATATATATATATATACATATATATATATATATATATATCATATTTTTAACAATTATGAAAAAAAACATGTTATAAACCGCTTCTTGAACTTAATCATGTTTCAGCACTATAGGTACTTCTTCAGGCGGAAGAAGGACATGTATTGCTGAAACATCCGATGTTTTTATAACACTATTGGGCGCTACTTTGAGCAATGAGAATGTATAATTACTCTCCAAGCTTAACAGAAGAATCGTGATGAAATCGATCATAAACGAAAATGACATGTCCATCATTAATTAATCATAACTAAGGAACGGAAGCTCATGAAGTATTGAAATTAGGTTCATATATATATAGATATTATTCACAGATCATTTTCATACTTATTCAACTTTGAACAATAAGAATGCATAATTACTCTCTAGCTTAACCGAAGTATTGTGATGAAATCGATCATAAACGAAAATGACATGTTCAGCATTAATTAATCATAGTTAAGAATCCGAGGCTCGTGAAATACTAAAATAAAGTTCAAATATCTATATATATATTATTCCAGAATCATTTTCCAAGTTATTCAACATGACCTTCGACCCATCTAACCTTCTAACTTCCTGTCCTGGAGTTATCTCAGAGGTTTCAAATACGATTTCATTTTCTTCACGGCTCTGTCATAGCTGAAATTCATCTCTCACGTGCCCGAAAGCCTTCTGGATTGGGTTGGATTTTTTCTAATTGATCTCTTTAGCTCTCAGTTGAAATGATGATCCCTTTTCTTGTTGTGACCTCCTGATCCAGGTTTCCTCTCCACTGTTTCCTGTTTTTTAATTTATTTTTATTCACCGGTCTCTTGATGGATCTTGAATGGACTTTGAAGATGGCAGACAGAGTATGAATGTTGCTACCATTACTGAAGGCCTGAATTATCTTTTTCCTCTCACCATTGGTCAGTTGGGCTAACACATCAATTTTAATCTGTTGTCTTTTTAGTCAAATAACTCAAAGCGTTTTTTAGGGATTCCAACGAAAAATACTGAGAAGATGGCTAAATGTCACATCTGAAAACCTGGAAAAAAGAAACTGATTGTTCAATGATTGTTTAGATATTAAACATTTTGTGGGAAGGATATATATCCTATGTTGTTACACGATTTGGACAATTTTGCTGTTACACCCGATGTCTCTCTCTCTCTCTCTCTCTCTCTCTATATATATATATATATATATATATATATAATATATAATATATATTGTTGAAGAGTCTCCCCTTTTTACACAAATGGACTCACCCAGGGTATACATATACTACTGCCAGTGAATACCCGAAGAGTAACAGTCGGTCGTTAGGAGAATGCTGGACAGACGAGTAGAGTAGAGTAACAGTAGAAGACAGTCGGTAGAACGAGTCACACACAGAGACGGTGCAAGAGTCACAGTAACGAACACGTAAACTCAGTAAGAAGTCATACAGCGATACGTCGATATCAAAGACTATATATATATATTTGTCTACTAACCCCGTATTCCTGGAACTACTAACCTGTATTACCAGTTTGTATTATTACGTTAATACATTTATTTGCTATATTCATTCTTGGCGTTTGTTATTATTTGATACCGGATTTCACCCCGGAATCCACAACATATATATAATAGATAATTTCATCAATAAGAGTATTATTTTAGTTTGTCGTAGTCCTTTTAAAGAACGATGCTTACCCGAGATATCACGTTGAAACACACGTTTTGGTATGATCACCGAAGTAAAGCAACGTTGAACCTGGTCAGTAACTAAATGAGTGACCGCTTGGGAATGCCAAGTGCTGTAATATTGGATGTGCGCGTGATGTAATTGATAAAAGCACTGTATTCCAATTCTAATCGGGGTCGTTGTATTCATTTACGCGCTAATTGGGAAAGGTATAAATCGACTTCTTCTCCCCTAGCAGCTATGGGTTATTTAGTAGGGCTTGCATCAGTAAATTGTTATCTCGAAAAAGAAATTACACTCCAAAAATATTTTCTGGTTTTAAATAAGATGCAAAAGTTGATAATCCGTAAAAAAACAAATCAATCATTTTTTTGAAGGGTGGAACGCTTGACGTTGTTTTTTTTTTGTCTATTTTGTCATTCAATTTCCCACCAATGTTCTGATATAATGATATCATGTATTATATTATTCTTTTATTATCTGTCTATATTTCTGAGATTAGGTATTGTAATTATTCACACCATTTACATTGTTCGGATGGTTGTCCTGATCTTCGTTGTCATATTCACGACGTTTCGGCTGTTGTACGCTCCAGTCATCATCAGGATCTGTCTATATTTCTTAGATTAGGTATTTTAAGAAGAAAAAACGAATGGATGACTGATGATATTCTCGACATGATGCAAAAGAGACAGAAAACTTTGCTAAGATACGGAACGGCATACAGAAAACTGCACATGAAATGAGGACCAAATGCAGTTAAGCTAAAGAAGAGTGGCTGAACAAAAAATGTGCAGAAATAGAGAGACTGAGGACCACCGACAAAGGAGACCTGCATAAACAAATAAGGGAACTAACAGGACAGAAGACATGCTCGTCAACAGGTTGTTTAAAATCAAAGGATGGAATGCTCATATTAGAGAAAGAAAAAAATCCTCAATGATGGAGCGATTATATTGGAGAACTCTTCCACGACGAAAGAGAACAACCAGTAATACACAGAACTACCGACGGACCTGAAATTCCGAAAAGCGAAGTCGGAGCTGCATTGGCCAAATTGTACACAAACAAGGCGGAAGGGCCAGACGGAATTGTAACGGAAATGCTGATAGCCTTAGATGACTTTGTCATAGGCAAGATCACAGAAATGATAAATGAAATCTACAACAGTGGGGATATACGGGAAGATCTCAGGAAATCTATTTTCATAGCATTGCCTAAGAAACCAGACGCAAAAGTATATGAAATCTACCGAACAATCAGCCTAATAAGCCACGTAACAAAACTCATTATCCGTATTCTGATGAATAGAGAACACCTCAAAATCATGCCAGGACAAGAACAGTGCGGGTTCGTTAAAGACACCGGAACAAGGAATGCGATATTCATGCTCAGATTGTTATCAGAAAGAGCAATACAAATGCAAAAGAACATGTACCTATGTTTTATAGACTACGCAAAAGTCTTCGACAAAGTACGCCACAAGAATCTGTTGGAACTTCTCAGCAACCTTGATATATTCAGGAAAGATATCAGAATGATCAGTAACATATACTAGCAGCAAACAGCATGCATGCGCATAGAGAACGAGTTCAGAGAATATACAAAAATAGAAAGGGGCATAAGGCAAGGATGTGTCTTCTCACCGGACTTATTCAACCTATACAGCGAGGCAATTCTGAGAGAATTGGAAATCCATCCTGGATTTAGCATTGTCGAACACAATATTAACAACATAAAAAACGCAGAAGACACAGTACTAGCAGACAGCAGATACGGAAAAGAAATTACAAAACTTGCTACAGAAGGTAGCGAAGGAAAGCAAGAAGAAGTGACTAAACATATACTACAAGGACAGAATGCATGATCATCAGAAAAGGATGAGACCGAAATGCGAGTTGCGGGTCGGGGACACTAAAATAAAGCAGGTGCAGAAGTTTAAATATCTGGGAAATGTTTTGGCAGAGGACGGTAAATACGACACTGAGATCCGTAGACGTATTGGTGTAGCCAAGGACACATTCCAAAAGCTAGGTAGCGTATGGCGAGACGGGATGATTTCTTTGGCAACAAAGAAAATAGTACTGAGTTGCTCCGTGATATCTGTCCTCCTTTATGGCGACGAATGTTAGACTGTCTCCTCAAAGATGAAGAAGAGACTCGAGGCGAATTAGATGTGGTTCGACAGAAGGATGGTGTGGATATCATGAACCGAGCGTATGAGCAACGATGAGATCTTGGAGAGAATGCAAACAAGGAGGAGGCTTATACTTAACACCAGGAACAGACAGCTGAAGTTTCTGGGACACGTGATGAGAAAGAAGGGCCTGGTGAATCTGATACTCACATATTGAATAAAGGGGAAAATGGAAAGCAACGCATGACATACCTGGCGGGCGTAAGCAAGTAGATGACAGAACGTGGTCTGAGAGAGGTAGCAGAGGGACGAAACTTATTGAGAGCTACAAAGAATAGAGGTAAGTGGAGAGCCATGATCGCCTATGTTCTGAAGGGACATGGTATATAGAAAGAAAATAAATCATTTACACTATTTATATTGTTCGGACTGTTGTTCTCATCTTCGGTGTCATATTCACGACGTTTCGGCCGTTTTACGCTCCGGCCTTCTTCCGGTTACTTGAATTTCGAACCGAAAACTTTATTTCGTCCACCGGGGTAGATTTCTCTAGTTCCACATGCCATGTCTCTTTCGGATGTCTCAGTATCAGTTATCTCACTTTTACTCAACTGTCCAAGTTGATGCGCACCTCAGTAGTAGAACAATTATTTGGGTCAAGTCACTGGATTCAACCAAGGCTTTTTATCAGTGGATGTCCCTTTATTAATTTTGCGACATCACAAAACAAAGAAAGATTTCCGTTTTCGGAACAAAATTCCGAAAGTCTGTTGATAGTTAAACAAACTGTTTCAGAAATTATCATTCACAGCTCATTCACCACAACATTTATCTATAATCAGTCCAACATAAGAATACATTCGTAACGGGAGAACCTGATTCTGTTCAAAATTCAAGTCTTACCTTCAGTCTGAGAGTTTGTGCGTCCCAAAATTCGACAAGAAGAGTAATGTTCTGAAATGCTCCACTAAACGGTATCAGTGAGTCATTTCGTAGGCTTACTCGATAGCCACTTTTCTGTTTAACCGGTGTCCCTACCATCGAATAGCCGTACCTCTCTGGATAAACACATCTGGGAGCCCGACTGCTAGTTGTATTCTCACTCCAGATGCCACTGAAGGAAGAAAAAGAAACAGTGGTTATTATATTATTATTTTTATGATAATTTTTAGTTTGTTTTTTGTTTTTTTGACACAATAGGTACAATATAACAGTTATGTAATGTCTGATTCTGAATAGGGCGCACAGTGAGACTCGACATCACAAATCTGTAGTAATGGTCAAACAGATAAGCTTCAATACCTATTACTGAACGGCGAGACGCCTTACTCATTTTATGTTATTCAAAATGAAGCTGTTTTAAGTTTATGTCGATTTCAGAAATGTTGCTGCAATTTTGGGAAGAGTCCCAAATAGAGCCACCATTTAGCTCGGCACGCCTTATTTCTTGGCCACGAAGAAACAGACGGCCAAGCGAAGCCAGTTTCATGTTTTTCAAGCCAAATTTCTCCTGTCATAGATCTCTCGATATTTTTCGTATCTGCACACGGTTTCGTATCCAAAACGTAAACAAAGAGATGCTGACCAGTTCTCTCTTTCCAGTATCGTTAAATTCCAAAAAGCGTCTTAGCGTTCTTGTGGGTGACAAATTACTTTCCACCCTACAACTCCTTTCTCACAGATAAAACGTCACAAGCCTCTCACTGCTTTCTCGTTATTTCCATTGAAAGTGATCAGTCAAATTACATTCTTTAGTTCCACCAATTCTAACCTTCACGCCATGCTACGCACATAGTGGGGAACCATCTTCATTCCCTATGTGTTTCATTGGTGAGATGTAAGTTCCACTCGACCAGCTTCTTCCCGCGAGTCGCTGCTCTGTGGAAACGACTCCCAATCTTAGCCTGCTCAAGTCTAGGGTTAACCGTTATATTCCCCACATATCCCTATAAACTGTATCTTTTAATCTGTTACACACTACATCGAGTGGATCCTGAGCCTTTTCTCTATGTAATAAAAGTTGTATACTTGTAGCTTACCCGAAATTGATACATTTCTCTTCTCCTATATTTTTGTCGTATGGTAATACGAGGGGGATTTTTGGCATCTCTGGCTTGTCAGATGGGTGAATTTCAAATATTCTGTCTGCTGTTGGAAACCAGGTACATTCTATGCCACAAAGCAATGTCCCAAAGAGGAGAAATAATGTAGTTATTATTCTGTTTTCCATATCTGCAAAATACAATATTCATTAAATAATAATTGCAGTTAAAGACATTTGCTACATATTCTATATATATATATATATATATATATATATATATATATATATATATATATATATATATATATATATATAAATTTCCATCAATATGATTATTAATCTTTAACAAATCAGACAACGCTGTAATAAATGAACAAATAATTATTTGAAGAAAAAATATGAAAAATGTTAGAATTGGAAGCAAAAGAAAAGACCTTTTTCTAAAATTTAACGATTTTGTCATTTTGAATAGGTTTCATTTCGTTCTGAGTCCTATCGGCGATTGTAGAAGGTCACTAGTCTGGTTTTTGAGGCATTAAATGTATCTAGCCAGTTTTTCCCCGACAGAGATGTTAGAGTTAGATCAGACGAAAGACCAGTTGCTATACTTTGGTCATCGATTTATCTTGAAGTCAACACTCAGAGGCGACAGGCTGTTTCATGCTAGACGCAATCGTCAGACCGCGGATGTTTTCCTCGACTATTTATATATATGGGTCAGTAGTGCATTGTGGGTAATCTATTCTGGCGGTTATTTTTGCGGGAGTGGCTTGTTTATTTATTTATTTATTTGGGTTAATTTATTTTATTTGTTTTTATTTTGTATGATTTATTCTTTTCGTATTTTGATGTTTTATTAACGTATTTAAAAAAATGCGGAGGAATTTGCTTAGGTCGCTTATTTAATAGTTTTGTTTTGGTCTGAGAAGAAAATTAAAGCTATTTATTCGTCGTAGTCTATTATGTTATTCTGGCTTAAAATAGAATGGATTACCCACAATGCACCACTGATCCATATATATAAATAGTCGAGGAAAAATCCAACATTCGCGGCCTGACGATTGTGTCAAACATAAAACCGCCTGTCGCCTCTGAGTGTTGACTTCAATGTTCACTTTTATATTTATATTTGCATACGATCTATCTCTGATATTGAGCACTTTATCCCATAAACATAGGATACCTTAAAACTATATTTCTCCGCACACACATATATATATATGTATGCATGTATGTATTAATACATGTCTCATTAAAAACATTTTTAAAATACTCGAAATGAAATGAATATTCATCAGCATGTTAATTTTCTTTCTTCTTTTAATAAGGATGCAAGAAACCTGTCCGTAATTATGAGATGATCCTATTAAAAATAAGTAGACAAAATTATTTAATGAGACATATCTTAATAAGAAACATGCTTCCAAAGTATACACAATTTAATAGATATAAATGTGGATATAAACCAAAGAATTAGACATGAGCAACAGTATATACGCGATTTTGAGTGATAACACAGGTAAGCGAACAGTAGGTAATTAGCTTATCTACTCCAATAGCTTCATGTCTCGCACATCTCGCCTATGGAACTCTCTTGCCTATTACTGTTTCCCTGACAAATACAATCTCCAACGGTTTAAGTGTAGCGTCAATCGTCATCTCCAGTTGCCTTGATCTATCCACTTCCCTTCTCCACATCCTTTCATCTTTCATTCCTATCTGCTCTCACTCCAAATCTTCTGTAACCCCTTTGCCTTGATCGATCCACTATCTTTCTCCACATCCTCTCCTTTACCACTCCTATCTGCTCTTCCTCCAAACCTTCTATAACCCCTTGCGTGATAGTGTCCTCCAGCCTTGCTTGGGGTGATACCTTTAAAAAAAAAATATATATATATATATATATATATATATATATATATATATATATATATATTATAAAGAGATAATCATACATTGAATCAATTAGCAATATTAATATTGATTCAATTTATGATTATCTCTTTATAATATATATATGATGTCTAATATATATATATATATATATATATATATATATATATATATATATATTAAAATAATGAGAAAGAACAGTAAGATTTATAATGCGGTGTTCTTATTAATTATTTTTACTTTTAAAAAACAGTGCTCAGTACAATTCTGTAGAGCATAAACATAAATTTACTAATTTCAAAATATGGTTCCATCACGACACAGACCATATTTCAAAAACAAAAACTTTAAATTTAATTATAGAATTAAACTAAAATCACTAGTACTGTTTCATTTTCAACTGATTTTTGGAATAACTTTTTAAATTTAAAGAAAAAGAAAAACATTATTTAGAGCAGGAATTAAGAAGATATACGATGTATATCTTCATGATATATATATATATATATATATATATATATATATATATATATATATATATATATATATATACCAACGGATTATATATATATATATATATATATATATATATACCAACGGATTATATATATATATATATATATATATATATATATATATATATATATATATACCAACGGATTATATATATATATATATATATATATATACCAACGGATTATATATATATATATATATATATATACCAACGGATTATATATATATATATATATATATATATATATATACCAACGTTGGTATATATATATATATATATATATATATATACCAACGGATTATATATATACATATATATAATCCGTTGGTATATAATCTAAGTGAATCCCATTAATGAAAATATGAGAACTGATTTCACATAGAGAGCTCAATGTTTTATTCAAACAGAGCATATAAATTACATACATTAGGAATGAAGATTACTTCAAGGCTATGATCATTTCCCCGACAAATTAAAAATAACTTACGGGATTTCAAAACATATTAGGTAAATAAGAAAAAATAAAATGAAACAGGCTTAAAAAGGAATTTAAACTTTTAAGGTACTTGCGTTCAAGATAGAGATTACATCTAAGCTCAAAATTGCTGATTATCTAGATATCATCCTTAACCTGAACACCAATATCTTTAAACTTTACCATTTACCTTTAAAAAAATTATCTTACTTGAACCCCACTAGTAACACAAGGGTAAATGAGATGATTTGCAAGCGTAGAAATAGAAAAAGAAATATATTATGGTTCACCCCCGCCTTTCTGTAGGTTATCCAAGATTAACATCGGACAAGTTTTTTAAAGCCTATAAGTAAATATTTCTATAATATCCACGCCTATGTAGAATCTTCAAGAGGAAATCTATCAAGATAAGTTATTCCTATCCACATAATATTTATAAAATTATAGATTTCCACAATAAAGGTATTTTAAATAAATTCTATGGTATCAACAATATACCTAGCATAGATCCCCCATGTAATTGTAGAAATGGTGAACCTTGTCCAGTTGAAGGGAAATGATTGAGATCTACCAGGCAACCATTTACTCCAAAGAGAACAAGATCAACCACCATATTTACATCGGGATTTCTGCGGGTGAATAGAAACAACGACTATATACCCATATGCACTCCTTTTCCAACCCTAAATTAATATTCCAAACTGCCCTTTTAAAAAAAATGAGAATTAAAGGAGAAAAATCTTAAACTTCAGACCGGCTGGAAATTCATAGGTTTCGCCCACACTCTTAGTAATTTTAAAGATAGATGTAATCTGTGTCTACAAGAGAAAATTAGAATAATTAAATTCGATAATCAAAATATACTTTTAAACCAAAGGAACGAATTAATGGCCAAATGTCGTCAATGTAGTAAATTTAAACTGATCTAGAATGTTACTGTACTTGCATGAACTGTTATCACTTTACACATGTACTGTTACTTGTACTCTTTCTCTTTCTTATCATATAACCTTCTTAATTTTTTCATTACTCACTTATTACTATAAATCTTTTTCCTTCTCCGCCCAATCACTGCCACTGCTATGATGACTATCACTATTATTTTCGATATCATTATTATTATTATTATTATTCCTATATATATTTTCTTACTATAATGTTTCGTTATCTTTTTTTATTTATCATTTATTATTTTTTATTTGTCATTTATAGTTATTTTTATTTTTTAATTGAAGTTTTTGACTTACCATTATTACTCTGTAATTATATCTTAATTAGTTATGATATTCCCTCTTTTTCCTCGACATTTTTATTTTTTATCTATATTTTTTCTTATTAAATTGTTTATATTCTTATTTTATTCCTATTTGTGTGTAAAAAGGCTTTTAAATGTGTCTTCATATAGAACCTTTCTTTTATGGCTTTATTCCTTAAGAATATATATATATATATATATATATACATACATATATATATATATATATATATATATATATATATATATATATATATATATATATATATATAACTTGTATTTATTATTATTATATTTTTCTCTTTTCATATTTGTTTCTTTATATATTATATAATGGTATAGTTTAATGATTATATATGTAATATTTAATGATAGTGTAAACATTTGTATAATGATGTTATAATAATATACTAAAAATATAATTATAATGGCATTAGTTATAGTTAGGTATTAATACATAATGATAATTTTTATTATTATTAAAAGTACTATTTAGTATAATAATTTTAATTAAATGATATTATTTGTGATGTATTAAAATAATTGATAGCATAATAGAATTATTTAATTTAATGATGTGTGGGTATTGATTTAATATTTCAATATATAATTTTTTAATATGTTGCATTGATGTGTGACATTTTGATATATATTGTATTATTTGATTGAATTACGTATCAATTAATAATTCATACTAATAATATTATTTGATGAGGTTTAATATTTTATGTAGTATTATTTTATATAACAATATTTAATAATTTTAATTTTATTTAATAATTTTATTTATTATTTAATATAATAATATTTAACAATATTTAATTATATTGATGTTATTTAATAATATAACAATATTGTTATTATATAATAATATAATAATTAATAATTCATATAATATAATAATTATATATATATTATTTATATTTAATTAATATCTCTCTTTTTTCTTTTTATTGATTCTTAATTATTAATTATCAGTTAATACTTATTATTTTTTTAAATATAATTTATATTTTTCTGTTAATATTTAACTTAACTATAATATTTTTCTTAATCTACAAGGTAACCAAAAAAGTTCTGTCCGTTTTTAAAGGAAAAAAAGGAAACGCTTCACAGTATGTGTAACTTATATTTAGTCTTCGAAGTAATCACCATCGGCATCCAGCACCTTCTGCCAACATGTCTCCAGCTGTTCAATGCCCTTGCGGTAGAACTCGGGGCGGGGTGACGCAAAGAAGTCCGTGAGGGCTTTGCGCAAGTCTGCTTCATTGGTGAAGGATTTCCCACGAAGATGAATATCCAGGGAGTGGAAGAGGTGGTAATCGGATGGCGCAAGGTCAGGTGAATAAGGTGGATGGCACAAAGTCTCCCACCTAAGTTGCTGTATGGTATCCCTGACCACTCGTGCAACATGCGGCCTGGCGTTGTCATGGAGGAAAAGCACACCTTTGCGAATCACCAGTGCTGGCTCCTTCTGGCGCAATGCCTGTTGCACATGTTTCAATTGCTGAGAGTATAGGTCTCCAGTGACCGTTTGGCCCGTTGGTAGCAGTACATAATGAACCACTTGACGACCTGTTCACCAGACACAAAGCATAATCTTGCGTGGGTGCATAGGCGGACTTGCGGTGTGAGGGACAGCATCCTGAGGAGACAACCAATGTCTGGAATGCTTGGGAGTTTCGTACAGAACCCACTTTTCATCACTTCATCACTGGTAAGCACTCGATTGAATAAGGATGTGGTACGGTGGCGAGAAAGCAGCGATATGCAGGCTACCACTCGTTGTCCCTTGTGGACCTCCAACAGCGTTTGCGGAACCCACTTGCTTAGTTTGTACGTCTTACCTAGGCGGTGCAGGTGAAGTCTAACTGTTTCATCGGAAACGTTGAACTGTCTTGCAAGTTAACCACACTTTAGACTACTGTCCTCTTCAATGGCCGCCTTCAGGACTCCGTCATTCAAGACCTGTGGTCGTCCACTGCGAGGCTCATCATGGAGAGACAAATCTCCCGACTTGAATTTTCGAAACCAACTCCTTGCAGTACGTTCATCCACAGCACTATCCCCAAACGCTTGACATATGCGGCGACTTGATGCAGCTGCTGATAAGCCCACTTTGAAGTCGTAAAGCAAACAGCCCCGAACGAGATCTCTAGACACTTTCATCCTTCTCACAGCTGTCCGGCTTATAACTGATGGCCGGGAACGGTGCGCGTGTTTTTTATAACGTCTGATGTTCCTACTTCCGGCTGTCCGAATTTGAAAACAATTGCTACACGCATTTCATATATATTTCAACTCCATTCAATGACTAATCAAAAAACGGACAGAACTTTTTTGGTTACCTTGTATTTATACGCTCTAATTTATACACATAATTTTAAGTGTAGATTTTTCACTTACTTTTCATTTACTCTTCCTCTATTATTGATTTGGTTTTTAAAATATAAAATCTTCTCTGATTTTTTATTTCCTTGCAGATAGTAATCGTTCAATATGTTAATATATGTTCTTTCTATTTAATTTCAAATGAAGAATTTAAATGATGCATTTCCTATACAAGAAATAATTAAATCCATATATTTTTTAATATTTTAATATATTAATAATTCAGGTTTTTTTTCTCTTTAATATAAATTTATAATATCCCTTAATATTGGATTAATAGTCATTTTATTAAAAATATTTTCCCTAATTTTCCACTTCTATTCTATATAAATCAGGTCAGTCTACATTATGTATCTCCTCTTACCATTCCCCATATTTAGATATTACTACCCTCTCCATACCATCTTCTTTCTCCTTCTCTTACATTTCCTGTCTTGTCCTTTCACTAATACTTTTAC
The DNA here is from genome assembly GCA_964036315.1 of Acanthosepion esculentum. Classification (NCBI taxonomy): domain Eukaryota; kingdom Metazoa; phylum Mollusca; class Cephalopoda; order Sepiida; family Sepiidae; genus Acanthosepion; species Acanthosepion esculentum. The sequence continues at coordinate 22,459,292 of OZ038500.1, read as the reverse complement.
TCTTTCTTTATTTTTTTCCATTTTCTTCCGTTTTTCTTTGTACATGATGGGTTTGAAAATCCAGCAAATTATTTTTAATTTATAGTTGAAATGGTCATAACCTTGAAGTAATCTTAATTCCTATTGTATGTAATATATAAATACATACATACACACACATATATTTATATATATATATATATATATGTGTAATTTGGCAGCAACTTTTCTTTCAAACATGTAGTGTTGAATGTTAAAGACAACATAGTCTTACATATTTTCTTTTGAATTTTCTCATATTCTCTAATGAGACTTTTTATTTGAAAATAGTTCCGAAATATGTATTTTCCATACGATGACCTAGCGCTTTCGAACATCATTGTTCATCTTCAGGGTCAATATTTTAGTCAAAATTTTGACTAAAATATTGACCCTGAAGATGAACAATGATGTTCGAAAGCGCTAGGTCATCGTATGGAAAATACATATTTCGGAACTATTTTCAAATAAAAAGTCTCATTAGAGAATATGAGAAAATTCAAAAGAAAATATGTAAGACTATGTTGTCTTTAACATTCAACACTACATATATATATATATATATATATATATATATATATATATATATATATATATATATATATATATATATAAACAACAGGGACGCCATTTTATTAATCAGACTATTTTTATTATTATTATTATAGACATGAACACCTGAGATATCTTTCGGCCAATCATAGGTAACGCGTTGGCACATTATTTATTAGTATAAAGGAGACACATATATTGAAATATTTACTAAAATGGAAGAAAAGTCGGAGCTCATTTAAAATTAAATTTATTGAAAATATAATTAAAACGTGAAGGGTTGTAAATCTCAGCTCAGAAAGAGTTAATAAAAGGGAAAAAAATTTTAACTCACAATCCTTCCAAGAGTTTTGATGATCTTGTGAAATGGTCCTTCTGTCTGCATAAATTTGGGCGGTGTAATTTTAAATATACAGCTTCCAAAACACGTAAATGAAATTCGGTTTGGACGTTGTGCAGGACAGAAAACCAAGTCTCCTGATAAGCAGAGGCACAGTCCTGGTTGTCCGTCAAATGTTGGCCAATAGCCGACTCCTGGACCGACTGAGAAACTCTATTCCTGTGTTCGGGATTACGTAGATGTGAGGGAACATGCTGAGAAACGCGCGTTTCCAAACGAAGACCAGTCCGTCCTATATATACCGAATCACATCGGCACTTAAATTGATAAATCACTGAATTTTTACTTAGATAGGACTGTCTATCTTTCATAAAGAAGAGGAACACATTTCTGGTCTTAAAAATGGTCCGCAATTTCACAGCAAAGTAACATGAAGAAATGCAAGACGAAACCTTAACAGCGATAAGCCTTCCGTTCCTGCCAAGCCAGGGTAACTTTAAGTTAATGGGACAACGACTTGGTCCTAAAACAGCTGGTTCCTTAAATTGTCTAAATTTTCTAGCGAAAAAAAGCTTGAATATGTTGGAAGGATATATATATATATATATATATATATATATATATATATATATATTATTATTATTATTATTATTATTATTATTTATTCGAAAATTATAACATAAATATGTTATAAAATCACTACAATAATAGCCATTTTGTTTCAACACTTCTGGTGTCTTATCAAGTGATGATGTTGAATATAGAATAAAGGGTTTTAATGAACTCACTGTTAATTGCAAACACAGCTATAAATTTAACTTACTATAGGGGTAGTAATATTTTCGACGATAAGGCTATGTTACTGTAAGTTTAGGAGGTTATTACTTTTATTACCTGATGGTCCTCGTGTCGATGTGGGTGTGTGTACGTGTGTTGTGTTGTTTGTGTCCCTCACGTATGTGTGTGTGTTTTTTTACTGATGGGTGTATATATATGTATATTATATAAATATATATATATATATATATATATATATATATATATATATATATATTCATATATATATATATATTCATATATATATATATATTTATTCATATATATATATATATATATATATATATATATTCATATATATAAATTCATATATATATATATATATGTATATGTATATATATATATATATGTATAAATATATATATGTATATGTATATATATATTTATATATATATATATATGTGTGTGTGTGTATTTGTAGTCGCTTGTACTTCTGT
>OZ038500.1:22387108-22454608 GCA_964036315.1 Acanthosepion esculentum | reverse complement strand
TAATTTTATGGTATAATTTAATATTTATTAGTTAGAATGAATTCTATTTTAGTCTAACCCTAACATTAAAGCATTAAATAATTATTATAACCAAAGTTCGTTTTCAAGTTTTTTTAATACTCATATACTTGTATTTTGATTGGTCATTTCAGCTTATTTAACAGCGTTTCCCCTAACGAATGGTGTTGGATTGATTTAAACCTTTTAAAACCCTTTATTATACATTATACATTCAACATCATCACTTGATAAGACACCAGAAGTGTTGAAACAAAATTGCTATTTTTGTAGTGATTTTGTAACATATTTATGCTATCATTTTCGATTAAATAATTATATTTGCTCTACAATGTATTGAGCACTCGTTTAAGAATAGTATTTGTTGGTTATTGGAATTTATTCCATATACACCAATCCTATACTTATATATATATATATATATATATATATATATATATATATATATATATATAATGAAAGAGAAAAACATATATATCAAGTACGTGCTATCTACGTAGGCAAGGTAGGTAGTGCCTACCCTGAATGAAAGAGATCAGCAGCTACTCTCCTTCTGTGGCACAATATGCACCTAATTCAACAAAATTATGAACTCTGATAATAATGCATAAAATGCAAAATATTTATTTTTTGTAGATTTAATAAGTAAAGGTCACAATTTGCCAAGCCTGAATAAATACTGACGGTATGTGACTTATATATATATATATATATATATATATATATATATATATATGTGTGTGTGTGTGTGTGTGTGTGTGTGTGTGTATACAGAGAGAAAGAGAGAAGGGGGAGAAAGGCACTCTTTAAACATTATCATCTTAGTAAATTGTTTTCCCCTTTGAAGTCTGGCAGCATTTTCTATGTCAAAATTGTGGCCAGTCTCGTTAAGGTGAGAAACTAATGCATTTAATTTATTGTTTCATAAAATAACCCTTATGTGTTGATATATCACGTGGGATATTATAGCAAAAGCCAAAGCTAATAATGGAAAAGGCGATGGTTGTAATTTATGCCTTGTAGAAAAATTAGTTATCTTAAAAAACTTAAATAGCTTATTAAACAAGTGAAATGAATTGATGATTACATCTAGTAAGCATAAAAATAATTATATGTTGAAATACGTTGATCCAGATTTATTTTTAATGGAAATTATGAATTTTCTCTTTTTTACATTTTTCTTTAATTTTAACCGGGGTGGGGGAATTACACCCAGTAATCTTATTTTATGCTTAATATAAAATTAATATTCACAACTTTAAATAAAATTATATATATATATATATATATATATATATATATATATATATATATATATATATAATATAAATCCAGCTTATTTTAAATGCAATATATATTTAAAAAATAAAAAACTGTAATCTCTATATAATATATGGTCTACGTCAATATTGCATTAACCAGATATTTTTATTAAAATTAAAATTACGTAACAGTCAGTCTATACCCAGCACCTGAAAACTGTGTTGTGCATGAAACCCCGAGTCGTGCTATCGATGATGAATAATATATTCAATTATATATATATATATATATATATATATATATAAGTAATTTATATTATTTTGGTACAGCCTTTTATCATTTGGCTTAAAAAAAACAGGATGTAAGCATCACTATCGATTACCAGGGCATGGTAGGGGATTTCTCCTCTGACCTAGCTTTAACCGCTCAGTAAGGGGTTGGGAACTGGCTTGCCACATTCAAGACCTCGAAAGCCAAACTGGTGACCTTCCACCATCGACTATCGGACTCAGAGCTTTCACCAATCACGATGAACGGATATATACCCTGAGGGAGGTCTCGTGCCTTTAGCGTTTATTGACTTCGCCCAGACCTCAAGTGGAATTCATACATATGATCCATCGCTAAAGCCGCCGGAAAAAAAATGGTCGATTTCTTGTACCGCTCCAGCAACTACCTCAATCCTCCTACCGTCCTCGACCTTTGTAAGACCCAAGTCCGGTCGAATGTTGAGTGTTGCTGCTATATATGAGCAAGAGCAGACCAGTCTTCGCTTTCCACTCTCGATAGAGTACAAAAGCGTCTCCGCGTCCTTGTTGGCGGCGAATGACTTTCCACTCTGAAACCCCTTTTTCACAGACGAGACGTCGCAAGAGGCTCGCTGCCCTATCGCTATCTCCATGGAGAGTGTTCAAATGAGCCTCACTCCTTAGTTCTACCAGCGCTAATCTTCACTGCTAAGACCCACCATGCCACACACATTGTAGCGAACAGCCGTCATTACGTTCGTATTCTATTCATTGTAGGAAGTGAAAAAGTCAGTACATTTTTTGTGACACAAATATATATATATATATAATGAGTTGAGTCGTTTTGAGTAATTTGAAGAAACTTCTTGAATCTTCCCACAAATACTTGAATTTCAGCAATTTTCCTCTTTTTCTTCATTTTTTTGTAAGAAAAATTTCGTTGTTCGAACAAATTAATCGATTTTTGTTTTCATCTCAAATGTCATCAAATCAATTTGAATTCAAGCGAAAAAGCCCAAAGACTGAATGGGCCGAACATTAGACGTTTTGAGATTTAAGATGAGATGCGGGGTAATTTTTATCTATTCTTCCCTTCAAAAGTAATTATTTGAAATCTTTTGCAGCCGACCGATTATAGATCAGATCGAAGGAACAATTGCGTTTACGATACGCTCTCGTCTGCCGATGCCTTTTGTCTATTTCGTTCGAGTCTTTTGGCAGAAAATACTATGTTACTTAGTGCAAAAGAAATGTGCATTCAGGAAATATTATGCCAATGCCTTTCAAATTCTTGGTGAATGGCACCGTGTGGAACATATCGGAAATTCTACAATGCGATGGATTATATTTTTGGAGTGGATCTCCGTATGAGAGATTTTAAAAGGTAAATAGATGTGAAAACAAAAGAAAAAGCGATTCGTCGTTTGATAGGGAAATTTGAAGAAAGGGAGTATAAATATTAGGAGGAAGATTGAAGGAAAGAAAACTATCCAGAAAAAAAAGAAGAGAAAGTAAAGAGTATAAAAGACTGAAAGAAAATATTGATAGGTAAATGAAAGACTCGGAAGGAAAATGAAGAAGGAAAATAAAAAAAGGAGAGAGAAAAGAACGAAGGGAAAAGATACGTAAAGAAACAAAAAGAATGTGAATTTTAAAAGGAGGATAAAGAATATCAAGTGGGGGGGGGGGGGCAAAAAACTGAGTCAAATAAGGAAAGGGGTAGAAGGAAGAGAAAAGATAAGGAAGTATGTAGAAAGTGAAGAGGGGGAGATATAGAAATATGAAGGTAGGAGAGATAAAAGTGAGGGCCGTGTAACAGGAAAGACGTGTGGAAAACGAAGGAAAGAGGAACGGTAAGTAAAAACAAAGAAAATTAGGAAGAAAGCAGCAGGGGAAATGTGGAATCGATTATAAACGTTAATAGAAACAGGTATAAAGAAACTTAGAGATAATGAAAGGAAAACAGAAATGAGAGAGGCGAAGTAAGAAAAGGAAAAGGAAGAAAAATAATGAATGGATGAGAAAATAGGGAGAAAAAGGAGAAGAAGGAAAGGTCAAGAAAAAAAGGGAAAAGAAAATAATGCAAGAGAGAGGAAAAAGGTGAAAAGCGAGAGAAGGAAGACGGGACGAGAAAAGGGGAAAGGAGGAGGGAGAAAAATAATGAAAAGGTGGGGAAATATGGGGGAAAAGAGTGGAGGAGGAGGAAATTTGGAGAAATAGGGAGAAGAAGGAAATAATGCAAGGGAAAGGGAAAAGGTTAAAAGAGAGAGGAGGAGGACGGTACGAGAAAAAAAAAGTTAAAGTAGAGGAAGAAAAATAATGAAAGGGGGGGATATAGGAGAAAGAGAGGAGGAGGAGAAACGGGGAGGAGAAATAAGGAAGTAATGCAAGGGAGAAAAAGGTGAAAATCAAGAGAAGAAGGACAGGACGAGAAAAGGGGAAAGGGAGAAGAAGAAAAATTATGGAAGGGAGGGGAATATGGAGAAAGTGAGGAGGAAGAGGAGGAGGAAAGTTGGAGAAATAGGGAAGAGAGGATTAAGAAAGCAATGGAAAGGGAGAGAGAAATGTGAAAAGAGAGAAGAGGAGGACTAGACGAGAAAAAGGGAAAGGAAGAAAAATAATGAAAGGGGAGAAGTATGGGGAAAAGAGAGGAGTGGGAGAAACAGGAAAATGAGATGGAAGCAAACAATGTTAAATGTGACATGAAAAAAAAAAGGAGAAAGAGAAGAAGGAAGAAAATAATAGAAAGTAGAGTAATATGGAAGAAAGAGAAGGAAAGGTGAAAAATAGGAAGAGAAGAAGAAATAAGAAAATAATGGGAGAGGAAACGGGAAGACGGGAGAAGATATTCAAGAAGGAATGGAGGAGAGAAGAAAAGACGAGATGAAAAGGGATGGGACCCGTATGAAAGAAAATTACGAAATATAGAAGCAGTGTAATGAATTGAAGTTGAAAAAGAAAAGAAATCGTCCACCTAGCGAGACACCGATTGAAAGGTAAGATTAGATTATGAATTTACTGAAAAGCTGAAGATTAAACAAACGAACGAGAATATTTGTTAAGATTATGAATGAAAAGAAAATGGATGATCAGAACTTCCATGCTGAATAAATGAATTGAGATAATAAGAGCTGGTGTCTGCTTCGTAGTACATCTCTCAACGCAACTGGTGGTCCGTGTTCTAATATATGTTGAGATTTCAGATGATAGTTTCAAAACAGGCAAAATCTCTCCACTTTAAAAACTGATGCAATACAATCTTTCTACCTTGATCCAACACGGAGTTGGCTTTGTATAACATCATGTTAGGGTTAGTAAATGTCAAAGGAAGAACAGGTGATTGATATAAGAAAGAAAGAAAGAAAAAAAGAAAGAAAGAAAGAAAGAAAGAAAGAAAAAAAAGAAAGAAAGAAAGAAAGAGTTTAACGATAAAGAAAACCGAAAATAAAGGAAGGAAAATAAACAAAAAGAAACGACTGAACACAATCAGACGAAAAGGAAGGAAGGAAGGAAGGAACGAACGAAAAGAAAGAAAGAAAGAAAGAAAGAAAAGTTTAAACTATAAAGAAAACCGAAAAGAAGAAAAGAAAGGAAGGAAAATAAACAAAAAGAAACGATTAAACACAATCAGACGAAAAGAAAGAAAGAAAGAAAGAACAAAAGAAAGAAAGAAAGAACAAAAGAAAGAAAGAAAGAAAGAAAGAAAGAAGCGAAATTAAAGAAATACAGATTGAAAAATGTAGAAATAAATAATAAAAGAAAGAAAAATAGAGATAAATTTAGATAGAAAGTGTTATAGCGTGCTCTGTAGCGCTTATAAATCACGGGTGGGCAATTGTTTTGGCTCGGGAGCCACTTTGAGAGGTCCGTGGTTAGCGAAGAGCCGTACTTTCTAAAACAGATTCATGCGTTAACATTACTTTTCATTTAATGCGAAGTGCAAATTGTATAATAATAATAATAATAATAATAATAATAATAATAATAAATAAAACTAAAACAATAGTGGTACACAGAAAAGGTTTCATTAAATTTATTTTTGTACAAATTACACATCAGCCAACACAAGTAATTTAATGAGACAAATTTAAACGCTCACACTTTTTACAACATTTTGAAATCAGAAGTGAGGTTGCTTGTTGAGATCCTTATCACTATCTACAATTTTAGGTCAGGCACAGAGGATCTGTTTTTACTCTTGTTGATTTTTCTGCAAGAAAAAATTTGCTCACAAATATATGTATATTCAAAAATAGAAAACATTTTCCCAGTAAATTTCTTCAGACACAGAACCTTGTCAGTAGATAGAGATTTGTAACATTCTGTCAATGTCACAGAATTAAACATTTCTTTCATCGTGTGATTTGACTACAAGTTCAAGCATTGAAAGGATCACTTTTCTTGAAGTCCTGAAATGTTTTTTGGCCTGATCCTCCAAATTCAGCAAATGATCCCAAATCTTGGAAGAAACATTGAAGGCACTTTCCGTTTTCCTAGAACAATGGAAATAACAAAACTCGCCATCATCTGTTTGCCTAGCAACTAGACCTAGTTTTATATTGAATGAGTTCACACGCCTCAACATTTCAATTTCAACGTTATATTCAATTCATTTAAACATATCAGTTGCAAACGTCATCCCATATCCCTAGTCCTCACATTCCATTTTGATCTCAAAACACGTTTTAAGACTCTGTCCATGCTCAACCACTAAAAACTATTTTGGTAAAGCACATCTCTGCACTTTGCCTCCATGTCCCCAAGCAGAGATTTAAATCGTCGATGGTTGAGCGCCCTTGTTCTGATTGTGTTCACCACGCTCACTGCAGGATCTACAACATGCTTTAGGTCTAGTTCAACTCTACAACGGCTTTCCTCATGCAAAATTCAACGATATTACTGTCTGGGTGTTCTACTTTTAACTTGTTCGCTAAAAGTTTAATCGTACCCACATTTTTCCAGTAAATGCTCTGGACCCAGGTGTTGTAATGCTTGCCATTCTCTTCCATGACAAGTCACTTTCCTCCGCACAATCCACAACGCGCTCAAACAAGTCTTGACAAGTGGTTGTATTTTTCATCGATTCCAAAACAAGTAGTTCCTCTGTGATAACGAAATTAATAATTCCACGGAAAAAAGATAAGTAACTACGCAATGTCTTGATTTTCGATGCCCTCATCCAGTGTTAAAGAAAACCAAATAAAAATCTTTGCTCGCAGACTTCAGCTGTTCTGTTAGTTTGTCACCGATTATATCTATGTGCCGCGCTCTAGTCCTTTTTGATAATGAAATGATTTCGAATTTGCTTCTCGCATCAGGGCACAGGATGTTTGCGCAATCTACCAAGTCTTGATTATCAAACACCCATCAGAAAATGGCTTATTGTTTTTAGCGACATTGTATACTATCATGGAGTTTACTTCCTTAGCACACTATCCTGAAGTGTCGACTGCTTCGTAAATATGGTCTGTTGCTTCTTCAGCTTCCTAACACACTCTGCAGCTTTTTTCCTGCTTTCTTCCTGTGACATTTTGCTACCAAACCCGGCAGGTTTTGTTTGGTGGTACCGTTTCTGATCGTATTCCTTGAATACAGAAACCGTTTCGTGACACAGTAAACACACTGCCTTATTCCCTGAATTGCTGAAGAAACATTTGTGTGTCTGGTCTTCCTTAAACTCACGGCATTCTCTTTTGATTTTGCCCTTTTTAGGAGGGGGACATACTTCACTAGGGTCGGAACATTACAGATCTTACCGTTGCAAAGACGAAACTGAAATTAGACAGAATTGCCGGAAACGTGGGTATCAACATCGACTGCGCATGCGTATGAACTGGCTCATGCACAGTAAGTATCCGGCTATTAATACACGGAGCTAATTTCCTTTGACACAAGGTCTCAGTTCAAGTTAACCTCGGCACTCGCAGTTCACCTGATCAATTTACGATAATTTTTGATTTAGAAGTTGTTTTTATCGAATGCTTCCGCAGGCAGCAGAAAAATCTGTCGTGCACTGATTGCAACCTAAATTTTTTCCATGAATAAATTTATGAAATTTCTTCACAGCACATATAATTGCTAGAGCCTTTTTTCTATTTGGCGGTAATTTTTCTCTGCTGCTGGAAGTTATTGTGAAGCATGAGCGAAGGCTTTCATTTAACCGCTATCGGATTTGTGTAAAATCACCATACTCACTAGCATCTGACGCCACTAGAATTTCTGATTTTGGATCGTAGTGTGCTAATAATAAATCTGATGTAAGTCTATTTTTCATTTCGTCAAACGCCTTTTGACAATTATCATTCCAGGCCCCATTACTCCATTTTTAAGTATATTTTTCAGTGGAGCTCTCAAATTATATACATTTTATACATATATGCGATAGTAATTATCCACTGTTAGAAAAGCTTGTAACATAGTCACGTTTGTTTGTGGAGGCATATTTGTAATTGCACTTGTTCTCGATGGATCTGGTTGAGAAGCATTTTTATCAATAATTTGACCAAGGTATTAATTTTCGGCAAAAAACAATTCGCATTTTTTATTCACTGAGCTTGAATCAGTACTCTTATTTTTCAAAAATTGTTTTCACATGCCCAACATGTTGTTCTCTAGCTACACTTTTGATTAAAATGTCCAGATACGACACTGCGAAATCGCAGTCCGTAGGCATGTTATGAATAGCTTGCTGAAAAATAGCTGGTGCCACCTTTGTACCAAAAGAAAGTCGGTTAAACATATATAATCCCCTCTCCATATTTATGGTCGTTAATTGTGAACATTTATTTACAATCTGAATTTGTAAATACGCTTCAGAGATATCCAGCTTTGAAAATGGTCTTCCGTCGTTTAACTTCGAAAAGATTTCCTCTGGACTTGGTAATGGGTAGCCATGTGTTTCTAAACAACTGTTTAATCCAGTCGAGAAATCCTCGCAAACATGATTTTTTTTCTTTACATACACCGCAGGTGCAGCCCATTTTGAATAGTTAATTTTTTTCTATTTCACCAATTCTTTCAAGACTGTCCAACTCTTCGTTGACGTGTTTCAATGCTGCGAATGGTACGCTCCGTTTTGGCTTAAATAGTGGCGTCGGACATTTTTTTACTTGAAAATCGGCCTTGAATTTTGAAAACCAACCCAGTAGATTTGACAGAAAATCTGGAAAACATTTTTTAAATTATTCCAAAAGATTTTCGCTCTGACTTTTTTAATTGGTCGCTTGTCCACTTACGTTTTTACAATAAATTTTATCGGCCAATCCCAAATTTCAAACAGTATCATCCAGTCAGTACCGAATATATTTGTAGCTTTTTTAATACATAAACTTTAGTTTTTACATGCTTATTACGAAATGAGACACTGCAAATCATTTCTCAAAAAAGAATTTCTCGCCAGAAACTGAAATCGCAACTTTAGAAGTCCTTTTTAATAAATCCTTTGCGATTTCCTTCCATGTGGTGGTTTCCCTGATTATTGAAATATCACTACCAGTGTCCAGTAGCATTTTCAAACACACATTATTTATTTTCACATTCACAAATTTCCTTTTGTTTTCTGTGAACATTTTCTCTGACGCAATGCTGCGTACGAATTTCTTGCTGTGACAACCTTTCTTGGTTTGGTTGTGCGACTTTTTATGTCCCCTTTACCACACTTGTAACATTCTGCTTTAAACAATAGATCTTTCTCAAGATGTAATTTACCACATCGGAAACAAGGATTTATTCTCCTTTTTGTACATTTGTCCTTTGCTTGTACCAATGCACATTTCTTTTCTGAATTTCTGCAGCATCCTGTTTCAAACTTAGAATTATCTGGCAATCATCCACTACTTATTACAGTGCAATATTACTCTTTTGTTCAATTTTCGTTAAAACTTTCGCTCGCATTTCAGCATATGTTTAGCTGTTAAACCTTGCACGAAAATTAACCATTTGAACACATCTGAAGTAATTTAATTTATTCTAAACTTGTCACGTTCTTTTGGCGATACTAGCATACGTGACAAAATCTTCGTCCTCCTTTTTTTTGTTAGATTCATGTATATCCAACGAGCTTTAAACAGAGAGCTCTTGTTATTAAAGATTATCGTCAGAATGTGTAGAGTGTCTTCAAACCCGATTTCATCTGCATTTTTTATTTGTTTTTGTTTTTTGAGTTTTGGTTTGGTAATATGTAGTTGCAGTATTTTTCATAATCTATCGGGGCTATTTTCCTCAACAACAACTTTGTTTGTCTCTCATCTTTCCAACCGTTGCATCCCTGACTGAATATTTGCTCGTATCTAGGAAAATACGCAGAAAAATCAGTCCCTCATCAGGATTATATACACATTCTGATATGGTGTTTTGTACAGCGTAAGAGATGCCGATTGTTTTTATTTTGTCTTCATTAGAATTATATTCAACAACTCCTGTTGATGGTTTTTGTCGTTCTAGCAACTGTTGATTTTGTTGATGTTGCTGTTTCGGTTGCTGTTGTTGAATTTCAACATTCGAAGCCAAAATTTGCTCCATATTCCCAAGAGTAATGTTTTTTTTTTTACTTAACACACAAGATAAATTTTTATATCTATATAACAAGATTTTTTCCGTACTTCTTTACTCAGCAATGAGTTTCCAAAATCCTTCTAACGCCAGTTACAACTCGTAAGAGTTCCTGAATACTCGTTATTGTAATAAGTCCTAAGAGTTCCGAATCCACGCCAGAACGCTTATAAATCGCCTGAGTTTCGAATCCTTCGGCGCTACTGTTATAACGTTTCTTCGTAGCGCTTATAAGTAAAGCTTCGGCAACTTGCCGTGAGGCCAGTATTACTTATTTCTGAGGACTAACTCCAAACGGCTTCTTGTCCTTGCCTCTGACCTGGAGCTCTGTATTCATAGTTATGGACTAGTTCCTAGACTCATCGGGGGTGTAATATTTACTTCACAACAGAGGGGGAAATAGAAATTGTAGAAAGAAAGAATCGAACAGAGAAATATAAAAAGAAATGCAAATAGAAATTGTATAAAATAATGAAGAAAGAAAGAAAGAAAGAAAGAAAGAAAGAAAGAAACACAAGCGCATTTTCTATGTGCTGTGAACCTACAGGATGTTAATAATCATGGCTCACCACAATTTCCCGCCCTTCTTCTGCTTTGTGCCGTGTCTCTACAGAACCTCGGCGATCCTTGCTCTCCACAGTTTCCAGTTCTTTTTTTGCGCTTATTAAATTGTCTCTTGTACTTATGTCTCCGAAACGGTGTTCCGCCATCCATTTACACAAGCTCATTCTTCTAGGTGCCGTGTCTCTTCAGGACGCTAATGATGAAGGCTCTCCACAATTTCTCGGACTTTATAACTTTTAATAAATGTTGTCTTATTTTATCTCTCCTAAACGTTATTCCGCCATCCATTTATAAAAGCTCATTCTTCTAGGTGCCATGTCTCTGCAGAACGCTAACGATCAAGGCTCTAATAGTAGCTTTTAATAAATGTAGCCTTTTTGTTATCTCTCTGAAACCTTGTTCCGCCATCCATTTACACAAGCTCATTCTTCTAGGGGCCGTGTCTCTGCAGAACGTTGATGATCAAGGCTCTCCACAATTTCTCGGCCTTTATAGCTTTTAAGAAATTTTGTCTTTTTGTTATCTCTCCGAAACCTTGTTCCGCCATCCATTTACACAAGTTCATTCTTCTATTGTTTAAAATTAAATTAAAGAAATTATTAAACTAGGGTTTTTCTTAAAGTATTTCCCAAACAAATCAGCTTATTTAAATTTCATCGATTAGTTTGCAAAATGGAACGAAACGTATAAATCGTAAATCTCGGCAAAAATGTTAGTGATCCCTTCAACAATACTAAATACTTTGAGGATTTAAACATGCGTCAGTGTGTTGGCAAAAAATACTAGTAATTAAAAATATTGTATCGTCTGCATATATATTTACTAGTGATCTCAGAATGTTCGTTAATAGGACAGTAAGTAAAGAATTATCCTTACTTGCACCATAACATACCCTTTGGTTTGGTACACTGCCTCCAACTCGTGCGTGCGTATAGTTGGTACAATTGTGGTTCCGTGGTCGAGGTTTGAGCTTGATCGCACTGGTTTTTCCTGCTACTGCTCTCTCGCAGTGTGCATCAAAGAGGAACAATGAGCAGTGATCCGATTTCTCTGGTGCAAAGATGCGCCAGTTGCTGAAATTCATCGGAGGCTTTTACCACAACAGTGCACTACCGACTAGAAGTGTGTATGAGGGTGCCGAAAAGTTTAAAAGTGCCGGACAAGCTTGACGCACGAAGAAGAAGGGCGCCCGTCAATTCTAACCACTGACGAGAAGATTCAGCAATCTCGAGATTTGCAAATGGCGAATTAGCGATGAGGTATCATGTTATCTCCACGTTCGGACCACTGCTCCTTGTTCCTCTTTGGTGCACACCGCGAGCGGAGCAGCCATATTTACACTGTAACAGCAGTAAGAAAAATGTCACGATCAAGTGCAAACGTTTATCACGTGACCAAAAATAGTATAAACCATAAGTACGCATTAGAAGAAAACAGTGTGACAAAGCTAAAGGTATGTTATGGTGAAAGTGCGGATAATATTTTTTACTTATCCTCGTATATAGCAGAAAAAGGGTAGGACTGAGGTGATTCAAGGCGAGCTGCATGATCTCACGGGCATCATACGACTGGCCATTAACAACGGCCTTCATGGGTGTACCCGATAGGAAGGACTTGATAATCGAGAAACCTCTCTCAGAAATTCCATAGGTGTGGAAATTGTGTAGCAGCCGATGTTGTCAAAGGCCTTCGAGATATCTAAGGCGATCGCTCTCGGAATGGAATTAATATCACGCGCTTCACTGATTCTGTGCTTAATGTAAATTTAGACATCAGCAGTGGCTCGAAAAGAGCGAAATACATACTGTTTGTCGGTCAGGGGGTGGTTTCTGTTAATGTGATTGGTAAGCTTCTTGTTGGACTCAAAATGTTTTCTGGTGGCACTGAGGTGGGTGCTGATGAGATGATATTGCGACGAAGATGAGCGATTATCCGAATTCTTGTAAACTGGGCAAACAGCTGACATTTTCCGTAAACCTGGGAAAACATTTCTCCTTCAGACAGCAGTTAAACAGTTTCGCCAAGATGGTGGATTACTGTTTTGTAGTTTTTTATTACCAAGGTCGATCATTACTTTTTGGCCGACTCTCGTGCCTCGATTAAGAAAGAACGAGATTACGCCGAGAACGAGATTTGAAGTTTTGAAACACCTGTATTCATTTTTTTATGCACTGAATGGTTTTATTATTACATCCGTTCTGCGTATGGAGAAACGGGCAACACTTTTTGAGCGACACTTGTACCTAAATTGGGAAAGAGGTGATTATGTTGATAACATTTCAAGTGCATGTGCTCCTTTGTGCAAGATAATATTTGACAATGAATATTGTTTTTTTGTACTAACACACCCATAGACTGATCACCAGCCCAAAACCTGTCACGGGAAAATGTAAGTAAGTATAAAATGAAGATAAGTACGTAAATATAAAAAAAAATGATTTTTTTTTTGCGCTCGCGGGAAGACAACGAAGAAGGGATGAAGAAAAAAGGAAAGGGAGAAGAAAAGATTAAGGTTCAAACAATGAAAAAGATTTTAGATAAATTTGAAAAACCGAACTCGATCTGACTAAGATATTAATGCTGTATAGATTTTACACATAAGCGAATGTACGAACATAATCTTTTACACCAAGTTCACGTGCCGACTGGAATAGTCATATTCGAGAGGAATTCTTCTTTTTATCTACTTTTTTTTCGTTTGGTTTTAGTCATAAAGTAAGCGTGCCAATTCAAATAAAATTCCTGCCAGAAATTGTTATATATTTTTATAAACGGGAACGATATATTCGTGCCACCTAGAAAATCATCGGAACAGATAGATAGATAGATAGATAGATAGATAGAAAGAAAGAAAGAAAGAAAGAAAGAAAGAAAGAAAGAAAGACATAAAGAAATAAAGAAAGAAAGAAAGAAAAAACCGAGATAGATGCCGACATAGAAAGAAAAAAAGAAAGAAAGAAAGAAAAAAGAAAGAAAGAAAGAAAAAAGAAAGAAAGAAAAAAGAAAGAAAAAAGAAAGCAAGAAAAAAGAAAGAAAAAAGAAAGATAGATAGATAGAAACAAACAAACCGAGATAGATAAATAGAAACAAACAAACCGAGATAGATAGATACCGACATGCTTAGGTAGATAGAGAGAGAGGGTAGATATACAAAGAGAGAGAGAGTGAGAGATAGATATGTTTGATGATATTTTTTATTATCGCAACGTTCGTCCATTTTGTCCTCCGGTCTTCATCGGGTGCTTGTCTATCCAAGTAGCCTTCAGGTAATTTCGAACTTAACACTTGTTTTATTTAAATGCTTGACTTGTTTCCAAGTCTCACACTGCACTAGTTGACCCAGGGACTATAAACCAGCAATTTCCCAAGTGACAATAGCTTAGTGAATTAAGTTGTTGATTCGTGTATTTGCTCTCAATAGTAATTGTGAGTTTAGCCACTTGGTTGGCCACTACAGTATTACACTCAATGGAAACAGGGCGAGCAATGAGTTAACAATACTAAAAAAAAACAAAACAAGTCGGTATATTTCTATACATGGCCAGTGGGAGTAGAACAATCTACACCCGTAGATTAAATAGATTTCATTTCAAGCTTCCACTAAGGTTACCCGGATCAACAAACACACGATGAACGTCGACGAGCACCCGGGATTAAATATTGTGATGATAATAGCAAAAAAGGTGAAAAAATTAGTTCGAATGTTAATGTGAGTCTGTCCTATCTGGTAACTATCTCGGCATTTCGATCTAAACGTTTTATCTCGTCCACAGTCGATCATTGTTTCATTCAACTAAGGGCGATAACTCTTATAAATAGATAGATATAAACAAACTGGCACAGAGAGATAGAGAGATAGATAGACATACAAAGAGACAGACAGACAGACATACAGATAGATAGATAGATAGATAGATAGATAGATAGATAGATAGATAGATAGATAGATAGATAGATCTATGCATTTCGATCTTAACTCTTTATCTAGTCCAGTTCATTCGACTTTTCACGCTAAGGGCGATAACACGTATTAGTTATTTTTTTCTTCGTTGCGCGGCGGAATATTGACCTATTTCACAACGGTAGTAATGTGTTGGCTGTTTTGGAAGACACCCGAAGCATGCAATTACTATTATATCTAATCTGCTACAGCTTAGAATCCCTAATAATCTACACAACTTAAGCCAACAATTTAATCCACTGGCTTATTGTCCTTTGGGATAATCTTGAGTTTAAAACGGAATGAAAACACGGCGAGCAATTAATTGAAAACATCCTACCAACGAAACACTTGAAAACCGCTTAGGACAATACTTACTTCAAGAAATCTGTAAGAACATTAGAAAATTTGACAAAAATAAATTCTGATATTTTACTTATCTGTCAGATTTTTTAAAATCATTTCACCCCAAGCAAGGCGATAAGGCAACTAAGTGGCAGCTGGGAGTGAAAGAGAATTTGACAACTTTAAAAGGAACTGGAAGCCTAATTCTAAACAATAAACAAGTGATAAAACTCTACTCTTGTTCAAAAGACCGCGGAGGTGTGGGAACCGAACGATATGCGAACCTATTAAATTCTATGGAACTTGTATAAAAGAAATGTTGCTCAATACAACAGACAGCCGAAGATGACAGGAGGACAAAATGACCCAAAATTGTATCAGTAGGAAATATGGTAAAGACACTAATTGGAATAAATTAATTTTTATTGCGATAAATGCTATATTTAGTGGATAATATATATGTTATAATATATATAATAAATGCTAATGTCAGTGTGTCACACTTTTTCAGCTTTACCTCTAGAGGCAGTAGCGCAGCTTATCATACCATTTTGGAATCAGGCCGACTCCGTGAGCAACTTAAAAACATTCCGGGCCGGAAACGGGCCCCAAATCCTGAAATTTTGGATTCCCAAGTTTTCATTACTGCGATTGTTTGCGGTGATATTTTTTTGCGTGATTTTTGGCAACGATTTTCTTTTCTTTTTTTTTTTTTGTATAATAACAATTTTTATAACTTGGAAATAAATTTAGAAATAGTCGAAATTAATTGGGAAATCCAGCGAAAGTCACCCATGAAATAAGAATAATTGTTTGGAGAGTACATCAAATTGTCTATAAATTAAATGGCGGCAGAAGAATTATCGTTGAACTGTTAAAAGGTAAGCTTAAATATTAATGCAAATAGTTAAATGCAGCGATCAGTTTTGTGTACTTATGTAGTTTATTGTTGCCTATTGCATCTACTCCTCCCTACCTATTGTGATGAAGGCTCAATCAAGAGTTATCCACAGAAGGTAGCTTAAATGTCGCCCGATTGTGCTAGTATATAATATAAATAACATATTTATAGTAACATTTCATCACCGCCGAGCCGAAACTAACCCTTCCCTAAACCTGATGAGTGGACATCCCCTCAAAGCGGCTCCATGCTTCGAACGCCATCTGGGACTAAAGCTCACTACCAATCTTAAATGGAACTGTATATTCTTACCATTGTAAAAGATGCTGGAAGAATGGTCGTTGCATTGTATCCCATCAGAAACTTCCGCTGCCAGGCTCTATCTTTATAAGAATCAAATCGCCTGACTTTGGAAAAAAAAGGAATAACCACGTGGATTTGAGCCAGATTTTAGATTTATAACCAATCTGGTATAAACAAATAATACTAAGAATGCTCAAATAATATTTTCTTTGATCGTTATTATATAATTACAGTGTGGGGGAGCAATATTTTGAGACAGGAATTGAAAGACCTTTGTAGATATTGCCCTCCCACCCTGTATATGGCAGAGAACATGGTAAGGGTCCCTGGCATATTGTGAAGACTTATTATACGTCAGTGATGAATGACGTCAGAATGAATATGACGTCATGTCCTCAGGTTTGGTACAGTGTCAAAATGACACTGAAATAAGACATTTAAAAAAAATTTAAAATTAAGAAAATTGGGAGGAGCACAGATCTTGGAAATGCCCGCGAATTTGAGCCAGAGAAATATAGGTAAGAAACTTTGAATATCAAGACGTGCAGTTTCTCAAGTTCTTTCGAAGCTTCGAGGGACTAGAGATGTATCAGGTCTTTCAAGATCTGGTCGCCCTCGAGGATTACAACAAAGGACAGTCCATAAACAGATTAGAACATAAAAAATCAACGAAAAATAACTGAAAAATAACTGAGGGTTGAATGTAACATATCCAGTTTGACGTCGCTAGCCACCGGTGGTGGGGATGGGTGAATTCGAGGTTCAGGTGAGACTGGTGAAAATGCATGAAATGTGGGACAATATTTAATTGTAGCAGAATCGTATTTAGCGATGAAACTAAAATTAAAATTGCTTTCTGACAAAAGAGAATTTATTAGAAGACGAAAAGGAAAAATAAATGGCCGTGTATAAGTCTTAGGCCACTTTGTATAAGTTAGAAGACACTCTGTGGCCAGAATCTTAGACCACTTTGCATCAGTTAGAAGCCACTCTGAAGCCTGAGTCTTAGGCCACTTTGAATCAGTTAGAAGCCGCTCTGAGGCCAGAGTCTTAGTCCACTTTGCATCTTTTAGAAGCTACTCTGAGGCCATAGTCATAGGCCCCTTTGTAAATTGAGGCCAGAATATAATATTTGGGATATATATATAAAATTATTGATCTAGAAAGTTAAACGGAAACTATATAAAATACTGTGAAATTTCAAAGACGTCCTTAAATTATAATAAATATTTAATGAGTTGTAATAAATTTTTTGTACTCCATTTTTCACCGCAGATACGTTGACACCGTGAATGCCATTTAAATAGCTAATCGTCACAGTGTGTTATGAGTTTCAGAATTTGAGAACCAAAATATTCGCTAACCAACAAATTATTAAATGTATTTAACAATTGAAATACTGGCTAGAATCAGAAATGAAACTCGACTAAAGATCGTGGAAATGTCCATGAATATAAGACAGAGAAACAATTCCACGAAATATAATTTATTAAAGCATTTATCATAGTTTAAGTTGACCTTTGACTTTTCCGGGGTACTTTATTTTGGAAAGGTAAAGAAGAATTGTGTTG
This sequence comes from Acanthosepion esculentum, assembly GCA_964036315.1. Classification (NCBI taxonomy): domain Eukaryota; kingdom Metazoa; phylum Mollusca; class Cephalopoda; order Sepiida; family Sepiidae; genus Acanthosepion; species Acanthosepion esculentum. The sequence continues at coordinate 22,436,905 of OZ038500.1, read as the reverse complement.
CACTATGGGATGGAGATGTATCAGGTCAGTCAATATCTGGTGGTCGTGCTCGAAGGACACTCCGTAAACATAAAAAACAACGAAAAATGACTGCAAATAATTGAGGGATGAATGTAACATATCCGAATTGATGTCGCTATTCAGCATTAAACGCATTATTCTAGAAAGTTCATTGGTGGTGGGTATCGCTGAATTTGAAAAGCAGGTGAGGCTGATAAAAAAATGCATTAAATGTGGGACAACATTTAATTGGTGGAGAATCAGATGAATCTAAAATTGAATTGCATACTAACAAGAGAGATTTTGTTAGATCGAAGGGAAAAATAAATCCGCACCCACTGTAATGCAAAAATACTAACGTTTAGACGCCATAGTATAGTGCTTTGGCGATATATTTAAAAAAATGATGGATCTAAAGATTTGATAAAAATGGGCGGGAACTATATGGAATACCGTGAAAATGTCTAATAAATTGTAAATTAATGTTTTGTACACCATTTTATACAGATTATACGTCGATTCTGCGCGAGTGCCTTTCAAATAGTTAAACGTCACAGTGTGTTGCTAGGGTTTAGAATATGAGGACAAAATATTCGCTAACCTACAAAAATGGCCGTGTAGAAATCTTAGACTACTTTACCTAAGACAAAAACAAATGGAAATATATATATATATATATATATATTTTAAACATGTAGTATTGAATGTTAAAGACAACATAGTCTTGCATATTTTCTTTTGAATTTTCTCATATTCTCTAATGAGACTTTTTATTTGAAAATAATTTCGAAATAACGTTCAATACTACATGTTTAAAAGAAAAGTTGCGGCCAAATTACACATATTTATATATATATATATATATATATATATATATATATATATATATATATATATACACACACAGGGTGACTCAAAAAAACGGGAACGTTTTAACAATCCAATAAAAGCAAGAGTTGTGGAAGAAAAATATTTAATTCATAGTAATTGAAACCTTAAAACATGCCATTAAAAACAATGATGGAATTTTTTTTTTTTTTTAAATACGATGTGTAGATATGTAGATGGCGTCCTCCTGTACGAATACATTCTTGAAATCTGCTGTTGAGATTCCTCATTGACTGCTGCAACATCTCAGCTGAGATACTGTGAATTTCATTCTCGTTACTAAAATGGCAAAATGTTTACTTGCTCAAGATCACTGTCTCGCAGTGTTACCATTTGCTCATGTCTGGCAATACGCACTTCAAAAATTCCCGTTTTTTTGGGGTCACCCTGTATATATATATATATATATATATATATATATATATATATATAAACACGTCTATTTTCTAATGTGTGTATAAACTGATGCAAAAGACGCATGTGATTTCTCAGCAGGTGTGTTTATACTGATAGAAAGAAAGATAAGTTTAAATTGAGAATGTAAAACGTTTTACATTTTTAAAAAAGTGTATTTGTATCTTACCAATATTTAAAAAAATGTTTTTAAGGGGTCATCGCGCGGCTACGGATTTAGCACAGGAAGGCGTTAAACGGAAACTTATCTAAATAAATGGTTTCCAAACGTAATAGACATAAATTGTCTATGAAACAACTAATCTACAAAAATGGCTGTGTATAGGTCTTAGGCCATTTTGCATAACTTAGAAAGCAAGGGGAAATAACTCATCGAAAGTCAAAGAGAAATCGAAATTTGCAAGAATTTATATTTTAGCGTTCTTATTGGTAATTAATCTGATTTTCTCTTTCTCTCCCTCCCTCTCTCTCTATCTCTCTCTCTCTCTCTTTCCTCCTTTCCCTTCCTTCTTTCTGCCATTTTCTCACAGAAACCAAGTTACGTCCTGTCCCATCTTTCCTCGCGATCAAAACATGGAATAGTCCATTATTTATGATGCATTGGCAGGGCGTAACGATCGTGCTAACAAACGAAAAGAAGGACATGCACAGTTATAATAAGATTATAAAAATGCATACTTATTCAGCAGCTAGTTTTCCGAAAAATCATTCGCAATTTAGAAAAAAGTCGTCAAATGTAATAGAAATAAAAATGTCTATACCTTTCAATAAAACATGTTTAAATGAACAGTAGCTGCCCAATGCCACTCTATAGAAAACCGTGAAAATGTCAAATGCGCCCTTAAACGATAATAAACGTTTAATTGTAAATGAATGTATTGTATCCTTTTTTTCATAGATGATATGTTGACTCTAGCTAAATTTCATACTATGTTGCTTTGAATGAACAAATATATCTACAAAAATGGCCGTGTATAAATCTTAGGCTACTTTGCATAAGTCAGAAGCAAAGGGAAATACAGGGTGCGATGGATAAATTGTCATAATAACACTGACACCTCATCTGAACAGATATATATCTATCAAAATTACACAAAAATATCTTGAAATACTAAAGGAAAAATTTATTTAATAACTTCAACCACGGCCTCCAGACAACTTCCGAATCACCTGCAACTCTTCTGGACAATATTCTTGTTTAAGTTGGTGAATGCCGCCATAATCGTTGCCTTCGGTTCATCTTTAGTGGTACAAGGAGTTCTGTTGGTCTCTTGCTCAAGTGCGCCCCACACGTCATAATCAAGATAGTTGTAGTCTGGGGAGTTAGGTGGCCAGATGTACGGGTTGATGTGGTAGCAGAAATTGTCTGACAGCCATGACTGGGTTATCCTGCTTGTGTGGCATGGTGCAGAGTCCTGTTGCCATACATAGTCTTCCAGCAGCCACCCTCTTGACTCAGGGTAGCACTACCTCCTCAAGGCAATTGATGTAGTCCTCCGTGTTGAGAATGAGACTTTCGCCAACAAATTAGAGAGTTCTTTTCTTGTCAGAACGATCAGGGTGAATTTTCCGAACTGCCGTACTTTCGTAATCACCATTAGACTCAGCCAACTCCGAATCCTCTGCACTGTTCTCAGATTGACACCCCAAAACTCTGAAATGTTCGTATAACAAATTATTAATCAATTGAAATCCTGGCTAAAATCACAAACGAAACTTGATCGAATATCGTGGAAATGTCCATGAATATGGGCCAGAGAAAAAATTCTACGAAGCTTCAAATATCAACATGTGCAGTTTCTCAAGTTTTTTTTTTTTGTTTTTTTTTTAAGTTTTCGAGAGACTGCAGATCGGGTCGATAAATATAACTTATTAATACATTTATCATAGTTTAATTTGACCTTTGACTTTTGCATGGTCCTGTACAATATAATGTAATTTTCATGGATCTAGACATATTGGAGCCGATAATCTTTCAGTACCATTTCATTATGTGTCCGACATTTGTTACATACTCATGTTATATTCTAATAATAATTTAATATATGTACAAATCCATGGTGGGGGGTGAAATGCCCACGGGCCAGCCTGCTTCTAAAATCTGTATTTCCATAACCACACATCAGAAACAATTATGTTAAACTGCGTGATTCAGTTATGTCTCATGCGTGATGCACGCGTAGGCGATCATGTATCTTTCGATGCATGTCTGATTTGTTTCTGCGGTAGACCAGTTGCCATCCAAGGCTATAGAACCCGGTCTGTCCGGCTATTTACCCATAGCTGGTAGAAGAAGAAGAGGTTTCATACCTTTTCCAAGGGTCAGTCAGTCAGTTATGTGCCATGCGTGATACACGCGTAGGCGATCATGTATCTTTTGATACATGACTGACAAGGTAGATTTTTTTCCCTCGGTTGGTTGCTATTCATTTCTATTGCCATCCAAGGCTATAGAACCCGGCCTGTCCTGCTATTTACCCATAGCTGGTAGAAGAAGAAGAGGTTTCATACCTTTTCCAAGGGTCAGTCAGTCAGTTATGTGCCATGCGTGATACACGCGTAGGCGATCATGTATCTTTTGATACATGACTGACAAGGTAGATTTTTTTCCCTCGGTTGGTTGCTATTCATTTCTATTGCCATCCAAGGCTATAGAACCCGGTCTGTCCTGCTATTTACCCATAGCTGGTAGAAGAAGAAGAGGTTTCATACCTTTTCCAAGGGTCAGCCAGTCAGTTATGTGTCATGCGTGATACACGCGTAGGCGATCATGTATCTTTCGATACATGACTGACGAGGCAGATTTTTTTCCCTCGGTTGGTTGCCATTCATTTCTATTGCCATCCAAGGCTATAGAACCCGGTCTGTCCGGCTATTTACCCATAGCTGGTAGAAGAAGAAGGGGATTCATACCTTTTCCAAGGGTCAGTCAGTCAGTTATGTGCCATGCGTGATACACGCGTAGGCGATCATGTATCTTTTGATACATGACTGATAAGGTAGATTTTTTTCCCGCAGTTTGTTGCCACTTCTTTCTGCGGTAGACCAGTTGCCATCCAAGGCTGTACTGATATTTACTCATAGATGGGGGAGAAGAAGAGGGTTCATACTTTTCCCAAGGGTATTAGCACGTAAGTGAATATAATGGATTCGACTGGAATTCGAACTCGGCTCTCCGATTCCTCAATCCGGGCCGCTATCCATTACTCCTCCGTGCCTCCTTCAAACTGCGTGATAGATATGTGGAATAGAATTTGTTTTTAATCATTTCACCGCAAAGAAGGCGATAATGTCACTAAGACGCAAGGGGTTACTAGAAGTAAAAGAGAATGAGAAGACCGTAGAAAGAAACAAAAAACTAAACCTAAAAAAGAAACAAGGAATAATGATTTCATTAGTTTGTTTAATGGCATATCAACTCCTTATGGGTCATTTAGTGCCGAAACTCAATTTTTTTTTTGGGGGGGGGGTACTTTGAAGTAATAAAATAAAATGTATGGATATACGTTACTCTGCTTTAAGAATGAATACGTGGTAGTTGATAGACATCTTTTGTGCATATATAAGTTTGTGAAAATAATTACTAGATATCGCTTAGTGATATGCGTGTTTTATGTTGTAGTTTTGTTGAAGTTAAGAAATTGTCGGATATTATATGGATTAATGTCATGAATGTGTTCTTTCATGTGCATTGATGTATTATTGATAATTTTACTATAAATATATAGTGTTTGTAATTTTTATATATATATATATCTCAATTATGTGGTGCGGATTCAATTTATGTTACGCGAATCATTCATACGAAAAGCAGATAATGAAGTTAATGATATAAATGGCAAGAATCACTCTCGCAAACAAATTTTAATAATAAAATACAATCAACTTCGAATCCGTTAATGAATGGTATGATCCTTGTTTATAAATTCCGGTTTTATCAGGTCTTTTTTTTACTACTAGCTTATCCTTTCAATCGTTTCATACGATCATCCTCAGGTAGGGAAATTTGTAATAACAGGACATCGAAAGATAAAGAGTAATCCGAAAGAAGTGTTTTTTAGAAATGGGATATTGTTAACTGTAAGAATACTTTTGGAGCGTGCAGTCACGACGCTGAGGTTGAATTTTTTAAAATTTTTAAATTGTGCGTTCTTGTACTAATATAGTAATATGAGAATTCTTTTGTAGAAGTAGACTTTTTTAGTAAGGCGGCATGAACTAAATAGTTCAATAAATAGAGTAATGTTACAAATTTCCCATTCACAGGAATAAAACAACTCCTGTTGAAAAAAATAGAGACAAAAAATACTCCTGTTGAAAAAAAATAATAGACAAAAAATAAAATTAAAAAATATTCAAATAAAATAAGAAATGAAATAATAAGTAATTTTAATTTAGTCCAGAATGAATTTAAACCTGGTATATGAATGCAAGATTTTGAAAAGAAGTTTAATGTCTCGAAGTTAGACTTGTGCCGAGAATCTTCCAGAGCGCCCACGTAAAATTAACTACTTATATTTTTAAGAAAATATCATTTCTTAAAAATATTCTTTTATCGTTACTTCCTTTCTTTCCGTAAGATTTCATACAATATTTGCTTCTTCATTAAATCTCGATAGAAAAAAAATAAAATAGAACAAAAGATAAAGTTTGAAATTAGTTGGGCCTTACCTGAAGAGTTCAAAGTTGCGATGCAGTCGCGATCTGTTTTACTGGGCGTCTCTGATTTATTTTTATCTTCTCGAGTGCTGAATGCTTTGTGAAATCAACTTGAGATTATCACCGCCTACAAAAATGTACATAAAATATGTGCGTACGCATAATCAAAAAGATATACAGTGTGTGTGTGTGTGTGTGTGTGTGCTACGCACTACAGGCCAAAATTTATCCCGTGTTTCGTGTTTAAAATTGGGTTCCCGGTCCCTTCTAAAGTTTACCTCAACTTTATACTTGCCTCCGCCTGAACTGTGAAATTTTAATTGCTATTTAATTTTTATTTATTTTTCCTCATTAGGAATAAATTTGTTCGACTATCGCCCCGCTCACACTCCTCCTGGGTTATTTAATGACGACAAGATTTTTATTGCTGATAATATTTTCTTTCTATCTATCTATCTATCTATCTCAGTATATATTGGTTTGGTTTGTTTTGTTTTACGGCATATCAACCTCAATGCGTTATTTAATGCCGACAAGATTTTTATTGCTGGTAATATTTTCTTTCTTTCTTTCTATCTATCTATCTCAGTATATGTTTGTTTGGTTTATTTTGTTTTACAGCATATCAACCTCAATGGGTTATTTAATGCCGACAAGATTTTCATTGCTGGTAATATTTTCTATCTATCTCAGTATATATTGGTATGGTTTGGTTTGTTTTACGGCATATCGGCGTTATTTAATGCCAACAAGATTTTTATTGCTGGTAATATTTTTTCCAAAACTGTATTGCTGGTAATAATTTTTTTTTTTTTTCAAAATATTTTTGAAAATATTAAAACATATTTTTACACTTTCATAGTGTTTTGACCCCAGTCTGGGTGTTAACAGTTTGCCCATATCTGGGACCCTAACAGGTGCTACCACCACGGATCATGGTGAACCTGGGAACACCAGCAATTAAGACATAGTTCCACCGACCTCAAAGCCTCCTGATCAGAGGCCTTGCTGTTGGGTGTAGTTTATCGTCTTAACCAGGACGCAGGTTAACTTGAACGCACATACAGACAAAGTTATAAAGTTCTCACTCCCGTTCTTTATAGCAGCGTTTGAAAGGAAAGCGTGTAAATTGAGGTCGTCTCACCCCGCCATGGAGGTTCCATCAGTGACCATAAAGTGTACAGCATTCTTTGGCCAAGAACAAACATTCCCCAGGTCCGATAACCAGCATATACCCAACATCTCGACACTTGTGACTTGTTCCTCTTTCCAAAATCAAATCCTAATATTTCAAGATGTCGAAAGAATCCAAGAGAATGCAACGGAACAACTACTCGCTGTCCCCAAAAAAGAGTCCCAGGAATCCTTCCATCGCTGAGTAAATGCTATGGCTACAAAAGGGGACTACTTCGAAGGAGATTAAATGGCGAATGGATATGTGTTGTAGTTTTCTTTTTTAGCAAGAGTCCCGATGCTTTTTGAACACAGCTCGTAGAAGGGAAAATAAAGATATAATCAAACTGGGAATATTCCACAATAACATAAACAAATAATATGGGAGGAATCTCACTTCAATAATAGAAAGAGCTATCCTAGATAGCGTTGCAGCATACGGAACTTAAGGGGTATTTTTGGCCAAGCCTACGGGTTCATATAACCCACATTAAATTCGGCCTTGTGCCATTATTTGAACACGTGGAGCGGTTGGCAAATATCCTGCAGTTGTTTCGTCTCCAGCTGTGCTGGTCAAACTCTCTGCCTCTGGGCAGAGAGGATGCCCAGACGAGGCTATGTCGAAGGGCAGAGTCTCGTCTCGGGGAAACAGCTACTCGACCCCGTTTTATATGGGGTCTACGGGGAATTTTTGGTCGAGCCTACCGACTCGTATACCCCCACATTAAATTCGCTCTTGTGCTACATCTGAGGGCGTGGGACGGTTGGTAGATATCCTGCAGTTGGAGATTCGTTTCCAGCTGTGCTGGTCAAACTCTATGCCTACGAGCAGATAGGATCCCCAGAAGAAGCTATGTCGAAGTGCAGAGTCTCGTCTTGAGAAACAGCTACCCGACCCCGTTTTATATGGGGTCTACGGGGCATTTTTGCTCGAGCCTACGGGCTCGTATACCCCACATTAAATTCGGCCTTGTGCCACATCTGACCGCGTGGGGCGGTTGGTAGATATCCTGCAGTTGGAGATTGACTGTGGAATTCACTTGCCTCACTTCTAACAGTTGACTACTTCATCTACGCACCGCTGGCGAATCTTATATGTGTTGTTCTTGTCGTAAGTATTATCGTTCATTACCAACCTTCGTTTGACTTTTCTATTCAGTAACTGTCCCTTGGTTACAACAGATAATGGGCTTGAAAAGTTTAATTTTTGCAAAATCTGTTTTTTATAAAAACAAATTGTCTAAATTTAAAAACCACAGTAACACTAATTGTTCTGACAATGAACGTCGAATATTTCATGTATAGAAACGGATAATTTCACCATTATCATTGGTAAATTAATGTTTGTCATTTTTATATTCGATTTATTTGTCTGGAACTAGTGAATGGAATTTTTTTTAATAAATTGTCAAGCTTTCTATCCAATAAAATGGCTGAAAAGCCTTGCTTTAGAGTTAAACAGATTAATACCAAGAATTTGCTTGTTTGTTTGTTTAGATACATATCAACCTCTAATGACGAAATCTAAATATTTTGTATGCAGTTTTATTCTGAGGGGAGATAATAATGGTCTTCATTCATTTTTCATTAAGCCTCTTAATTCCTTGGGGGAACATAGGACCGCAACAACACCTCTCGAATGGATGCGATTCCGAGCGATCCTCTTTAGCTCGACCCATGTCGTGCCGGCTGCCTTCCCGGGCGATATTCACCAGCACGCGTCATACGCTCCACTTTGGAGAATTCTCCCTCGGCCATGTCGTTGTTTGAAGATATCGTTGAGGTTTATGTATCAACCTAGTTTTTAAGTGAGTAGTTTGCTAGCCTACTGCACAACCACCAACCTGGGGGACCAGAATGTTTCTTTCATGTACCTCCTATCCCACAGACCTGTTGAGCTTGATTGAATATGCTAAGGGCCAAAGGTCCCGCCCACAATGCTCTGAAGCACACAAGCCGTCCTACCACGTAAAGGCGACACACCATCAAGAATAATGGTTTTAATTAATGAGATTTGTATTAATAATGGTTTTAGTGATACAAATCTTATTAATTGACCCATAGCTTGAAGTAAAAAAGAGGTTAGTTCATGCTTTTCCCAGGGGTTTGTGCGCGCAAAGGAATGTAACGAACTCAGCAAGAATTGAAACTCGGCTCTCCGATAAACACTATCGAACCATTATCCATTACATAACCAGTAAAACACAGCTTACAGCACCTGGTATTCCCAAGCAGTCAACCATCCAGGTACTGACCAAGCTCAGCATTGCTTAACTTCGGTGATGGTACGTCAACCGGAGTTTCAACGTGACACGGCTATAAGCCCTCAATACCAAAGTCGCATTAGCAAAGACAATTTTTTACCGGCGTAGCTTGATTTTTTAAAATCCTAAACATACTTTCGTGTATACAATCATTCAAATTGTGAGTGAAGTAGAAAAAATAATTCTGTAAAGAAAAAGATAATTAGATATCGGACATTGAAATATGTATAGTATATACCTTTCGGCAATGGCATTTTTGATTTTGTTTTCCTTCTTTCCATTCGACTACAGCGTTCTGTTAGGGATTCTCAAGAGAATGGTGACTTATTGACTTCGATTAAATAACAGATAAAAACAGGTAAGATATGGTGAACAAGAGAGCAGTTATCGCCCTTGACTTAGGTGGTCGTTACAATTTGTCATACCAGAGTGCGCTTCAAATTCCACTAACTCATACGCAATACATTATTCTCCTGCAGAAAAATGTCCTTTGAAAATAGGAAATTGGATGATCAAATTTCCCTAAAAGTTTATTATTCCTTTATTTTGTTTGGTTGATATATGAATGGCACGTCTGGCATTATTACAGGGTGCATTAGATATTTCAGAACAGGTCATAAAAATATGTAATCATCAAAAATAATAAAAACTGTACAATGATGATGATTCGCGAGTAAGGAAAATGTGCGATTGGTGTATAAGGTAACGGATCAGTATTAAAACTCGGCTCTCTAAATTCTCATTCCGGTCGAGTTCGTTGCAGTCACTTATTGTTGACTTTTTTTATCATTTCACCTAAAGCAAAGCAATGAAGCCACTCAAACGCAAGGGCTTACTAAGTATCAGAGCTGGACAAAAAAAAAACGTTAATCGTTTAATTAACGAAGTTAACATTTTCGCCAACGATTCAACTCCCAAAACAGCTTTGAACGTCATCATGGCATCTCAAGAACTTGGATCTGTTGATGTCGTCGAAGATTAAAATGCCAGTGCCGCTAGACCTCAGCAGGAACAGGCTCAGAAATTAGCGTTAACTGATCAGCGTTAAACAGATCTGTAAAGTTGACTTAAAACTTCCCCGAGTCAGAGAAGGCTGTATTTATACACTGCCGGTGAAGACCGGTGTTTCTCAATGCTCGGAACCGTCTCACCAATCGTCCTTCTTCTCTACATGTCCCCCCCCCCCGCCTATGACCGCATTACCTATGTTTTGTGGTCACCTGTCGGGATAATTCCGAGTAGTCGAGAGTCGATCCTCGCATTTGTGGGGATAATGGTCTTGGTGGTCGTGTTACCCTCATGCTGCGTCGCGGGGTCGGACTCGCTGGTGTATAGCTGATTGGCTGTTGGGTCTCTTCCACCTCCATCTCTGCCTCGTCTGCCATCACTACGTCATTGTCCGTCGCCTCTATGTTCATTATTTCAGGTATGTCATACGGAGATTCACTGTCCTCTGGCTTTGGCCTTTGGGGAGGTGGTTGAGAGTGTGGGTGATCGGGTGAATAGTCTGGCGTATCCGCAACTGGCAAGATCTTCCGGAGGAAACGACGATTACGTAGTGTAATTCTGCCGCTTCCGTCTAGCCGTATCCGGTATTGCCTGTTGCCCACAGTTTCAACAACTGTCCCTGTTTTTGTCCACCGTCGTGGATATGGTCCCCGCCTTGATTTTGCACTCGAACCGATTCGCCAACCTGAAACTCTTGGAGTGGTCGGCAGTGCGTGTTGTATTGTTCTTGATTTAACACGTGCCTTTTCGCCATCGCCCTCTCTTTCAATTCCTTGGTTTTCGTCCTGCGTTTATGAATCTGGTGCTTCTCGCGATGTATGGGGAGGTGATCCTTTATTGCTCGACCGAATAACATCTCCGCTGGTGACAATCCGAGCTCCTGGTGGGGTGTATTCCTATGTGTCATCATGGCTCGTGCCACCCGATCGTGGCGTAGGTGGCCGTAACCCTCAAGGCAGTCCATCAGCATTCTTTTAGCTGTTTTTACGGACAGCTCACCCCGGCCATTGCTCTGGGGATAATGTGCGGACGATATGCGTTCCTTTACACCCCAGTCTCCCAGGAACGACTTATATTCTAGTGAGTCGAATGGTGGCCCTCCATCTGACGATATCTCCTCCAGTGCACCGTATGTACAGAATCAGCCCCTCTATGCGTCGCATACTGCTGCAGCTTTCCCTGATGGTAGCGGGCCACTTCAATCCAGCCGGTATATCGGTCTGCGTATACCATATAACTCTTCCCATGCATGTGAAATAGATCTGTGACTGTCTTTGAAATGGGAATTCTGGGTTTGAGGGTGGCATTTGTGGGTCTCTCGGCTGGGGCGGGGCAACAGAATTACATCTTCGGCATTGCGCCCTTGTCTGTCGAATGCTGGCGTCTAAACCGGGCCAAAATAATCGCTGTCTAGCGTTAGCCAACATCCCATTCACACCTTGATGAGCGGAGTGCAGTGCCTCCTGTACCTCAGCTCTAAGCTGCTTTGGTATCAGAATTTTGTCCCCCTTTATGGGTACCCCCTCCAAACAATATAATTGGTCTGCCATCGGCCAGAATTTCCGGACTTTCGGCGGTAGTTCGTGGCGTGACACCGGGAATCCATCCTGTATGTATGTTGCTAACGTTCGACATTCCTCGTCGGTGGCCGCGGCCGCCACGATTCTATCCCAGGTTATCGCGAGTAGTTTCGGATCATGCGCGTACGCGGCTATGATCGATGCTTGCATGCCCCCCTCCTCGATCTGCTGGATTGTGTCGATTGTCTTTGATCTTAAGTGTCCTGGTGGTGTCGGGTATCTGAAAGTGCAGTCAGGTGCGGCGTTAAGTTTCCCCGAAACGTGTTTAATACAAAACCTGTACATTAACGACCGTTCTTTGAACGTAAACAAACGAGGATTCTTTATGTTTTCAAGGACCTGATCTGAGAATATTTTCACTATTGGTTGGTGGTCCACCGTAACCAGTAAATCTGGGCATCCCAGTATAAACATCCTACAAGATTCCAATCCTCTATAGGAGAGTAGCGAGACTCTGCATCCTTTGTAAACCGGGAGCCGGCCAAAATTTTCCAGTGGTCCCTACCACAGTTTGGCCTCTCCTCTGTTGGGCATTGGCAGTATCTCTGAAAGAGAAAGTACCCGATGCCAGTTTTACTATAATCGGTCGAGAGGCATGTCACCCTCTTCATCTCGGGTGTCTTTACCCCTTCCTCAATCTTCCGAACGATGTTTCTCTGACTCCTCGAAAAGATTGTTTAAGGTACCATCCCAATAGAATTTGCAGTCTTTCGTGCGTAATAATTCTCGAAAGGGGGCCATGACCTCGGCTTGTGAAAATGCGTACGATACCTGGTTAACCAGTCCAAACCAGGATCTGACACCTGTGATATTCGTTGGGGTCGGGAAGTTGAGAATGGCCTCAGTCATTTTTTTGGTTGGTTTAACGCCGTCAATCGTTATTAAAAAGCCGGCAAATTCGACTTCGTCGCCTGCAAATTGGAATTTCTCAGGATTGAAGAAGATTCCATTTCTGCCGCAATGGGTGTTATAGTCCACTGTGTGCCAGAAAGCCGATTCCATGGTTTCATTCCAGAGAAGTGTGTCGTCGATGCAACGAGTCTTTCGAGGCATGTCTACTGTAATGTCGTCAAACCGGCGGGTGTATCCATCCCCTGATGCGTGGAAACCTTGGGGTGCTCTAAGGTACCGATAACGTCCCCATTCCGTTATGAAGGTAGTTGCGTCTCGGGGCTTTGGGGAGAGCGGTAGACTGTGGTACCCATTCCAAGCGTCTAGTACTGTCTTCTTGGTCCGAGCGGGCACGACGGAGACCTGGTTAAACGGGGACGGAATGTGATGGGTTTCCCTCATCGTTGCGTCGTTCAATTTCTGCAAGTTCACCGTCCTTCTGGGTGACCCATCCTTCTTTGGTGCGACCACCATCCTAGAACACCAAACTGTAGGCGTTCCTGCCGGCACCGGTTCGATGATGCCCACTGCAACGTCCCCATCCAAGTCCTCTTTCACCTTCTTTTTCCAATGATGGGGGACCGGAATGGGTGTGTGTACGGCTGATGGTTTCGCTCCCCGGGCAAACGTTATGTCCAGTGGCCTCCCTGTCATCACTTGTAACGGTTGATGGGGACAAGTGTTGAACGCACTAGATTTGAAGTGCTCCCGTAACCATTATTCTAGGCGTTCCCGATTACTTGCAATAGGGGCGAACGGGACCCTGGCAGGTTTACTCGGGACCGTCTCTCTTCGGGGACATCCATATGGTGCTATCCCGTTATCCGCGATCGACGCATCAGTTTTCGATATCTGATTTGGGAAGCCGCGAGGGATTAGTTCTAGGTCTTTCAATGCCGACTCTGACAAGTAAAAACCCGACGTGTTTTCAGATACGTAGACGACTTGCCTGGTTTCCTTACGACCGACTACGACACGCGTAAATATCACACCCTTAATACGCAATCGGTCGTCCGTGATTCCACGTATCCTGTGGCTGGTTGGTACTAGCATATCGCTAGTGCATCCTAATACTTCCAGTATTTCAGGTCCACTTGAGCATGTCTGAGCACCAGTGTCCGCGACGGCTTGAATATGGTGTGTCTGATGACAAGTCCTGTTGTCCAGAGTTCGCCCAAATTTGGCATGGGACTCTGGTATCAGAGAGATCTTAATTTCTAGAGAGTGTGGTGGCTTGGGGGGGTCTTTGAAATTTACACCTGCTCCATGCGAGGTGTGGTATCACTGATGATCCTCGTTTTCGTCCATGAGACGCTTGGCTTTCCTCCCCTCTACTGCTCAGTATTCTCGACTGATACGCCGTCGAATTATCCGTCGACTCCGCGGCTGCCGCCCATCTTTGGCTTTCGACACACCTTTTTTACGTGCCCAACAATTCCACAGCTATGGCATCGAAGTTCCCTCGCCGGACAGTTCTTCCGTCCTCTCAGCCCGTTGGGGTGTGATGTCCTTCCACATCCGTCGCACGGCTTGCTTCGAGGGGTCCTGGGTGTCTCTTCACCCTGGGATTGCTCCCACTCTGACCTCACCGAGCCAAACGTTGAGTGGTGGTTTAGTAAGTGGGGAGCCGACATGTCTGTTTCCAAGCTAACCAGCCTGTGGAACTTATGTTCCACCGTCGTTAGTATATTAGCTTCAGCTAATAGCTTGCTTTGGTATTCTTTGTTCGTCAGCCCGGCGACGAGTTGGGCAGCTACCATGTCCTCTGAATAATTTACAACTTGTCGGCAACTTTCATTCAGTCACTGAACAGTAAAGTTACGAAACCTCGCCTGAGCTCGTAGTTTTACCAAAAATTGCGTGAGCCCCTCCCCTTCGTGCTGTCTCATATTGTGGAAACTGTGTCTGTGTACTACTTATGTAGACCTCTTACCGCAATGAGTCTTATGTGTTGCAGTTGTTCCTCCGGGCCAATTTGAGGGCTTCGGTTCCTACTAGGTCGAACAACAATGTGTTTAATTCTTTCGAGCAAGCCGTTCGCAACTAGTTACGGATTTCGGCCGGGTCTTTTAAGCCGCACATGTGTTTGTAACGATCCCATGAGTCAGTGAACAGTGCCCAGTCCCCGTCTGTGCAGCCGTGTTCAATGACAGGTCTGTTCAGTTTCTTAGTGTGGGACCGGTTCGACGTATTTTCTCTGCATGCACGAAGTTCGTTATTCTCCCTCTGTAAATCTATTAGCTGTTGAACCAGTTGCAGGTAATGCTCATTACTGCTTTGTCCTGAAGCCATTTTAATTAAATGTCCGACGGGTAGCAATTACTGATTCAACCTTCTGGTAGGTAAAACAAATCCTGTTCACAGCGCCATGTAAAGTTGACTTAAAACTTCCCCGAGTCCGAAACCGGCCGTATTTATATACTGCCGGTGAAGACCGGTGTTTCTCAGTCCCCGGGACCGTCTCACCAATCGTCCTTCTTCTCTACAAGATCAACATAAAAGTCAAATCGGGTATGACGATAAACTACATCCGCGTCCTGGGTAAGACCATAAATAACATCCGACCTTTGATCAGGTTTTGAGGAGCGTGGAACTACCTATTAATTATTGTCCGCTCTGACCCGACGTGGTAGCACCTGCTAGGGTCCCAGCTATGGGCAAATAGTTAACCCCAAAACTGGGTCAAAATACTATAAAAATGTAAAAATAGGCTTTAATACCAGCAATGAATTTTTGAAGAAAATTATTACCAGCTATACATTTTTGAAGAAAAAATTATCAGAAATACATTATTACCGGAAAACATTTTTACCAGCAATAAAAATCTTGTTAGCAATAAATAACCGATTGAGGTTGATATGCCGTAAAACAAAACAAACGAAACCAATATATACTGATATATATATATATATATATGCTCCTGAATATTTATTTCGGTTGAACTCTCTGGGGAGGATGTGGGTTTGTAAACAGTGACTATTACGGCTAATAATGCATGACTCTTCGGTAAATCGAATCGAGTTCTCTCAGTCACTGTGTGTTTATCTAAATATAAATACGCTTAAATTCACCTTCTTCTCTGCCGTGCGCCAGCGGCTTCAGGGTAAAATTTCCGACTGACGCGAGTTCAGCCGGTTTTCGATTCTAGCCGGAGGCTACCGGACGTCTAGCCACACTGATGTGCTGTGATACAGCGAAACAGTCTGTCTGTGGATGACAATATATATATATGTATATATATATATATATATATATATATATATATATATATAAATATTACCAGCAATAAAAATTTTGTCAGCATTTAATAACTCATTGAGGTTGAAATGCTGTAAAAGAAACCAAAACAAATCGCCATCGAAAATGACAACTTTGTTAATCAACGATTAGTGGGTTAACGGTTTGTTGTCCAGTTCTGCTAAGTATGAGACAATATGAAGGACAAAAAAACAGCATTTGGGGAGAGAATAATAACAGAACAGGAATTAAGAAGATGGACGATAACAATTGACATTGCATTTACATTTTTGAAGATCAAAGTTGTCTGGGAAGGAAGAAGACGGAAGAAAGTTCCACAAGCGAGAAGTGCGAGAGAAGAAACTCTTAGCATAGAACTTACGGTTACATCTAGCCATTTTAACTTTAAAACTTGCGCGCAAATACTGTTACGTTAAACAAAAAATTACAAGGTATGATTCATTTATTTGTGAAGAACAAATAGAACAATCCAGGATTTATACTGGAAGCAAAACGCCTGCATAATTATGGAAAACGAATTTAGTAAATACACAGAAAAAGAAAGGGCCCTAAGACAAGGATGAACCTTCTCGCCGGACTTGTCCAACCTATACATTTAATTGATTCTGAGATAAGCCGTAGAAAAAGAATAGAAAAAATAAAATTAGAAGTCACACCGGGATTCATTACTGGCCGCCACAATCTCAACGACGTAAGATATGCAAATCACATTGTGTTGATCGTAGATCCAGAAAGGAAACTGCAAAAACTCCTGCAGAACGTAGTGAATTGTTATATACCGTACTTATGAAAACTAATGGGTATGTCCCGATCCTCATAAATACATTAGACACTATTGCAAGTGGGGGTAATATGATGTCTAAGTAGTCCACCACTAACAGTGGTTTACCTATTTCACACCGTTGGCGAGTATTTTATTTTGTTAATGTTATAAAAATTACCATTTCATTTCCAACCTCCGTTTTGGTTATTCCTTATTCAGTAACTCTTTCTGGGTTACAACATGAAGAAACAGATTTATTAATGTCTCTATGTAAAGAAAAATGATTGAAATTAGAAACTGATGCAATTAAAAAGAATAAATTATTGAATGAATTAGAGAAAGAAGAAGGAACTCAGAATTCGAAGAAGAAAGACAAAAAAAAGAAAGAAAAAGTCATGATAAACAAAATGAACAAATCGATGACGAACCGTGATTTTTTTTTTTTTGATACGAAAGAAAACAAGGAAGAAACAAAAAAGATTTTTTTTAAAAAATGTCGGTCGATATTTTCAGCTTTCTCGTGACAACAGTGATACATAATAATTTAAAAAAAAAAAATTAAATCAGGTCACGGACCCAACAAGGAAAACGCTGCAGCCAATCAGCAGTTCCGGATGTGTGTTGTTGACAGTGCAAAACGGTTGAAAATTACTTAGAAACAAAAGCAAATAAATATAGTTATCTCAATGATACATCTTGTGATCATTTTGAATTTATCAATGTTCTCAACATCTGACCTTCCTGTTATCTTTGTTATCTTTAACCTCCGCTAGTACCGTGCATCATTGTCACCACGTTATTCCCATGAGGTTTTGAAACAGCTCATTGTACACACACACACACACACACATATATATATATATATATATATATATATATATATATATATATATATATATATATATATTATGTCATTCACAGACAGTACTGTTTCGCTGTATCACAGCTCCTCAGTGCGACTAGACTTCCGAATGCCTCAAGCCAGGATTGAAACACAACTAATTTGGTGTCAGCCAGAGCTAACTTCACTCAGTAGAGTTACACAACTAAATCTAGCGTATTGTTTTTACAAATGTAAACAAATGCCAATCAACCAAAGTGCTCCATTCATTTTACTGGAGAGCTTTGCATTAGTGCAGGTGGCTGTTGTTTATAGAATTAGCTTATCACTCAACAGTGCTCAATTGAAATGTGTTTTCAAGAGCTAAATTATGTCATTCACAGACAGTACTGTTTCGCTGTATCACAGCTCCTCAGTGCGACTATATATATATATATATATATATATATATATATATATATATATATATATATAATTTAAATAAAAACAGACCACTTTAAGGTTCCATGCAATAAATTATTTCACCACAGCCCTTTTAAAGGACCGCGGATCACCAGACTTTACTTCCAAAGGTTGAAACGAAAAATGAAAAGAAATTTACACATTTTTGACGGGCAATACTAAGTATATGTAAATTAACGAAATGAGGAAGTGAGGGGGGGATATGATTGTGTTAGATGTAACATTTCTATTCTTTCAAATTTAAATTGTTTGAGGAAATCCAGACATTGACACATTAAATCGGTTAACTTAACGGAAGTTATATATTGATATGGAAGGGGGAAAGGAGAAAAAGGCATAAAGAGAAAGAGAGAAAGAAGTTATGAGAGAAAGTGTCATTAAGGGCTGTGGTGAAATAATTTATTACATGGAACCTTAAAGTGGTCTGTTTTTATTTAAATTATTCGCTCTGATTTACATGAGCCCTCTGGATTTTATCCTCCTTGGGTCTACCCATACGGATTACCTATTTTTTCGTAATCTAAATATATATATATATATATATATATATATATATATATATGTATATATATATATATATATATATATATATATATATATATATATATATGTTAAGGGATCTCCCCTTTTCACGCAAATGGACTCACCCAAGGTATACATATACTACTACCAGTAATACCCGAGGCGAGTAGTGGTACGTTTAGTCAAGGAGTCGAGACGGATCGACAGAAGAGTAGTAGAGTTCAGTAGTAGTAGAGTAAGTCACACACACACAGGCGGCAAGCGTCACAGTTAGCGAGCACGTAGACTCTGTAAGGAGTCATACCGCGATACTTCAATACCAAGACTGTATATATTTGCTACTAACCCGCATTCCTGGATCTACTAACCCGTATTACCAGTTTTATTATTACGTTAATACATTTATTTCCCTTATCCATTCGTGGCGTTTATTACTCATTGATATCGGATTCAACCCGGAATCCACAACAATATATATATGAAAAAATATTACCAGTAATACATTTTTGAAAAAATATTATTTCTAGCAAAACATTTTTGGAAAGAAATATTACCAGCAATACATTTTTTTAATATATTACCAGCAATAAACATCTTGTCAGAATTAAATTACCTATTGAGGCTGATATGCCGTAAAACAAAATAAACCAAACTAACTTTCTCTTTCCGATACCTGATGCTAATTAAAAAAAAGAATGTATTTGAACAGTGGTGTATTAAACGAATAGGAATAACTTTTTTTAACCTGCATCGAAGTTACCATGTGTGCGAGTATATGTCAGATGTAGTACTCTTTTGCGGATATTTTCGGCGAAGAAACGGCAACAAATGAAATAATTTGTACTGCGTGTACTGGCCACCGTAAAGAGGCACAAAACAGCTGTACCAGATGAGATTAGCATGAAGATGTTGACAGCTTTAATGGGAGTTGATAAGGTTATTGAAATGATACTCGAAACATATGATTAGGTTGAAATAACGAAGTGCCCCCGGTCGATCAATCTTCACGGCGATACCAAAGAAACCAAGTACGAAATAACGCAAACTCCACTAAACACACAGCTTCCTAAATCAACTAAAAAATAATGATAAAGATCCTATTGTAATATGTCAAGAACAACGTGGCGTTTTTTTCGAAACACTGGAGCAAGGAATGTATCATCATAATCAAGACTCTATCAGACTGATCAGTAGATAAACGAATAACTATTTGAAGTTCAGTAAAAAAGATCTTGCCACATCTTGCATTAATGGTGAGTTCAGGTTAAAAAATGTCAGCAAAGATGACACTCCAGAGAGAGGGTTACGTGTCAATCATTTAATTAAGAATGCCAATCATTCATTTTTGAATCACATTGTTTACAAGTAATGAAAATGGGTTTTGAAGTCAACGATAGTCATTGGTTATCAAAAATAGAGAAACAAGTGATCACATCAACAAACAAGAGTTTGTACACAGAGGTTCTTGCTTTGTGTCTTATGGAATATGAAAGGTATCGTCCGTTACGAACATTTGGAGCATAGAAGGGCCATCGCTATCTTTTATTGTCAGCAACTTGATCGGCTAAAAGAAGCATTATGAGGGTCGTTCAAAATGCCTCACCCAGATGGAGTTGGAGAACCAAGTTTTTCACTGTTTTTCAATATAGTCTCCCTTGACACCAATGCACTTGGTCCAACGATGCTTAAGCATTGCAATCCGATCACGGAAGAAAGTGGCATCCTGATCCTCCAAAACCTCTTCCACAGCACAACAAAATGGTGACCACGCAGATGGAATTTGAGTTTAGGAAACAGGAAGAATTCACATGGAGCTAAGTCTGGTGAGTAAGGGAAAGGAGTATCAATTCAAAGCCACAATTGGTTGGTTCATCTACTGCAACCTAAGCGGTGTGAACGGGCGCGTTATCCTGGAGCAAGAGCACGCCTGCCCTCAGCTTCCCACTGCGTTTCGACTTGATTGCTTTCTTCAGTTGTTTTAATTCTGATGTATAGTACTGTCCAGTTTTCTTTCCTCTTTCTAAATATTCTATCATGATTACCCCTTCAAAATTTAAAAAAAAAAACAGAAGACATCATCCTGCCAATACATGCTGCCTGTTTGAACTTCTTTGGGGTGGAGAACTAGAGTATTTCCACTGTTTGCTTAGAATCTATGATTCAGATTCCAATTGGTAAACCTATGTTTCATCTCGTGTTACTAATCTGCAGTGGAAATTCTTACAGTCATCCTGGAAAAGAGTCAGAAGTGTCCTGAAAATGTCAAGCCTTTCCAGTTTTTGTTCTGGTATCAGCATCTTGGAACCCATCTTGCAGACAGCCTGCCAATCCCCAAGATCTCAGTTAAATCAGTATGAACCAAATCAGAACTAATGCCAATGGACTTAGCTATCTGCTGGACAGTAAGACGTTTTTCATCCAAAACCATACGGTGAATGGCATCGACTTGTTCATCAATGGTTGATTTTTTGGATGACATAACTGAGGGCCATCATCTGTGCTGTCCTTGTTCCCTTTGAATTCCATTTCTTTATAGTTGCATAGGAAGAGGAGTCCCCAGCAAGTGTCTGTACTAAGTTCTCATTGATTTCCTCCGATGTCATACCTTTCTTTTGCAGATACTTTATGACTGTTCGGGCCTCTGTTTTGGCCATTATTAGATTCGTTACACTCCTCTCACTTTTATATGGGCCTCACCTGCATAAAATTGAACCACCTGTTAATTGCTGTTGTTCACATGTCCACCCTTATCCGGGGTGGTAGCATCCGTTGCCGTACCAGCTAGGGACAAATAGTGACCCCTCCCCAATAAAAAGAAAACACTATGAAAGTATAAAAATATATTTTTGTATTAAAAATACCAGCAATTATATAAAAATCTAACCAACAATACATATTCATAGTAAAATAACCAACAATTAATTTTAAAGCAAAATGACTAACAATATATTTTAGTTGTAGTTGACGCCATACAATTGCTTTCAAAATATATTTACTTGAAGCCATTAAATTATGTTCAAAATATATAAATTTCGGCATTAAATAACCCACAGAGGTTGATATGTCGCTAAACAAAATCAACCAACCAACCTGCACAGAAATTAAGACAGACATCTGAATTAGTTTTTCTAGTTATATAATAAGTGGTTTTGTGTTTCCACAACAAAAATGTTTAGCTATGGTTCTTCCTTCTGGGTGAGGCTTAGGACATTTTGAACGACCCTCGCACGTCAGCACGAAGGCACAATCTGCAAAACAGACGTAAGAAAAATAAGATCATTAGGAAGATAGGTTTTTCTTCATTCTTTCTTCGACCTGACCAGTCACTTTTCCTTTGGGGATCTGGAGCATTTTCACAATATTTAACGATGAAATAGGGGAATTTCGACTGGTATTTTATTGTGGTCAAATTTACAGAGAGCCTAATCATTGACTTAAGAATTAAAATTCATAAATAACTAAAATAGAAAAAACTGTGAAAATTTAACGGCTACTGCTATTCTTCTTCTTCTTCTTCTTCTTCTTATTATTATTATTATTATTATTATTACAGATTAATTTATTCAGACGTGTGTATTTACATTGGTTTTAATTGTTACTGCATTTTCAGCTGTCCTACTTTTCAACTTTCTACATGTGCCTGAAAAGTATTAACTTAGGTACCTCCATGAGATCGCTAAAAAGAGCATAGCATGACGAAAAAGACGCCAAACTTGACGAAAACAAACCTTTTTCGTCTAAATGTTTATGTTATTATTAAGAGGAAGGATCAGAGTATTTTGTGGGTAATTTTTACATTTTTTAATCGTTCCTAGC
This sequence comes from Acanthosepion esculentum, assembly GCA_964036315.1. NCBI lineage: Eukaryota > Metazoa > Mollusca > Cephalopoda > Sepiida > Sepiidae > Acanthosepion > Acanthosepion esculentum. The sequence continues at coordinate 22,414,366 of OZ038500.1, read as the reverse complement.
ACGTCCAAACTTTTCGTTAAAAATCTTGTTTTTATTTTAGTCAGAAAAATTGACCAGACGTTGGTTAGATCCAGTGACAGGACCCAAAGAGTGTGAGTTCAATACCCGGTTAATGCAGTGGAGAACTTGGAGAGGAGAATTAACAGGAGATAACAGATAACTGACATCCATTAAACATGGCACGTGGAACTAGAACAGTCTACCCCAGTGAGCGAAATAAAGTGTTCAGTTCGACATTCCAAACACCTGAAGAAGGCCGGAGCGTACAACGGCCGAAACGATGTAATAAATATGGCGACAAAGATGAATACAATAGTCCGAATAATGTAAATAATCATTGCAAATATTCGCAAATCCACCATACATAAAATCCCACCTTGGACAACAAGGCACCCCAAAGTGATCCTCAATCTAAATAAGAGCTCAAAACAAAATACAAACCATTTCAAGGGGAACGACAAAAAATTAGACAACAATATCTCGAGTAATCGCACATCTATATTGATGGCTTCAAAGACAGTGATAGATTAGGATATACAGTTATTTTTTAATAATGCAGCAATTAAAAAATCGTCTCTCAAACGTAGCCTGCATACTAAGTGCAGAAGGCAGAGCGATAGATATAGCCCTCGATGTGATCGCCAAAGAATCTTCAAAATTTATCAAATTTTCTGATTACATACGAGAGAAGAAACTGTTGGAGTAGACGAGGTAGTTACATTTTACTGTTTCGTCAGTGAAATGTTGGGACCGAGATACCAATCTAGTAGCACGTTTAAATTCATGCAGTTGGGGTACCAGGGAAAGTAATTCGTCAGAGCAGTTGCCATGAAAATACTTGAAGACAGAGGGAAGCCACAGCACGTCTTTGTGAAAATCACTGTAGACGAGATGCCAGATCAGGACCTATGATATTGCATAGCGGGGACACCAGACCATATATGGCAACAGTTATTCTTTTTCGTTCGTTCTTTCTTTCCTTTTTCTCCTTGAGGTTTGATTTGTTTCTTCCGGTTTAATCATAATTATTTCCGGCTTCAAATCGACATTAGGGATTCTCAGGCAGCAAAACGGCAAGGCCACTCTGTTATATTCCCCCTACAACGACATTACATTGCGTTCTTTAGGAAGCACCGTGTTCCATTAGGTCGAAATCTCGAAATTTAAAAGATTTAAAACACTTTCCTCGGCACATAAGATGTTCCAAGCAGTGTTGCCACCTGAGCACTTCCATTGATGTCAGGTATCCTCAAAGAGTTCTGGGAGGCAGAAATATTCTTGGAAATAGTCCCGAGTGCTGCTTATTGGTATATTTTTCTGACTTCCTCTGCCAAGTCTTGGTACCTCTGTATTTTCGCTTCATTATTATTATTATTTTATTTCCTTTGATTTCTGGTGTGTACACATTTTTTTCCGGGTCCTGCCCAGAGACTTAAGGTCATCATGATCATTTTCTACTGACCAATTAAAAAAAAAACAAAAAAAAACACACAAACATATTTTACATAGATAAAGTCCTTCGTAAGGTGTGGACTGTACTCGTGAGAATAATTTTTTGTATTTCTTTCTGGATTGGGCTAACGGGGGTCCCTTCAATGTGTCTATCAGAAGCTTTTCCTTTCAAACCGAGTGCTCCAACAACAACTGGAATTACTGATGTCTTTATGTGCTATATTTCTTTGAGATTTCCACTTAAAGATCATTATATTTTAATAGTTTTTTTTAAGATCTTCAAAGATACATTACAATCTACAGGAACTGCCGTATCAATAAGAAAGCACATTCTGTTCTTGTGGTTTTTGATCGCGATGTCTGGGCGATTAGCTTTGACTGTTATGTCTGTATGCATTGTAAGGTCCCATCAAATTGTTAAAGGTCCTATCTCTGTAACCGGGTCTGGGTGATGTGCATACCAATGTCTTGCAGTTATTTTCTTTCTTTCTTTCTTTCTTCTTCTTCTTTTTCTTAATTATTATTATTTTTTTTATTTTCTTTGATTTCTGGCGTTTACACATTTCTTTCCGGGTCCCGCCCAAGGACCTAAGGTTAGAAATGGTATCATGACACTTTCCACTGAAAAAAAAATTATTACATAGATAAAGCCCTTCGTAAAGTGTGGGCTGTACTTGTCAGAACAATTTTTTGTATCTCTTTGAGGCATGGACTTCCAGGGATCCCTTCAATTAGCCTACTGGAATCTTTTCCAACCAGTCCAAGGGCTCCAACTACAACAGGGATTGTTGATGTTCCCATGTGCCACATTTTTGAGATTTCTATTTCAAGGTCCTTGTATTTTGACAGCTTTTCGAATATCTTCAAAGATACATTGCAGTCTGCAGGGACTGCCATATCATTATTATTACAGTGTAACCCGGATATAAGATACCCTGATATAAGAGAAACCCGGATATAAGAGAGATTTTCTCTGGGCCCAAAATTAGAGCCTGTGTTAATGTATATATAATAGACCAAACACGGATATAAGAGAAACTCGGATATAAGAGACTTCGTCTGCGGTCCCGACAACTCTGTTATATCCGGGTTACACTGTATTATTATTATTATTATTATTATTATTATTTGCTGAAAACCGGGGTTTTATTTTACTACTGTTTTCTACTGTAGTTGAACTTTCAGAATGCAAAATTTTCAAATAAATATATCTTCTTTTGGCAATTAATATAAGTGTTTGTTCCCTCTACCATCCGCCTTTAGTCTGGCTTGCCTCGACAATCTGTGAGGATTTTAACAATCCTATGACGAAAATCTACTCAACATAGAGGTTGTATTATTAAAGGCACAATGAAAGCACTGGTTATAAAACTTACCAAGGTTTTCAATTTACCTTTGAGTACCGTAAAACTTTCTTCGAAGCCGCAGGTGGCATCATAAAACCGAGTTTATGTCTAAGTCTGGGCGTTTCATCAAAATTCTTCGCAGGAACAAAACAAAACAAAATGGTTTGAGATGCTAAATCCATCAGCAACTCTGAAAGCTTTGCAGAACTCAATAAACGAGTTTGGAACAAACAAGTAAAAATTCTAGATTTAGTGAATTAAACTGACAGGGTCGCTTAAGACAAAAAAACTAAACATATTTGGTACAGGCTGACTTTACTCAAAGCGCACAATACAACCGTATTAGAGTCAGATGAAAATGGATTTGAACTGCCACGTGGCCGAAGTGGTAGCGACTCACTCCAGCTATAGTAGAGGTTACGTTGGTGGAAAAAAAAGGTATACAAGTTCGATTCCTGTCAGTTTAATAGTTTAGCCTTGTGGCGTAGACCAGATACCAGTTTGGTTCTCAAGTTGCATCTTCTTCCAGCCAAACGCATGTGGCTTAAAAATACATATTTTGTAGGATCGTCACCCGCGATATAGAACCAACAGGCTATTTGTAATCAAATTTTATTCTGGTTGTAACCTACTGCGGCAGACGAGCGAAACAGAGATGAAGCGAAGTGAACGGGTCGTCTTCCCTTTTGTGTTGCTACAAGGCGGTCTTTTGTTCCTCCCCGTGCTTTTATCCAGTTCTCTCTATGTTTTCCGATGTCTTATAGAGATCACTGTCCTTTGTCTTCTCACGTTTGACTACAAAAGTAATTTATCAAGGTCTGGCTTCGTTCCGTGACCTACTTTGTCAGGATCGTTTAACATATTTCTTGTGAAGTCCAATTCACTTAGATGATAATCATCAGGAAAACAAATGTCTGAATCAATTTTTGTGACATTGCAGATGTTTCCATTTAACAAGATATCAGTTGTCACAGATATCGCTATAGTAGGATTTCATTATCCTGGCCGGTTGTTATTAAGTTCAATATTAAGGAAATAAAGTCGGGGATCAAATCAAAGACAGGAAACCGCTAAAAAATAACTTCATTTTGATTAACTTATTTCTTACGGCTTATCAACCTTTGCATTATTTGAAGCCAGAAAATAGATTTAAAGTGTAATAATTTGGCGAGAGGGAGGTAATAATTAGTTTTACTGAAATAAGTTCTACTAATTAACCCGTAGTTGGCTGAGAAGAGTTGGATTCATGCCTTTCCCAAGGATATTTGCGTGCAAGTGAATACAACGAACCCGATCGTAATTGGAACTCGGCTATTCGATTTACAATTTCGAGCAGTTATCCATTACACCACTAGTAAATCCAAGATTTCAGCATATGATATTGCTAAGCGGTCACCCATCTAGGTACTTAACAGGCTCGACGCTGCTTAACTTCGGTGGTCGTACGAGAACCAGTTTAAAAATAAGTTGAATTGTCTCCATAATTTAATACTTCACGTTCAGCGAGACAAGCTTGCACACCATTACACCATGTCGAAGTGTCCTAAAATGATTTTTCTAAACGTAGCTCAGATGTGGCACAAGGTAGAAAGTATGGAGCACTAAGTGAGGATCGATCTCAATACTCAGTCGTAATTGATATAGCGAGATAAAATTGCTAACCATTACACTACATCGAAGTACCCCTTCAAGGTCACGGCCTAAAATGTGAGTCTCAGTTTCTCCAAGCCTTCTTTCCAGATTATGTATCCTAGATATTTCAACTGTCTGAATTACCTTCTCTTTTTCCGTGCGCCGCCCCTCCTCAGGACGTGAGCGATAATGGCCCCCCTTAACTTCATGTCCTTTGGAGGTTATCATACCAACTTCCTAATGGATTAAAACAGTGCTACTCGATGTGGTGGTCCGCATCAGTTAGCGGTACGCGGCCAGTGTCCAGGCCATGCTAAGGATCGAAAATCCTTTTAATCCACTGTACGATGTCTTAAGTGTTAGTATGGAGAATAAATTGTTAGAGCTGGTTGCTGACGAAGGATTGAAGAGGAGTTTCGAAACTATAACTTTACTTGGTTCATTTTGGATAAAGGTGAAAGCAGAATATCCCGAGCTTAGTGAAAGTGCTTTGAAAACTCTTCTCTCCTTTCCTTCAACATAACTCTGCCAAACTGGCTTCTCAACCATGACTGTTATATAGTATAGGTAATATATGGATATTTATTCTCTATTGGGCGTGGCACTGTCCTCTATTATACCACGACTGGATAAACTGACAAAGAATAAGCAAGCTCACTTTTCACACGAGTAAAGATTAAGGTTATATATATATATATATATATATATATATATATATATATATATATATATATATATATATATATATATATATATATATATATATATGTTTGATAGTCCCTCGGTTTCTACAGCTGAATCGAAATGGAAAGCTGAATATCAGCGAGTAGTTAAATCATTGAGGAATAATCATGATCTTATAATCTCCAGACCTGATAAAGGGGCTGGTGTTGTTATTTTAGATCGGGCAGATTATGTGGCTAAGATGTCTTCGATTTTAGAAGATACTTCAAAATTTACAAAGCTAGGATCTGCGGATACATGTGATGGAACTGCTTCAGGTGAAGTGAAATTTCAGAAATTACTCCTGAAGTTGGTAAAAACTGGGGTGCTTCCACAAAAAATTGCCAATAAAATTCGACCGTCTGGGTCGATTCGTCCCCGGTTGTATGGGCTTCCAAAACTCCACTAGGATGGTATACCATTAAGACCAATTTTGTCAATGGTTGGTTCGGCCCAGCACAAGGTAGCCAAATGGCTCTCATCGCTTTTGGAACCAGTGTTGCAGCGTTTCAGTGGATTTTGCATAAAGGATTCATTTTCCTTTGTTGACCACATTCAAAATTTGTCTTCTTCTGGCAAGTCCATGTGTTCTTTTGACGTCTGTTCCCTATATACTTGTGTCCCTCTTGTGGAAACTATTAATATTTGCTAGGTTTTACTTTATCGCAGTTCTGTCTCCACCGAGTATTCCTGAGTCTGTATTTGTAGAGTTGATGAAATTTGCCACGTCGTCTGTCGAATTCAGTTTTAATAATACCATGTTTCGACAGATTGACGGGGTTGCTATGGGTTCCCCTTTGGGTCCGGCACTTGCTAATATTTTTGTCGGCTTTCACGAAGAGAGAATACGTAGGAATGCACTTCGTCCTCAACTGTATTGTCGTTATGTTGATGATACTTTTTGTTTATGCAACAACGAAGTTGAGGCTGACCAGTTTCTCTCTTTTCTAAATGGTATCCATCCAGCACTGAGGTTTACTGTCGAGAAGGAATCCAATTTTCAATTGGCCTTCTTAGATGTATTAGTACATCGAACACCTACAATTTTTCTTACCTCGGTTTATCGGAAACCAACTTTTGCGGGGTTATATACGCGTTGTGATTCCTTTTGTCCTACAAAACGTAAGATAAACATTATTAGAAACCTACTTCATAGGACATTAATGATCTGTTCAGAGTCCTTCTTGAACGATGAAATCAATTTTGTAAAGAGGAAACCTTATGTGGTTTAGGGTATCCCCCTGATACTGTTCATTCGGTCATCCGCAACAAGATTGAGGAGTTCAGAAGGGTCAAACTCTGTACTGTTAAAAATTGCCCTGTTTATCTTAGATTGCCCTGGATTGGATCCAAGTGTGAAAGGATAATTAGACAGATTTCATCTAATGTTCGTAGTTATTTTTTCTCGGCTGAGGTTCGTATAGTTTTTCAAACCCGGCCTATGTTTTGTTCTGGGTGTAAGGATGTTCTCCCTCCCCATCATATTAACTCTATTATCTACAAATATATTTGTAGTTGCGCTGCCAACTACATAGGGAGAACGACTCAACGCCTAGATATAAGAATTAAACAACATGTTCCCACTAAGATCAGGAATCACACCATGTCGTTGAATGGATGTGTCCCGAATACCTATGGTTCCGCCATATGTGAGCACCTCTTAAATAACAGAGAGTGTGCGGCTAACTTTAGTGTGCACGGGTTCACTGTGTTGTCCCGGTCGCACTCTTCATTTCATCTCAAGGTGCTGGAGGCACTTTATATCGGGTCCCACAAGCCTTCCCTGTGTAAACAGAGTGAGTGTTTGCTGGGACTCGCTGTTATTTCTCTCTAGCTCCTTGTGCTCTTTTTTTTCTTTTTCCTCCCCATTTACTTTTCATTGCACATTTTCTAGTGTTTTTAATTTAAGTTAAATCTTCCGTGGAAGCGTGAAGAGCGGGAGCGAAACCGGTTGCTTCGCTTTTAATATGTCCAGCAATATTAAGCTTCACACTTTTATTTCTGTGATTAAATGTTGCACCTACAAAAATATCTTTAAATATATATATATATATATATATATATATATATATATATATATATATATATTGTCATAAATCTTTCAGGAGCATATATATTGTCATCCACAGACAGACTGTTTCGCTGTATCACAGCTCATCAGTGTGGCTAGACGTCCAGTTGCCTCTGGCTAGAATCGAAAACCGGCTGAATTCGCGTCAGTCGGAAATTTTACCCTGAAGTCGTTGGCGCACGGCAGAGAAGAAGGTGAATTTAAGCGTATTTATTTTTAGATAAACACACAGTGACTGAGAGAACTCGATTCGATTTACCGAAGAGTCTTGCATTATTAGCCGTAATAGTCACTGTTTACAAACCCACACATCCTCCCCAGAGAGCTCAACCGAAATAAATTTTTCAGGGGCATATATATTGTCATCAACAGACAGATGATTTTTATTACTTTTCATGTTTTGATATTGAATTATTTTTTGCAAAATAAATGAGAGATAAAAAATATACAACTTTTATTATATTCATGATATATATCGTTTCCGGTATAAATTAATATTGCCACAAAATATTACAGTCACGTGACACATTGAGAAAAACAATGCCAGTCAGCCATATTGGATATTTTGAAAAGCACTGGCCTAAAGAATACGACCAAACTGTTCTGAAAATTGTCAGATTGGAAAGCAAGATCAACTTTTGAGATATGTTCACGGTTCGTATGTGAAACTTCTTCTATGAACCTTATCCATACCCGACATAGATGATCATCGCTCTCCCTAACTTCCTATCCTCTGTAGCTCTTATTAACGTTTTTCATTTCACCATCCCTCCCAATCCTTGATTATTTACACAAGCTCATGAGGTGGGTTTAGCCGCCGTCTCCATATGTCCATCTTAACTTGAATATTCCCAGTGAGTGTCAAATTCTCCGAGCCCTCTATGTCCGAGATATTTCAGTTGTCTGAATTAACTCATTCTTCTTTTTCTATGCGCCGTGTCCCTTCAGATTGTGAGTGATAATGGCTCTCCATAGTTTTCTGTACCGCTTCCTAAATTTTGTCTTTTTGTTACCTCTCTTGAACCTTGTTCCGCCATCCATTTGCACAAACTCATTGTCTTCTATGTGCTGTGTCCCTTCAGGCTGTTGGTGATCATGCCTCTCCACAAACTCATATATTTTACAGTATGTTACCCCCTTTACAAGACCCGGGGGCCACTCGAGGTAGAGGGTTGCGTTAGGAGGCCATTTGTGTGTATAGAAGTGGAAGATAACGGTTAACCCCAGCCTTGAATAGGTTATGATTGTAATTATCGGGGGAACATCCTGTTAGTAGTCGGTTCCACGGGGTAGAGGTTCGCGGGAAGAAGCTGATCGATTGGAACTTACTTCTTACCGATGGGATACGAAGGAAATGTGGATGGTTGCCTGTTATGTAAGTGACATGGCGTGTTTTTTGTCGTGAGGGTTTGACTTGGTGGTACCAGAGAATCTAGTTCGACCGAGCACTTTGCGTGTTAGCTTGCCACATCTCGCCTGTGGGAGATTGGAGGGTAGAGAATAATTCAGGGCTCGGAAACGCTTTTGGACTCTATCAAGACTGGAGAGAGAGAGCATACGCCCAAATATGACAACAATACTCCATTGTTGACTCGATCTGGCTCTTGTAAAGGTAGAGGATAGCATGAGGTACTTACTGGAGCGGTACAGATATCTCACGTGACCCTTAGCAGCGTCTATCTTTTAGCCAAGCCTACCGTCCCCTATTCTGCCAATCATTGTCTTCCCTATCTCTTTTATTCTCAATATGCCCTGTGAGTGTTAAGTTTTCCGAGCCTTCCTTCCGTATTCAAGAAATTTCATCTGTCACTTTATGATTCTAAGTGTTAAGACTTACTCGCTCCGTCCATGGAGTTCACAGTATCCTTAAGTAGAATCACATCAATCTTGCTTCCTCTTCATCTGTGGTGAGAATGTCCAACATGGCGTACAAGAGGATCGATATCACATGGCAAATAAACACGCTTTGCTTCTACAGTATCTGTTTCTTAGAACTTTGTTTAAGTTTTGGAATTCATTTCTCGCTAATGAGATGCGCCTTCGGATTTCGGATTTTATAGAATTATTTTTGACAATGTATGACACGTCATCAGATTTACTATAAAATATACTGTTGGTAATTTTGATATAAAAATGTATTGTTGGTTATTTCACAATAAAAATGCATTGTTGGTAATTTTTGTAATAAAAATATATTGCTGGTATTTTTACTATAAAACTGTAATTTATTCTTTCAGTGTGTTCTGATTTTGCTTGGGTGCTCACTACTTGTCCATTGCTGGGACCTTAAAGGGTGCTACCAACCCGGGTCAGGGTTGACCTGTGAACAACAGCAATTAAGAGGTGGTTGCATCCTCCTCAAACTTTCCAGTCTCCCAGTCAGAGGCCTTGGTGCCGGATGTAGTTTATCGTCATACCCTGGTTGGCAAACGTCTTCGTTTCATTGGTTGAGAAATATATATTACTGATTTAGAAGAAATTCATTCGATGGAATTTTTAAAATTCTGTTTCATAAAGCATTTTCACCAATATTTCTCGAACTGGTCGAATTTTATGTGGGGTATCTGAGCCAGTAGGCTTGGCCAAAAATTCCCCGTAGACCCCGTATAAAAACGTATCAAAAACGGCGTCGGGTAGCTGTTTCCCGAGACAAGATTCTGCCCTTCGACATAGCCTCGTCTGGGGATCCTCTCTTCCCAGAGGCAGAGGGTTTGACCAGTACAGCTAGAGACGAATCTCCAACAGCAGACGTGTGGTACAGTGAGTGCTTCAGGGGTCGTCTCCGCTTTTGTAGAGTGTTTGATCGTTTGTTTCGCTGATCTAATTATCCGACTGACGCCGATGTTATGGTTAATGAGGTGTTAAGAAGATAATAAGTAGATGATACTTTTCAGGAGATTTAAGAAAAAATTTTATTTTATTATATTCCTTAAACTTTGCCTATTACTACAGAAGTAATAAAACAAAATGTCGGATTTACTTCCAAAACCATTCAATGCTGCCATAAAGGAATCTGTTTGGATAGTCGCTTCTTTGTGTCGATAATTTTGACTCGCCGTTGGCTTGTTTCGTGTTTCAATCTATCTATAGCGTTTCCTTGAGAAAACTTAGCACTCCTGTTTTGATGAAAGACAAGCAAAATTTGTTTACACGATTTAGAGATGCATAAATTATAACAAAATCAGGATTGCCATTAACCGATTCCTTCCAGGTTTTTTTTTTGTTTACTTGGAAAAATTCTACAAGTTAATCTAAGAGTTCATACAACGTCGACTTCTTCTAATTTTCATTTTATTTGTTCAACTGTAATCCACAAAATAAACTTGAACAAACTGCTAGGTGTAACCGTAAGTTCTATGCTAACAGTTTCTTCTATCGCACTTCTCGCCTGTGGAACTGTTTTCTGGCTTCTTGCTTTCCAGTAAACGTCGATTTTCAAAAATGTAAATGCATTGCTAATAGTTATATTCTGTTTATATTATCCCCGTTCTGTTATTATTATCTATTCTAACACTCAATAACCACTTGCGTCTTAGTGACATTATTCCCTTTCTTGGGGTGTAATGATTAAAATAAAACAAATATGGATACTGGTATTCAGGAATCTTTATTATGCTCTCAAAAGAGAAACGTTGTGGATGGATAATTTTAATAGGTTTTGTTTTTGTTATTCATAATAAATTCTTTACAAAACTTAAAAACACTGGCATCGAGTCCTTTTTTTGCTTAATTATTTTTGTAAGATTGTCGTATAAGATGGAGGCAAGGTGGAGTAATGGATAGCGGCTCGGATTGAGGAATCGGAGAGCCGAGTTCGAATTCCAGTCGAATCCATTATATTCACTTACCTGCTAATACCTTTGGGAAAGTTATGAATCCTCTTCTTCTTCTTCCCCTCCCCCCCAGCTATGAGTAAATAGCAGGGCAGGTTGGGTTCTATAACCTTGGAGCGCAGAAAGAAATGGTGACCTACTCCGGGGAAAAATCTGCCTCGAAAGCTACACGATCGCCTAAGCGTGTATGGCACATGAGTGAGTGTCATATAAGTGTACCGATATAATATTCTTTCTTTTTATGTATCATGTCCTTTCAGGACGTAGGCGATCATGGCCTTCCACTTCCCTCTATCCCTTGCAGCTCTCAACGAGTTCCTTCCGTCTGCTTCCTCCTCCAGACTACGTTCTCTCATCCACTTGCTTAAGTTCGCCAGGTATATCATGAGTTGTTTTCTCTTGTTTCTCTTTCCCTCTATTCGACTCGTGAGTATCAGATTCTCCAGGTTCTTTTTCCTCATTATATGTCCCAGAAAACTTTAGCTGCCTCTTCCTGATATTAAGTATAAGCCTCCTTCTTGTTTGCATCTTCTCCAAGACCTTATCGTTGCTCACACGCTCGGTCCATGATGTCCTTAGCATCCTTCTGTAGAACCACATCTCTGTCGCCGAGAGTCTCTTTTTCATCTTTGAGGAAATCGTCCAACATTCTCAACCAATTACGCCTGTCTCGATTGATCGAATTCGTAGCTGATTTACAAATGACCTACAATCTTTCTTTTAACTGAGGCAAGGAATGGCATGTTAATTTTAACGCCTCCAAAACGAAACTTCTCTATATTAATCATCCGAGAGATCCCCTTGGTTCTATGCTAACAGTTTCTTTTCTCGTACTTCTCGCTTGTGGAACTCTCTATTGGCGTCTTGCTTCCCAGTTAAATTTGATCCTCAAAAATTTAAATGCAACGTCAATCGCAATCTTCTGTTGTCTGTTGATCACACAAAACAGAGTTTGTTTTTCTTTAGACCACACACACACACGTATATATATATATAAATATAGCATAATGAGAAGCCACGTATACTTTCTTGATATGTATATAATATGGATAAAACAACTGAAAAGTTGCAAATTAAAAGAAAAAAAATTGAATGTTTTTTTGTGAAAGTATTTATTTATATGTTCATATATATATATATATTTGATATTTCTCATACACACACAGAAAAAAAAAGAGAAATACTGGATTTTAAAATTAGACACATATAAACTAGGGTTAAACAAAGACTTGGGTATTTTAAATCTGTATAAATATTTCAATAGTTAAAAAATTTCTTTAGATATAGTTAAAAAACCTTTTTAAACAACATCTAAAATATTTACGTTAGAAATATTCAAACACAGTTGCATTCCACATCACGTGACGTCCGCGTCTCATTTCTGAGGAAAGATCGAGGCGATCTGAAATATCAAATATATATATATATATAAACATATAAATAAATACTTTCACAAAAAACATTCAATTTTTTCTTTTAATTTGCAACTTTTCAGTTGTTTTATCCATATTATATATATATATATATATATATATATATATATATATATATATATATATATATATATATATATATATAATTAAAATAAATCCGAAAGAGCCAGGAAAACCTTCCTAGGTTTCACTTAAACGGTCTTCAGGGTAAGCTGGCTAAAAAGGAAATGACAAAACAGTATTTATTGATAAAACCATTAAAAACAAATAAGCATAAAACCACATGACAGAAGAAAAAAAAAACAAAGCCTCTATTCCAATAACCAGGACTTAAAGCACTGGACGATTTATTTCGCCCTGTTCGGGTGTTTTCAGTTCTTTCTTTTTTTATTTCCAATTCCTTAGTATTTAACTTTATTTTCAAAAGGACAGTGCTCCATACAGAAGTGAAGGAATCATATTTTTTTAAAATAAAAATATTATTATAATATAAGCTCTACTTCTGTATGGAGCACTGTCCTTTTGAAAATAAAGCTAAATACTAAGGAACACCGGATTATCTACCTAACGTGTTCTTTCCTATTTCACTGCACACCTGCATACATACATACATATATATATATATATATATATATATATAATTCGCTCTGATGCTACCTGGATTTTACTAAAACCAAAATAATTTCCATGCCTAATTAACCCGGATATAAGAGAGTTGTCAGGACCGGATAATAAGTCTCTTTTATCCGGGTTTATCTTATATCCGGGTTTGGTCTATTATACATACATTAACAGAGGCTCTAATTTGGGACCAGAGAAATTCAGGGTTTCTCTTATATCCGGGTCTCTTATATCCCGGTTACACTGTACATACTTAAATTAAAGTTTGCAAAAACTTTTGAGTCGGTATTATTTCCTTAATTAATAAAAAAAAAGTCTCGAATAAAGCTATTTTTTGTCATTTATTCTAAGGTGTAATGTTTGGGTATTGGGCGAGCAGTAAGGAATTAAAATATTCAACATTTGTCTATAAAAGCATATTTTATTAGAGAAAATGCAAAATATCAGGATTTGCAAACTCTTTTGAGTCGCAATGTAGTTATCTCCTTTCAGCAGGTGACGCTACGAGTAATATTATTGCCAGAATAGGCTTTACACTCGACTTCAGACCAGACAAGCAAGGAAGTCATTTACTGAATTGAACTGGGCTTAGTCCAGACCACCAAATAGAGAAGCACGTGACCTCACACTTTCACCGGTTTTGCCAGCGTATAAAAGTTTTGTAATACACGCGGTTATAAAAAGAACTTCCCCAGACAATTAATTTGGGTAATTTCAAACAGTGTGTACATGTAGAAAGGGCGACGTTCAAATAGGGGGGCACCGGGCCCACATACTTACACTGGAAATAGATTCATTGCCAATTCATTATTTGTTTTTGCATTGATGTTCACCGTGTACAAGACTCAAGAGCCACTCGATTTAGAGGCTTACAAATTAAGAGGTACAGCTTATGGGGATACAAGTATACCTCACCCTATGTCGCTAATTGGTTCCAGAGGTCACGACTTAGGTCGAAAAACTACTTAAGTCGAAATAACCACACTATAAACGGCAAATAAGTATCTCCCATTGTTTATTACAGTATTTATAATATGTACATACAGTATTCTGAATAAAATAAGTAATTTCCACCTTATCTTCCAGCGATATAGACTTACGCTTAGCATTAGCACTAGCACTGGGACTTTTCTTCGGAGCCATGAGCAAAAATGTATTCTAAATCATGATGTAAACAAGTCTTAATGCAAAATCGGTATTGGGGCGGAAAACAACGCACGAGTGGCGCCTGTCGACAGGAATTTGAAATAAGAACATTTGCTGAACATACTTTATTATACTAATTTTTGTTGTTTTCGATGATTTTATTAAATATATATATATATATATATATATAGTATACATAATATTTTTCAAATTCATTTAAATATAACTTTATATGTGTTCATTGATATTTTTGTATTTTGATGTTTCTAATATTTTTAACGGCCGACGTAAACTCGAGTAAAACGACATAAACGAGTTTCATTTTTTCATATAATATTAAAGAAAAATCCGACGTATTTTCGAAAATGACGTAACTCAAAACGACTTAAATCGAGGTATCACTGTTTGTGGGGAAAATAATGGTTGAACCTAGACCTGAACAGGCTAACATAGTAGCGATCGGAGAAGCATCTTCTCGGGAGACGGTGCCACAAAGCAGAGATTCGTGGGAAGAAGCTGCTCGTGTGGAACTTACATCTCCCCAATGGAATACATAGGTTAGTTTGAGACAATTTGAGTTGAATGGCGGGTCTAACCCTTTCAAGGTTAGAACTGATGGTATTAAGGAATGTCGTTCGTCTGAACACTTTCCATGGAAATAACGATGGGGCAAAGAGAGCCGAATAAAATTAAAGATTCAAGTCTGTAAGTGTTGGCATTCAAATTAAAGATTCAGGACTGTAAGTGTTGTCATTAAAATTAAAAATTCAAGAGTGTAAGTGTAGTCATTAAAATTAAAGATTCAAGTTTGTAAGTGTTGTCATTAAAATTAAAGATACAAGACTGTAAGTGTAGTCATTAAAATTAAAGATTCAAGTCTGTAAGTGTTGTCATTAAAATTAAAAATTCAAGAGTGTAAGTGTAGTCATTAAAATTAAAGATACAAGTCTCTAAGTGTTGTCATTAATCAACACACCCAATTCACTCCATAGATGGCAGTGTTTTTATCATGACCAAAATTAAAGATTCAAGACTGTAAGTGTAGTCATTAAAATTAAAGATTCAAGTTTGTAAGTGTTGTCATTAAAATTAAAGATACAAGACTGTAAGTGTAGTCATTAAAATTAAAGATTCAAGTCTGTAAGTGTTGTCATTAATCAACACACCCAATTCACTCCATAGATGGCAGTGTTTTTATCATGACCCAACAGATCCAACATGAATCCGACTCCTTGAAAGAGCAAAATGAAAACATAGCAGGTAAAATAACATTTAAAGATTAACATAAGAGAATCTTCTAATGATAGGACTTCAGAAATTAAGACTTGACTTTTTAACAGTTATAACTAACTTTTGCCCTTTTTACACAAGCCTAAAACCGGAACTCTGTCTACCTTTTAAATTACTAGTAAAGCGGACATATGTTTACTTTTTTATTCAAGTGTAAGTTGGACATCTGGCTATTTTTTTTACTCAAGTGTAACAAAGGAAGGAAACTGAAACACTGAAATCCGAAGGCTTATTGGGATAGCGAAAGATATCTTCCACAAGCTAAGCAAAGCATTAAAAAACAGAAAAATACCATTAGAAACAAAGATAAGAATACTGATCTATTAGGAATATCAGATCTCCTAAATATAGCACTGAATACTGGACAATCTCCTCAAAGTTAAAGAAGAAACTTGCAGTACGTGAAATTTTGCCCTAGCATAGAACTTACGTTTACGTCAATTTCAACAGTAAAATACTGAGACCTAACTGTCAATCGAGCACTGCGCTTAAATTCGTAAAGTTAAGTTACTAAAGTACTTCACCGTATTTTGTCATTTATTTCTAAATACATAGCAGAAGGACCAAAACAGATGTGACGGCAATATTCAAGATAGAGAGATAGGACAGAATAGAGGAGATAGGAGAGAATAGAGGAGATAGATAGAATAGAGGAGATAGATAGAATAGAGGAGATAGATAGAGTAGATAGATAGATAGATAGAGTAGATAGATAGATAGATAATGAATTGAATATGAGATAGATAGATAGATAGATAGATAGATAGATAGATAGATAGATAGATAGATAGATAGAAATTCACAGACAAAGGCAGATATGAACAAAGAAAGAAAGAATTTATGACTGTCATTTTTGGCTCATTCCACTGATGTGCTTTCAAGCTGAACTAAAATGCCCGCGCAACTCATGACTCCTGACTTGAGTTCACCTATGCTGTGTCATTCAATGACTTGGCAGATGGATCAAACATGTTACTTTGATGCAAACCTTGGGTGCTTGCAATACGGAGTAAGGACAGAAAATATATAGGCTATTGGGTTCAGTACATTTGAGAAGCCTTGGACCTTGACGGAATGTTTTAAGCATTGGACGAACAGATAGGCTTGAGAAGGGATCAAGAATGAGCGAGTGATGAAGGAATTGCTTTTTAAATGAGTTGAGAGGGAACAGAATATAGAGATGATTGCAAAAGGAAATTAATCTTCTATGTGCTGTATCCTTTAGGACGTTGATGATCATGGCCCTCCACAATTTCTTGTCTCTTATAGCTCTTAATTTCTCGATTTTTGCCATTCCTCTCATACTCTGCTCCGCCGCCCATTCACACAAGCAAGCCAGGTAGGTTGTGCGTTACTTTCCTCTGTCTCTCTTACTTTCAATCTGGCCAGTGAGTATCAAATATCCCAAGCCCTCTTTCCTCATTATGTTAACTGTCATTTCTGTTGTCATTGTCTCTAGGACTTCGACGTTGCTCGCATATTCAGTCGACGGTATTCTCAGCATCCTTCTGTAGAACCACATTTCTATTACTGATATCATGCAGACACTGGAAATAATTTTGGAGAAAAAGTGAATGATCAAGATGAGATAATATCTTCTCGTAAATAAAAATAATGTCGGATATCAGTTCTGCTTATTAAGTAATAGATTATTTCTCATCATTTCACCCCAAATAAGACAACAAAGCTACTAAGTTACATGGGGTTACTATCGTCAAAATGGACTGTAGGGTTCCTAAGTATCCAAGCTTAAAAACTGAGCATTTTGAAAAATCACATTGCGTGAAACAATCTGTTAATGATTAAATAATAAAAAAGTTTATATATATATATATATATATATATATATATATATATATATATATATATATATATATATATATATATATATATGTATATATAACCTTATATATATATGTAATATTGGCTCCTGAAAAATTAATTTCGGTTGAGCTCTGTGGGTGTGATGCGTGCGTTTGTAAACAGTGAGTATTAAAGCTAATATAGCATGACTCTTCGGCAGAATTGAGTCATTGTCAGTCACTGTGTGTTTGTCTAAATCTAAAAATTCACCTTTATCTCTGCCGTGCTAGAGGCAACCGGACGTTTAGCCACTCTGATGAGCTGCAAAACAGTCTGTCTGTTGATGACAAATATATATATATATATATATATATATATATATATATATATATATATATATATATATATATATATATCAAAGGTTAATGGTCAGAGTTTTATCAGATTCCCCGCTTTTTATTACACCCAACGTCGTGCGTTTGATGATTTATTTTTTTTAAATAATATAGCGTCCATTGTTATTTTTTAAAATAAAGCGTTAAGAGGCCATTTGATAAAATCGCCTAGTAAGGTTCAAAACAAGGTGGAGGGTCAACTGACCTCCTGATTTTTAAAGTATATATATATATATATATATATATATATATATATATATATATATATATATATATATATATATATATATATATATATATATATACAAATCGTGTTGACAGCCATCATATATATTTAGTGCTTACTCGTATTTGAGTAGACGTTCCGCTTTTTATTTATTTTCGCCTACCGTCTGAATATTCCAGAAATCTTTATTAGAGAAAAATATGCTCTCCATGGCACGTCAGGTCCAATAAAAGGCAGCGTTCAGCTGCCTTTTATTGGACCTGACGTGCTTTGACCTCCCGTCTACTGAGAAATCAAGTGGCTCGTGAGATGTCTCCTTGAAATGTCTCACCCTTGAGTGTCTGGGGGCGGGGTAAGGATTGACTCCAAAGAAAGACGTTTGAATTTTAGCGGCAAGATGTTTCATTGGTTGTTGTTAACCAATGAGAATGTTGTGTTTAACGCCGTAGATTTTAGTGTCTGTTGCTATGCTGAAATTATGCTGATTGAAAGATGAATAAGGAAACGACAGCGAATGTTAGATGATTTCCTCAAAGATGAAGAAGAGACTCGAAGCGACCGAGATGTGGTTCTACCGGAGGATGCTAAGGATATCATGGACCGTGCGTGTGAGCAACGATGAGGTCTTAGAAAGGTTGCAAACAATGAGAAGGCTTGTACTTAACATCAGGAAGAGGCAGCTGAAGTTTCTAGGATAAATTATGAAGAAGAAGGTCCTGGAGAATCTGATACTCACGCGTCGAATAGAGGGAAAGAGAGACACGGGAAAGCAGCACGTGACATATCTGGGGAGTTTGAGCAGGTGGATGACAGAGCGTGGTCTGGGGGAGGAAACAGAGGGAAGGGGCTTGTTGAAAGCGGCAAGGGATATATGGAGGTGGAGAGCCATGATCGCCTACGTCCTGAAAGGACATGGCACATAAAAAGAAAGTGTAAACACATTCTTCAGCCCTTCCATAGGTCAGAATCGAAAAATATTCGGGATTTATCCCATTCGAAGAAGGTCCTGTTCGTAGCATCGTTCCAGTGTAAAATCGATCCCCGACTTGGGAATACAAGTGGCTGTAAGCTTGGATGTGCGGATAGTGTGATGGGTAACGGCGTGGTATGAGAAATTGGAAGACCGAGTTCGAATTCTAGTCGGGTTCGTTATATTCACATACGCCTAAATACTCCGGGGTAAAGAATGAATTCATTTTTCTCCCACCACTACCAGGTATAAGGTAAATAGCAGGACAGATTGAGTCCTATAGCCTTGGTTGGCAACCAGTCTAACGGCAGCCCACTGCGTGGATTCTCCTGATGTCAATCATGAACCGAAAAGAGACGCAATAACCCAAATGTGCATCACGCATGGTAACTAAGGAAAAATATTGAAATGTAGAAATTATGGGGGATCAATTTATTAGTTTATGACAATATCAAAGCGATCCTCCACTTTATGTCCAGTAGAATTGTATATGTATAATTCAATCATGAATCGGCTTAACACCGGTTCTCGTACAACCTCTGAAGTTAAGCAACGTCGCCCCTGGTCAGTATCTAGCGTGCATCAAGCGTGCATCAAACGTGACCCCTCAGAAAGGGATAAATGACAATGATATTAATAATATATTCATAGATTATCTTTAGATGTGGGGATAAAGGAGTAAAAGTATGTCAAAAAACGAAAATACTTTTGATATTTCTTAATATATAATAAAAATAACATCAATAATATATTGGACTCATAGATGCCTTTAAATGTGTACAGTAAATAAGCTTTGGGGTAAAGTATTTTGAAAGCGAAAACAATTTTGTTAAATAATAATAATAATAATAATAATAATAATAATAATAACAACAAGAAAAAGAAGAATATGTGTAAGCCCAAAATGAAGATACTTTGATAAATATCCAGAAACAATTGATCATCTTGTATCAGGTTGTGCGGTGGTATTGGCGCCCACTGAATATAAAACACGACACGACAGAGTGGGCCAATATCTACACTGGAAAATCTGCAACACTTACGGAAAGGAAACTGCAAAAAATTGGTATGAACACCACCCAGACCCGGTTGCGCAGATAGGACCTGTAAAACTTTTATGGGACTTTACAATACCCACAAGCAGAACAATCAAAACTAATTGCCCTGACATCGTGATTAGAGACCGCAAAGACAAGATGTGTCTCCTTATTGACCTGGCAGTCCCTACAGACTCTAATGCGTCTTTGAAGATCTTCAAAAAAAGATACAAGGACCTTGAAACTGAAATCTCAAAATTGTAGCGCATGAGGACATTAACAATCTGTGTTGTAGTTGGATTTTTTTCATAACTGCTCAGTAAAAAATGTCATGATGCCGGAAAGAAATGAATATACACCAAAAACCAAAGGAAATAATAATAATAATAATAATAATAATAATAATAATATGGGACCTTACAATACACAAAGATGGAATAATCAAAGCTAATCGTTAAGACGTGAACTGAATGTACTTTCTTATTGACATGTCAGTCTCTGCAAACGTCCAAAGTATGACGATAAAGTACATCCGGGAGCAGGGCCTCTTATCAAGAGGTTTTGAAGAGCATGGAACCACCTCTTAATTTCTGTTGTTCCCCGGTCCACCCTGAAACGAAGTGGCAGCACCTATTAGGACCCCAGCTATGGGCAAATAGTTAAGCCCCAAACTGGAGTCAAAATATTATGAAAGTGTAAAAATAGGTTTTTATAGTAAAAATACAGTAATAGATTTTTTTTTAAATTAGGGAAGCTCTGCCAAAAAGTATAAACTAAACAAGAATATCAATAAAATCAATCTCTCTACCAAATTTAAAAGGAATATCCGAGTTGGCCACTCGTCTAGATCCTTTTGTACTAAAGAGGGTGACCCCGAGGGTTCCGTCCTTAGTACTACTCTATTTTTAATTTTCATTAATGACCTTCCTGATGACATCAGCTCTCAAATTGGTGCCCATGATGTTGATGACACAATAATTTACTTCTTCCTCGATAGTAAGGTGTTGTAACCTAGAAAATGTTACTGAATGAAAAATAACCAAAACGGAGATTGGAAATGTAATGGTAATCTTTATGACATAACAAAATACAATACTCGCCAGCGACGTGAAGTAGGTAAACCACTGCTAGTGGTGGACTACTTAGACAGCATATTACCCCCACTTACAATAGTATCCAACGTATCTATGAGGATTCGAGCATACTCATTAGTGTTCATAGGTACCGCATATAGCATAAGGCTTATCAGTTAACTTAGGCAAAGGATGTCTTGTTAATTTTAACGCTTCAAAAACTAAACATTTCTCCATTAATCATCTGAGAGATCCCTCTCTGGCTGATGCTATCCTCCAGGAAAGTAACTCGTTGCGCCTTCTTGGGCTAACGTTCTCAGCTGTCATTATGTGAAAAGACTATATTGAATCCATTGCTACGTCAGTTGAGAAAGTTGGTTCACAATGTCGAGCGTGATCATTTTTTTTCTCCAAAATCTATTTTACATATCTATAAGTCTACCATTCTTCAATCAGTGGGCCTCTACCAAAAAATATGAACCAAATAAGAATGTTAAAAAAAACAACTTCTCTACCAACCGTATTTCTGAAAAGAACACATCAATGAAACCAGACTCTCAGCAAAAACCCTCTTTGCAAAATTACGTCAATAAAACTTGATATGCAAAGGGATCTCTTATAAAGAGTACATATTCTATTAAAAATAAAATCTTGTCGGCATTAAATAACCCATTGAGGTTGATATGCCGTCAAGCAAAACAAGCCAAACCAAACCAGTCCCTGCAGATTGTAATGTATCTTTGAACATCTTTAAAACAAATTATCAAAATACAAGGATCTTTAAATGGAAAACTCAAAACTATGGTACACGAGGATCTCAATAATTCCAGTAGTTTTTCGAGCTAATTCTGATTGGAAATAATTCAGATAGATTCATTGATGGGATTCCTGGTAGCCCACGCCTTAAAGAGATGGTTCCGATAGATTCCTGGTATCCTATCCCTTAAAGAAATACAAAACATTGTACCCACATGTACAGCACACATATTGCGAAGATCTTTATGTATGTAAAATGTGTGTGATATTAGGTTTTCTTTTTCTTTTTTTTTTTTTTTTTTTTTACAAAAATGATCAGGGGAAAATGTCAGGAAGACATTTCTGACCTTAGATCTCTGGTTGGGATCCAGAAGGAAATGTGTATGAAACAGAAAACAAAAGAAAAAAAAATAATAATAAACAAAATGATTCACGTAACTCGTCCAGTATTTTCCAACACTTAGCGTGATTTAAGAAAAGAAAAAGTAACGAAAGATACAGTTTAACAATGTGTAACATTATTTCGACAGTATACAAGTATAAAAATCTACAAAAAATTATATGTTTTTGTATAATAATAATAATAATAATAATAATAACTAGTTATAATCCGTGAAAATTTCACGATTTTCCTATTTGAATTTTGTGATTAATCTTAATTTTTCAGTTAATGATTAAATAAACTCATGGCGAGTTCTACGACAATAAAATATCCGTAGAAATTCCTCTATCCCTTCCTTAAATATTTGAGCTTAACAAATTTAACAAAATATTGCAATAACAACCATGCATATGAATAATGGTCGTTATTTTTAGGAAATAAGGAGGAAATTTGAAATTGGCAACTTTTTCCCTTTCACTAAAAGAGCCGTTCAAAACTTCTATCTTCCCTTCTGTCTTTCATTTTCTGACTGAAACCAAGTAGCGTCTTTGATATGTCTTTTGAATTCTCACCCGATCAAAACGGAAGAGTCCATTATTTATGAGGTGTTAGCAGATGATTTAAAAGACTTCTTTCTTTTTTCCACTGAAACTAAGTAGCGTTTCTTATATGTCTTTTGTCTTTTCACGCAATCAAAAAGGAATAATCCATTATTTATCAGGTATTAGCAGGTATAACGGTCAAGGGAACTAAATAACTAATGAATGGAGAGACAAGCACTCTTATATAATAATAATAATAATAATAATAATAATAATAATAATAATAATTGTTCTGACAAGTACAGCCCACACTTTACGAAGGGCTTTATCTATGTAATTTTTTTTTTTTTTTTGCAGTGGAAAGTGTCATGATGCCATTTCTAACCTTAGGTCCCTGGGCGGGACCTGGAAAGAAATGTGTAAACGCCAGATATCAAAGGAAATAAAAATAATAATAATAATAATAATAATAATAATAATAATAATAATAATAATAATGCGTCGATAAGTAAATCAAATAGGCTTTGGATTTATTGTCTAAAAAATTAGACGAAATTACTTATGATACACCATATTTTTTTATATTTATCTCTATACACTGGGTCGATAAAGTCTTTGATTGCAATCAGTACGAAAACGGAAATAAAGAAATAACAACCAACGAGACTTGCACCTGAACTTCGCTTGAGACTCAAACTAAAGTGCGTTCCAGTAACTTGGACCGATTTTAAATGTGAATTAAGTTTTAGCGTCTAATGATTTTTTTCTTTTCCTTTCAGATTTAACAACTTAAGTCTTTGGTGATTTCAACCATGGAAAGATTAACAATCAAACAACGTGTTAAAGTTATCGAAGCCTATTACGAAAATGGACGTTCAAACAGAATTTGAATGAGAAGTTCCCAGGTCGCATCATCTCTCGAAATAAGCGAAGTCAATTGGCCACCACGATCGTGCGACTAGATGCCTTTAGATTTCTTTCTTTGGGGTCATCTCAAAAGTAAGGTCTATGCCAATAACGATTCAACAGCTGAAGGATGAGATAATACGGCATATTGGTGAGATCGGGAAGCAACTATGCAGAGACGTCATCAAAACTTTTGACCATCGAGTGAAGGTTTGCCGCCGAAGCCTTGACGGACATTTGGGCGATATTATTTTTCACACATAATTGCCATAACTTAAATAACGTGATCCAATAGAGAAATAAATAAATTTTCACCCATAACACTGATTTATTTACTGCTGACTTTCATCCGTCTTAATGAAACACCCTTATATATAATCCTTCTTAATGAAACACCCTTTATTCGAGCGTTCTCAGAAATCCTTTAATGCCAAGCATTATAATTTTGCGTGACGTAAATGTTTATTAGAGAAACAAATCACATTTAGATATATTGAGGCTCAAAGAGGTGTAGCAATATATATGTGCGTGTCTGTGTGTCTGTGTGTGCTAAAATCATTTCCCTTTCAGACATATTGTTTTATAGAGAATTAAGCAACATTAAACAGTTATCGACAATAATTTCCCAAAACGCGTTGTTGATGAAGAAATAAAATTAGCTTTAAGTAAATTTAGAAAAAAATAATATAAGTAACCAATTTAATATAAGCAAAAATAAAGACTGTTAAATTGTTTTATTGTAAACAGATGCCACGTAATTCTAAACGAGGTGAAACGTCTATTAAGATTATAATTTGCTGGTATATAAAAGTTATAGATCCTAACAAATACCTTAGATTTATGATCTATTATAATAATAAAAAATCAAAACGTGCAATCTAATACTTAGAAATAAATTTAACCTATGTAAAAAATAATGTTGTTTATGAATTCTTATCTCATTTGGGAGATTGTATCTCCAACACTAACAATAACAAGCAACATTAAATACTTACATTGACCACACATGCACTACACTTTCTTGTAGGTTAACTTGTCATCGGTCAAAATTTAGTGCAATTCAGGCACATATAGATGAACATATAATAAATAAACAAAATAATATTAATATCAGACAAATTTTAGCAAATCACACCGAAATGTTATACAGGACAAAGTACAAAAAAAGACTCTAAATTCTAGATGCTGCTGCAATAAAAGAGAAGCAGTCAACATTAAAGAAGGGCCCTTCATAGGGGGCCGTAATTTGAAAGGTGTCGAAAATAAGGTCCCTTCATAGGGGGCCATAATTTGAAATGTGTCTAAAATAAGGGCACTTCATAGGGGGGGTGTAATTTGAAATGGGTTTAAAATAACATAAAGACACAGACACACATAAAAATTTCAGTTTGACAGTTTACAGGATGTCCCCGTGAGTGACTTAAAATTGGTTCCATAAAGCGTGAGGACGCCTGAATTTACGTAGCTGCACACAGGACAAAAAAAAAACGAATATATATATATATATATATATATATATATATATATATATATATTGTCATCCACAGACAGACTGTTTCGCTGTACCACAGCTCATCAGTGTGGCTAGACGTCCGGTTGCCTCTGGCTAGAATCGAAAACCGGCTGAATTCGCGTCAGTCGGAAATTTTACCCTGAAGCCGTTGGCGCACGACAGAGAAGTAGGTGCATTTAAGCGTATTTGTTTTTAGATAAACACGCAGTGACTGAGAGAACTCGATTCGATTTACCGAAGAGGCTTGCGAAGAGTATTCCAATATATATATATTGGAATAATATATATATATATATATATATATATATATATATATATTCAGAAACATGGACAACATACAGACGTCATATTACCACCCTTGAAAGATTACATCAAAAGTTCCTCAGAAGAATCGTGAATATCTCTTTTGTACCTGTTACATAAATTCTGGAGAAAAGCTAATATCCCCAGTACTGAGAAGCTAATCATTCTCAATCAACTGCGCTGGGCAGGTCACTTGGCGCGCATGGATTGCTAAAGGTTTCCTAAACGTGCCTTTTATGGTGAACTATCTGCAGGCAAGTGTCCCAGACACAAACTTAGAAAGCGCTTTAAAGATTTCATCAAAACCAATTTCAAAGCTCTTGGAATATCATTTGATACGTGGGAACTGGGGTTTTGAATGTCTACCTACGTGGAGAACGACTGTCCACCAAGATTGTAACCAGTTTGAAAAGGACATGGTGGAACAAGCTAGGGTTAAGCGCAATCTTCGTAAAGGTAATCTTGAAGTGCTACCTTCCACCCTAACCTTACAACATGTATATAGATCATATGGTAATGTTTGTCTTTCAAGGGCATGTCTTCAAAGTAACCTTAGGTCTCATCAGGCTCGATCCATTGAAATAAGACGGCAATCAATCCTTGTGCATTCTTGTACACTCTGCCATAAAGTATGCAAGTCAGCTTCTGCATTAACAAGACAGATGAAAATTCATGTTGATACTATGCGTGTTGCTCTTAGGGATTTCCCTTTCAGGTGCAACATTTGAGCAAAAGCTTGTAAAAGTAAGGTTGGTATAAAAAGTCATCTGCTGTCTCATGAACGCTGAATCTGAAAGTTATATAACAAAAAACAAAAAAAAACAAAAACAAAAGAAATTTGTTGTTGGGATGTTCTTCATCTGTCAAGAAGTAACAATCACTATATAAGGACACACACACACATACATACACACATAAAAATTTCAGTTTGACCGTTTAAATGATGTCACCGTGACTTAAAATTATCTCCATAAAATGTGAGGACGCCTGAATTAAAATCCATTTACGGACCTGCACACAGAACAATCCTTAAAAACGAATAACATTTACCGGCCTGTATTTCCGAGAAATTTTCATAGAAAATATTCGTCCGGCGGTAAATGTTATTAATACTGTTTATTATAAAACAGAGCATTTACTTAAATATTTGTATCTATAAAAAAAATGTCTTAAAATAATTGTTGGACTTTGTCCATTTCATAATGTGTGACGTCATTTGTTTATATTTGGATACGCTTTGAGCAGATATGAATGTACGCGAGAGATTCATGGAAAATTGTAGTTTAAATACAGTAAAATCGACCTTGCTAACAGAACGATCCTCCATGGCTCAGTCGGTTAAGGCACGTCAGGCAATATGACTGTTCCGTATAGGATACAGCTTCAATTCCTGTCGGAGGACGAATATTTTCTATGAAAATTTCTCGGACATTCAGGCCGGTAAATGTTGTTTAATACTGTTTAGTATAAAACAGAGCATTTACTTAAATACTTGTATCTATAAAAAGAATGTATAAACATAAAAATGTCTTAAAAATAATTGCCGGACTTTGTCCATTTCATAATGTGTGACGTCATTTGTTTACATTTGATACGCCATGAGCAGATATGAATGTACGTGAAAGATTCATGGAAGATTGAAGTTTATTTCATAATATATATATACAGTGTAACCCGGATATAAGAAACCCTGATATAACAGAAACTCGGATATAAGAGAGATTTTCTCTGGTCCCAAATTAGAGTCTGTGTTAATGTATATATAATAGACCAAACCCGGATATAAGAGAAACCCGGATATAAGA
>OZ038500.1:22292108-22382108 GCA_964036315.1 Acanthosepion esculentum | reverse complement strand
AGTGTAGCGTCAATCGTCATCTCCAGTTGCCTTGATCTATCCACTTCCTGACATCTTCCATTCCTATCTGCTCTCGCTCTATATCTCCCGTAACCTCCCCACCTCGATCGGCCCTCCGTCCTTCTTTCTCCACAACCCTTCCTTCACCACTCCTATCTGCTCTTCCTCCAACCCTTCTGTAACCCCTTGCGTGATAGTGGCCACCGGCCTTGCTCGGGGTGATACGCTTAAAAAAAAAAAAAAAAAAAAAATATAATACAACATATATATATATAATACCACATATATATAATACAACATATATATACTATCTTTAAACTTAAATCTTCCATGAATCTCTTCTATTCATATCTGCTCTAGCGTATCAAATGTAAACAAATGACGTCATATATTTTTGAACTGGACAAAGTCCGACAATTTATTTAAAGACATTTATGATATGTTTAACGTTCTTTTTTATAGATACAAGTATTTTCTATGAAAATTTCTCGGACATTCAGGCCAGTAAATGTTATTTAATACTGTTTATTATAAAACTGAGCATTTGCTTAAATACTTGTATCTATAAAAAGAACGTTAAACATATCATAAATGTCTTTAAATAAATTGTCGGACTTTGTCCAATTCAAAGATATATGACGTCATTTGTTTGCATTTGATACGCTAGAGCAGATATGAATAGAAGAGATTCATGGAAGATTTAAGTTTAAAGATAGTAAAATCGACCTTGCTAACCAGACGCTTCTCTGTGGCCGAACGGTTAAGGCACGTCACGCGAAATGACGGTTCAACATATATATAATATATATATATATATAATACAACAAATTACCATTTCGATAAACAGGTCAAATTCTGTGTCTATTTTTCGACGGCTTTCAAAGTTAAATTTCTAAATCCGACACGCACATAGTCTTTACACCGGGATTGAATAAGACGGATGTACTTACGGTCCTCAGCTGAAATATATCTATATCCCCGCCAATATGAAGTAATTTTGTATTTGTTGTGTAATTTATATGGTCTGTTATAATAAATACATTAAGCTGTTTTTTGTGGATCAGTTTTAATATTTTATATGACTAGGATCCACTTGAATTATATACCAACGGATTTATTACCTGTACTATATATATATATATATATATATATATATATATACACACACACACATTTATTTGTATGTGTGCATCAGTGTGTGTGTGTGTGTGTGTGTGTGTGTTTGCGTGTGTATGTGAGAATCGTGATGTGTATTTCTCCTTTTTTTGCTAAAATATTTTTTAAATAATAGGAAACTTGCTCGTTATCTTTCTTTCTCGTGGTGGCACAGAATTGGATATAGCCGCGGAGCACAGGTCTCGGTTGAGATGACTTGTACAACCGCATCGGAGAGGGTTTGGCCGTTTCCCTCATTACTGATCAGCAGGAGCCAATACGCATCCGTTGTACCATGTGATAGTGTTAGCATTGGCGTGGAAATTCAGAGAAAGCCGAGTTAAAATGGCGTTATTTCCCACGGTGAGGACTTTTCGCAGCGATGGGCGACCTTTTCACATCGATTGGAAATGAGAAGAGCAAGAGGGAAGAGAAAGCTCTTCCCCAAAATGGAATAGTGACCAGTTGGATTGTTGTTTTGTTGGTCAGATGGTTGGCTGATTCTGTTGGTATCTGCTTCGATGGCTGACTACTTCAATAAACATGACCGTTAGCTGTTGGAGATAGATAGATAGATAGATAGATAGATAGATAGATAGATAGATAGATAGATAGATAGATAGATAGATATATAAAAACAGACTGACATAGGTAAGAAAAGAAAGAAAGAAAATGTACAGTCTGAGATAGATAGATAGATAGATAGATAGATAGATAGATAGATAGATAGATAGATAGATAGATAGATAGATAAAAACAGACTGACATAAGTAAGAAAAGAAAGAAAGAAAATGTACAGTCTGAGATAGATAGATAGATAGATAAATAGATAGATAGATAGATAGATAGATAGATAGATAGATAGATAGATAGATAGATAGATAAAAACAGACTGACATAGGTAAGAAAAGAAAGAAAGAAAATGTACAGTCTGAGATAGATAGATAGATAGATAGATAGATAGATAGATAGATAGATAGATAGATAGATAAAAACAGACTGACATAGGTAAGAAAAGAAAGAAAGAAAATGTACAGTCTGAGATAGATAGATAGATAGATAGATAGATAGATAGATAGATAGATAGATAGATAGATAGATAAGAACATAATGATACCGGTAAAGAAAGATACAACATTTAAGGTCTAATAGAAAGGATTTATTTACATAGAAAAGAAAAAGAATTAAAATATTTGAAATAGAGTTATACAAAGAAAATATTTGTGACTAAAATAAGTGACTACTTCAGTTAATTTTCATTGTTTCAAACGGACACACACACAAACATTTAGCACTATATATTAGATATGCCTGGGTACACATATGTACATATATTTGCATAATGATCGAGATAGAAGAAAGCACTCGTAAAAAAAGAGAGCAAAACCTGGAAGTTTTGACTTGCTTATCCGCAATTTTGAATTTTAAAATGTAAAAACTAATCCCGCCGAGTTACTTTAATACAACTTGTGCCAATGAAATCTTTTACCTAAATATACATTACACAAACTTGTTTCCTTCTAAGAGTGAGTTTTATGCTGTTAAATCATACACAAAATTATATACATATATTTACATTTTCCGCACGTAAGGAAACTATAACTCATGTATGCAAAAACAAGCAGTGTGAAAAGGTACTAGAACAAAGGTCTTACTTATAAATAATCCCTAGGGTAATTTGTGCTGGCGGAGTATTTTTCTGTGTTTCTGGATATGCCATTTTCAGAGTTTCCAGGGCATATTCGAGCGCGGTTGATTTATCTTCTATGTCATTAGCGTGGTCATATTCTTTTCAAACAGGAAACAGCGAGTCATGGGTTATTCCCAGCATGTGGGCTGCGAGCCGGATATATAACTTTTATATCTGGTGAAGATATATTTCCAAAGGGTTTGCGAATTTACTATTTGGCAGCTTCCACGGTGGAGGTAGATTTAGCCCGGCGCGGGCCGGGCAGATTTAGCAACCGGCCAGGACTGAGAAAAAAATCCACGGTTGAACTCCGGGAAGCTAACTGACGGACTGGCCACTTCCGTCACACTATAAAGTGACGCTCCTAAGCAGTCGCCGCGTGACCCACGTGACTTCATCTTGACTAAAGGGGGATAATCGCCTTTTGTATCTCTACAAGAGGTTTAACTCTCTGGACGTTTTCATACACTCCTACTGTAACCTCAGTATTACGATTAGATCATCAACGTAGGGACGAGTAAAGTATTGGGGATGCATTTATAGAGAAATACAACTGAATTCATATATTGGTTTAAGAGTGTTAGATACGAGAATGTGTGTACATTTCTATAATCTGATATTGTTGAATTCTCCCTATACCAAAAAGAAAATTAATAACAGCAGTACTTGTGTTACCAGGTCAGTTATTTATTAATTCATTTACAGTGATGATTAACTCTGTACGAAGCCTAAGAGCCACTCAAAGTAGAGCGTTACAGATTAAGAGGCACAGTTTACGTAGATACATTTGAGGAAGATAATGGTTGACCCTAGACTTGAACAAGTTAAGATTCTAGTGATCGGGGAAGCATTTGAAATCGGTTCCACAAAGCAGCAGTTCGTGGGAACAAGCTGTTCGAGTGGAACTTACTTTTCATCGATGGAATATGAGTGGTTCGCTAGAATGTGCATGGCATGGTGTCTCTTAACCGTGAAGTTTAGAACTGATGAAACTAAGGAATGTAGTTCGTCTGAACACTTTCCCTGGAAATAGCGATATATTAGCGAGAGACTTGCGGCGTTTAGTATGTGGGAAAGAAGTTGTAGGGTGGGAAATAATGCATCACTCACAAGAACGCGGTGACGCTTTTGGACTCTATCGAGACTGGAAAATGAAGATTGGGTAGATCCTGCCCATATATGACAGTAGTATTCCATTTTCGACTTCATCTGGCTCTTGTAAAGGTGGAGGATAGTAGGAGTAACCTACTACTTTCCCACAAAGGAATAAAGTGTCGTTGCCGACACTGGGGTTTGAACACATATCACCAGAGAGCAAACAGAGGCGATCCCATTTTGAATAAGTAGATCACGTGATGGCAACGGAAATGTGTATATGGGAATTAGCGTGGCATCTACTTGATCACCATTTCTATTCTATCTTCTATTACTATTCGGATCACTATTTCTACTCTATCCTCTATTACTATGCGAATTGCTATTCTTTATACTATTCAATATACGGATTATTATTCGGATCACTATTCAGGGTTACTATTCGAGCGAGTATTATCGAGCAAGTACTATTAGTGCGAGTGTCATTCGAAGGCGTCTGACACCAGTATTGTTCAACGGCGTTACTATAATTGTATCTGCGATTACAAAGTCTCTACTACGACGAGCATTACGAAAGTGACAACGAGTGTTTGTTGACATCACGAAATACTTATTGAGGTGATACAGAGAACCGACTACCTTTCCAGTATCTTAAGCGATCGGGGTTGATTTCGAGTCACAATAGGCGCTCAGGGTACGTGGCTTCCCCCATTCATGGGGATCGGTGAAAGTTCTCAGCACTGTATCTGACCAGCCAGTTTGCTCCCACTGAACTATTAAGATTAGATCAGAAGAGAGATCAGCTGATAAGCTGTGACCATCTAGAGTTTTAGAGGTGATGTACCCGTTGTATCATCATTATAGATATGGGTGCGTATGACGTATCAGAGGTATGTGAACTTGTGGGAATATATCTGTCGCAGAGTTTGAGTAATTTATTGGAAATAAAATTTGGGCCTTTATCGGGATGATGATCTTATAGTCCTGAGAAATAAACGGTCTAAAAAAGCAGACCGTATAACAAAGTTATAGCGCAATTATTTCCAACGTGGGGAACATGCCCCACCAGTGGGGCATGGTAATATTTTGGTGGGGCATGCATAGGATGTGCACCCTTTGGCTTACTATATCAACGTGAGGTGAAATGTCATTTTGCAGTATTATTTCATGATTAAAATGATCAAAATATATTACAGAATAAGCTTTCATTCAAATATTTTATATTTCTGCCTTTCAGTTTTCTATTATATGCTTTGAAATTATATATATTATCTGCTTTTTGTTTTTTTAATTTTTCTCTTTCATAGACACCATGGTCTTTGGAGTCTTGTTTAGATACCAAGTTAGTGGCTTTTAAGCTTTCTTCACGTGAATTGCAGTAGAATTAAATATGTGGTGGGGTCACCAGAATTTTAAAAATAACATAGTGGATAATGGACCAAAATCGGTTGGGAACCACTGGTATAGAGAATATGACCATGAATTGAAACTTGCAACGGTCATCAACTTGAAAGTAAATTTCCCTTTTTATACACTATTGTTCACTCAATACAAGGCACTCAGGGCAGAGGGTTACTGTACTTGTTTTATGGCCATAAGAAGAGGCGGTAAGGAGTCCATATGATGAGTATATGTAGGATAGTTAAAGTCTGACTCTGGACTTGAAGACGTTAGGATTCTAATTATCGAGGATGACTCCTTTTGAGGATTTTCTCACAAACCATCGGCTCATGGGAAGAAACTGTCTGAATGAATCTTCTGACCAATGGAATACGAAGAGAATGAAGACAGATCTTAGATGTAATCTGCCGGAACTAAGGAATGTAAAATCGTCAAAACATTTTCTAGGGAAATAGCAACAGAGTAGCGATTGGCTGGCGACGTTTCGTTTTTGATCGAGTGGCTGTGGGATTGAAAAATAATTCATAGGCGCCTTTGAGCTCTGTCAAGACTGGAAAGTGAGGATTGAGCAACTTACGCCAACTACGCCCCCTCGATCGTTGTCCTCGCCGAGATCGATAACGAAACGCACGTACGAAAGAACGATACATGGTTGATCTTGCCAGTGGTCATATGCTTGTCTCAAACATAAGCTATGCAAGTGTAAGTTCACACCACGCATCAGAACCGGCGAAACCGCCAATGGGTCAGGAACTGGACCTAACCCTCGAGACTGTATTCCTTCTCGGAGGCGATGGATAAATGTGGCGATTCTAGAGCTAATATATGTGACACAGGCCGCGAACTGTAGGCGCGTTGTCGTCGCCTGCGTGTCGTCGCGGCGCTACATATTCGACTGAGACCGATGCGTCATTCCGTCCTGTCGTTGTCGTCTTCGTTTCCATCTCTCCGTGGGCTGGGTGATCGCGCGTGCTGTGCGCTGCGGCGCGCTCTGCTTTTGGTCACTCTGGATAGCTCACTGATCGATCGCACTGGCTTTTTCCGCCCTATCAACTGTCCACTGTCGGTTAATTGCCTACTGTGGTTACTACGGGTAACGGGGAATCGGGGTTCGATTCCAGAGATGGAGCATGCGAAACAGCTACCACATCCAAGTAATACTTCAATTTTAGTCTGATAGTCTAAGGTATGGCATGAATACTTTAATTTTAGTCCTTTAAAGATAGATGATGGCAGCAAGAGTCAGGTATTTTCCTGAATGACGTTGTAACTGAAACGATTGGAAGAACGATTTATTTTCTCAATCACATTTCCCCCATTATGGGCATTATTATATCCGTGTTATAATAACACGGACGGAACGGAATGGCTGAAAGAGATAAGAATAATAAGCATGATTTGTTTTCAGACATACTTTTATATTATTAAGACCTACACAAAACCATATATGTTTATATATACATATGTCTCACGTGGAGAATGATATATCAAATATATCTATACAGCAAGGCAGAGTTTAAGGTGAATTAAATAGGAAGAGTCTTACATATAATATGGAGCAACTCCTGATCTGGAGATGCCATTTTTAGGACTCCATTTCAAATAGGCCAGATTCATCTATGTCCCAGGCAAGGACATATTCCACGAACAGGAAAAGGCGAGTCTTGAGTTTTCCTAAATTGAGGACTGCAAGCTGGTGTTTCATTCTATATCTTGAAAATATATAATCCAAAAGGGATACAGCACCATGGACTTGTAAGCTGCATTGGGAGCATATTTAACCTCGGCCTGGGACGTTTGGCCCAGGTTAAAAGAAAGCAACCTTAAGTGGTGGCTGCTGAAAACGAGCTGAAAAATGACCCCTCGCTTTCGTCGCTCTATGGAGTGACGTCATTAAGCGACCATCATGGGACCCACGTAACCTCTCCACTAAAGTGAGATAAGCGCCTTCTGTGCCCTTGCACCGTATTTAATTGAAAAATAGATTTATTTCGACCGTTTATCAAAAGTGTGAGTAATATATGTCAATAAAGAACCAAATCACTCGGCAGCCGAGTCTCAAGCAAATATACCGGCCGGTGCAAGTAAAATTATCTCCTAATTCGTCCAGTAGAGAAATATCTACGGAAGCAGCTGTGAAATAACAAAGGGACTCGATTGAAAACAATCATAATGTTGAAATAAAAATAGCTTATTATAATTACAGTGTTGAAAACATTTTGATTGATGAAAATGAGGAAACGCAATGTTAATCGCCGTGAAGAAAGAGGGCTTAGAAAATTTGACACACTCAGGATATATTGAAGGTAAGTGGGTTAAATAAAAGCAGCGCTTAACCTACATAACGAGCTTGTGTGCATGTTTGTCAGAACAAAGATTAGGAGAGATAACGTAAAGACATTTACTAAGAAATACAAAGGACGTTCCAGCATGTAGATAGCCGTGATCGCCAACGTCCGGCATATACAAGAAGAAGAAGAAGAAGAAGAAGAAGAAGAAGAAGAAGAAGAAGAAGAAGAAGAAGACCAACAACAACAACATCAACAACAACATACATTCTGCATACGTCATTGGGTAGATAAAATAATAACAAAGCTTGAAATGGCTGGGCTAAATGCCGAGCCAGCTCTTTAGAACGAATTAAATGAATCCACAAAAATAAAAAGTGACGAACAAAGAATACGATTTCAACGGCTTTATTTAACTTGAATAGTGAGATTATTCTATAAGAATTAAAAGACAGAACAGGGTCCATTATCGGTGGATGTAACGTTAATTACACGCGACATACCGACGAGACTTTGTTGGTGACAGATTCAGAGGAGAATCTATAATAAATATTCAACAAGGTATTTGATTAAAGCAAGTCGTAAAGCACAGATCGCCTCAGAGAAGCTTCAAGATATTTTTTAAATTATTTCACCCCAAGAAAGGCGAGAATGCCACTAGTACGCAGGGGGTTACAGAGAGTGAAAGTGAGAGAAAAGATTGAGTATAGGGAGGATTGAGGAAAGGACAAAAGATGAACTGGATTCAAGAAGACAGAAGATAGCGATTGACGTTGCATTTAAATATTTTGAAGATTTTAGTTATTTGGGAAGCAAATAAACGGAAGGGTGTTCTACAGGCGGAAAGTGGGGGGAAAACCGTTACAGTAAAGTGGCGATTGCATTTAGCTTTTTCAACAGTAAACGGGTGGGGTCTAGATGCCAATCTAGTAGAATGCTTAAATTCGGCACCAGGGAAAGAAGCTCGTCAGAGCAGTAGCCATGAAAATATTTGTAGAAAAGAGGGAAACCACGCCACGTCGGTGAGAAAGTGACTGAAGTCGAGATGCCAGGTCAGGATCGATGGCATTGCAGATCCTTCTTTGGATATTGTCATTTGATCGCATCTGTTTGCAATTTCCATTGAAATCTCTAATCTTGTCTGTTGCTGATCTGGTAACAACTGTTTGGGAGCAGGAATTTTGTTTCTGTTTTTTCGATAAAAGAGCGTGGACTGCCACTAAGTCGCAAGCGGGTTGCTGCGAGTGAAAGAGAAGAGTTTATTGGGGGGAAGGACAATAAAGGAACAGCGTTCAAGGAAAACAGAAGATGGCGGAAGGCGTTGAATTTTAATTTTTTTTTTAAGGTTGAAGGTTGCAGGGAATCAAGAAACCGGAAATGATTTCCAGGAACGAGATGTGCGAGATAAACTCTTAGAAAAGAACATACCACCAGAATAATTTCCATGAAAATATGTATAGAAATAAAAATCACGGACGTGGGAAAGTTACTGAAGTCGATATACCTGGTGGATATGCCATCTTTGATTTTGTCAAGAATCTAGGAAGAGGAAGAAAAAACGAATTTATACCTTTCCAATAGTAGTGTTAACGAAAATAAATCTTTTTTTATTGATCATTTGACAACAAGCAAGGACATAATGTCATTACGAAGCAAGGGTTACAGGGAGTAAAAGAGAATATTAGTGAAGAGAAGAGAGGAAAGGACAATAAAAGTACAGAGTTAAGGAAGATAAGAGATGGCAATTGACGTTGAATTTAAATTTTCCAAAGCCCGTAGATGACAGGGAAGAAGAAAATCGGAAGTGAATTCCACCGGTGATAAGTGCGAGAAAAGAAACTATTAGAAACTTTTAGAATAGATGTGGCGATTCCACCGTGCTAGTTCAACAGAAAAACGGTGAGATCTAGTTCCAATCTAGTAATACGCTTTAATTTCATGTTGTCGCGAGAAAAAACTCACCAGAACAGTTTTCATGAAAATATTTGTAGAAATGACTGATGGAAGCCACATCACATAAAGCCAGAAAATATTTTTAGATTTGAAGAATATATTTGGGCGATAATAATGGTTTACAAGTCTTACTAATTTCTTCTTTTAAGTTTTTATGCTTAATCAGTAGATTGATTGATTCATTTTTACGGCTTATCAACCCTTTGCAGGTTATTTAAAGCCAGAAAATATTTTTAAATTGTAAGAATATATTTTGGCAATAATAATGGTTTATATTCTTACTAATTTCTTTTTTAATTTCTTCTTTAATATTTCGACGTTTCTATACAAGTTTTACAGTATTTTGCGTAACAAATGGAATCAATGGCCTCGTGAGCATGACCAAGGCGAGCCTTCAAGTTGCAGAACATCGGCTTTCAAATTTCAATTCTCTCAAGTGTACGGACGTTATACGTCAATGTCAGCTCACTTCACGAGAGCTACTGGTACCATGTAATACTCGGCGCCTGGTCGAGTCATCGGCGACTAAATTGATTCCCCTACCAGGATTCTCTGGTAAGTGGGGCGGCTACGCAACCAGCAAGAGTTCTAATGAACCGCCTAGGTTCAACGGCACTATAGACTGGAATCCATAGCTGTGTGTGCAGCCTGATCTGTCATGATACGTCGTCGCTTCTAGACTGTCGAAAAAAGGGTTGTCCCTGAATTGAATCGATAGCCACGTGAGCATGACCGAGGCGAGCGTTCAAGTTGGAAGACATCGAATACTTATCTGGCTTTCAACTCAGGTATATGGAGGAAACTGGTCAGGTACTCTGCTGCACAGTAACCCTTCGATCACGCACAGTCATGGGACTGATAATGATGATAATGTGTAATAGAGGACGGAAAGTTTGACAAAGAAATACGAAGATATGTAGGAATAGCAAAAGGTGCTTTTCAGAAACTAAGAGTATTAATAAAAAGGAAAATTTTGATTAAAGAACAGTGCTAGGTTGCTGTATCTAAGGGTGGACTGCATTCTTCATAAGCTATGAAGGATTGATGCTAGAGTTGTAAAATCTTGGATGCATTAATTTCAGCTCTTCTTATTAATAACTGCATTATAATTTCGGCATAAACTGATCTCTGACTTTTCTGAAATCACGCGTAGCGAGTTTTATTGGAAATGGACACAGATCTGTCATCGTGGTGTTTTCAAGTACCTGCACAAAAAGATTTTAGCCCCCAAGAATACCCATGGTTCCTACCTTAGGGAAATGACGTTCCAGCTTAATAAAGCTAAAAGTGTAAAATTGGGCAGCTCAATTTAGAGGGGAAAGGGAGAGTCTTGAAAATGATCAAGGGCCAGCACGTTATTTCTAATATAGAAATCTGGTCAATGCTTCCAATCCTGGACAATTTCCTCATAGGTGAGAAGAAAAAAAAGACTTAAAGTCACCAGAGAAAGGTTTCAACCAACGAATATTGGAAATATCATGGACAGAGCATGTGAGAAATGGGGAAGTGTTAAGAAGAATAGGAAAGAAAACTGTTGCAGTGTCAAGAAGAAGAAGAAGAAGAAGAAGAAGAAGAAGAAGAAGAAGAAGTTTGAGAAAATGGATGACGGAACGGGTTTGGGAGAAATAACAAAAAGACAAAACTAGTGCCAACGAAAAAAACGTGTGTATATTAGAAAGAAGAGAGAAACCGCAAACGTTTTTGGTTGTAATGTTTCTTTTAAATATTATGCGTTATTTTTCATAATTTTGCAACACGTGTTTCCTTTTAACCGATTCGGCCACAGAGGCACGTCAGGCTATATGACGATTCCGTATAGGATAGAGGTTCGAATCCTGTCGGAGGAGGAATATTTTATATGAAAATTTCTCGGACATTCAGGCCGGTAAATGTTGTTTAATATTGTTTACTATAAAACAGAACATTTACTTAAATATTTGTATCTATAAAAAGAATGCATAAAATATCTTAAAAATAATTGCCGGACTTTGTCCATTTCATAATGTGTGACGTCATTTGTTTACATTTGATACGCCATGAGCAGATATGAATGTACGTGAAAGATTCATGGAAGATTGAAGTTTATAAGCAGTAAATTCGACCTTGCCAACCGAACAATCCTCTGTGGCCGAATCGGTTAAAAGGCACGTCAGGCTATATATAGGCTACAGGTACGAATCCTGTCGGAGGACGAATGTTTTCTATGAAAATGTCTCGGATATTCAGCCCGTAAATGTTGTTTAATACTGTTTATTATAAACAGAGCATTAACTTAAACATTTGTATCTATAAAAAGAATGTTAAACATAAAAATGTCTCTAAATAATTGTCGGACTTTGTCCATTTCATAATACATATATGTAAGTAGCTCTAAAAATTTTGAATTGAGTATTTCTAGAATATTTGTGTTTTCTTTCGTTTTCAGTTAGTAGTATTTGTAATGTAGATGAATATAGATGTTTTTCTATGATGAAAATGGCAAATCCACACTCTCTATTTTGAAAATAACGGCCTATGAATAGAGTTCACATAATATATATATATATATATATAAAGTACCTCCAATAATTCGCTGTAAAAGATCCTATCATAATGGAAAAGACTCCAAATTTGATAAAAACAAAGTTTCAACCTCAAATTTTTTTTGTTATTACTGAGAGGAAAAGCTGAAGTATCTTTGTTTATTTCATTCAATTTTTTAATCCTTTCTAGCACGTTAGAAATTTTGGTTTAATTTTCTTGTTTTTCTTGCGTCAGCGAGGGCAGCAGGGATTAGTATTAGAAAATTTAGCGTCTTTTTCCAGGAAAAAAACACATTCATTTGAAAATTCATGCAAAAATCAAATAATTTTTGGATTCCAATGAAACTTTTAAGACTTATTCACAAATAAATGAAATTTTTTTTTTTTTTTTTTTTAGAAATTCTTGGTAGAAATATTTTTTTCATCTTTTATTCCAAATTAATGAAATTTCGAGAAATTAAATTATACCCCGCTTCATATTTATATTAGTTAAATTGTAGGACTCCTTGGAGAATGTAAATCATCATTTTTGTTTTTAAATAGTAGTACCTTTACCGGAAATCTGCTCTAAATAATAAAGTAAAAAATGCAATCAAACTATGACATTATTTAATTAGAATAGCTTTCAATTGTTGTTATGAAAAAGATATATTATTAACACTAGTCATAACCCTAGAACACTAACCATCAATTAAAGTTACACCACTACTAACCATGGGTATATCATACGCGATTTTGAAAATATCAAAAAAATATTAAATATAAATCTTTTATTTGAAATATTTTACATGCAGGCACTTCAAACTTTGTACTTTGAGTTAACATTAATAGGAACTGAAAAACATTATTTAGCTAAGAAAATCAAGGACTGAAAATTGTAATTAAAAATTTGCGCTGGGTACTATATACCCGTGGTTAGTGTTCTAGGGTTAAAAGTGTTTTGATGAAAAATGAGTTTTTACAAGAATTGTTGTTTGTTTTTTTTTGTTCTGTTTTTTGAAAATTTTCATTAGAATAATTTATAAAGTTTTAAATCTTTTAAATTTCTGTACGGGTTTTTAAATCTTCTAAATTTATGCACGGATTAGGTGATATTGTTATCAAGTAAAAACTATACTTGCAAATTATAAATTGAAAAGCTTAGTAAAATTATCAGGCACCAATATTTTTAAAAGAATTTTACATAATTATCAAAAAATAAGGGCGATAACTCTAGTAAATCAACTGCGAAAAATATTTAAAATTCAATAAAACATTAGATTATGAAGAATATTTTCTTAAATTTTTAAGATTACTGAGTACTTAAAAATGATATACAGAATGCGCTGGCTTAATTCGATTACTTCTTTAACGCCTGAAGCCTCCATAGAACATTAGATAAATATAGATCTGTTATCAAACTGTCAAACCTACGAACGTCTTAAATAAACAGCTACTGTAGGGCAGAAAAATTCAGCTTTGCCATATTTTAAACTTAAAGTAAATAATAGGCGTTTCAAATGAGATTAATTATACTTTAAATATTCTTCAAATAAAATTTCAGAAAAGTATATTTTATTTTTGGGAGACTTTTTAATAAGGAGATGAAAGACGTCCAAAAAAAAAAAAAAAAAAAAGGAGCGATAATCAGGTATTTTAGCAAAAGAAACAAAAAAAAATCTTCCAGTCAATATAAATTAGTTTTAAATTAGTTTATGAAATACAGCAAAGTATTTTTTTATGTTTATTGGAAATATTGAATATAGTCTATTAGCTTGAAATTAAAACTAAAATAAAAGCTTCAAGAAAGATTTTTCATTTTTAAAAATTCATTTTAAAGCTTAGGTATAGCGGTTTTTTTTTGGGGGGGTCTTTGTGTTTTTAGGAGGTAACTACATAAATATATATGATGGACTCTCCCGTCGTATTCGACGAATGAGGGTCAGGCAGCTCAGTCACTAGGAACCGACATCCCAGACACCAGCACATGATTTGATTATAGTGGCGAAGACTTTGTAAAAAAACAAGCATACATTTTGAAGGGCCGAATACAGAGACCTGGTGCACTACGTGCTATAAGGTCCGCAAACGACCCTCCGCAGGTTTTGAATTCAGAGTTGAACTTGAAGTTGTGTGTGTGTGTGTGTGTGTTCAATGGAAAAGATGCAATTTTACAAAGCACAAAAGAACAGAAATTTGCGCTGAACTTAAGTAATCAATAAGAATAGCCATTTACGATATAAAAGGTTAATTTCGAGAGATGATTAAAAACACCTGTTTTGTCTCGGAAAACAGTTTCACTTTAGTGACTATAATATAAATTACACGCTTTAAAACGATAAAAGGACAAACAGCTGATATTTATCGATGCCTTATTGGTACTTGGTGTATAAAAACTCGGCAGTGCCTCTCCAGCATGAAGACCGCGGCTTTCCATTAGTGAACGCTCCAACCGATAGATGTCTCTTCAAGACGGCTTTTGTTTAGTAATGGAGATAAATGTGTTTACCCTGTAGATATTTGGCCAGTGGAGTACGATGGGTCACTGTGGTGTCGTTCGGGAAATTTATCTGCTTCGAGCCAGGTTTGAGACGCCCCGTGATGAAAGCTTCGGGGCTTAGCGGAGGTAGACTTAATTATAGTGTTTTGAGTGATTGATTCCCTTCATCGTGGTGAAGTTAGTCATGGGGAGAGTTTAAGCGGGTTTTAAAAAGAAAAAAGAGGAAAATGACTAGGAAAAGGTATTTATCTGTAGCTGCGTATGTGCGTATCTGCACGCGTGCGGGCCGAAGTGCTTTGAGCCGTTTGAGTAAAAGCATCGCCTTACTGGCAAACAGTGAAAAGCAGATGCGGAAAAACCGAGGGCGTGGGACATTTTATATGGATGTTGAATTAACGTCACAAAAAAATTATCTACAATAAAAATAGCATAATAATTGCAATATCGGCATCAGTAACGAAGCGAACTTCAAACAAATTAAAAGAGGGTTTGTAATAATATCCAAGT
Organism: Acanthosepion esculentum; assembly: GCA_964036315.1. Taxonomy (NCBI): domain Eukaryota; kingdom Metazoa; phylum Mollusca; class Cephalopoda; order Sepiida; family Sepiidae; genus Acanthosepion; species Acanthosepion esculentum. The sequence goes on along the minus strand of OZ038500.1, from coordinate 22,367,018 downwards.
TTTATTAGTGCTATAAAAACGGATATATTGAAAAAAAAATCATTTATAACCAAAAAAAGAAGGGTAACAAAAAAAAAAGTATATATCACCGTAGACTACTAATATCGAAATGCAAAAACTATTTTTTTCTGGGGTGGAGACGTTATCATTATTTATACTATTTATTTTTCGACTATATCGTTTAATCGTCTCACGGCAAGTAAGCCGATAATGCCGCTAGAACGTAAGTTGTTACAGGGAGTGAAAGAGAATTAGAAGACTTTCGTGGGGTAGGATTGCGGAAAGGACAAAAAAAAAAGAACCGTCCTAAGTATGACGATAAATTCCATCCACGTCCTGGGTAAGACGATAAACTACCCTGACCCGAGTTGGTAGCACCTGTTAGGGGTCCCAGATATGGGCAAATAGTTAACCCCCAAACTAGAGTCAAAACACGATGAAAAAATCAAAATACAGTGTGTTCGATAAAAGTGACTCAACTGATATTTTTTACTTAAAAACTTTTTCGCCTATTGTTTTTGGGGTCAAACTAATTTTTAATCTTACTAATATATAAAGACCCATTCCCGACCACCTAGTAAAAAAGTTTACTCACACTAAGCTATTCTATTGATAATTATAATTTTGGATATGAATGAGATTTCGGGAAAAACTCTGTGCAAAAAACGTGACTCACTTATTTCCTGCAACAAGTAATCACTAGAAACATAACCGAACAGCTTTAAATAAAGAATAATACAGGTATAATTTATTTATATGTAATATAGTTCGAACTATTTAATAATCTATGGGTCCTTCTTTATTTTGAATAACCTTTTCAACCCTTTTTGGCATTGACTTGATTAGGTTCTGGCAAATCTCATCTCCATGCATTGAATTCCATTCGGATATGAAATTCACAATCAAATCCTCTTTGTTGCTCAACTGCTTTCTCGAGAGCCTGTACTTTATAATGCTCCATAAGATTTCTATGGGGTTGAGGTCAGGAGATTGGGGCAGCCATGTCATAACATTCACCTGCTTCTCATCAAAGTATTCCTTCATCAATTTTGATTTGTGACAGGGAGCATTATCCGGCATAAAAATGAGCTTGGTGGGGTCGATTTGCACCCTTTCAGCAGAAAGGAGCAGACAAGACTCTAAAATTCTCTTGTACTGCTCGCTCTTGAGGGTCTTTTCAATAGGTTTTTAGAAACCAGTTCCATGAAAAGAAAATCATCCCCCAGAACATTATACTGAACGGATGCTTGACAGTACTTACTGCTAAATTCAAAGAGCTTTCAAAGCTTCTTTCTTCGGATTTTAGATCGCTTATCCTTTGAATTTAGCTCAACTTTCGTTTCATCGGAGAAGAGAACATTTAGCAAAAAAAATATCAGGCGAGTCACTTTTATCGAACAGCACTATAGGTTTCCATACCAGCAGTACATTTTTATAAAAGATTTTTACCAGCAATAAATTTTTGAAGAAAAAAATTATTACTAGCTATAGATATTTGAACAAAAAAATATTACCAGTAATAAATTTTTGGAGAAAAACAATTAGTAGCAATACATTTTTGAAAATAAAAAAAAATATTACCAGCAATAAAATCTTGTCGGCATTGAGGTTGATAAACCGTAAAACAAAACAAACCAAACCAGACAAAAAAAGGAACCCGATTCAAGAAGCCAGAATATGGCTATTGATGTTATATGTAAACTTATGAAGACCGTAGTTGTCAGGAAAGCAAGAAATCGGGAGTTCCACAGGTGATAAGTGCGAGAAAAGTAACTGTTAGAATAGAAGTGTCGGTTGCATCTAGCTAGTTCAAGAATAAAACGATGAAACCTAATTGCCAGTCTAGTAGCGCGTTTAAATGTATGTAGTCAAGTCACCAAGTAAACAAAGCTTGTCAAAGCAGTTGCAACGAAAATATTTGTAGGAAAGACAAAGAGAAGCCAAGTTAACTTGATGAGAAATCACTGAAGTCGAGATGCCAGGTCAGGATCGATTACATTGTCCCCATCTTTGTTGTTGTTATCACAACGTTTCGGCCATTGTGCCCTTTGGTCTTCATCAGTTTTATATCGATCCCTCAGAAATTGGCACTACCTGACACTCCTATACAGATGTAGAGACCTAAAGCTAGTTCCACCACACTTGGATTACGGCCACGTCACGTTGAAACACCGGTTCTCGTAATATCACCGAAGTTAAGCAGCATTGAGACTGGTTAGTACCTAAATGGGTGAACGCATGGGAATACCAGGTGCTGTCAGTTTGGATGTGCGGATGGTGCAATGTGTAATGGCTCGGAATTGCTAATCGGAGAGCCGAGTTCTAATTCCAGTTGAGTTCGTCATAATCATTTACGCGCAAATACCATTGGGAATGGTATGAATCCATCTCTTCTCCCCCATCTATGAGTTAATTAGTAAAACTTGTGTTACTAAAACCATTAGTATCTCAAAAAATAAAATTTCGTACAGAATATTTAAATTTCGGCCTCAATTCATAGATGTTGATATGTCGCTAAACAAAAAAATAACCAACCAATCAACCAGGCTTAGGAATCAAGCCATCAGTTAGTGCATTGATATACACCTGATGAAGGCCAGGGGGAACAACGACCGAAACGTTGTGATAACAACAATAAAGATTGGGACAACAGTCCAAATATAAATGGCGGAAATGTTTTTTTCAGACGGCAAAATCTGTCTTCTCTGATCAGAGATGAAATCGAGAAACAAGATGTGTATATCGATCGCGAATCTCGTGACCCATCAGGGTCGTGGGGGCACCACATTTAACTCAGCCGCAGTACAAATGGTGTTTCTTAGGCAAGATAGCCTGACGGAGCCCAACTCTCTCCAGGCCGATTTGAATTCAGTTTTCCTTCTCCTAGACCGGTTGCTACCTAAGGCTATAAAACACAGTCTGTCTTGCTATTTACCCATAACTGGGGGGGTAGCACGTAAGTGAATGTAATGAATCCGACTGGAATTCGAACTCGGCTCTCCGAGCCGCTATCGACTATTTTTTTTTAATGAAAACCCAAGATAAATGTTACACGAAAGAAATTCTGTTACTTACAGGCGAATTACCTTTAAGCCTACCAACCACTCCTGGTTACAGAAAGATGGCTGGTAGAACAGATTCTAAAACTTTCGAGTGAAACACGAAATTTGCCTTGCTCAGCACTGAGAACACCTTTGATGTTTTTTTTTTAATGTTCACCTGAGCTTATTGTACTTACGCACACGTGCAAACTGCCCACCTTGCCTTGTGAATATTAACGGGTACGTGTTGATTGATCTATGCTTCTGACCTTTGACCCGTTCTACTTACATATTCAGCATTGCACAGACATCTGAATTGTTACATTACCGAACTGATATGATGGAATTGTAATGATAATATCAACCGTTTCCCTACAAGGAAACATTTGGCATTCATTAACCGAACAGACAGTACTACTTTCGGTTGAAATATATAAAATATATTTCTAAAAACAAAGAAAACAGGTTTCTCGGGTCCAGTAGCTGTTATCGCTCTTTCCATTAATGATAGCGCTTTCCTTCTTCACCTTTTATTTGATGCTGTGTGGAAAGCCAATACCTTGATTATGACATTATTTTCTCTTCGATTTAAACATTGTATCTATTTTAAATTTTGCTGCTGTCGGTAGTCTTTAAGTTATGAGGTTTCTGTTATTTGGTACAGTTCTTAGTTTGTGATTCTGTAGCGCCAGTTTACAATGTTCAAAGGGGGATGATCCTTGTCAAGACACCCAGGCTTCATTACTTTCTCTTTGAGTTACATGCTGTACCCATTTTAGTTGTTACTGCTGTTAGTAGTCCCCAAGTGATGTGGCCTCTGTTATTTGCTACAGTTCTTTGTTTGTGATTCAGTAGCACCAGTCCACAAGGTTCAAAGAAGGACGATCTTGTCAAGACCCTCAGGTTTACTCGCTCAAAGCCGTTTTTCGTCATTGATCTTAGGGAGCGGTTGCATACAACTGATAGTTTAGATATTTCTGAACAAGTCTGGCGCCATGCATTACATCCATTTGAATGTTTCGCTCTGATGAGGCTATTTAAGAACACAACTCGAGTTTTCAGGTTGATTTTTTTGGTTTCGTAGCAATTTACTGTGTTGTGCGAAACTACCTCTGGCGCAGCCGGGTAGGTACGCTATCCTCCCGGGTTGGTCTCAACATAGGTCGAGCACGAAGAACAGTAGTTGTTTTTTTTTTGTTTAACGGCATATCATTTAATGTCAATATTTAATTTTCTTGAGAGCTTGTGCAATTTTTTTTTCTTTTTACAAAACTACTGCTGGCATTTATTTTTCTCTTACAAAAAAATCTGTTGCTGGTAATTTTTTTACTATGAAAATGTGTTTTTATACTTTCAATATTTTGGCCCCAGTTTGGGGATTCACTGTTTTCCCGTAGCTGGGACCCTAACAAGTGCTACCTGGCCAAGCCCAGGTGGAACTTGGAACAATTGCAATTAAGAGATAGTTTGACACTCCTCAAAACCTCCCGATCAGAGGCGTTGATGTCGGATTTGATTTTATTGTCATGCACCCAGGACAACCAAAAACATGCGTAAATTGGCGAAAAGGTAGCAGTACTGAGCAAGGCTAATTACGACTTTCATGACAGGTTGCTAGCATGACACTTAAGAAGTTCCTAGGCAAGAGATACGAAAGTTGGCCATATCTCAGATATCAAACCCTTTCTAAAACTGAAATTGCAACAACAGAAGATTATGGCAACCGTCTGGTGGTCCGCCACTGACGTTATCCATGACAGCTTTCCGGGATCAAATCAGAGCATAACCACCGAAGTTTGCTACCAGCAACTGGACGAAAATGCACATTCAGTTGAGTAAGATGCGACCGGCACTAGTTAATCGACTAGGGCCACTTCTGATACGTTGTAATGCTCGGCCAGGATGACGTTACAAAAGCTTATCGACTTGGGATACGAGACTTTGCCACATCCGCTGAACTCTCCCCCACTGACTACCACTTTTTCAAGCATCTTGACAATGTTTTCAAGACAAAAAAACATTCCGTTTCAAAGAAGACGCAGAAAACTACATTCAAACATTTATTGTCGTCCAAACATTTAGAGTTTTATTGTAAAGGCATAAATAACTTAAACATGTATATTGCTTCAGGGTCCCTATTTTGATTTATTTTTTAATCATTTCAAGACGCAAGGTGTTACTGAGTGCTAGAGAATATGAGAAAAAATCACTATTAAGGAGAGAGGACAATAAAAGAACAGAAATTAAGAAGACAGAAGATAACGATTGATTTTTCATTTAAAGCTTTGAAGATCAAATTTTACTTGAAAGCAAGAAGCCGGAAGAGAGTTCCACAAGCGAGAAGTGCAAGAGAAGAAACTCTTAGCATAGAACTTACGGTTACATCTAACCATTTCAACAGTAAAACGATGAGACTAATAAATACTTCTATGGTAATTGTTCTGATGAATTTTCCTCTATGTTACCTAGACTATATGAATTTAAGCGCAGTACTAGATTGGCGGTAAGGTCTCATAAAAGAAAAGAACATGTATCCCCAAGTTCTGAGTGACATCGATCCTCAAACAGGCCTCTCCGAACTGTTCAGCGGTCTTTGGGAACTACCAAAAAAAGGGGGCCTTCAATATAGTGTTAACTGTTATCTTACACATATATTCGCATAAACCGTGCCTCTTAAATTGTAACCACCCCCTACCTCAAGTGACACTCGGGCTTTGTAGAGGGTGAACATCATTGTAAAAGAAATTACACCATCTTTATTTGAGGAGTTTTGACTTTTTAAAATCTAGTAGTGGTAAAAAATAAATCTTTCTCTACCAATAAATAAAATTACAAAAAATTGATGACTTATCACAAACCAGTGCCATTTCACTTTTGGCAATGATTTGGTATGACAATAAACTATATCAGACAGCAAGGTATCTGATTGGGAGGTTTTGTGGAGCGTGGAATCACCTCTTAGTTGGTGTTGTTCCCAGGGCACAACACTATGCCTTTAAACAAACCAAACCAAACAATGATTTTTTATGATTTTTATCTTTAAAAATTGCGTCCAATTATTTGCCCCACTTATATGCAACCAAAACTCGATTCAGAAAAATATTTTTATTATACCTGTGTTTTTTTTGTTTTGTTTTGTTTTTATATATATATATATATATATATATATATATATATATATATATATATATATATATATATATATATACCGAGGGGAGGTTAATCAGAAATTGAAGTCCGATTGAGTTTGCGCATGCGTATCAGTCCTTCAGAGAAATCAAAGGTCAAAATCTGATAGAAGTGGATCATTCTGTGTGGAAATAAAGCCCAACCGGAAGTTAATGACGGAAAGGCGAGTTAAAAGCTTCGGCGAATACAAAAAGTTGCGTTTTACAGTCAAAACATGCAAGAACAAAGCGAGAACATGCAAAGCGCTAAAGTTTTGTCATGGTTCTTTCTCTCAATCAAAATGTGAAGTAGCCTTTGTTCAAAAGCACAAGAATAGACGGGTCTGGACCTATGTATATTTATGCGAAAGAGAGAAAAACTGAATGCAAGAACTCTCTTGGTCTGGAACTCTACCGTACAATGTTTAAGCTTAAAAGTCACTACCGAATTAAGTGCATTGACAAGGATGGAATGTTGAAAAATAAATATTTCTTGTATAAAATAAATACTTATTTTAATTAAAAAATTGAAGATCAATTGTATAAGAGGATCCATAGTTATGGCGTACGAAATGGTGCTCCAATGTTCACAATGTTACTTAAAACAACATAGAAAATCCGGTAGCTTTATATAAATAATCTGTATCTATAAAAGGCAGGATGTGTATGTCCGCGTGCGCGCGCGCGCGCGCGCGTGTGTGTGTGTGTGTGTGTGTGTGTGTGTGTGTGCGCGCGCGCGCGCGCGTGTGTGTGTGCGCGTGTGTGTGTGTAACGAATGCACGACCGCAATTTTCGACGGATTTGCACCAAAATTTACATGCACATGCACATGCTCCAAGTTAGCATAAAAGCCAAGACCGATTTTGCATTTCCCAACTCCCATCGATAGTGGAAATAATCGATTTTGTCATGCTTCTACGGCAGTTTTCATGTAGTTTGGAGCCATTTTCTACTGGCCAGAGTGAGAGCCTATAGCTGGCTGCCACGAACAGGCAGGAAGATTCTATTGGCCAGCGTGAGAGCCAACAGCTGACTGACACGAATGTTAACTAGCATGCTAGCATGCAAAAATAATCGATAGCTGCATTCGTCACAATTGGGAAAAATTTAAATCTGCATGGCACTTTACTCCAATTGGTTCATTCGCTTGCTTAAACTCAACGTGGATTCTGATTCCGCAGAACTGGGTTGCGTGTGAAAAAGTATTTGTTGTTAACATTCTTTTTTCATTTCGGTTTTCCAGTTACGAGTCCTTTTTGAAAGCTGATCGTTTTGTGTTCATTTTGTTTAGTTCTTTTTTCGTAACAGATTTAATGTTTAGTATAGAGCTTAGAAAAAATTCGCAGTGTGAGATAGGCAAGAAGTAAGGCATGTAGCAACATCAGCACGGCAAAGGCACTCCTTTAAAGGCAAGGAAGGGCAGAAATATTTTAAGTCAAGTGATAGCGATTGCTGTATGAGTCGTACGATTTTTGATTCAAGCACGGGCAACGCCGGGCTATGCTAATAGTAGCTATATATACATTTACCTGGAGATGGTTCATAAATTCATATACCTCGGCTTCCTGTTTCAGACAAACTCTCCATAGACTGAAGTCAACAGATGGACGTCCTGGGTAAGACGATAAACTACATCTGCGTCCTGGGTAAGACGATAAACTACGTCCAACAGCAAGGCCTCTGATCAGGAGTTTTTGAGGAGCGTGGAACCACTACTTAATTGCTGGTGTTCCCAGGTCCACCCTGACCCGGGGTGGTAGCACCTGTTAGGGTCCCAGCTATGGGTAAATAGTTAACCCCCAAGCTGGAGTCAAAACACTATGAAAGTGTAAAAATACGTTTTAATATCAGAAATAAATTTGTAAAAAAAATTACCAGCAATAAATTTTTCAAGAAAAAATATTACCAGGAATATATTTTTGAAAAAAAAAATATTACCAGCAATAAAAATCTTGCCGGCATTAAATAGTCCATTGAGGTTAATATGCCGTAAACAAAACAACAGATGGATCGGACGAGCTGCCCATACATTTGCCAGGATGATTCCAAGAGTGTATGAGAACAGAAAGCTTACAACAAGATTTTAGTCTATAGGACATGTGTCATCAGCATGCTGCTCTACGACAGCGAGACTTGGAGCCTCTATTGCAGACAAGAGATATGCTTCAGCGCCTTTCATCTCCGCTTTCATCTTCTTCTTCAAGAATCTCTAAATATAGAACACAAGCACCAGACCAGATGCGGCAGAAATATTCAAAGCAAGGATATGTGGTAGAATTATAAATATGCAAGATATATTCTTCTTTGGATCTTATCAAGTGTCTCTAGATATATAGCAGAAGTTCCAAACCAGATGTGGCATTAATATTCAAAGTAAGGAGGAATGGTAGACTTATAAATATGCAAGATAGATTCTTCTTTGGATTTTATCAAGAATCTTTAAATATAGAACACAAGCACCAGACCAGATGCGGCAGCAATATTCAAGGCAAGGACGTGTCGTACACTCATAAATGTTTCAGATAGAATTTGGCGAGAAAAATTGTCTAGTACGACACAGGGAACCAACTTTAATAGCAGCATATCTTCAATTGATTCAATATAATCTCTCTATTTCATATCATAAGAAATTCTTAGCCTGAAATAACGCAAGGATTCACTTTCCTCGAGATTAATCTCATTTAGAGTTACGCTAAAAATTCTAATTTTTTTTTCATTCTGTCGGAAAACAAGAATTTGACTTATAATGCTCATCAAAAGATTTATTTGTTTCACTCTCTATTTTCTCTTCTTTATGCGCTGCGCCCCCTCGGGGCGTAGCGATCATGGCTCTCCACAATTTCCTGTCTTTCGTAGCTCTTAATAAATGTTATCTTTTTGTTATTTCTCCTAAATCCTGTTCCGTCATCCATTTATTGGAGCTCACTAAGTATCTTATTTGTTGTATTCCTCTGTCACGCTTCCCTTCAATCTGTCCTGTGAGTATCAAATTTTCCAAGCACTCTTTCTTCATTGTGTGCCCTAGAAATTTCAACTGTCTCTTCCTGATGTGAAGTAAAAGTTTCTTTTTTATTTTCATTTTCTCTAAAACTTCGTCGTAATCGTTCCATGGTATCCTTACCATCCTCCTCATTTTTGTTACCTCAAGTCAACTCTTCATCTGTAAGGAGACTGTTCAGCACTCACTACCACATAGAAAGACAAATATCACGTAAAAGTTCAGCACTCTTTTCTTTGTTTCCTTTGCTTCAAGTCTTTTCTTTTTCTGTGAGGAGATTGTCCAGCTTGCACTGCTATATAGAACTGATATTACATAACAGTTCAGAACTCTTTTCTTTGTTTCTGTTGCTTCAAGTCTCTTATTCATCTGGGAGGAGATTTTCCAACACTCACTGCCACATAGGGGCGAAATATCCTCTAAGAGTTCATCACTCTTTTCTTTGTTTCTGATGCTTCAAGTCTCTTCTTCATCTGGGAGGAGATTGTCCAACACTCACTGCTACATAGGGGCGAAATATCCTGTAAGAGTTCATCACTCTTTTCTTTGTTTCTGATGCTTCAAGTCTCTTCTTCATCTGGGGGGAGATTGTCCAACACTCACTGCCACATAGGGGCGAAATATCCTGTAAGAGTTAATCACTCTTTTCTTTGTTTCTGATGCTTCAAGTCTCTTCATCTTGAGAAGATTGTCCAGCATTCACTACGGTATAAGATAACTGATATTACATAACAGTTCAGAACTCCTTTCTTTGTTTCTGTTACTTCGTCATTTTTTCATCTGTAAGAAGATTATCCAGCACTCAGTGCCATGCAGGCGGTGGGGGCGGTTAACACGTAACAGTCTAGTACTGTTTTCCTTGTTTCTAACGAAGTTTTTTTTTAATGACAAATAAAAAGATATATAATTATTCGGACATAAGCGCTATACACAAGTCTTCACATGCAAATTGGAACGAAGGTTTGCTCGGCAGATAGCGGCAGAAAAACCACAGATTGATTCAGTGGGTGTTGAAATATAAACAAAAAAATATGTCTGAGAAGGCGTCTGCAACAGGGATTAACTAGTTCCCCTCCCCAAGCAGACTGACATACTCTGATACGAGTCGTCAACCTTACGTACATACAGCTAGTTTTTCTATATCTGCATATGTGTACGCGTGCACGCGTGTATATCTCCACCACTTATTCGTTTTGATAAGTTCTACAGGGCACTCATGAATCTTTGTGACGTGAAGTTCTTATCAGACGAAGCGATCCTGTCTTTTCTCTTGATAGTACTAAGTGTTTTAGGTGACGTTAATCTATTTTTTTTTTTTCGTCTCCAGGGTACCAGGCCTTTAATATTCTGATCGTCTTAGCAACAAAAAAGTAGAGAACTCTTTTCTTTTCCGGGCACTTATTTATTATTTATTAGTGTCTGAATAATCTTTATTGATTCATAAACCCCGTTAACATTGACATGGCGTTCCAAAGGTTCAGATTTTTTTTTTCTACTTTTGCAAAGCTTATCTAAATAAATTCTAGAAATTTCTCTTTTTTCTCCAAAAAGAAAATCTTCAAGCGCACTTCTCACAAGTAATATTTTTAACCATACCGCTTTACTGGCCTAAAGTGGTATGGTTCATCATCATCATCATCATCATCATCATCATCATCATCATCATCATCCCCTTGACTTTTGTAATCGCAGGGTGGATCCGAATGCGGAAGCCACACTAACTCTTTTCCACAACAGTCTTCAACGGCAGCCATCAGCAATTCTGGTACAGTCATACCTGTCCATTGTTTGACATTGTCTTAACCAGATTTTTTTACGTTGGCGTCTTCTCCTACGTCCACTTTCAACGGTGCCTTGCATGATGATCTTGTGCAGGTTCTCGAGCCTTGTAATGTGTCCAAACCACGCCATTGAAGACCTGTTCCGTTTGACAGTGGCGAGAAGAGATTCTTGGTGTCCCACACAACTTTTTACCATTTTCCGCACAAACTCGTTGGTTTTTTTGTTCCCAATATAAAATACCAAGGAGTTTTCTCATGCATTTGTTCTCAAGCGATGGATCCTTCTCTCCGTGTCTACCAACAGTGTCCACGTTTCACATTCATATAGGAGAATGGAGACAACCAACGATTTGTACAGTCTGTACTTTGAAAGCTGATTTTGCTCCTCCATATTTTTGTCAATTTGGCCATCGCTGCCATGGCTTCTGCAATCCGTGCGCGGATTTCCGAATTGCAGGTCCCAACTTTAGACAATATTGCTCCTAAGTATTTAAAACTGGACACTTCCTCCAGTGAATTCCCGTTCAGGGTAATGTTGACACAGGTATTACTGTTTGTGCTATTCACCATTACTTTGGATTTCTCGGAGCTGACCTCCATTCCATATGCTCCTGCTCTTTCGAAATGTTTGTTGATCAAGTCCTGGAGGTCACTGTTACAACCTGTTATAAGGTCAATATCATCTGCAAAGCAAAGCCTAAGTTAAAGGCGGGTCTGCCACCGATAGAGATTGAAGAATCATGGTCGTTCAAGGTTTCTTGCGTGATTCACTCTAGAAATAGGTTGGAAAATGTGGGTGAAAGTACACATCCCTGACTCACGCCGACAGTTGTCCGGAAGAATCCTCCCATTTGTTATCCCCAGAAGAGATGCGCTGGTGGCATCTTTATATAGAGCCAGGATGACTTGGATAATTCCGTTATCTACAATGAATTATCTAAGATTTGCCAAAGAACGTCATGCAAAACACGATCAAATTCTTTCTTGACATCAACAAAGTTATGGAATAAATCTTTCTGATGTGGCAGGTGTTTCTCTGCAAGGATCCTACAATTGAAGACCTGTTCCATTGTACTTCGTCCGGTTCTAAAACCTGCTTTTTCCTCTGATAGCAATTCTGTGGATTTCAAACAATTCAAAATGGTACGGAGCAGGACTTTACTAGGATCGCTGATCAGGTTTATTGTCCTATAATTTTTTTGGCAGGGGTATTACCAATGAGAGTCCACCCGTTAGGCCACGTTTTTGTTTCAAAATCTTCTGGTATAGTGTTGTTATGTCTTTGATGGTTTCTTCACCTCCGTCTTTTATCAACTCAGAAGGAATCTTATCCATTCCATTCTATACATTGCCGAACACACACACGCAACCGGGACAATCCCTACAGTCATTCCCTCTTGGTCATTGCCCATGTTGCAGGTGTTTCTCTAGGAGAATCCTACAATTGAAGACCTGTTCCATTGTTCGTCCGGTTCTAAAACCTGCTTTTTCCTCTGATAGCAGTTCTTCAGCCTTGGATTTCAAACGATTCAAAATGGTACGGAGCAGGACTTTACTAGGATCACTGATCAGGCTTATTGTCCTATAATTTCTTTGGCAGGGGTATTACCAATGAAATTCCACCCGTTAGGCCACGTTTTTGTTTCAAAATCTTCTGGTATAGTTTTGTTATGTCTTTGATGGTTTCTTCACCTCCGATTAGTGACGATATTATCCACTCCGGGTAACTCGGCAGTTTTCAAGCTCCTTACTGCCAACTTATTCTCTTCTTTCAGTATTGACGGACTGATCTCGTCTTCTTCTGTGGAATGGTTATATTGAATCAATTGCTCGGTCAGCTGCTTGAAAAGTTGCTTCACTGCGCCGTTCCTGACATTTTTCTCACCAGAATCCGTCTTGCTTGTTTATAAATCCACCATTCGTCCGTGCATTTAATATTGCTGGACTGGTGCCCCTGTTACATATCTCAAGATTCTAGACGAAATAAAATGAAGGGTATATAATATTATCGCTCCTGACCTGACGTCTCGACTTCAGTCATTTCCCCATCGCTCTGACGTGGCTTTCCTCTGTCTTTACTATAAATATTTTCATAGCGACTGTTCTAATGAGTTTTCCTCCTTTGTACATCAATCACATTGTTATTTTTATTCCCCCTACGCAGACAAATTGTACAAATGGGGACTAGTTAGAACGTCATAGAGACCCTGAGGTATTGTGGTGGCTGTCGTAAGAATAGTAAGTAAGAATGTGTTTTTTTGTGCAAGGAATATTGTAGTTTCTTTGGGTCAGTGTTTGTGGCTAGCTAAGTTTAAAATAACACAAATTGAACACCAGCCTTTTCCATTTTGGCCTTGTGCCATATTTCTGTATTTTACACAAAGTAGATATAGCTTCCGCCTTGGTTCATCGACAGTAGGATTTTAAGGCTGCTACTAGATTGGCTACGAGGTCTCATTGTTTTACTGTTGAATTAAATGTAACCGTAAGTTCTATTCTAATAGTTTCTTTTCTCGGACTTCTCACCTGTGGAACTCTCTTCCGTTTTCTTTTTCCCTGCCACCTACGATTTAAAAAAAATTCAATGCCAAGCCAATCACCATCATCTGTCTTCTTGAACCCTAATTTTTATTGTCCCTCCCCTTCACTAATGTTTTCTCATTTTCTTTTGCTTTCATTTTTAAAATAATGTTCATCCTACACAAGGCCTAAGAGCCACTCGATATAGAAGGTTACAGTGTAAGAAGCACAGTTTATGGGGATATTTAGCATCCCGCTACCACTTTCTTATCAATGTTGAATTTTATTCAGTTTCATACAGATTTTCAGGAAATATCAGCTTCTAATTGGTCAGTACGCACAAGTGGGCGTTGCAATCCACCCACGTAGAAATTTTTTTCCAACGCGTGACCAAGACAAGTTTTCCCGCCAATTTCTTTTGATCCTGTCACGTGGGTACATTAATTATAAATAGCAAACACGAGCTTGCTCTCTCTCTCTCTCTCTCTCTCTCTCTCTCTCTCTCTCTCTCTCTCTCTCTCTCTGATTTCTTCATTCGCCTAAGATGTAACCTCGTCTCGACCATGAGCCGTCAGAGATTAAAAACATATTCACGCATGCACGTACGTACGAAATTTTCCAAACTACATAACAAACATACAAAACATTTCCAAACGAACAACAAGAACTTTTCTCTTTGAAACACTTTAACTAAAGCTACAGTTTATTCAGCATTTTTCAGCTTTATAATTCATGTGAGTTCAAATAAAAAAAATTAAATCAGTCAAAGGGATACAACACCAAAATATTAACTTCTACGCATGTATATCATTACAGAAAAATAAATATAAAATGTCTCTTGTTATAAAATCGTTTTTATCCCTTCTTGGGTTCCATATTTTGTAATATTTTACGTTAAATATAAATCGTGTGGTCATGTTAATAACAGACATCTACAAATGATTCATTCTTATTAACATCCTTCAACAGATTATATGGGGAACATAATAGTTAACCCTAGACTCGAACAAGCTGATTTGTTGTGATCAGAGAAGCATCCTCTTACGTTAAACATACTATGCTCGAATAATGACTCCACCTGCTATCCCCTACAACTACAAGAATCAGATCGGGCCAAAAATGAAGTACTGCTGCTGTATAACTGCCCAGTTTTCACTTTCTAGTCTTGATAGAGTAAAATAGCGTCTATGCAAACTTGTTGACCCCAGACCTGAAGAGGTTAAGATTGTATCGATCGGGGAAGCATCCTCTCGAGAGTCTGTTCCACAATGCATTCTTTTTGTGTGGTCTTGTTCACAGTAACCGTTACACATGACGTCACGTTAGACAATTTCAAACTTCCAGCTTCCTAATGAATACCAGGATGTAAACAAAGGAATTCTAACAACCACATATTGGTTCTTGATAATGACTGCGATAGTCGAAAGTACTTTAATAAAACAATAATAAAATATGAACTTTGAAGAGTTTTTCCACAATTTTAAGCATAATAGGCAACACTTTACCCGAAAATTGGAAAAATAAAATAAGAAATGAAACTAACAGAACATACCGGTTCTTTTCAATCAAATTTATAATATATATATATATATATATATATATATATAGAGAGAGAGAGAGAGAGAGAGAGAGAGAAAGAGAATGAGATATCAATCTTACTTATATATATATATATATATATATATATATATATATATATATATATATATATATATATATATAGTAGACTACAGAGCATAATAATAATAAAAATCAAGAAGAAAACCTTAGAGATTAATTTCGGTTATAATCTATTTCGTGAATATCTATATATCTTCTCTTTAGATCGAAATCACTTAGAGATTTTCCGAACGCAGTCTAGATGTGGTACAAGGAGGAAAGTATGAGGCACTCAGTGAGGATAGAATTCACTGCACAGTCGTAATTGTTCTAGCGAGACAAGCATGCTAACAGTTACACTGCCTCAAGGTGCCCCCGAAATCACTTAGTAAATTGAAACAATACGCTGGATTAATATATTGGATTGACAGAGAGAAAGAAAAGCAAGAGAGAAGAGAAGAGAGGAGGATGAGAAGAAACAGTGACGGATGGTCAAGTTCTTTTGAAAAGTGAGATAGAGCGTATGGATTTGAAAGTGATGAAGGAAGTAATGAATGGTTAGTACTAAGCCTAAAATGACTGAGCCAGTCAATAATTCTTTTTCCTTAAAGTGTAGACCTTTGTATAAACAGATGTACAAAGTTCCACACTTTAAGGATGAAATTTATTATATCTGTGAATCTAATATATCAGGGGTATTGTCTCTATTTACTAAGAGATTTCGGTCTGAAGAGATGAATATATAGATATTCACGAAATAAATTATAACCGAAATGCATCTTTAAGGATTTCTTCTTGATTAGTATTATTTTCTTCATTATATATATATATATATATATGTGTGTGTGTGTGTGTGTGTGTGTGTGTGTGTGTGTGTGTGTGTGCATGCGCGAAAATTTCAGATAGGGTATATCTGTAAATTTACAATATGAAAGACGACTAAATGAAAAATTGTCATATGCATTTATGAAGACAAATAAAACGATTTTTTGTGACAAGTATTTATATAAAAAAGCAAAAATGTTATTGTTTTTTTTTTTCAGATTTTTTGGTATGGGAGCGCTCATGAATATTTATCCCCTCATTTCAATGAACTTGTCTAACGTTTCGGCTAACCTGATTCCATCATACGTAGCCTTCCTCGTCATCTGGCTCAACTGTTGAAATCTGTTGTAATCACCATTCGCTTGTTCCACCGTTGGGGTCTTTGGAGGTTGGTCGCGCTTAATCTAGGTCCTCGTCTTCGACCTTTCCGCCAAGGACGGCACTACCAGGAGTTCAGAACTCCCGATGGTATCGTTCTCAGAGTAATTGAACCACGAAAACCCCTCCATTATGACAAGAAGCGACTATAAGAGGTATGAACTTAGAAGCATGCACGCATAGACAAACATATATATTTTACACGGAAAGTCGGAGTAAATAGTCCATCACCAAGTCTTACTTTAATGACAATAATATCAGGTCATCCCATAAGTTCTGTCCGAATTTTGAATTTTCAAACAAGTGACCAAATGTTACATTTAATTACAGATTCAATCAGCAATGTATTTTCCCTGATTATCTATGACGTCATTCCATCTATTAACACGCTTACTAATTCCATTACTGTAAAATTCTTTTGGCTTTGATTCGAAGAACTCACAAATGTCAGTTTTAACCTCATCCTGTGTTACAAAAGCTGTTTCTTCCAAATGATTCTGTAAGCTACGAAACAAATGGTAGTCTGAAGGAGCAAGGTCGAGAGAATAAGGTGGATGAGGAATTTTCTCCCAACCAAGTTCTTCGATCTTTTGTGACGTGATTCTTGCTGTGTGTGGTCGCGCATTGTCCTGATGAAACATCACCCGTTTTCGATTCACTAGAGCAGGTCTTTTTTTTCCTCAAAGCTTGGTTCAAACGCTCTAATTGCTGACACTATATTTGAACATTAATTGTTGCATTAGGTGGTAAGAATTCAAAGTAGATTATTCCTTGGCAATCCCACCAGATTGAAAGAAGAACCTTTTGCCCATGAAGTTCCCTTCTCGGCTGTGGCTGGGGTCCTTCCCCTTTACCAAGCCACTGTCTACGACGCTTAACATTTCGATAAAAGATCCATTTTTCGTCGCCAGTCACAAGTCTATCCAAAAAAAGTGAAACAAGTTGGCGAGAATGGAGAGAAGAGCAGAAGTCAACTCGGGATTTGAAGTTGTTTTCAGACAATTCATGAGGCACCCATTTTCCAAGTTTAGGAACTTTTCCAAGTTGTTGAAGATGACGATAAACAGTTGTATGGTTTGAACTGAGAACCACTGCCAATTCCTCAACTGATAAAGCCGGATTTTCTCTAAGGGCTGCTTCAAGAAGCTTTTCATCAAACTCAACTGGACGTCCGGTTCGATCTTCATCTTCAAGGGTGAAATCTCCAACTCTGAATTTTGCAAACCATCTTCTGCAAGTTATTTGATTAACACATTCCTCTCCATAGGCTGAGTGAATGTTTCTAGCCGCTTCGGCTGCTGAGTTTCCTTTCTTGAACTCATAAATCATTGTGTGCCTCAAATGATTCTTGGGTACTTCCATGTTACCAGGGTTTTAATCAAACAAAATTTAATTTTATTGTTCTCTGAAATAAAATTTGATCAGTTTAAATGCATCTAAACATAAAAATAATGTTCAGCTCCATTAGATATTATAAAATACTCTTTAAATTTCGTTCATTTTAACAAAAAGTTAAAATTCGGACAGAACTTATGGGATGACATAATATATATATATATTTCTTGACAAATGATATTCATTTGTTTTCTTTATCATTTGTAACTCCTCACGTTCCCTTCTATCCATTGTCCGAGTTGATTCCACGTTAATATTATTCTATATATGTCTCTGTCAAAAAGTATGTGTTAAGTAGGGGCATAAATGGCATAAGTGGTATATATATATATATATATATATATATATATATATATATATATATATATATATATATATATATATATATATATACCGTTCAAAATAATAAGAAAAGAATTAAATACATAAAATCATCATCAAATATATTAGAACATTTTTTAAATAGTAGAAAGTGCCAATGGCATGAATTTGATTAAGGTGATTCTCAGCTTGCCAGCAAGTGACCCAAACTCTTGATTTCATGACGTATTTCTGTGGCACATATGGAATGAGACATGGAGAATATTGTTATGAAATTGCAATGGACTGCCGCTGACTCTTATAATTTAGAGTGGCGCCTTCTATAGCTTATCTGTCATGCGTATCCCTCTTCATATGCTGGTTCAACCGTTGACATCTGTTGTAATCAGAGTCATCTGAACCACGCAAACCCCTTCACTATGACAAGAAGCGACTATCAGAAATATACACGCACAAACACATATATTTACCACTGGATGTCGGAGTAAACAATTCGTTAGCAAATGCTACTTTAATGAAACAAAACAATAAATAAGAAAAGAATCAAAAGTATAAAATCATAATCAAATATATGAGAACATTTTGCATTATTCTTGTTGTTAAAAATATTTCAATATATATATATCGTGAACTCTTCCGTCGTTGATCGATGCGGGGATTTAACCTGCGTCTACCGGGGACCCTTTTACGACGTATGAGCGTCAGGCACCTCCTTTCCTAGGAACCGACAGACAACCTGCACATACGATTTGATTATAGTTTTGTGCAGAAACAACGACACTTTTTGAAGAGCCAAATACAGGTGTCTGTCCTGCTATTTACCCATAGCTGGGGGGAGAAGAAAAGGATTCATAACTTTCCCAAAGGTATTAGCACGAAAGTGAATGCAATAGATTCGACTAGAATTCGAACTCGGCTCTTCGATTCCTCAATCCGAGCCGCTGACCATTACTCCACTTTCACTTAATCACTTAATCTTTCACTTGCCAGTAGTTTCACGTCGCCTGAAGAGACACATTTATGGTGTTGAAACATAATTGTATAGCGATTTAAAATTTAATATCTCAAAATAAATTATTTACATATATATATATATATATATATATATATATATATATATATATATATATATATATATATATATATATATATGTTTTAATGTATGCTATAAAATATGTTTTATTTATGGGTTAAAATGTTCAGTATCAGGGATAGAGCGTATGTAAATATAAAATGCTTCCTAAACATATCTGGGAGATTATTATGAAAGCCAAATCACATTAAAAATATGGAAAATAAGGAAAACAGCACCAGCCTATAACAATAAATACAACAACTGCAAACTCTGTCTGCAGGAAATAATAGCTATAATTACCTTCTCAGATTAACACAAACTACTAAATAAACGATCAGAACTTATCTCAAAATGCAAAAACAAAAAAATTACTATTTTACTTAAAAATAGAAAATTGAAAACGAAGAAAAATAAACAAAAATAAATAAATAATAGAATAAATAAATAAACAAAAATAAGTAAAATAAGTAAAATATATTAATTCAAACCAATAAATGAATAAATAATCTAATAAATAAATTAACAAACTACAAACGCACACATAAACACAAGTAAGCGTAATAGTAACAATTAACAATAAAATAATTAATAATAGACAAAAAAAGAGATAACAGACAATATACAAATAGCCAAAAAACTGCATCCAAATCCGCAATTATTCCCACTCAATAGCCCCTAGAATAATTCGAAATACAACTGTTGCCCCCACGAAATAAAACCTTTAGAATAATACAAAATACTTACCACAATAGAATAGTGAACAGACCAACCACAACGCATCACTGACCTGCATATATAGCCGAGCTTTCTTCGGGTGATATTTCTTCTAATTTCGAAACGAACCTTTTATTTACTCCGCGGGTATGTGAATATTGTTTTAATTTTAATTTTCATGCTTTTGGGTATCTCAGTTTTAGTTAATTCCACTTCATAACTCATCTCTCCAAGTTTTCTGTTCTCTGTGCCGAGGCCTGAAATTGGACTCATAATTCTTTAAATAAACTGTTCGGTTGGAAATTCCAACAAATATCACCTGAAGATGGCCGGAGCGTACAACGGCCGAATCGCTGTGAATGGGGCAAAAATGATGTGGGCAACAGTCCGAACAATTTAAGTGGTTATTTTTTAAGTTTACGTCATCAATTGAATCTACTTAAAAGCAAGACATTTTTTGCATTCTTGCATGCTTTCTGCAATGTTTTCATATTCTCTGCGTGATCAGTACATTCTTATATTTGTAAAATCAACGATAACCGAAAGACATAAATGCAGTGTTTCTTTAAAATTACATCTCAGAAGAAAGAGCAGTTCTGGTTTAATGGTCTCCGAGTTGGCTTCTGATACTACTAGGACGATTGCAGTAACTTGTTTCAATAACTTCTGATATATATATATATATATATATATATATATATATATATATATATGATATTATATATATATTTGATATTATATAAATATTTGATATTATAATATAAAAGTCTCAAACACTTCATAACCAATTTTTTTTTGTTTCCTTTGAGTTGGTCGGCTTTTATTTGACGGAGTTTTATAAGACACACATTAATGTGCGTGTGAGTATGTCCGTTTCGACATGTGTTCATATCTGAACAGGCCGTATTGGTGTGTCTCTGCATATAACTCTTTTAGGGATAATATCTACATACACATCGAAGAGTGTGTCCCTGCATTTATTTGTACAGCCCCCACCCCAAATAAAACACACATTAGTGTGTGTGTGTGTGTGTGTGTCTGTGTGTGCATGAGACACACACACACACACACACACAAAGACACACGGACATATATTTATAATATATATATAACACATATTATATATAACATATTTTATATATATATATAAAATATCAAATATATATATAAAATATCAAATATATATATATTTGATATTATATATATACATATATATATACATATATATATAAAATAAGTTATATATATATGTTATATTTGTGTGTGTATGAAAGAGAGAGAGACACACAGAGAAACACACAAACACAAACGCACGCACAAATATTTATTACACATATATATATATATATATATATATATATATATATATATATATAGCATATTTTATATATATATATATATATATATATATATATATATATATATATATATATATGTATATGTAATATAATATCAAATATTGATAATATTAGTGGTCAATATATATATATATAAATTTACAAGAGGATAGAATCCAGGTAGAGCGTAATGTCCAGGACAGAGTAAGAATATAATATAAAGGCTCAAACACTAATATTCCATGGTTATAATTTATTATATTGGAATCAAAATCATGATCCAATTCATCAGACCTACAAATTCAAAAAACGTTTTTTTGAATTTGTAGGTCTGATGGATTGGATCGTGATGAGGATATGTGCTATATATATATATATATATATATATATATATATATATATATATATATATATATATATGTAATAAATGTTTGTGCGTGCGTTTGTGTTTCTGTGTTTCTGTGTGTGTTTCTCTCTCTCTTTCATACACACACAAATATAACATATATATATAACTTATTTTATATATATATGTATATATATATGTATATATATAATATCAAATATATATATCTTTGATATTTTATATATATATTTGATATTTTATATATATATATAAAATATGTTATATATAATATGTGTTATATATATGTTATAAATATATGTCAGTGTGTGTGTGTGTGTGTCTGTGTGTGTCTGTGTGTGCATGAGACACACACACACACACAAACACACTAATGTGTGTTTTATTTGGGGTGGTGGCTGTACAAATAAATGCAGGGACACATTCATCGATGTGTATGTAGTTATTATCCCCAAAACAGTTATATGCAGAGACACACCAATACAGCCTGTTCAGATATGAACACATGTCGAAACGGACATACTCACACGCACATTAATGTGTGTCTTATAAAACTCCGTCAAATAAAAGCCGACCAACTCAAAGGAAACAAAAAAAAATTGGTTATGAAGTGTTCTTTTCAGCTTTGAAATTGCCTAATTACCAAAAATCGCGCTACTTGGAAAATAAAAAGAAACATGCTCCGACATTAAAACAAATCAGAGCTGCGACCGACAAAAAATACAATAAACATGGCGTCCATAATGGCGGATATGCTGACTCTTGGCTCGAGGCTGGACCTCTTATTTGTCGCTCTGAACTTTCAACACCTTCTGATTGATTGCGTTTTATTTTTATTTTATTTTTTATAAAAGAATGAAGTAAAATTGCGTATTAATGGACCACTTGATCGAATTAAGTAAAATCAAGTCCGAAATCAAAGTGAAGTCCGCAATCAATCAATTTGAAAGGATAAAAAGATGAAAGAAAACGGAAAACATGGCGGAGAAAGAGATGAAAGAAAGAAATAAAAAGAAAAGATTGTGACATTTGATTGAAACCTCAATTGAAAATAGGAACAACGGGAAGAATGAAGTTTTAATATCAACACAGTGAACTTTTTTGCTTCGTTTTTGATTAATGTTTTTGTTAGTGACATATGGTAAATTACATGTAATTGATATTAAACAATATTTATTGGAACTAGAGATGCATTTGCAAAACTGGTGGTAATATTAGTATCCTGAAATTATTAAATAATAGTAGAATTGATCTTTAATATGGCTGCAATGTGTGTAAAAAAATATCAGAATCTTTCTAGACAATTCTAAAAAGATTATTTCGCCTCTAGAGCGATCTTGTCCTAAGGGAACTAGAGTCCTTATCAGGAGTTTTTATCAGTGGGCACAATCTTAACAGTATAAGAAAACCATACTAGTGACGTTCCATCATCACCGAGGAACCCCTGAATTTTCACCTATCGCGATTAGGGAGATCCTGTGTCTTGAGCGTCTACTGGGACCTGAAGTGGAACTATGATCCATCTATAAAGATGTTGGGAAAATTCTTGGCTCCCTGTACCGCTCTAGTAAGTACCTGACACCTCATGCAATCCTCTACCTTTACAAGAGCCAGCTCGTCCTGGGTATGACGATAAACTACATCTGGCAGCAAGGACTCTGAGCGGGAGGTTTTGAGCAACGTAGAACCGCCTCTTGCTGCTGTCTCCAGGTCCACCCAGACCAGGGGTAAAACACCTGTTAGCGTCTCAACTATGGGCAAATAGTTAACCCCAAAACTGGGGTTAAAACATTATGAAAGTATGAAAATACATTATTATACTAAAAATACCTACATTTTGGGGAAAGATATTACCAGCCATACATTTCTAAAAAAATATTACCAGCAATACATTAGACAAAAACCCTTTTTACATAAATACGTCAATAAAACCTGATCTAAAAACTGATTTTATACAAAGAATACATATTCTATTCATACGAACCTATCCTAAAAATCTTGTCGGACTTAAATAACCCATTGATGTGTTGATGTGCCGTCAAACAAAATAAACCAATCCAAGAGCCAGATCAGGACTAAAATGGAATACTGCTGCTGTACATGGGCAGGAGCTACCCAAACTTCATTTTACAGTCTCAATAAAGTCCAAAAGCCTGACGTGGATGACGAAATATTTTCCAGCCCACAACCCCTTTCCCACAGACGAAATGTAGCAAGCCTCTCGCTGCTCTATCAATATTTCTTTGGAAAGTGTTCAGACGAAACACATTCCTTCATCATCATTCAACAGTAGTCGGTATCATCGAGCCGATGCAAACGATCCTTTATTTAGCTGTATAGTATGTGCTACGCCAGGGCTACTTTGTTTTTTTAATTCAGAATTACTTCCTCTTAGACCGGTTGCCATCCAAGACTATAGAATCCAGTCTGTCCTGCTATTTACCCTTCGATCCACCAGTTCGAAACTTCACGGCTAAGATCCACTATGCCACACACATTCCTTTTGTATACAATTAATGAGATGTAAGTCCTACTCGAGCAGCTTCTTCCCATAAACTGTTGCTTTGTGGAACCAACTCCCAAGAGGATGCTTCCCCCGATCACTATAATCTTGATCGGTTCAAGTCTAGGATCAACAGTTACCTTCCGCATATCTCCCCATAGTTTACCTCTGTAACCGTCTTTCTCGGGTAGCTCTAGGGCTTTGTACAGGGCGAAAAAAAATGCAGATAACACAGTGTTAAAAGCCGACTCGGCAAGAAAACTACAAGAGCACCTGGTAGAAGAAAGCGAGAAAGAAGGACTAACCATCAACTACAAGAAGACAGAAAGTATCGTCATCAGCAAGAGAAAAAGTCCAAGATGCTAGTTATGAATTGGAGGGCATAGAAGTTGAAATATCTGGGAAGCGTTTTAACAGATGACGGAAAATGCGACACCGAGATCCAAACACGTATTGTACAAGCGAAAGAAGCGTCCCAAAAGATAAGCAAGGTGCTGAGGAAACGAGAGAATTCGTTAGAAACAAAGAAAAGAGTGCTGGATTGCTATGTGGAATCCATCCACTCATATGGCAGTGAATGTTGGACAATCTCCCACGAATGATCAAAAGACTAGAGGCAGTAGAAATGTGGTTCTACAGATGGATACTGAGAATTCCTTGGACAGAGCGAGTAAACAAAAAGAAAGACTCAAAGAAAATTGCAACAGAAAGAATACTTATACGCAGAATCATGAAAATCCTTGGACACATAACGCGGAAAGAGGGCTTGGAAAAACTAACACTCACGGAGTATATTGAGGGAAAGAGGGCTAGGAGTAGGCAGCTAGTCACTTACGTGACGAGATTGTGTGAAAGGCTGGCAGAAGCCTTTCAAACGGAGAAAAACTGCTGAGTGCCACAAGGGGTAGGAAGTTATGGAGAGCCATGATTGCCTATGTCATAAAGGGAGGGACATAGAAGAAGAAGAAGAAGAAGAAGAAGAAGAAGAAGAAGAAGAAGAAGAAGAAGAAGAAGACAGGGGGCACATTGAGGAATATGCTTTTTTCATGATTTTTTTGCATGTGTCACCATCTAACATCAGTAGAATAAACAGCCAAGCTTGTACTGCTAACTTATGAAGGATTTTAAACAGACTTCTTATATACCGGGTGTAACAGCAAAATTGTCCAAAACGTGTAAAAAGATGGGATAAAGGTCCATCTCACAAAATTTTTAATATCTAAAAAAAATAAAAAATAAACTGAGTTTCTTTTTTCCACATTTTCAGATAAGACGTTTAGCCATCTTGACATCATTTCTCGTAAGAACCACTTATCGTTATAGTGCTATATTTGTTATGTCAGCGTGAATTTTAAATATAAAAACTGATAATTTTTGCTTTATTGATTCTTACATTGATGTACGAAGAAAAAAATGTTCCGTCCTATGGAAATAGTTTTAACTGCAGACGGAAAATGTCACACGAAAATCCGAAGGCACATTGGAATAACGAAAGATGACTTCGAAAAGGTAAGCAAATTATTAATAAAAAGGAAAAGTTCGTTAGAAACAAAAAATGTGTTGAAACTGTGTTATGCTATATCTGTCCTCTTATATGGAAGTGGATGTCCCCACAGACGAAAAAGAGATGTGGTTCTACTGACGAGTGTCCTTAGAAACAAAGAAAAGTGTGTTGGACGGCTATGTAATATCTAATCTCCTATATGGCAGTGAATGCTGGACAATCTCCTCACAGATGAAGAAGAGACTTGAAGCGACAGAGATGTGGTTCTACTGACGAGTGTCCTTAGAAACAAAGAAAAGAGTATTGGACGGCTATGTAATATCTAATCTCCTATATGGCAGTGAATGCTGGACAATCTCCTCACATATGAAGAAGAGACTTGAAGCGACAGAGATGGGGTTCTACTGACGAGTGTCCTTAGAAAGAAAGAAAAGAGTGTTGGACGGCTATGTAATATCTAATCTCCTATATGGCAGTGAATGCTGGACAATCTCCTCACAGATGAAGAAGAGACTTGAAGCGACAGAGATGTGGTTCTACTGACGAGTGTCCTTAGAAAGAAAGAAAAGAGTGTTGGACGGCTATGTAATATCTAATCTCCTATATGTCAGTGAATGCTGGACAATCTCCTCACAGATGAAGAGACTTGAAGCGACAGAGATGTGGTTCTACTGACGAGTGTCCTTAGAAAGAAAGAAAAGAGTGTTGGACGGCTATGTAATACCTAATCTCCTATATGGCAGTGAATGCTGGACAATCTCCTCACAGATGAAGAAGAGACTTGAAGCGACAGAGATGTGGTTCTACTGACGAGTGTCCTTAGAAAGAAAGAAAAGAGTGTTGGACGGCTATGTAATATCTAATCTCCTATATGGCAGTGAATGCTGGACAATCTCCTCACATATGAAGAAGAGACTTGAAGCGACAGAGATGGGGTTCTACTGACGAGTGTCCTTAGAAAGAAAGAAAAGAGTGTTGGACGGCTATGTAATATCTAATCTCCTATATGGCAGTGAATGCTGGACAATCTCCTCACAGATGAAGAAGAGACTTGAAGCGACAGAGATGGGGTTCTACTGACGAGTGTCCTTAGAAAGAAAGAAAAGAGTGTTGGACGGCTATGTAATATCTAATCTCCTATATGGCAGTGAATGCTGGACAATCTCCTCACAGATGAAGAAGAGACTTGAAGCGACAGAGATGTGGTTCTACTGACGAGTGTCCTTAGAAAGAAAGAAAAGAGTGTTGGACGGCTATGTAATATCTAATCTCCTATATGGCAGTGAATGCTGGACAATCTCCTCACATATGAAGAAGAGACTTGAAGCGACAGAGATGTGGTTCTACTGACGAGTGTCCTTAGAACCAAAGAAAAGAATGTTGGACGGCTATGTAATATCTAATCTTCTATATGGCAGTGAATGCTGGACAATCTCCTCACATATGAAGAAGAGACTTGAAGCGACAGAGATGGGGTTCTACTGACGAGTGTCCTTAGAAAGAAAGAAAAGAGTGTTGGACGGCTATGTAATATCTAATCTCCTATATGGCAGTGAATGCTGGACAATCTCCTCACAGATGAAGAAGAGACTTGAAGCGACGGAGATGTGGTTCTACTGACGAGTGTCCTTAGAAACAAAGAAAAGAGTGTTGGACGGCTATGTAATATCTAATCTCCTATATGGCAGTGAATGCTGGACAATCTTCTCACAGATGAAGAAGAGACTTGAAGTGACAGAGATGTGGTTCTACTGACGAGTGTCCTTAGAAACAAAGAAAAGACGGCTATATAATATCTAATCTATATAGCAGTGAATACTGCACAATCTCCTCAGATGAAAAAGACACTTGAAGCGACAGAGATGTGGTTCTACTAACGAGTGCCCTTAGAAACAAAGTAAAATGTGTTGCGCTCCTATTTGAGGT
The DNA here is from genome assembly GCA_964036315.1 of Acanthosepion esculentum. Classification (NCBI taxonomy): domain Eukaryota; kingdom Metazoa; phylum Mollusca; class Cephalopoda; order Sepiida; family Sepiidae; genus Acanthosepion; species Acanthosepion esculentum. Next base: position 22,339,570 of record OZ038500.1, on the reverse strand, counting down.
CACAGAAATGTGGTTCTACAGAAGGATGCTGAGAATACCATGGACTGCACATGTGAGTAACGAGGAACTTTTAGGAAATTCGGAACAAAAAGGACACTTCCACTTAAAAAGAGAATGAGAAAGTTGAAATTTCTAGGGAAGCATAATGAGGAAACAGGGTTTGAAAAATTTGATACTCACAGGAGAGATTGAAAGCAAAGGACAGTGGGAAACAACACCGAACCTATTTGGCGAGCAGCTTTTCTTTTTTTTTTTTTTTGAAAAGACGGCAAAATGACAAAAACTATTAAGACCTGCAAAGGATAGGAAGTTGTAGAGAGTCCTGGTCGCCTACGTCCTGAAGGGACACGGCACATCGAAGAAGAACTTTACATCATCACAGACTTGACTCTAAATCCGCACCTATCACGATAATTGCTTGCAGTATCACAGAGGTTCCGTGCTTTGAGCTTGTTTTGGGACTCATATATACGATCCGTTGAAGGCATAACCTACCAAGAATAAAGCATAACCTACCTAGCGAGATTTAGTAAATGGATGACGGAACAAGGTTCATTAGAGATATTAAAAAGTCAGTTGAAATTTCTAGGACACGATGAGGAAAAGGTGCTTGGAGAATCTGACACTCAAAGGATATAGTGAAAGCAACAGAGGAAAAAAGAGACATAAAAACGGCGATTAACCTACCTAACGGGATTGTATCAATTAATGGGCAAAAAGAAATTGAAAGAGATAGTGAAAAGACAAACCGGCAAATAATAGGAAATTTGCCGATAGACATGATTGTCTGTATCTTGAAGGAATCGGCCTGTAGATGGAAATCGGCATTCATATTTTAAAATGGCTGTTATCAATTAAGTTGTACAACCTCATACAGAGAGTAACTTTCGTAGAATATTTGCAGTGCCAGGTAACGCAAACTCCTGAAGCGATAGAATATTACCATTTGATTCGATTTTCTTACCTTTATTCTACGTTTTAATATATTTGAATATAATATGTGAAAACGTCTTTTAAAATTTCCGCTTTTAAAGCCATAATACATTTTTATACAACCCATATATATATACGTAAGTGAATGTAATGAATTCGACTGCCATGCTGTTATCCATTACTCCACCGTGCCTCCTGTGTATATGTGTGTGTGTCCTATTCAAATATATATATATATATATTCGTTCTTTATTCTACAGTTACTTCTTGGTTTAATTTAATTTGTTCGGGTGTTTTGTTGATAGTTTTCCTGTTGTGCTTTTTTATTATTTGGGTCATGCTCACTGTGCAACTGTAGCTGATTTTTACTGTGTTTTTGTTGAATATTTTGTGGACAATGCTTGATTCTGGGAAGTGTTTGTGTAAGAGTTTGATGAATATGTTTCCTACGTTTGTTTTTACGTTTTTGTTGTACGTTGGGTTGAACCATATGATGTTTCTTTTCCTGTTGGCCTTTTTTGTCCTCTCTGGTGTGTATGTGAGTGTTGCCGAAAATCCAATATCTTTTAGGGCTGTTTCATAGTCTTTCTTAGCTTCGTTAAATATGGTTTCATTGGAAGAATTGTCGGAAAGCCTGCGGTTAATTGATTTTGGTATCTGCTTGATTATAGTTGGCGGGTGATTGGAAGGTGTGTATTTTGGGAGCCTGCTGGATTTCTTTAAAAACACTTTCAAATGAGATATTTTTCTGTTAAACATGGGCCGAACAGGTGAACAAAGAGGAATTATGCTTAACATCAGGAAGAGACAGTTGGAAATTCTGGGGCGCATAATGAGTAAAAATAATTGCACTCTCCCAAGGGCTCCTTGCTTTGAGCGTTTATTTGGACTCATATAAACATTCCATTGAACTCGCAGATACGATCCAATGAATTCATACATACAACCCACTGAACTCACAGATACGGCCTATTGAACTCATAGATACGACCCACTGAACTCATAGATACGGCCCATTGTACTCATAGATACGGCCCATTGAACTCGCAGATACGATCCAATGAATTCATAGATAAGGCCCATTGTACTCAGAAATACGGCCCATTTTACTCATAGATACGACCCATTGAACTCATAGATACGACCGATTGTACTCATAAATACGACCCATTGAACTCATAGATACGACCCATTGAACCCATAGATACAATCCACTGAACTAGTAAAGAAAATTGATAAAGAATCTGTAAAAAAAGTGTGGGTTCCTCGTACCGCCTCGGAAAGAACCTGTCCTCAACTGACATGGCCTACCATTACAAGAATCAGATCAGATTAAAAATGGATTATTGCTGCCATATATCAACTAGAGCGGCCCATTCTACCCTTTCCAGCTTTAATAGAGTTCAGAAGTGTCTACGTGGCCTTGGGAGTGATGAATTATTTTCTACACCCCTTTCAACACAGACGCAACGTCGCAAGCCTGTCTTTATTTCCATGGCAAATGTTCACACGAGCTACATTCCATAGTTCCTACAATCCAAGCTTTTATAGATAAGACCTACTATGCCGCATACACAGCGTTGAATCAGCCGCATTCCCTTAGGAAGAAAGAAGTTCTATTCGAACTGCATTTTCACAAAAAAAAAACACTACTTTATGAAACAGGTTCCCGTGAGAATTCTTCCCCGATCACTACAATCTTAACTTCTTCAAATCTTTTTTGACGACTTATCAACCCTTACTTCAAATCTACAATCAACCGTTATCTATCCCTCATATCTTCGTAATATGCACTTTTTAACTCCTAATTTTACGCGGAAGACAATTTTGATTGCTTTCAGTTGGCTTTATGATGGCGTTTGTCGCAAATACGGGTGTTGGCTGGCGGGGGAGCTGGGTTGAGAAGGTATTCATACAATCATCTCATTTATTAACCCTCTAACTTGTAGTGCCTCTTGGAAATTGAACTGAGTGAAAAAAATTCTTTCAGTACAAACTGGCCATTTAAAAAAGAATGTACCTTGTTACGGTTGCGTTGGAAAGCTACAAAAATAATTTTGCAAAGTAGCTGACGTGGCAAGACATATTTTTTAAGAAAACCAGAGTATCATATCTTTATAAATTTGATTTATTATGAATATAACTGTACAAGAAATTCACATCGAAAAAGCATCCAAAATGTCTGCAGCTGAGATGGTGAATAGACAATTGGATATTTGACACTTCGTCGTCTTTTCCCTGAAGGACTCATTAGATGAGTTTTCAGCAAGCAAACGAGTTCGTTTTAGGGATTGTCTGGCAAATCATTTTATGTGAACTGGTTGACGAAAACGATCAAACATGGCGGATATTTGGTTATGGGCTGAACCAATTTGGGAACAATGTGAGCATCGAGTGTCTGGGAATATATCTATATCAGATATATATATATATATATATATATATATATATATATATATATATATATATATATATATATATATATATATATATATATATATATATATATATATATATATATATATATAATTGAATATAGCAATTCAGAAAAATGTGTATGTTGTAATGTGTCTATTTTACTTAGTTGAGTTCAGTCACTCTTAGAGTAAGTCTACCTGCAGATTACTATTTTGCTTTTTTTTTTTCTCAGACGACCGCTAAATGCGGTTTTTATTGTCTCGGTATTTACCCAGGATTTTCCCACAAAACGGGATATGGCGCAAGGCCGTTTTTAACGTGGGGCGATTCCGAGCCGTAGGCTATGACAAAAATTGCCCGTAAAGTCCGTATACACGGGGTCGAGTACTGTCTACCTCCCCAGACGAGACTCTGCTCTTCGGTTCCTCTCTGTCCGGAAGCAGAGAGGTCGAGAAGCAGAGTATTAGAAGACACAGAGGGTTTTGCTGTCTCAGTATTTACCCAAGACCGCCCCAGTAGGCGGGATGTGGCACAAGGCCGTTTTTAATGTTAAACGATTCCGAGCCCGTAGGCTCGGGCAAAAATTCCTCGTAGACCCCGTAATAACGGAGTCGGGTTTATCTACCTTCCCAACCGAGACTCTGCCCTTCGGCATAGCCTCGTTCTGGGTTTGTCTGAGGTCGACAAGCAGAGCACCAGCAAACATAGAGGGTTTTGCTGTCTCCCCCCTAATCAACGTTCCGTTCTTACATTTAAACATGAGCGGACGAGTCCACCTGGTCGCTCGGGGTCTAACAGTATTCTGAAATTATTTCTCTCGACATTTTGACGACTAGTTGAATAAACAGGTTATTTATCGCGCAAGAAATATATCAAATCTTATATAGGCGATACCTTTATTTTACTAAAGTTCGTTCAATACAAAAATCGAGAGCCACTCAAGTTAGAGTTTTACTGAATCAAGTGTGTGATATGAATGTAAAAAGAGGAAATAGGAAGTGAATATTATGAGGATATGGAGGATAGATAACCCATGACATGAAGATGTTACGATGTAATTTTCAGGGAAGCATCCATGTGGGAGTCTATTTTGAACTCTCTCTCCCTCTTCTCCCTCTCGCTCTCTCACTCTCTCTCTCTCTCTCTCTCTCTCTCTCTCTCTCTGGAGTAGAGATTGTACAACTCTGAAGTTTAATAAACTATTTTGAACACTCTCTCTTTCTCCCTTCCGCTCTCTCTCCCTCTTTTCTCTCTCTCCCTCCCTGTCTCTCTCTCCATCTCTCTCTGGAGTAGAGGTTGTGCAGCTCTGAATTCTAATAAACTAATTGAACTATTTTGAACTCTCTCTCTCTTCTTCCCCCTCTCTCTCCCTCTCTCCTCGTCTCCCTCTCTTTCTCTCTCTCTCTCTCTCTCTCTCTCTCTATATATATATATATATATATATATATATATATATATATATATATGGAGTAGAGATTGTGCAGCTCTGAAATGGGATTCATAATTTCATTCGCCTAGGGGCTCCAAAATCCGGTCTTGGCTTTTGATATATATATAAATGGAGAAAGTTGGAAGCGAGGATTATATGAATATAGAGGAAAGATTGTCCGTTGACTTAAAGAGGTTAACATTGAACTTCCTCCTTACAAATGCAATATGAAGAAAATGATTGTGGTTCGTATCTGTGGATGAAGCATGGCGCGTCTCATATTTAAAGGTCTGAATTTATGGAACGAAAGAATGGCGCTCGTCTGATCATTTGCCATGGAAATAGCACCAGATGAGCAACAGGCTTGCGGCTTTGCGCCTTTCCCTCCACACAACAAAGTCACATAAATGACTTTGGACTCTATCAAGCCTGACAAAGAGAATTGGACAGATCCGGCCTAGATTTTTCCAGCAATATTCTTTTTTTTTCTTTCTTGTCTTACCCGTCGCTTGTCAAGATAAAGCGTGGCAGAAGGACTGCTACAGTAAGTCGAAGATTTCTCAGCAGTTCTGCGACGGATCATGTGAGATAAAGAACAAATTGGAAACGTTTATCAATCTAACGTTCTACTTTTATTTAAGCTTCGCCCGAGACTGTCGACGTCGTTGGCGGCTTTATCTCGTATCCAAGAATTTAATTTCTTCTTGGCTGATCGCCTCCTTTATGTTGATGGGACTGATGATTATATTATCCGCCAACGTACAATTTCAGGATAAGAAGCTTCCAGTTACACCAACACCAGCTTCCGTCAGCCATTCCCTATCGCCGTTTGGCTTTGCAAGATTTGGTAGGAGGTGAAAAAATATCACAGCATATGCCAATGGACTGAATTTGTTTATGGTGGACCTTAACTAGTCAGGACGTGATGTCATGACCTTCCTCTGCAGCATATATGGAATGAGACATGCAGAATACAGTTATAAAACTGCAAGGGACTGCCGATGATTCTGTTATCCGGAATCAATCATATCCGGAAACCCTCATATCAAGAGCGCCTCATATCCGGAATCCCGCATATCCGGACATGATTTTGATGAGTATATTTGAACTATTTGGGTGATATGTAACTGATTTGATATTTCTGTTTTTCAGGAAATTTACTTTGAATAATTGCTTGTGCTTATTTCACCCTAATGGCTTGTATTGATGCAAAAGATGATGGGAATTAGAGGAAAAGAACAACTTTGGAGGTATCGTAAAAGTGGACATTTTAAACAGACTAGACGTTGGTGAAAGTTCATTGTAATTAATCGCTAAGTTCAACATAGGAAAGTCAATATTGTATGATATAAAATCTTCCAAAGAAACTATTTTCCAGCATTCACACTGTCACAATGAACAAGGAAATAAAAAAAAATCATGATCGTGATGAAACCTGGAATAAAATTGAAAAAGGTTGTCAGTTTTATGGAAAGAAAGCCAGCATTCAGCTATGATGATTGCAATAACACATGCAGAGTTAAAAATTGTCTTTCGTTTAAAAAAATCAAAAACAAAAGCAAAACGAAATGCGGAAAAAGTTGAGAATGACATTAGAAGAGAAAGAATCATCACGCAACAGCGATTAAAAAATCCTCGTTACATTATTTGTTTTGCATACGTGACATACTTAATTTAATGGATTTTCATTAACATTACATAATTTATTTCTTTTTCCTTAAAATCAATTTCGTTATATTTCACTCACCATTAGCTTATTTTGTTTACTATAAAACATTGAAAATAAATGTTAAACCTGATTTCAGTTCTTTTATTTTAATCTAAACAAGCAGCATGGCCCGGCGTTGCCCGTGCTTGATTCAAAACTCGTACGTCTCATACAGCAATCGCTATCACTTGACTTAAAATATTTTTGCCCTTCCTTGCCTTTAAATAAGTGCCCTTTGCCGTGCTGATGTTGCTACATGCCTTACTTCTTGCCTATCTCACACTGCGAATTTTTTCTAAGCTCTATACTATACATTAAATCTGTTACGAAAAAAGAACTTAACAAAATGAACACAAAACGATCAGCTTTAAAAAATGACTTGTAACTGGAAAAACCGAATGAAAAAAGAATGTTAACAACAAATACTTTTTCCCATCCAACCCAGTTCTGCGGAATCAGAATCAACGTTGAGTTTAAGCAAGCGAATGAGCCAATTGGAGTAAAGTGCCATGCAGATTTAAATTTTTCCCACTTGTGACGAATGCAGCTATCGATTTTTTTGCATGCGAGCAAGCTAGTTAAAATTCGTGTCTCTCAGCTGTTGGCTCTCACGCTGGCCAATAGAATCTTCCTGCCTATTCGTGGCAGCCAGCTATAGGCTGTGACTCTGGTCAGTAGAAAATGGCCCCAAACTACATGAAAACTGCCGTAGAAGCATGAAAAAAATCGATTATTTCCACTATCGATGGGAGTTGGGAAATGCAAAGTCGGTCTTGGCTTTTATACTAACTTGGAGCATGTGCATGTAAATTTTAGTGCAAATCCGTCGAAGATTGCGGCCGTGCATTCGTTACACACACACGCACACACACACACACACACACACACACACACACACACACACACACATCCTGCCTTTTATAGATAGAGATATAACTCCTCATATCCGAACTTTGTAACCAATTCCTCATATTCGGATGGCTTTCTTAGTCCAGTTGTCAGGGATTCTATTGTAATTTGCAGGAGCGTATTCTGTAGGATGTCCATCATGCGTAGCCCTCTTCATCCGCTGGTTCAAACATTGAGATCTGTTGTAATCGTCATCCGCTTGTTCTACCATTGGAATCTTTGGAGTTGGTCATGCTTAGTCTGGGTCATCGTCTTTGACCTTGCCGCCAAAGTTGGCCTTACCAGGCGTTTAGAACTCCCGGCGGCATCGCTCTCAGCGGTATTGAACCACGCAAGCCTCTCCACCACAAGGAACGATCATCGGCGACTGAGATATGGAGAAAAAGAAGAAAGAAATTCAGGTATTTTATAAATTTGTGTTGTTTGATTTTATTGGTCAGTAATGTATCATGTCGACTCTTTCAAAGCAACGTTAGTATAATTTCTGGCGTCCCGAATTCAAGGAGAGAGGACGCTTCTATCCGAAGTTTCAATAAATTATTTTATCATTTTGTCAGATTCCGATCCATATTGGATCTATATTTGATCCTAGCTCAATGGATATAATATATTAGTCCCAATTGAAGTCTGTTGTGCTCGCAACATCAAGGGGATTCATTGCGAGAGCAGTCATGCATCGTGACCGGGAGAAAAAACTTCGTGTCGAATCGGTAATGATGAGATGTTAAAAGCATGATGTTGAGATCTTGAAAGTTACAAAGCAATTTTCCAGCATTGAACTGTTTGATCAGCTCATAACCATACAGATCAATTTTTTCTGGATGAACTTCTGAAAACATTAATGTTTGTGACATATTATTATAATTTAAATGGCTGCCTGGCCAAGTGGTTAGGATGTTCGTTTTCCAACCATAAGACCAAGGTTCGAATGTCACCAGATTCGATTTTTTTCAGAAAGGTGAATTCTTGATGTCATCGGCTTCTGATTAAAGCTCGTACCGAGGTGTGATCCAAGCCATCTGAGTGAAATTTGGTAGAAGGAGTTGTTCTCCCAGTTATCGTAACCGCAGGTTTGAGAGTTCTGACCTCGTGCAAAATTTTGATCACGCCAGTTTTGACTCTCTCTCTCCCATCTTTCTCTATCATTCTATCTCCCTCGCACTCTCTCTTTCTATCTCTCTATCTCTATCTCTATCTCTCTATCTCTATCTCTCTCTCTCACACACACACACATACACACACACACACAGAAACTTTAATTAACATCCTCTCAGCTTGGTTGCATTACTATGGGTGTTGAACAAACACAAAGTCGTCTGCAACATGAATTAGTGCGACGCTCAAGCAGGCATCTTCGAATACGAGTGTAGAGCTATTATTGTTTTAGAACAGCTTCATATATAAAAATACAGAAACGCCTATCGTTTCTCTCATTTGCTTTACTATACTTGCGTATTTATAAAACGTACGGGGTTCGTTCAAAAGGTTCTAAGACTCACCCAAGAAGAAGAGCCATAGCGGGACATTTTTGTTATGCCAATACACTACCCTACCACTTCTTATAAAACTAGAAAACCTTTTACTTAATGCAAGAGCCGAGGGTCGTTCAAAAGATTCTAAGCCTCACCCAGAAAAAACAACCATTGCGGAACATTTTTTTTTGTGTGCCGACACACTGCCACTTCTTATAAAACTAGAAAAAAAACTAATCCAGATTTTTGTTTTAATTTCTGTGCAGCTGCGGCACATACAAAGATGTGTGCGACAAATCTAAAAATGGACAAAACAGTTGCTCTAACAGTCATGATGTATCTACAAAAGAAAGGTATGACGCCCAAAGAAATTCATGAGGACATCGTACAGACACTTGCTGAGGACTCCTCTTCCTATCCAACAGCTTCTTCTCTCGCACTTCCTGACAGTGAAACTCCCTTCCTCTTACTTGCCTCCCTGATAACAATAATATTCAAAAATTTAAATGTAATTTCAATTGATATCTTTTGTTGCCTTAATCTCCGTTTTCCTTTATCCCCCTCTATTCTTTTTATCCTTTCCCCTCTGCCCACCATGACCAGTCTTTTCCCTGTATACCCTTGCGTACTAGTGGCACTCACGCTTTGCTTGGGGTGAATTGATGGGCTGCGGAATTCAAGCGGGGCAAGGACAGCACAGTAGGTGACCTTCGGTCAGGTCGTCCAAAAACCTTAACCACAGATGAACAAGTTGATGTCATTCACCGTATGGTTTCGGAGCAGATAGCCCCTAGGCATTAGTTCTGGTTCGATCCATACTGTTTTAACAGAGTTCTTGGGGATGAACAATGTGCCTACAAGATGGGACCCGATAATGCTGACACCAGAGCAGAATATGATAAGGGGACTGATATTTCCAGGGCACTTCTATCTCGCTTCCAGGCTGAACCTAAGAATTGCCACCGAAGATTAGCAATTCAAGATGAAACCTGAGTTCACCACTTCAAACCTGAATCAAAGATTCAATAAAAACATTGGAAACTCTCTGGTTCTCCACCCTCGAAGAAGTTCAAACAGGCAGGATTTGGGAGGATTCTGAAGGCATAACTATGATAGACTACATGAAAAAGGGAAAAACTATTAATGGACAGTACTATGCATCAGAATTAAGACAACCGTAGGAAACCATCAAGTCGAAATACAAAGGGAAGGTGTGCTCTTGCTCTAGAACAGTGGTTCCCAACCACAGTTCCGCGGAATGATTACTGGTGTGCCGCGAAGAGATAATACTTAGAAGCCATTTAATTTCATTTTCTTTAATAAAGACATTCAATTTCTTAATCATGATGACACCGCTCAATTCAAAATCGCCGAATTTCTGGAATCTAAACGTTTCGCGCATACGAAGTGGTAAGCGTTATTATGGTTTATATTAGTCATGGGACGATTAATCGGAATATCAGGAGTTTTTCAAAGTATCGGGAATCGGCATCGGAGCTGAATAATTCAGACCCGATTTCGATACCAAAACGATTCCTAAATACACAGGTTGTAAGACAAAAAGTTCTAACACAGAACTGTACTATGTGAGGTTTTACGTAATGCTCCTAACTCCCAAACATTTTTTTACCTTTTCCTAACCACTTTGAATCTTTTCAATTTCAGGCTAATCTAACTTTATGTACAACTGTCCCACTGACATTCACAATTATTATTTTATACCCGATATAGAATACACGATATGTTGATTTATTTGAATAAAAATTATTCTTATATAATATTCTTTGTTTTTTATTATTTTATTGCAGAAAGGCTTTATGAGTGGAAAATATTTATTTTTGTGATAGGTGTGCCGCGAAAATTTAATGAACTGAATAGAATCTAGAAAAATGCACCCATTTATAGTGTTCATGTTGCAGTATCTGAATCAACTGTACTTTTGAATTGCTACCCCATCCTCCTTATTCACCAGTCTTGGCTTCATCTGACTTCTTCCTGTTTCCTAAAATTAAATCCCACCAGCGTGATCGCCATTTTGGAAACAATAAGATAATATTTGCTGTGGAGGATTTTTTGGCGAACCAGGACGCCATTTTTTCCGTGATAGGATTGCAATGCTTAAGCATCGTTGGACCAAGTGGAGACTAGATGCAAAAATATGAATAACTGTCTTGTTTCTCCAACTCCTTCCGGATGAGGCTTAGACATTTTTGAACGACTCTCAATGACATGTACATTGTTTTAAGGTCGTTGAGAAGCAAGTTTGGCAAGTAATTGAAACAATCGCTTTAGTTTTCTTTCACCATACGGTCAGTTTTAGACACACTGGAATGACAGGGTATAATCGATTTCTGTTTTCCTCAGATTAGGTCATTTTCTGTGGTAATATGAATCTATTTTCAGGGTGTATGGCGAAATATGTTTGGCTTTGAAAAATATTGCGTCATCCGTGATTGCATCAGATTTTTCTCACGCCCAGACACTATTGTCTCGACTGTTAATTAGTTGTCCTATGCCCATTGTCTGCGATGAACATTACTCAAAGGAAACGTACGAAAATTCTAAACCTGCACGAACACACTGTCAAGCCTTACCAGTGAACAAATCAAAGTACTATAGATTGGCCCGGAAACTCTCCTTATTTAAGTCCAATTAAGAATCTGTGGTCAATCTGCAAAGAACGACTTTGTGGAATGGACATACGAATTATTAATATGTGCACTGGGTCATGTTTTATTGGAAAAATACGAAAAATAGTAAATAATAGCAGAATTATTCGTCTTGTTTCAATTAATTCGCACACGGATGTAAGCGAATGAATTTTGCAGAAAACATCACTTTATCAGATTCTATAGACCAGAAGTCGGCTACCCCTGCTATAGATCAGTGCTACAGAATCATAAGGGTGTACACGTCGTTCACGTTTCGATCGGTGACGATGAAATGATACGAACTTGGTTTTTGAAGTACTGAAATTAACAAGCTAGTTATTTTCCCCATGGACTTGTTTAAACTGGGTCTTAGAAAATAGTAAAATCTATAAAATCTACGATCAGAAAGAGTACCAAATATTAAATTGCATGTGAGTGTGTTCGGAAAGTAAGCACGCATGTCTCCGCTATGAGCTATTAGTCAACCCACCAATCAAAATCAAGGTTGAATGATAGAAACCTACGTCTAGAATTAGTTCATCATCTCTTCTAATCAACAGTGCATCACTTATGGTGTATTTAAGAGTTTATTAGGGAAAACTTACAAGAAAGGAATGTGTGTTCCTCGTGAGCTTTCGCTTCAGAACAGAACACAAAGTTCTCTTTTAAGCAGACTGGACAATCTTTCACTTTTGTATCGTTACAGGTGATGAAAAATGAGTTTTGATATCAACAGAAAATAACTTTTTGGACGAAATACAACCTTCATGATTTTTCTTGGCCAGTTGTTAGATTAAGTTCTAAACCGTTGTATCTGAGAAATGATTAAAGATATGTTACTGAAATTCTCCGAGGTTTTTATAAGAGTATTGGACTCTACTTTGAGCAATGAGAATGTATAATTACTTTGCAGGATTAACAAAAGCATCGTGATGAAATCGATCATAAATGAAAATTACATGTTCATTATTAATTAATCATAGCCTAGGACTGGAAGCTCATGAAGGATTGAAATAAAGTTCAATAAGTTCAGGATTATTTTCCAACTTATTCAAAATGATCTTCGCCCTCTCTAACCTTCTAACTTTCTGTCCTAGACTAACAAGGTACCTAGTAGGTTTTACGTAAGATTTCATTTTCAAGTCTTTATTCACTGCTCTTTGAACTGTCATAGCTGAAAATCCTCTCGCGTGTGCCAAACTTGTTATGAATTGAGTTGGATCTTTTCTAATTGATCTCTTTAGCTGTAAGTTGAAATGATGACCCCTCTTGCTGCTGTGACCTCCTGATCCAGTTTTTATCTTTACTGTTCTCTCTTTTTTTAACTTATTCACCTTTTCTCTTGGTGGTTCTTGAATGGACTTTAAAGATGGAAGCCAGAACATGAATGTTTATATTATTACTGAAGGTTTGAACGCTCTTTTTCCTCTCACCATTGTCCATTTGGGAAATATGGCATCAATATGGTTAAACGTCCTATTTAAAAACCTCGAAAAAAGAAAGTCAATTAGTTTAGTGGTTTTTTTTTAAATATTAAACATTTTGTGGGATGGACAATTTTGCTGTTCCATCCGGTATGTACATATAAACTAAGTGTACTATAAATTATATCTATATATTGAATTCAGTATATTGGCATTCTTATAGCCCGTTCGGCAGCCAAGGTTATGGGACCCAATCTGTTACCTGCTATTTAGTTGGTAAAGAAGAGATGGGTCCATATCTTTACCAAGGGTATTTGAACGTAAGTGAATGTAATCAACTCGACTAGAATTCAAAGTCGGCACTTCGATTCCGGTGGAGTAATGGATGGCGGCTCGGACCGAGGAATCGGAGAGCCGAGTTCGATTTCCAGTCGAGTTCATTACATTCACTTGCGTGTAATGCTAATACCACTGAATCCATCTCTTCCCCCACCCACTTTGATAAAGTTGTTTATTCTTCTCTTGCTTCGTGAGCATCAGCAATTCTATTTCTCATGTCTTAATTAAGACATATTAGAATCATGGTTGGCGGTTCGGATTGAAGAATCGGAGAGCCGAGTTCGATTTCCAGTTGAGTCCATTACATTCACTTACGGGCTAATACCCTTGAGAAAGGCATGAATTCATCTCTTCTCCCGCAACAATGGGTAAATAGCAGGTCAGACTGTTTCCTATAGCCTTGGGTGGCAACCAGTCTAGGAGAAGGACAACTCTAAATTCAAAACCTGCGGGTGGGTCGTTTGGGGATCTTGTGACATACTGGGCACTAGCTTTCTATATTCGGCTCTTCCCAAAAGTGTGGTTGGTTCTGTACAAGCCATCACCACTATAATCAAATGATATGTAAGGGTAGTCTGGCTGTTTGGTCCTAAGAACTGTGCTGCTTGACCCTCATACGTCGAAATCGGCGGGAGAATCCATCATGTAAATTATTACTTAAACGTTATTTTTAGTGGATACACATATTTGGGTAGACGCCCCATTTATTTATTAAACATTTATTTATTTTCGTCTACCGGCCTGAATGTTGGAGAAAACTTATAAAAGAAAAAGGCGATATTCAACTTTGCTTGGTCGGCGACGAAATCCATGGTTGAGTCAGTATAAGCACGACGCATCTAACGACAGTTTCTCCTACCAAAGTGGGACGCGAGTTCGAATCCTGTCTGAGTGTGCATATTTTTCTTTAATAAGATTTCTCGAATGTTCAGGTCCAACGTGTGGCACTTTTAGAAAGTGCCTGGAAACTATGCCACGAGTTGACACAAAAGTTGTGAATGAAAATGGTTAGACGTAATTATGATTGTGCTAGCACGAATCACAAGTCATCGTGACCGAGAGTTTGAGCGTGCTAACCTTGTTCGGACTGTGATCATGCCAGAAACTGTAACTCCTATTCGTTCAACATTGTTTCAGTAAAAAAATACAGGTGGGTTCTGTGGGTATTGAACAAACACAAATGTGCCTGAGTAGGCGTCTGCAATAGGGATTGGATAGTGGCACTGTTGACAATGTAACGCAGCTAAAATACGCATAGTGCAGCCTCTTCGTACAGGTTGACCTTGACCTTGAGGTTATAACGTTCTCGTTTACTTCCGTTGCCTATAGCAGCACTTGTAAGGAAAGTGTGGTCGCCTCTCCACACCACAGAAATTCCATCAGTCGCCATGGCTTGTGCAGCAGTTTTTGACTAAGAACAACATTCCTCAGGTCCGACAACCACCATATTCCTCTGATCTCAAGCTTGCAAGTTTTTCCTCTTCCCAAAATTTAAACCCCACATCAAAGGAACAAGATTTCAAGTCGTCGAGGCAATCCAAGTGAATGAGACGAGGAAGCTGCTGACTATCTGAAATAAAAGGAGTTCCAGGAATTCTTCCATCGATGGAAACGACGCTTGATAATGTATGTGAGTTTAAAAGGGGAGTACATCGAAGGAGATTGAATGCTGAATTCATATGTGTTGTTCTTTTCTTTTTGTAGTATCTGTCCAGATACTTTTTGGATCAGCCCTCGTTTATAATATAATGGACTCACCCGTCGGTTTCGACGTATGAGGATCTGACAGCTTAGTTGATTCAGTTATGAAATTTTGTGTGATAATCTTAAGTGGCATTTAATACCCGCTAGTGATTTACAAAGGGGGCCACATATGGAGCAAGTGTGAGGACTGTGAGATGAGATCACTGTTAGATTGGCTGACCTTTTAGATATTGCTCTCGCTTCTTGAAGATGATTCAGACAAGCAGATTAAAAATTGCTGAGTCCATTAAAACACGTTGATCATTCTACCCGCTCCAAGGCTAAGCACTCAAGGGTGTTATGTGGAATATTGACTGCTGACAAGTTGCTTTTCAGCTTGTCTTTGTATCTTAGCTATTGGCGTCCTACATTCCTGTAGTCCTGATCTAACTGGCTGTACATTAGGATCTTGGGTATCCTGTCATCTGACATTCTCAAGATATGACCAGTCCACCGTAACTGAGACTGTATGAGAAAAGTCTCGATTCCTCCAATATTACACCTGTTAAACAGGTCTACGTTAGATGCCCTATCTTGAAGGTTAACTCCGCAGATTGCACGCAGACAGCTTTTATCGAAAACATCTAGCTAGCGTATATGGTACCTGTATGGAGTCCAAGACTCTGAGCCATACAAAAGGATGGCAAGTACAACAGCTCTGTAAACCTGAATTTTCGTATTCAGTCTAATACCCCGCTCACTCCACAAGCGATGGCGAAGTTTGCCGAAAGCACTGGTAATATATATAATATAATTTATAATATATATATGTGTGTGTGTGTGTGTGTGTGTGTGTGTGTGTGTGTGTGTGTGTGTGTGTGTGTGTGTGTGATAGATAAAGATAGAAGATATCATTTATGACAGGATAAACAGGCGTCTGAAAGCAGTGCAGAGATAGGTATCGTTGGTGCAAGAGTTAAATAGGAGGAAATGTAGAATAGTATGAAAAATAGGGGAAAATACTTATTTTTATTATATTCTTATAGGTATTTTTTCTTTCTATTTTATCATAAAAAAAAGTTCTATCTCGTCTATTGCATTTCCTTCGACCAGAATTGACTGCCGAGACAAAAACTACGATAAAAATAATAAAATAAAAGATACTGAAAAGAATTCGAAAAACAAAAAAAGAAAAGAAGTCTGCGATAAACCAAAAGGAAGTCCAATGAGATAGAAACACCCAGCGGGTTATGTGCCTTGTATCCTGTCGGCAGTCTCACTTGCCACCGCGTTATTTACGCGGGAGACAATTTTGTAGAACGTCCTTCGCGCTGATTGCTTTCAGTTGGCGTTATGATGGCGTTTGTCGCGAATACGGGCGTTGGCTGGCGGTTGAGAGGTGGGTTGCGGAGGCATTCAATCTAAAGCGGTCTGTTTGGTGGATAGAAGGTAGGAGAAAGATGGCGGTAACCAGACATGGAAGAATCGATCAGCAGGACCTGTGAGATTTTTTTTTACTGAGTTTAAATGCGAACGAAGAATTATAAATATCGAATTATCCATTGCGCCGAAATACACACATACACACGCACGCACACACTTGTGTGCATGTATACATATATATATATGGGTGTTTTTACCTTCTTTATAATTCCTGTGTGTATACTTGTACGTAGGCAAGAATTGATTTATGGGATTTGAAAGATGTAAGTTTTAATGCTAAGAAAAAGTATCTCAGTTTCTCTATTTCTTCGTCAATATTACTCATATATATATATATATATATATATATATATATATATATATTAAAGTAGTCATTCATTGTGTGGTCAGTAAGTTAATGCCTAATTTAATCTGTTAGTGAAGTGAATTCGCCATTAATTACATTAACTTTATTGCTTTAATCTTTGAATGACTACAATATTAATTAAGCTGCATTATTTAATATATATATATATATATATATATATATATATATATATATATATATATATATATATAAATAATTAAGTAATTCATTGAGTCTGAAAGACACCTCAACAGAAAGCAGAAAGCACTGGACGGCCGTTTCGTCCTATATTTGGGACTCATCAGCAGTGCGCATCCACTACCGAGAATTGAAACCCTGACAGTTAAGTTATCAAGCAAACGTCATACCAACTGTTCCAACGGGCCTCGGTGAGGAAGAGGTAGCAAATCAGACTCAATATAGCGCTGCTCGCTCACATATTCCGTGGTAGAACTCAACTGAAATTCTCTGTAACCATAGGACTGTGCCCGCGGGATCCACGATTACTATCACCAAGCCGCTCAAACTGAAGCATTAGAAGCCGGATCAAACAATGATATAGATGCGTCCCAAATATAGGACGAAACGGCCGTCCAGTGATTTCTGCATTCTGTTGAGGTTTCTTTAAGACTCAATGAATTACTTAATTATAATTATCAAATCCTCCTAACAATTTCTATCATGTATATATATATATATATATATATGCATGTATGCATATTCAAACAGGTGTCATTGAATAATAGAGACATTTCTAGTTCCCTCATCAGTTTCTTGATGTTAAGATGAATTTCATCAAGGAAAGCGCCGTAATTTTTGTTAATCCTTTCTATCCTCTCCGTGATAATGCTTAGTGGTGAATTATTGTAACTGTGATCGCTGTGATGGTGATTTAAAAAGAAAAACGCGAAAATGCGGTATGTTATGATAATTTTAAAATTTTAAATTTATCCGTTGTATCTATTGCTACTTGGGTAAAACAAGCGTCCCAATATAAGGGAGCTAACCAGAAATTCGTAGAAATGCAAACTGGCATTAAATGTTGGTTAAATGCACGTCATGGCCCCGAGAATACATACATACATATATATATATATATATATATATATATATATATATATATATATATATATATATATAATTATTTATTCTAAAATTATAACATTTTGTTTCAATATTTCCGGTGTTTTATCAAGTGATGGTGTTGAATGTAGAATCTAGTTTTCCTTTCATCGTACCTGTCCAAATGCTTTTGGGATCAGCCCTCGTTTATAATATATATATATATATATATATATATATATATGTGTGTGTGTGTGTGTGTGTGTGTGTGTGTGTGTGTGTGTACATTCAACGACATCACTTGATAAGACACCAGAAGTGATGAAACAAAATGGCTATTTTTCTAGTGATTTTATAACATATTTATGTTAGAATTTTCCAGTAAATTATATTTGTTCTACCCTGCATTGAGCAATCTTTTAAGAATAGTATTTGTTGGTTATTGGAATTTATTCCGTATACACCAACCCTATACTTGGGCATATATATATATATATATATATATATATATATATATATATATATATATATATATATATATATATATAATTAGGAACACCAAAATTCAAGCTACTACGCTACCCATGTTTCAACCATAAGATATTCTCAGGCAGGAAGTATGAAAGATTTTAGTTGGCTCCACCACATTTATATACTAACACCGGATGTTGGGGTGGGGTGAAACGGAAGAGGGAAAAGGTGAAAAAAAAAACACAAAATGTTTTTATCCAGGTTCGTATATACACAACAAATATTTGCCTAGGTATCTGCACTTAGATAACCCCTCCGATCTTTCATTTAGCAGTTTGTCCTTGTTTAGGTATGTGGCTATCGTCAATTTCTTCTCTTGGCATAACTTACAGTAGTATCATCGGACTCTGACTGGCTTAATGTTTCAACTTTATGTGTGGGGTTCTACCATTACCTTCTTTTAACCTCCAAACAAAATTTTCCAATTTTGTATCATTTCTATGGCTCACGAGCCTAAAAGAGGTAGTATGATTCTAATATCTCCTCTTAAATGGGCCCACTGTGCAACCAATGTATGTTTTATTAAATTTTTTGCCGTCACTTACTTCCGCTGGGTAAACCACACCTTTTATCAGGCACCCGGCGTCCAAAGGAGAAATATATATATATATATATATATATATATATATATATATATATATATATATATAGTTTTAAGGTGTGCTATATTTATGGGGAAAAGTGCTCAATATCAGTGATAGACCGTATGTAAATATAAATATAAAAGTGAACATTGAAGTCAACACTCAGAGGCGACAGGCTGTTTTATGCTAGGCGCAATCCTCAGGACGCCTAACGATTACGCCTAACGATTACGCCTAACATGAAACAGCCTGTTGCTTCTGAGTGTTGACTTCAATGTTCACTTTGAGATATATATATATATATATATATATATATATATATATATATATATATATATATATATATATGGACAAAGTTCTACAATTATTTGATGATATTTTATTGTTATACGACGGCATGATTTCCCTCAAACGATCATATCTACTCGAAGCGTATCTAAACGTAAGCAAATGAAAACAAAACAAAATCATGGAAAAGTGTAATTTAAAAGCCGTAAAATCGACTTTGCTAACCAGTTAGATAGGTTTATATATATATATATATATATATATATATATATATATATATATATGTAGAGAGAGAGAGAGAGAGAGAGAGAGGGAGAGAGAGAGACCTAGAATCCTCAGCATACATATGCTGAAAAGTACAGAACGGCCGTTTCGTCCTCATAGGGATTCATCAGTAGTGCACATCGTGTACCGTCTCTGAGAATCGGACCCGTTATATATATACCGGGTGGAACAGCAAAATTGTCCGAATCATGTAACAGAATGCGATAATTGTCCATTCCACAAAATGTTTAATATCTAAAAAAAACATTAATCTGAGTTTCTTTTTCCCAGGTCTTTCAGATAAGACGTCTGGCCATCTTGATATCATTTGTCATAAGAATCGCTGAAAAACCATTTGAGTTATTCAGCTAGAAAGAGAACAGGTTAGAATCATTTTGTGTGGGACACATTATGTCTTCCCAACTGAGCAATGATGAGAGGCAAAAGATCATTCAGGCCTTCAGTAATGGTACCTACATTCAAATTCTAGCTTCTAGCTTCATTCAAAAACCATCAAAAGAACGGTGATTAAGTTTATAAAAGCGGGAGCAGTAGAGAGGAAAACTGGATTAGGAGGTTACAACAGTTACATGGATAATCATTTCAACTTAGAGTTAAATGCATTCTTAATGCTCAAAGTAGTGTCCAATAGTGTTATAAAAACCTCGTAGAATTCCAGTAAGATATCTTTAATCATTTCTAAGATATAACTGTTCAAACTTAATCTAACAGTTGGAGATTGTTGCTGTTGCACGTTTTGGACAATTTTACTGTAACACCCGGTGTATATATAACGAAACACAATGTGCTCAATACAATGTAAAGCTTATAAGACGTAAGATAAATGAAGAATACAAAATTAAAACTTAGGCTACTCAAGTTTTACTCACGAAGGATCTTCATGCCAGGTTCTATTTTTATCATGTGACACCATGGTTTTTACCTTAAATATGAGGAACGCATAATTTCTTTTGTTTTTTGTCCCGGTTGTCACCCATATATATTTCATATATCGTTCCATATATTTTTATATGCAAGCATCCCGTTGATATTTTCTGCTCTTTCTATAACGAACCATTTACAGGGTGCGATAGGTAAATTGTTGCCATTTTATATTCTTAATTTCGTGCATGCACTATGTTTGTCTTTGGCTTTATCGACTGCCCTGCATAGTAGCGTCAGTTGGGTACCGTCTGTGAAAAAAGGAGCACTATGACGCAATTTACTCCGCCAGAAATTTGGAAACAGCATGCTGTACTGCCTGGCATTCGCGCCGGAAGCTCCATTACGATCATTTCAGAGTGTTTGGGTGTCAATCTGAGGACAGGGCAGACAATTCGAAAAGAGTTGGATGAGTCTAATGGTGACTACGAAGGTAGGGCAGCTCGGAAACTCACTTTGGTCGTTCTGATAAGAAAAGAAATCCCGAATTTGTTGGTGAAAGCCTCAGACTCAACACGGAGGCCTACACCAGATACGTTGAGGAGATAGTGCTGCTCTGAGTTAAGAGGCTGGCTGTTGGAAGACCCTATATCTGGCAACAGGACTCTGCACCATGCCACACAAGCAGGAGAATACTGTCATGCCTGTCAGACAATTTCTACGACCACATCTCCCCTTTCATCTGGCTACCTTACCAGAAACCCTCTTGATTATTATGTGTGGGGGCGCAGTTAATCGAGATACCGACAAAACTCCTTGTAACACTAAACTGAAGGCATAGATTATGGTAACATTCGCCAACTTAAACAAAGAGACCGTCCAGAAGAGTTGCAGGAGATTCCGAAGTCATCTGAAGGCCGTGGTTGAAGCCAATGGCGATTTTATTGAATAAATTCACTCTTTAGTATTTCAAGATATTTTTGTGTAATTTTGGTAAACATTGTCATTTAGACAAGTTATCCATTGGGGAAATTGTAAAACAAAATGGAAAAGTTTACTTGTGACGCGTTTCAAGAAAACTTTTTCCATTTTGCCAATACTGTTCTTGATATATAAAAATATATATTGTTATATCGTGTGTGTGTGTGTGTGTGTGTGTGTGTGTGTGTGTGTGTGTGTGTGTGTGTGTGTGTGTGTGTGTTGCTAACCACTTACACTTGTTAAACAGGTCTACGTTAGATGTCCTATCTTGAAGGTTAACTCCGCAGATTGCACGCAGACAGCTTTTATCGAAAACATCTAGCTGGCGTATATGGTACCTGTATGGAGTCCAAGACTCTGAGCCATACAAAAGGATGGCAAGTACAACAGCTCTGTAAACCCGAATTTTTGTATCCAGTCGAATACCCCGCCCATTCCACAAGCGATGACGAAGTTTGCCGAAAGCACTGGTAATATATATAATATAATTTATAATATATATATATGTGTGTGTGTGTGTGTGTGTGTGTGTGTGTGTGTGTGTGTGTGTGTGTGTGTGTGTGTGTGTGTGTGTGTGTGTGTGTGTGTGTTGCTAACCAAATGTTTCGGGTAATTTCAACAAAAGTCACCAGTGCTTTTTTTTTGCACTTTCGCGCAAGAAAAGTACATGGAAGGGGACTGTGGAAGCTAGTTATTTGGGGGAGATGAGGGTTAATGTTATGTCTCTTCAGAAAGTACGCGATCATGGCTCTCCCCAGATTCGTTTTCTTGTATGTCCAGTAAAAAAAAAACTTCTTGGAAAATATAGTGTAGTTTATTTTCTTATTGCCTCCACTGGGTAGTCTTTCTCTTAGACTGGCTACCAATCAAGGTTAGAGAGCTAACTCTTTACGGGTCTTTAAAGAGAAGTTTTACGTTTTATCAACATTTTGCTCTTTTTTTATTTACATATTCAGTCAAACAAATGAAATTTATTTTGTTGTTTTGTTTTTTTTTAATGCCTATATTTCGTTATCTTTTCCATTCATATAAATATTTTCCTCTTTGGTGAAATATTTTTTCCGTTTTGTGCTTGAAGGCTTCGAATAAGCTGAATACTAATTACCTCCCCGATACTACTGTCTCTTTTCCACAGAGAGTCAGTTTTGTCTTATCATTTGCGGCAATAAACATCCTTCCACCAAAATGAAATTAGAAATAAAAGTCAAACTCAATATTCTTGAGTAAATATTGTCCTTCAGTCTGTTGTTAACTGGAGCAAGGAATGGCTTGTCAATTTTAACGCATCCAAAACTAAACTACTCTCTATTAATCATCTTTGCAGTTTTGCATGGGATGAACATGATTTAAAAAACACTGGTCTCCTTCCATAATACTTTATCTTAACAAATGTCAGATTAGGATAAAAATGGATCATTGTTGACATATCAGAGTTGAAAACTGCTCAATTCTCACATACCAACCTGGATATTCAAAATCGTTTGGGATGACTTATCTTCCACTCTACGACCTCTTTCCCAGAAATGAAATGCGTCAAGCCTATCATTACACTATCATTCTTTCCATTCTGAATGTTCACACGAACTCTATTCTTTGAATCCACCAGTTCAGACCTTTACGGCTAAGGCCTCTTTCCCAGAAATGAAATGTTGCAAGCCTGTCGTTACACTATCATTCTTTCCATTCTGAATGTTCACACGAACTCTATTCTTTGGATCCACCAGTTCAGACCTTTACGGCTAAGGCCTCTTTCCCAGAAATGAAATGTTGCAAGCCTGTCATTACACTATCATTCTTTCCATTCTGAATGTTCACACGAACTCTATTCTTTGGATCCACCAGTTCAGACCTTTACGGCTAAGGCCTCTTTCCCAGAAATGAAATGTTGCAAGCCTGTCGTTACACTATCATTATTTCCATTCTGAATGTTCACACGAACTCTATTCTTTGGATCCACCAGTTCAGACCTTTACGGCTAAGGCCTCTTTCCCAGAAATGAAATGTTGCAAGCCTGTCATTACACTATCATTCTTTCCATTCTGAATGTTCACACGAACTCTATTCTTTGGATCCACCAGTTCAGACCTTTACGGCTAAGGCCTCTTTCCCAAAAATGAAATGTTGCAAGCCTGTCATTACACTATCATTCTTTCCATTCTGAATGTTCACACGAACTCTATTCTTTGGATCCACCAGTTCAGACCTTTACGGCTAAGGCCTCTTTCCCAGAAATGAAATGTTGCAAGCCTGTCATTACACTATCATTCTTTCCATTCTGAATGTTCACACGAACTCTATTCTTTGGATCCACCAGTTCAGACCTTTACGGCTAAGGCCTCTTTCCCAGAAATGAAATGTTGCAAGCCTGTCATTACACTATCATTCTTTCCATTCTGAATGTTCACACGAACTCTATTCTTTGGATCCACCAGTTCAGACCTTTACGGCTAAGGCCTCTTTCCCAAAAATGAAATGTTGCAAGCCTGTCATTACACTATCATTCTTTCCATTCTGAATGTTCACACGAACTCTATTCTTTGGATCCACCAGTTCAGACCTTTACGGCTAAGGCCTCTTTCCCAGAAATGAAATGTTGCAAGCCTGTCATTACACTATCATTCTTTCCATTCTGAATGTTCACACGAACTCTATTCTTTGGATCCACCAGTTCAGACCTTTACGGCTAAGGCCTCTTTCCCAGAAATGAAATGTTGCAAGCCTGTCATTACACTATCATTCTTTCCATTCTGAATGTTCACACGAACTCTATTCTTTGGATCCACCAGTTCAGACCTTTACGGCTAAGGCCTCTTTCCCAAAAATGAAATGTTGCAAGCCTGTCATTACACTATCATTCTTTCCATTCTGAATGTTCACACGAACTCTATTCTTTGGATCCACCAGTTCAGACCTTTACGGCTAAGGCCTCTTTCCCAGAAATGAAATGTTGCAAGCCTGTCATTACACTATCATTCTTTCCATTCTGAATGTTCACACGAACTCTATTCTTTGGATCCACCAGTTCAGACCTTTACGGCTAAGGCCTCTTTCCCAGAAATGAAATGTTGCAAGCCTGTCATTACACTATCATTCTTTCCATTCTGAATGTTCACACGAACTCTATTCTTTGGATCCACCAGTTCAGACCTTTACGGCTAAGGCCTCTTTCCCAAAAATGAAATGTTGCAAGCCTGTCATTACACTATCATTCTTTCCATTCTGAATGTTCACACGAACTCTATTCTTTGGATCCACCAGTTCAGACCTTTACGGCTAAGGCCTCTTTCCCAGAAATGAAATGTTGCAAGCCTGTCATTACACTATCATTCTTTCCATTCTGAATGTTCACACGAACTCTATTCTTTGGATCCACCAGTTCAGACCTTTACGGCTAAGGCCTCTTTCCCAGAAATGAAATGTTGCAAGCCTGTCATTACACTATCATTCTTTCCATTCTGAATGTTCACACGAACTCTATTCTTTGGATCCACCAGTTCAGACCTTTACGGCTAAGGCCTCTTTCCCAGAAATGAAATGTTGCAAGCCTGTCATTACACTATCATTCTTTCCATTCTGAATGTTCACACGAACTCTATTCTTTGGATCCACCAGTTCAGACCTTTACGGCTAAGGCCTCTTTCCCAGAAATGAAATGTTGCAAGCCTGTCATTACACTATCATTCTTTCCATTCTGAATGTTCACACGAACTCTATTCTTTGGATCCACCAGTTCAGACCTTTACGGCTAAGGCCTCTTTCCCAAAAATGAAATGTTGCAAGCCTGTCATTACACTATCATTCTTTCCATTCTGAATGTTCACACGAACTCTATTCTTTGGATCCACCAGTTCAGACCTTTACGGCTAAGGCCTCTTTCCCAGAAATGAAATGTTGCAAGCCTGTCATTACACTATCATTCTTTCCATTCTGAATGTTCACACGAACTCTATTCTTTGGATTCACCAGTTCAGACCTTTACGGCTAAGGCCTCTTTCCCAGAAATGAAATGTTGCAAGCCTGTCATTACACTATCATTCTTTCCATTCTGAATGTTCACACGAACTCTATTCTTTGGATCCACCAGTTCAGACCTTTACGGCTAAGGCCTCTTTCCCAGAAATGAAATGTTGCAAGCCTGTCATTACACTATCATTCTTTCCATTCTGAATGTTCACACGAACTCTATTCTTTGGATCCACCAGTTCAGACCTTTACGGCTAAGGCCTCTTTCCCAAAAATGAAATGTTGCAAGCCTGTCATTACACTATCATTCTTTCCATTCTGAATGTTCACACGAACTCTATTCTTTGGATCCACCAGTTCAGACCTTTACGGCTAAGGCCTCTTTCCCAGAAATGAAATGTTGCAAGCCTGTCATTACACTATCATTCTTTCCATTCTGAATGTTCACACGAACTCTATTCTTTGGATCCACCAGTTCAGACCTTTACGGCTAAGGCCTCTTTCCCAGAAATGAAATGTTGCAAGCCTGTCATTACACTATCATTCTTTCCATTCTGAATGTTCACACGAACTCTATTCTTTGGATCCACCAGTTCAGACCTTTACGGCTAAGGCCTCTTTCCCAAAAATGAAATGTTGCAAGCCTGTCATTACACTATCATTCTTTCCATTCTGAATGTTCACACGAACTCTATTCTTTGGATCCACCAGTTCAGACCTTTACGGCTAAGGCCTCTTTCCCAGAAATGAAATGTTGCAAGCCTGTCATTACACTATCATTCTTTCCATTCTGAATGTTCACACGAACTCTATTCTTTGGATCCACCAGTTCAGACCTTTACGGCTAAGGCCTCTTTCCCAAAAATGAAATGTTGCAAGCCTGTCATTACACTATCATTCTTTCCATTCTGAATGTTCACACGAACTCTATTCTTTGGATCCACCAGTTCAGACCTTTACGGCTAAGGCCTCTTTCCCAGAAATGAAATGTTGCAAGCCTGTCATTACACTATCATTCTTTCCATTCTGAATGTTCACACGAACTCTATTCTTTGGATTCACCAGTTCAGACCTTTACGGCTAAGGCCTCTTTCCCAGAAATGAAATGTTGCAAGCCTGTCGTTACACTATCATTCTTTCCATTCTGAATGTTCACAAGAACTCTATTCTTTGGATCCACCAGTTCAGACCTTTACGGCTAAGGCCTCTTTCCCAGAAATGAAATGTTGCAAGCCTGTCATTACACTATCATTCTTTCCATTCTGAATGTTCACAAGAACTCTATTCTTTGGATCCACCAGTTCAGACCTTTACGGCTAAGGCCTCTTTCCCAGAAATGAAATGTTGCAAGCCTGTCATTACACTATCATTCTTTCCATTCTGAATGTTCACAAGAACTCTATTCTTTGGATCCACCAGTTCAGACCTTTACGGATACGACATGACATGCTACTTCCAACGGAGTTGAATCACCCTTATTACCACAGTAATAAGAACGTTCCACTCAGTGTTTTTTCCAAGGCCTGCCATTCTATGGAACAAACTCCTGCGTGAATACTTCTCTGAATACAACATAACCATCTTAAAGTAAAGTTTCAAGTATTTATCTATTCTTTATTTATCTATTTCTATTACACAACATTCCTGACTGTAACTCTTTACAGATAGGCTTACGGCAGTGTCACGTTAAAACATCAGCTCCCGTACGACCACCGAAGTTAAGAAACGTTGATCCTCGTCAATACCTAGATGGGTGACCGCTCGTGAATACCAGGCGCAGTAAGCTTGGATGTGGGGATGGTATAATGAGCTTATTGCTATATCAAGTTCATACACCGACTCTTGTACGACCACCGAAGTTAAGCAACATCGATCCTGGTCAGTACCTAGATGGGTGACCGCTTGGCAATACCAGGCGCAGTAAGCTTGGATGTGGGGATGGTATAATGGGCTTACGGTCATATCACATTGATACACGGGTTCTTGTCCCACCACCGAAGTTAAGCAACATCGAGCCTGGTCAATATCTAGATGGGTGACCGCTTGAGAATACCTGGCGCAGTAAGCTTTGATGTGGGGATGGTATAATGAGCTTACGGTTATATCACGTTCATACACCAATTCTTGTACGACTACCGAAGTTAAGCAACATCGGGCCTGGTCAGTGCCAAGATGTGTGACCATTTGGGAATACCAGGTACTATAAGCTTGGATTTTTGGATGGTGCAATGGATAACGTCTCGGAATTGAAAATCGTAGAACAGTGTTCCAATTTCAATAGGGTTCATTATATTCAATTAAGCGAAAATACCCTTGGGAAAGGTACGAATGGGTTAATTAGTTGGACTTATCGGTAATTTTTTTATTAACTCCAAAAGATTCTGACAATCTAAAAATATTTTCTCGCTTTAAATAGTCTGCAAAGGGTTGATAAGCCGTAAATTACAAATCAATCAATGAATCAACCTCTACTTTGAGTTGCTTTCGATCCTGGAATTGGATAAAATTTAGTATGTATAAAATTGATAGTTATTGAAAAAAAAAACACTCAAGTATAAAGAACATTGTAATTACCTTGAGAACAACATCAACAAATATTAACCCTTTGAGCCCTGCGTTCCTGAACAATTTTAACTCTTCTGCCTGAGCTCCTGAATCAAAATTCGCAAATAACTTGTATGTAATGCTTCACGGTAGATATAAAAATAGTTACAAGTGTTTACCCACCGTTCAATCGGTGGCTGTGTACTACCTCCTTTTTCTCTAGCACCGATAAAGCGGTAGTCAGGCCTCAAAGGGTTAAGCCTAG
Source organism: Acanthosepion esculentum (assembly GCA_964036315.1). Classification (NCBI taxonomy): domain Eukaryota; kingdom Metazoa; phylum Mollusca; class Cephalopoda; order Sepiida; family Sepiidae; genus Acanthosepion; species Acanthosepion esculentum. The sequence continues at coordinate 22,311,451 of OZ038500.1, read as the reverse complement.
ATCAGTGGTTCCCTACCGATTCTGGGTCATGCCGCACTTTGGTAAAATTGGTGACCCCCTGTAATACTTAATTCTTACATGTATGCCAATTACACATGTACGTACATACACACAAAACATCTTTATGTCCGCATACTGTATATGCATCGTATGGATTAACACGTATTAACATTAACACTCCCACTCAGACTCATTAGGAAAGAATTCACTGTTAATAACTCATTCTCGAATTGACCCTTTATTTTGTTGGTATAGTAAGCCGAAGGGTGCAAATCCTACGCATGCCCCACCAAAATATTACCATGCCCCACCGGTAGGAATTATTGATCTAGAGTATACGACGAACTCACTTGGAAAATGGTTGTCGTTATAGATAACATTGAAGAGGAACAACTGAGGCTTGGAATGGAAATCCTCTTGACACTAATCTGCAAAGCTACTGCCTCCTGATGACAACGCTTGCAACTTTGCGTTGAATATTTAGGCAAAAATTTCAAATATCTCCGATAATTGTTCAGTTTAAGCATTAATCCGGATAGCCAAATAAATTTCTCTGAATTTACCGCTTTTTTTTTTAGTGGGCCCCCTGTACTTACATTTGAAGTCTTCTTTGAACAGTCAGATGTCAGTTCACAGCAAAAGCAATTCAAATGTTAAAAAGAAGAGTTGAAATTAATGCCTGCAAAAATTCGTAGCTCTACCATCACTCCTTCCTAGTCAGTATATCAAGTTTGCAGCCCATTCTCGTATTAGCCGCGTACAGACGGCTTATAGGCCGCGTACCAGCAGCTTATAATTTGAGTAAGGAAGGCTATGTTTCGCGTACCGATATCCTATTTTTGACGTACTGACAGCCTATGATTCAGGAACCGACAGCTCAATGAGACTCACTAGAAAACAATTCACCGTTAATAACTCATTCTCGAATTGTCCCCTTATTCTGTTGGTATAGTAAGCCGAAGTGTGCACATCCTGCGCATGACCCACCAAAATATTACCACTCTGTCTTGAGTGGCTCTCGAGTCTTTTATTGGGTGAAATTTAACATTAAGTTTAAATTAGTGCTATAATGGTAGGGCACAGTAAGGTTTAAACTCATTATACCAATAAGTGTCTAGTTAACTAACTTTCTAATCATTCCTCCAAGGTGTGGCACACTACTCTCACCTACTCTCAAACGCATCAAAAAGAGATCGTTTTCTTCTGAACAAACAACACACTTATAATGAGCAAACTCTGCGATATAACTTTCAGAAATATCTGTACCTTCACCGAGGATTGATATAAGGGTGTGGCACAAGAAAACACGATGGTGGCTTCGAACACCTACGATGTGAATGATGTCATCAGGGACGAGTTTTATGATTGCGTAGATAGTAAAAACTAGAAATAAAACTTTAAAGCAGCTACTCGCTGTCCATAGGTGTAGAGAGAGTAATAAATGAATAAAAATTTCCGAAAATTCTGCCACTCGACCGGAAGACAGTGAGTTTTGGTTGTAGGCTTGAGTCACAGTTAAATAAATCAGTTGCGAGACGCCCATAGAGGGTGACGAGACAGAGGTTAAAAAGAAGTTGGCCGTTAGTGAGATATTTGCGCTGCTATCGGAGGGGTTTTTTTTATCATTTTAATATTTAATGCCTGGACGAATGATAGACTTGTAAATGTGTAAGACAGATTCTGGTGAGAAAAATGGGCTTGAACGATACAACTAATCCAATCTCCTAGCAGCAGAACAAGCACTTGATTTAATATAATCTTTCCACTTCATGTCAATGTAAAACGAGAGACGGCGTAAGGAGTGGTTAGCATCAGCCTTGTTGACGGAAGACAAAAAAGGGGGTTCTCTCACACAATCAAAAGAAAGCAGTTTCGTTTTGGAAGCGCTAAAATTAACTAGCCACTCCTCTTCCCATTTAGCAACCGATTGTGGGTTATTTTTAGGTTAGCTGCCAAATTGACATTATCGATTAGTTCTGACTTACTATTAAGACAGGGGTAAATAATTGTGTCATCATCATAGATACCGAGTTGAGGACACATGATTTGTGGAAGATCATTTATGAAAATTAGAAACAGCATGGGTCCAAGGGTAGAGAGTTGGGGGTCAGTTGCAGATATGCATAAAGATCTAGACGAGGGAAAATTCAGGATAACTTTCATTTCGTGATTTGACAAGAACGATTGAACCATTTAAAAAATCCGTCCAGAAATGCCATAAACATTCAACTTGTTAAGAAGGCCAATATGGCGATCCGTTTCAAATACCTTCGAGATGTTCAAAGCAAAAGTCCTAGATTCACCATTCTTATCTAAACCTTAATAGACTCTTCCGCAATAATCGTTATCACATCGGCAGTTGACATATAGAAACGGAAATGATATTGTTTTGTTTTTTTCTGAAAGAAAGCTCTGTAATGTGAAATGATAAAACCAATTCGGATTTAATTAGAACCTCTATTGTTTTTTCAAACGAATGTTAAAGGTTAATATTTATATGGATAAGACTATTCGCCTGAGTTCTTAAAGACAGAAAATGCAAAAGAGGATCTCCAAATACCGGAAAGCAAACAGCAGCAAGTCATTTATTGTGAAGTTTAGAGAAAACAGGAGACAGTTAAGAAAAATATTTCTTAAGGACAATTACAGGGATACCATCAAATCCACATACTTTCTGAGGATCGAGTTTATAAATGATAGCAGGAATAATAGACGAAGGTATATGCATATCACTCAATAGAGACTCAATTCTAAGTGGAATGTGAAGGAAAGGTACTCCAGTTGAAAGAAAACTCTGTAATGTGACATGCTAAAGTGTCAAATGATGAGATATTGCCACCAATTTAGTACTGCACTTAAATTAGTAATTTCTAGGTACCATAGCCAAAAGTTCATCAGAACAATTGCCATAAAAGTATTTACAGAAAAGTCCCTGGGAAGCTACCGTACGGCGGTGAGAAAGGGACTGAATCCGAGATGCCGTGTCAGGATCAATAATTTCGAAGATTCTTCTTTGGACTTTATCAAGGATATCTAAATATATAGTATGAGCACCAGATCAGATTATAGCAATATTCAAAGCAAGGACGAAAGATAAACCTATAAATATATAAGATAGATTATGGCGAGAAGAAAACTGTTTAGTACGACATAGTGAACCAATCTCCCTAAATCTAAACTTAGCATTTGATTCAATATCTTCATTTCACTTCATGGCAGCTGAAAACGTTAGTCCGAAAAGCTGCAAAGCGTTACTCTCCTGGAGTTTAGCGTCAGCCATGTTGACGGAAGACAAAAAAAAAGGGTTCTCTCAGACGAGTAAAAGTGAGAAGTTTCGTTTTGGAGGCGTTAAAATTAATGAGCCATTCCTTGCCCAACAGATTGTAGGTCATTTTTTAGATCAGTTTCCAACTAGACCTTATCGAACTGTTCAGAATTAGGGTTAAGTCAGGAATAAATAATTGTGTCGTCGGCATGGATAGCTGAGAACGGAGGTATACAGAGAGTTGAGATGTAGTGACAGTTGCAGTTAGAGATGGGCAAAAGGATAGTCGGAGTTCTCGCTGGCCGAACGGAATATCTGGTCCGTTAGTCTGTCCTGAGAGAATAGAGAAGTAGCAGAGAAAATATCACCTAAAGTACCTCCAGAGCTTGATAATACTTATTTTGGGAATATCTAACCTTCGTGCCCGTGAAAAAATGATATGTCAAAAGGACAATTTTTCCCTTGACACTGATATTATTTTAACTACCTTCACTCCTCGGTAATATCTATTATTTTAAAAAGTGATGTTTAGAATTGTAATAAAACCTAAACATATAAAAGTGAATTTATGCATTTTCTTTGTTCTTGAGAATAGACAACAACAAAAATAAACACTATTTATTTATTAAATGGTTTATTTTTTAAGCGTTTCACCCCAAACAAGGCGGGGGTGCCACTAGATCGCAAGGTGTTACAGAGAATGAAAGTGAGAGTGTTTGAGGAAAGGATAAAGAGAAGGACGGGGATCAAGATCAAGGCATCAGAAGATGTCGATTGACATTACGTTTGAATATTTGAAGATTATAGTTATCAGGGAAGCAAGTAAGAGGAAGGGAGTTCCACTGTCGCGAAGTGCGAGATAAGAAGCTGTTGGAGTAGAAGAGACGGCTGCATTTAACTGTTTCGGTAGTGAAAGGGTGAGACCGAGATGACAACCTAGTAACACGTTTAAATTCATGCAGTTGCCGCACCAGTGAAAATAGCTGGTCAGAACAGTTGCCATGAAAATATTTGTAGAAAAGACAGAAGGAAGCCACATCAGGTCTGCGAGAAAGTAACTGCATATCTATCTTTGGATTTTGTCGAGAACCTCGAGACGAACAGCGAGGTGGTCGCTAGTTCATATATGGCGACAGTATTCAGTGTGAGGACGAATGGTAGATTTGTATATGTGAAAGATGGTCTCAGAAGAGAAAAACATTCTGGCGCGACACAGAGAACCAACTTACCTTGCGGTAGATGCAGTTATTGATTCACTGTAGTTGTGTCACTTCAGTTCAGGGGAAAACGTGAAACCAAGATGGCGCAGTATGGTGCTCTCGTGGAGTTGAACATGTTTGCATCCTCAAGCACATCAAATTTAACAAGGTTTCAATCTCTGTCTATTATTCTTATTTTCATAATCTTCGCTTCCTATCGCCTTCTCTTGCATTAATATCGCAAAACCTATTCATCATCAAACATATTTAACACTCTAGTTAGTGTATCGTCCGAGATTTGTATTACGTGAAATTTACTATAACACAAGTTGTAAACAAGTAAAAGAAAATCTAAGAAAATAAAAGAAGAAATTAGTAAGACTAATATATATATATTCTTAGAATCTAAAAATATTTTCTGTCTTGAAATAACCTGCAAAGTGTTGATAAGCCGTAAAAACGAATCAATCAATCTATCTATTGATTAAGCAGAAGAAATTAAAAGAAGATATTAATTAGACTTGTAAAGCATTATTATCGCCAAAATATATCCTTAGAATCTAAAAATATTTTCTGGCTTTAAATAACCTGCAAAGGGTTGATAAACCGTAGAAACGAATCAATCAATCAATGGTGACAGTATTCAATGTGAGGACGAATGGTAGATTTGTAGATTTGATGGATGAACTCAGACGAGAATAACCTTCTGGCGCGACCGAGAGAACCAACTTTTCTTGAAGTACATGAAGCTATTGATTCAATGTAGTTGTGCCACCTCAGGTCAGTGGAAAACTTTATAATATTTATTTATTATATTGTTTATTGGAATGGTTAACAAAACATCGGCTGATTGCCAATCGATTCGAATTTTATAAAATGCTAAATAATAGGGATTTTATTATAGCTAGTTAACATATTTCTATAATTTAGTAAATATTTACATTATTTACATTGTTCAGACTGTTACGATGTTTCGGCCGTTGTACGCTCCGGTCTTCTTCGGGTGATTGGAATTTCAAACTGAACCCTCTATTTCGTCCAGCGGGGTAGATTGTTCTAGTTCCACGTGCTATGCCTCTTCCAGGTGTGCCAGTTATCTCCCTTTAACTCAAAACATCAAGATTTGGTTCACCGCTGCAGTAACCCGGTATTAAACACACGACTCTTTGGGTCACGTCACTGGATCCAACCAACTCTTTTTTTCGATAAAGATGAGGACAACAGTCCGAACAATGTAAATAATTTAAATAATTACAATATCTCATCTCAGAAACGTAGACGGAATTTAGTAAATTTTTATAAATTTATGAAAAAAAGTTCAAATTTATTTCTTTATGAATTGGTAAGTGATAATTATTGCATTGCATTAGTTTTAATTGTTTTAGTTTTTAGAATTTTGCATATATAAAATTATTCTTGTAAGTAAACAATCTAATAAGTAAATAGAGTTTAATATTTTTGTTGCAAATGCTCTAGAAAATATGTAGATTCCCTTTCATATGTTTAGGTTCCATTACAATTATAATCGTCGCTTTTTAAAACAAAAAACACTGCTGAAGTGTTACGGTAGTTAAAATAATAGCGGTGTCAAGGGAAAAAAACGACATTTTTACACACCGTTTTGTGCCGGCACGAAGGTTAAAACCATTGTTATATTTTTATTTTATTTTAAAGAAATATTTTTTTAACAGAGTAGTATATTCTCGATACGACGTTACGTCAGCTTTCGTTCCGTTGTTAACGTGCATTGGGCCCTTTCCTAGTTTTTGGTTACACCAATATTAACTGTGGTCAAAATACAACCTGGGAAAATACAACCTGAGAGAACGACTCGGCTGTATGTTTACAAGGGGAACAGTCTAATAGTATCAGCCTCCCAACTGCTATCCTCAGAGAAACTGTACTCTACCATCAGTATTACGAGCAAATGAAGAGCCATTATTATGAGTGTAGCAGTGATACAATTTTAATGATACGTATCAGATGTTAGACAGAATCCTCAGGAAAACGTCTGAATACCATCAATGTGATGGGCAGTTCTTTGAGCTACTGGTTGAGGAACATGGGGATAGGAAAGTCGAAAGAGGAAAGGAACGAAATAGGAACGGAGAAAGTGTGCGTAGAAAGAAAAGGAGCAAACAGAAATATAAAGAATAGGAGAGAGAGAGAGAGAAAGATATAGAAAGGGAGATGGAGAGGGTGACACGAACGAGATCCAGATAAAGTGACAGGGCGAAACGAAGAGATAGGAAAAAGAGAGAAGAAAAGAAATAGTAAAAGAGGGAAAATAGAGAGACGGAAACAGAGATGAGAGGAGAGATATAGAGATGAAAAGAAATAAGAGAGGGGAGAGAACACAGAGTGAGCAGAAAGGAAAGAGATAGAGAAAAGAAAACAGAGAGGGGAGAGAGAGAAATTAAGAGATAAAACAGAAAGTGAAGAGCCCGAAAATGACAGAGACAAAAAAAAAGAGAAAAGGAGAGTACAGAAAGGTAGATAGATAAGAATAGAGAGAAACATAAAGAGAGGGTAGAAAATGACAGAGAGAAAGAGGGGGGGAAGAAGAGGAAAGATACATAGAATAGAGAAAAACATAAGGACAGGGTAGAAAGAATGACAGAGAGAGAGAGAGAAAGAAAGAAAGAGAAGGAAGAGGGAGAAGAAGTGAAATAGATAAAAACAGAGATAAACATAAAGAGAGGGTACGAAAATGACAGAGAGAAAGAGGGGGTAAGAAGAGGAGAGATACATAGAATAGAGAAAAACATAAGGACAGGGTAGAAAGAATGACAGAGAGAGAGAGAGAAAGAAAGAAAGAGAAGGAAGAGGGAGAAGAAGTGAAATAGATAAAAACAGAGATAAACATAAAGAGAGGGTACGAAAATGACAGAGAGAAAGAGGGGGTAAGAAGAGGAGAGATACATAGAATAGAGAAAAACATAAGGACAGGGTAGAAAGAATGACAGAGAGAGAGAGAGAGAAAGAAAGAGAAGGAAGAGGGAGAAGAAGTGAAATAGATAAAAACAGAGATAAACATAAAGAGAGGGTACGAAAATGACAGAGAGAGAGAAAAAAGGATAGGGGAGATAGATAAGAATAGAGAGAAAAATAAAAAGAGAATAGGAAAAATGAGAGAAGGAAAGGAGAGGAGAGATAGATGAGAATAGAGAGAGACATAAAGAGAAGGTTAGAGAAAATAAAAGAGAGAGAGAGAGAAAGGAAGGAGAGGAGAAGCGAAATAGATAAAAAAAAGGAGGGTAGGAAAAATGACAGAGAGAAGGAGAGAAGGCAAGGAGAGGGTAGAAAGATAAGAATAGAGAGAAGCATAGATAGGGTAAGAAAAATGACAGACAGAGAGAAGGAAACGTGAGGAGAGGAGAGATAGATAAAAATAGAGAGAAACATAAAGAGAGGTAGGAAAATGACAAAGAGAGAAAGAGAGAGAGAGAAAAAAACAGAGGAGAGGTGAGGGGAGATAGATTTGTTTTTAATAATGTCTCCCCCAAGCAAAGAAATAAAGCCTCTGAGACGCAATGAGGTTACTGAGTGCGAAAGAATATGAGTAAAAGAAAACATCATTAAGATGAGAGAGAACAGTAAAAGGGCATGAATTAAGAAGACACTTTTAACCACCGACGGTGCATTTAAATTTAATAATGATGACGAGTAATGGTTATCTCCCTTGGCCGTTATCATTATTATGGAGGAATTAATAAGAATAGAAAGAACTAGAAAGAAAGAAAAGTCAGAAGATACGGAGACAGAATGAAAATGAGAGATAGATAGGGATAGAGTGAATCGAAAAGAGAGGTATACATAAATGCAGAGAGGAGGAAAGAGAGAAGAGAAAAGAAAAAGAAAAGAAAAGTATTAGGCGGAGAGTTAAGAGAAGTGAAAGGCAGAAACAGAAAGAAAAGCGAAACAGAAAAAGAAGGAAAATAGAGAGACGGGAACAGAGATAAGACGAGAGATATAGAGATGAAAAGAAATAAGAGAGAAGGAGCGAGATAGATAGAGAACACAGTGAGAGCAGAAAGGAGAGAGATGGAGAAAGGGAAACAGAGAGAGAGAAATTAAGAGAGAAACAGAAAGTGAAGAGCTCGAAAATGACTAAGATAGAGAAAGAGAAAAGGAGTGTACAGAAAGAGTAGTAGATAAGAATAGAGAGAAACATAAAAAGAGAGTAGAAAAATGACAGAACGAGAGGAAAGGAGAGGAGAGATAAGAATAGAGAGAAACATAAAGAAAGGGTAGAAAAATGACAGAGAGAGGGGAAAGGAGAGGAGAGATAAGAATAGAGAGAAACATAAAGAAAGGGTAGAAAAATGACGGAGAGAGGGGAAAGGAGAGGAGAGATAGATAAGAATAGAGAGAAACATAAAGAAAGGGTGGAAAAATGACAGAACGAGAGGAAAGGAGAGGAGAGATAAGAATGGAGAGAAACATAAAGAAAGGGTAGAAAAATGACAGAGAGAGGGGAAAGGAGAGGAGAGATAGATAAGAATAGAGAGAAACATAAAGAGAGAGTAGAAAAATGACGGAGAGAGGAGAAAGGAGTGGAGAGATAGATAAGAATAGAGAGAAACATAAAGAAAGGGTAGAAAAATGACAGAGAGAGGGGAAAGGAGAGGAGAGATAGATAAGAATAGAGAGAAATATAAAGAGAGAGTAGAAAAATGACGGAGAGAGGGGAAAGGAAAGGAGAGATATATAAGAATAGAGAGAAACATAAAGAAAGGGTAGAAAAATGACAGAGAGAGGGGAAAGGAGAGGAGAGATAGATAAGAATAGAGAGAAATATAAAGAGAGAGTAGAAAAATGACGGAGAGAGGGGAAAGGAAAGGAGAGATAGATAAGAATAGAGAGAAACATAAAGAAAGGGTAGAAAAATGACAGAGAGAGGGGAAAGGAGAGGAGAGATAGATAAGAATAGAGAGAAACATAAAGAGAGAGTAGAAAAATGACGGAGAGAGGGGAAAGGAAAGGAGAGATAGATAAGAATAGAGAGAAACATAAAGAAAGGGTAGAAAAATGACAGAGAGTGGGAAAGGAGAGGAGAGATGGATAAGAATAGAGAGAAACATAAAGAGAGAGTAGAAAAATGACAGAGAGAGGGGAAAGGAGAGGAGAGATAGATAAGAATAGAGAGAAACATAAAGAGAGAGTAGAAAAATGACGGAGAGAGGGGAAAGGAGAGGAGAGATAGATAAGAATAGAGAGAGACATAAAGAGAAGGTTAGAGAAAATAACAGAGAGAAAGAGAAAGAAGAGGAGAGATAGATAAGAAAAAGAGCGAGAGAAAAATGGAAGGAAAAGAAGACCGTATGTGTGCATGTTTGTAAATCTATCCATTACCATAATGGTGATGGTAGTAAAAGATACGGTTTCAATATGCCAGAAGGTGGTTTTTATCACAAACTTAGCACTGACCGAGTGTTAAAACCGTCGGTAGTATTGCGATGGGGTAATGAAATGGTTTCACGTGACATTCACTTTTCTGAGACCTTTTCCAATGACAGTTAATTCAATGCCTTCCTAATGACTGTCGATTCGCGCTATAACAATTCGGCTGGTCGGTCGGCCAGTCATTCAGATTGCTGACCGAACGTAGGCTTAATCTTGTCGGGGCACACCGAGAATGTAATTGATTAAAATCTCAAAGGAGCTGCTCTTTCATTTCCTGCTAGCACTACAGATAATATAGAACAATTCAAAATGGCGGAGTGGGAGTAAAATAGGAGTTTCCACCCACTTCGCTTCTTTCTTTTTTTTTCTTTCTTTATATCTTTCTTTCTTTCTTTCTTTCTTTCTTTCTTCCTTTCTTTCTTTCTTTCTTTCTCGTAATTCGTTCTTTCATTATTTCGCCATTACATTTCTTCCGTTCCATCATTCTTTCATTCAGTTTTTTTTGCATTATATTTCCTTCTTTCTTTCTTACATTCTTTCTTTCTTTCTTTCTTTCTTTCTTCCTTCCTTTCTCGTAATTCGTTCTTTCATTGTTTCGCGATTACATTTCTTTCTTTCCATCATTCTGTCATTCAGTTTTTCTTTTGCATTATATTTCCTTCCTTCCTTCCTTCCTTCTTTCTTTCTTTCTTCCTTCCTTCGTTTCTCGTATTTCGTTCTTTCAATGTTTCGCCATTACATTTCTTTCCATCATTCTTTCATTCAGTTTTTCTTTTGCATTATATTTCCTTCCTTCTTTCTTTCTTTCTTTCTTCCTTTCTTTCTTGTATTTCGTTCTTTCATTGGTTCACCATTACATTTCGTTCTTTCCATCATTCTTTCATTCAGTTCTAATTTGCTATATATTTCCTTCTTTCTTTCTTTCTTTCTTTTTTCCTTTCTCGAATTTCGTTCTTTCATTGTTTCACCATTAAATTTCCTTCTTTCCATCCTTCTTTCATTCTGTTTTTCTTTTGCATCATATTTCCTTCTTTCTTTCTTTCATTCTTTCTTTCTTTCTTCCTTTCTCGTATTTCGTTCTTTCATTGTTTCGCCATTACATTTCCTTCTTTACATCATTCTTTCATTCAATTTTTCTTTTGCATTATATTTCCTTCTTCCTTTCTTTCTTTCTTTATTCCTCCCTTTCCCGTATTTCGTTAATTCATTATTTCGCCATTACATTTCTTTCTTTCCATCATTCTTTCATTCAGTTTTTCTTTTGAATTATATTTCTTTTCTTCTTTCTTTGTTTCTTTCATTCTTTCTTTCTTCCTTCCTTTCTCGCATTTCGTTCTTTCATTGTTTCGACATTACATTTCTATCTTTCCATCATCCTTTCATTCACCTTTTCTCTTGCATTATATTTCCTCCCTTCTTTCTTTCTTCTTTCCTTTCTCGTATTTCGTCTTTCATTCTTTCGCATTCATATTTCTTTCTTTCCATGTTTCTTTCTTTCTTTCTACCTTCCTTTCTCGTACTTCGTTCTTTCATTGTTTCGCCATTTCGTTTCTTTCTTTCCATTATTCTTTCATTCAGATTTTCTTTTGCATTATATTTCCTTCCTCCCTTCCTTCTTTCTTTCTTTCTTTCTTTCTTTCTTTCTTCCGTCCTTTCTCGTATTTCGTTCTTTCATTATTTCGCCATTACATTTCTTTCCATCATTCTTTCATTCAGTTTTTCTTTTGCATTATATTTCTTTTCTTCTTTCTTCCTTCCTTCCTTTCTTGTATTTCGTCTTTCATTGTTTCGCCATGATATTTCTTTCTTTCTGTCCATCTTTCTTTCATTCTTTTCTTCTTTTTGTATTATTTTTTCTTTCTTTATCGTCTTTCGTTCTTTCATTATTTCGCAATTACATTTGTTCTTCTATTTTTCTTTCATTCATTTTTTCTTTTTGCATTACATTTCCTTCTTTCTTCCTTTATTTCTTTCTTTCTTTCTTTTTTCTTTCTACAATATGTTTCTTTCCCTTTTTATTCCTTTCTTTCTTTTTCTGCATTAGATTTTATTTCTTTTTTCTCTCTTTATCGCATTTCGTTCTTTCATTTATCTTCATTACACTTCTTTCTTTACTTTAATTTCTTTCTTTATTTCTTTATTTCTTTATTTATTTCATTCTATTTTTGCATTTTTGCATTTCATTTCCTTCTTTATTTCTTCCTTCTTTCTTTTACGCCGTTATATTTCTTTATAAATACATCTCTTTATTTTTTCATTATATTCATTTCTTTCTCCATTTAATTTTCTTTCTTTCTTTCAATCATTTTTTCTTTCTGTATTACATTTCCTTCCCTTTTTCTTTCTTTCTTTCTTTATACATTTCTTTACGTCTTTCTTGAATTCATTTTTCCTTTCTGCATTTCTTTCTTTATCACATTTCGTTCTTTCATTCTTTCTCGCTTGCACTTCTTTCTTTCTTGCATTCATTTTTTTTCTTTCTGCATTTCTTTCTTGCTTTCATTTTATCTATTATATTTTTCTTTCTCCAATACATCTCCTTATTTTTCTAGTATATTTATTCCTTTCGTTCATTCCATCTTTCTTTCTCTATCGCATTTCATTCTTTCTGCTTTAGATTTTTTTCTCTTTCTTTAATTCCCTTCTCCGTTACATGTTTTTCTTTCTTTCTTAATTATATTACATTCTTTCTTTTTCCATTGCATTTCTTTCTTTCCTTTTTTCTTCCTTTTCTAATTCTTATTCCCCCCCACCCCGCCATTTACCTTACTGGTCTCTTTTAGTTCTTTTCTTTTCTCTCTCCTTTTTCTGTTTCTACTGTAATAACTTATTTTTCATTCAACCCGTTTCGCCTTCTTTCTTGCCTTCTTTTTCCTTTCACTTTCTTTCTTTAGAAGAAGCCAAATGGATTACATTTGAAAAACGTGGTGCTACTAAATTTTGAATTGACTTTCTCCTCATTAATCCCCAAAGTTGTGTAATGGTTATTGGTGATCAGATTGGAATCAGCGATACGAGTTCAAATTCCAGTCGATTCTGTTTAGTTAACTGTGTATTAATACTTTTCAAAAAGGCATGAATCCATGCGAGTTAAACAGCAGGGCAGACTGGGAGTTTCCACCCTCTTCCCTTTCTTTCTTTCTGTCTTTCTTTCTCGTATTTCGTTCTTTCATTATTTCGCCATTACATTTCTTTCTTTCTTTCCATCTTTCTTTCAGTCATTTACGCGGACCCTCTAGCGTTAGATGGCAACCAAGCTAGGAGAAAGAAAACAATTGAGGGATCTTCTTTCGAAACTTCGTGACACACAGTGGACCATTTCTCTGTTACAGGTTCTTCTAAAAGGTTTGGCTAGTTCCACCCAAACTTCACCATTGCCGGCAAACTATATGGATGGGTACTCTATCAGGTTGCTTTTTAAATGGAAGAATTGCAAATTAAGAAATCAAAATCGAAGGGAGAAAGTTAGCATATTTCAAACGGCCCTGTCGACAAGGTTGTGTATACGGCAACTACATCTGCAGAAAGATAAGACCCCCAAAGAGGCTATAAAGTAAATGCTTACAATCTAAAACGACCAATAATTAACTATCCCAAAACAAATGCTTATAGATTCAAATGCAACCAACTAATAGTTACCTAGCACCAAACCAAAGAAATACTTATAAACTCAAATATAAATGACCAATATTCATCTATTAACCGAACCAAATGCTTAGAGATTCAAATAAAAACGACCATTATTTACCTATCACCAAACCAAGTAAAGGATTCTATATAAACAACTAAAATTTACCTATCACCGACCAATCCCCAAACCCCTAATAGACTCAAATATAAATAACCATTACTTAACTATCACCAAACCAAGTAAATGCTTAAAGGCTCAAATATAAAAGACGTACAATTACTTATCCCAAAACAAATGCTTATAGACTCACACATAAACGACCAATACTTACCTATCCCCAAAACATGTAATCGCTAATAGACTCAAATTTAAACGACCAATAATCACCAATCCCCGAATCAAATGTAACATTTTAACGCGACCAACATTTACCTATCCCTGAACCATGTAAATGCTTATAGGTACAAATAAAAACAGACAATATTTACCTATCTTCAAACCAAGTATATACTTATAGACTCAAATATAAACAATCAATATTTACCTATCCTAAAAATAAGTAAATGCTACAAACTCAAATAAAAACTACCAAAATTTACCTATTCCCAAACCAAGTAAATGTTTATAGACTCATATATAAACAACTAATAGTTATCTATCACCGACCTATCCCCAAACTATGTAATTGCTAATGTACTCAAATATAAACAACCAATAATTACCTATCCCCGAACTAAATGTAACATTTTTAACATTTTTTCTTTCACTTTTCGATAAAAGAAAAGTCCAATTATATATATTTGGTATTATTAGAATTCTAAAAATAGCTTTAAAACAATAATTATTGCCATACTGTTTCATGATAAACGCAATCATCAGGCCACATTCGCTGTGTTTTTTCTCGTCAGTATATATAAATAATCGACCTTTATATATAAATAGTCGAGAAAAACACAACGCATGTCGCCTGATGATTGCGTTTAGCATGAAACAGTCTGTTGCCTTTAAGTGTTGACTTCAATGTTCACTTTTATATTTACATACGCTCTATTTCTGATATTGTACCCTTTTCCCATAAATATAGCATACCTTATATATATATATATATATATATATATATATATATATATATATATATATATATATATAATTATTTATTCGAAAATTATAACATAAATATGTTATAAAATCACTACAAAGATAGCCATTTTGTTTCAACACTTCTGTTATCTTATCAACTGTTAAAAAAAGTGGCTATTTTTGTATAGATTTTATAACATATTTATGTTAGAATTTTCGAATAAATAATTATATTTGCTCTACTCTGTATTGAGCACTCTTTTAAGAATTGTATTTTTGGGTTATTGGAATTCATTCAGTATACACAAATCCTATACTTGTATATATATATATATTGCTGTTTAACTCGCATGGATTCATGCCTTTTTGAAAAGTATTAATACACAGTTAACTAAACAGAATCGACTGGAATTTGAACTCGTATCGCTGATTCCAATCTGATCACCAATAACCATTACACAACTTTGGGGATTAATGAGGAGAAAGTCAATTCAAAATTTAGTAGCACCACGTTTTTCAAATGTAATCCATTTGGCTTCTCCTAAAGAAAGAAAGTGAAAGGAAAAAGAAGGCAAGAAAGAAGGCGAAACGGGTTGAATGAAAAATAAGTTATTACAGTAGAAACAGAAAAAGGAGAGAGAAAAGAAAAGAACTAAAAGAGACCAGTAAGGTAAATGGCGGGGGGGGGGAAATAAGAATTAGAAAAGGAAGAAAAAAGGAAAGAAAGAAATGCAATGGAAAAAGAAAGAATGTAATATAATTAAGAAAGAAAGAAAAACATGTAACGGAGAAGGGAATTAAAGAAAGAGAAAAAAATCTAAAGCAGAAAGAATGAAATGCGATAGAGAAAGAAAGATGGAATGAACGAAAGGAATAAATATACTAGAAAAATAAGGAGATGTATTGGAGAAAGAAAAATATAATAGATAAAATGAAAGCAAGAAAGAAATGCAGAAAGAAAAAAAATGAATGCAAGAAAGAAAGAAGTGCAAGCGAGAAAGAATGAAAGAACGAAATGTGATAAAGAAAGAAATGCAGAAAGGAAAAATGAATTCAAGAAATACGTAAAGAAATGTATATATATAATATATATATATATATATATATATATATATATATATATATATATATATATATATATTGTGGAATCCTGTACCTTCTACCTGGAGAAGATCTCTTAGTTTTATTACTTTATCAGTAATAACCTTAAATTAGGAAAAACATAATGGCATACTAAAAACACCCTGACCGAATCCGAAAATACCGAAGCGCAGTACCATATCACCCTAAGTATTAATGAGGACGAACTTAAACACAGACAGATCATTGCTAAAAAGTTTTGCAACTTATACCGAGGAAACATTCTACTTCCCAAGAATAGTGTTAAATATATAAAACTATACAACCAACGAATGACCAGAAGAAATTCCTAACTTTAGGGCCAAATAGCCAATTGGAATCTGATGAAGTAATAAAACTCCATTCAAACCTCAGAGATCATCTCAAAGTAGAACAAAAATTTCACACTACTCGCAATAATTATATTCTAATATCATCAACAGACGAGCTGATAAAACTGATAAATAACTAATACTTATCTATCCCTAAACCAAGTAAATGCTTAAAGATTCCAATATAAAAGACGTACAATTACTTATACCAAAACAAATGCTTATCGACTCACACATAAACGACCAATACTTACCTATCCGCAAACCATGTAATCGCTAATAGACTCAAGTATAAACGACCAATAATTACCTATCCCCGAACCAAATGTAACATTTTTAACATTTTTGCTTTCACTTTTCGATAAAGAAACGTTCAATTATATATATTTCGTATTATTAGAATTCTAAAAATAGCTTGAAAACAATAATAATTGCCAAGTATGTTGCAATAACGGTGTCCAAAGACCGTCATTTTGACACAAAGACTCTTTGCTATTACATTTGTTAAATTTTGTCCATTCCTCTTTTCTTATTCGTCTCTCGTGAGCAGGATGTGAAAGCAGAAGTTGACGCACGTGTGGCTGGATTACAAATGAGAATTTTTTTCTGCACAGGAGGCTTGTGCATATCTTCCGATTAGAAAAGCCACTTTACATCTATAAAAGAAGCTGAATTCCTTTAAGTCGTTTGCACAAAAAAATAAATAAAAATAAAAACTGGTCCCGGAAGACACCTTACATTCACAAAAGAAGCTAAACCCCTTCAACCCAAGTTCGCACTCCCCCAAAAAAGAAAACTTAATCTCGCAAGCCACCTTAGTTCCATAATAGAATCTGATCTCCTTTAACCCGAATTCGCACTATAAAATCAGTTGCTATTTAGCACACGTAGAGGCAAGATATTTCTGCGATATAGGCCAACAAGGAAGCAAGACATGACTGCTCCCGGCAGTATTTACTGCCCCCCCCCCCACGAGGGATAGATGTGGCACAAGGCCGGGTTTAAAGTTGCGTATTCCCGAGCCCGTAGGCTCGGCCAAAAAATACCCGTAGATCCCATATAAACGGGATCGGGTTGGTCAACCTCCCCGAACGAGACTCTGCCCTTCGGCGGAGCCTCGTCCGGGTTCCTCTCTGCTCAGAGGCAGAGAGTTCGACCGTCCAGCACTTAACGTGCTGCTCCCGGCTGTTTAAAGAGCAGAGGAAACCACGTAAAGGATGCTACCGGCCTGTCATTTTCCCGTCGGTAAATATAACAATTAAGACCTCGCTTTTCGCCCCTTTTACACTGTTTATTGTATTCGTCTGTTATAACTTCTCAGTGTTGTGACAAATATGTATATAGCTGTATATAAAATCTCTTTGAGAATAATGCATGTTTGTCATTCCTTTCTTTCAGCGTGTTTGCATGTTTAACAGCACATCAACTCTTTATGAGTCATTTAATGCTGATTTTCTAGGAAGCATTGAAGTAATAAAAATATGATATATGTTATTCTGTTATCACAACTAGTGAACCCCAACCAAAATCAACACACTATGAAAGTATAAAAATACATTTTATGGCAAAAATGCCAGCATTACATTTTTATGTAATAAAAAGACCAATAATAAATATCTCTAGTAAAATAACCTACAATACTTTGTTTTAAAGTAAAATGGCCAACAGTAGATTTTATCTGGAGTTGAAGGTATACAATTATGCTCAAAAATATTTAGTTAAAGCCATATTGTGTTCAAAATATTTAGATTTCGGCATTAAATAACCGATAGCGGTTGATATGCCAACCAGACCCCCAATCTCTCTCTCTCTCTCTCTCTCTCTCTCTCTCTCTCTCTCTCTCTCTCTCTCTCTCTCTCGTTAAATCACTCACTATCTTTCCATCGATAAATCACTTACTTTCACTTTCTCTCTCTCTCATTAAATCATTTTCTCTTTCTCTACATCCCTCCCTATATTTCTCTCTCTCTCTCTTTCTTTCTCTCTGTCGTTATATCATTCACTCTTACGCCATCGTTAAATTCCAAAATTTCAATCTCAGCCATATTAAATAATTTATTTTTTCTTTCCATCTCGCACTCTCTTTCTCTCACGTTAAATTATTCCTCTCTCTCTCTCCCTCTCTCTCTCTCTCTCTCTCTCGTTAAATAATTTTCTCTTTCCCTCACTCTTTCTCTGTCTTTCGTTAAATCTTTCACTCTCGCTCCATCGTTAAATCTCTTACTTTTACTTCTTCTCTCTCTCTCTCTCCCCCATTAAATAATTTCGCTTCTCTCTCTCTCTCTCTCTCTCTTTCTCTCTCATTAAATCATACACTCTCGCGCCAAAATTAAATCCCTCACTTTTACTCTCTCTCTCTCATTAAATAATTCTCTCTCTCTCCCCCATTAAATAATTTCGCTTCTCTCTCTCTCTCTCTCTCTTTCTCCCTGCTGTTAAATCATTCCTTCTCGCGCCAATGTTAAATCCTTTACATTTACTCTGTCTCTCTCCTAACATATAATTTCCAATTTTTCTCTATATATACCTCACTTTCCCTCGCTCTCTCTGTTGATAACCCCTCTCTCTCTCTCTCTCTCTCTCTCTCTCTTTCATCCATCGTTGTATCACTCATTCTTTCTTCATCGTTAACCCAATATCTCAGACCTTTATTGTCACTAATTCCTGACAAGGCATTGCCTAATGAATTTAATTAACTGTATAAAACGTACGTGTAAATCACTTCAAGTTCGATACCACGGCCCCTTATCAATGTCCGCAGCCATCTTGCGATCTTCAAACGGATATTTTCCCGAAGAAAATGCCCAGACAAGTGCCAACCAGTACACAGTGTATTCTAATTATAAACATTTCATTTTCATTTATGATCGATTCCATCACGATTCTTCTGTTAAACTTGGAGTGTAATTATACATTGTTATGGATCAAAAGAGAGTCCCAGAGTGTTATAAAAACCTCGGAGAATTCCAGTGAGATATCTTTAATTATTTGTAAGATAAAACATTTCAAATCTTAATCTTATAATTGAACAATTTTGCTGTTACACACACACACACACACACACACAAACACACACACACACACACACACACACACACACACACACACACAAACACACACACACAAACACACACACACACACACACATATATATATATATATATCGTAGTGTGTTGACTTCAAGGTTCACTTTTATACATATATATAATGTCCTATTATGCAAGCGTGAAAAGTATCAGCAGCAGGCTGATTAGTTTTAAAGATAAAAGTTCTAGACTCAGAACTGTCCAATGGGACAAGAATATAGTGAA
>OZ038500.1:22100148-22291908 GCA_964036315.1 Acanthosepion esculentum | reverse complement strand
AGAAGAAGAAGAAGAAGAAGAAGAAGAAGAAGAAGAAGAAGAAGAAGAAGAAGAAGAAGAAGAAGAAGAAGAAGATTTAAATTTTACCGGATATGATATTTTAGATGCAATGAATGAGTTAAGTTTCTTTGGCGTTTTGGAGGCATACAAAATAACATGCAGATCTTTATATGAACCTTTATATGTCTACAGGAGAAAATGAGTATAATTAAACTTTTGAACAGCAGTCAAGTGTTAAATCAGAGATTTGAAACTACCGTAAATTGTAGGCACATTAAAGATTTAACCTTACAATCTTGCTAAACTTTTTAACTTAATAATCACTTTTCTTATGTTATATTACCTTCATATAAACATTTTAATGTTATCCTTACTGATTTAACTTAAATTAAAAATATAGTATATTACTGGTAATAATGTTTGTCGTAAATAGGTTTATACTTCTATTATGACTTATAAAGTTCGGTAATAGTTTTAAATTTATAAAAATTCATATAAATATTCTAAAATTTATATTTTATTTATTATAAATTTTTAGTTTAGTTTTTATTTATTTTAAATTTTTTGTATAGTTAATTTGTTATTTTGTATGCCTAATGTTTTTACTTCTTAAAGTCCCTTTTATTTATATACTATGTTTACTTTTGTTAAATAATATGTTGGTTTCTTTCAAAACTCCAAACAAACTTAACTGACACATTGTATCTGAAATATTTTCAACTCTGTTGCAATCATATCCGGCAAAATTTGAATCTTTCTGTGTGACTTCTATCTCAATGTTAACGTTATTTTGTTTTGTTTTTCATTATCATTGTGTTGCTTTCTTTCTTTCTTCTCGTTTTTCTTTTTCTTTTCCTTTTCTTTGTATTAGTTAATTTTGATATTTTACTCATCTTCGTTTTTGTCTTCTTTTCTTTTTTCTTCCTTTTCTTCGGAGAAGGGATAATTTTGTACGCTTTTCATTTCTTAACTCTTTCTATTTATCTTTCTTCTTTCTTTTTTTCCTTTTATCCATTTCTTATCTTCTTCTTTTTTCTGTTTTAACCTGAATATATTATTATTATTATTATTATTATTATTATTATTATTATTATTATTTCCTTTGATATCTGGCGTTTACACATTTCTTTCCATGTCCTGCCCAGGGACCTAAGGTTAGAAATAGCATCATGACACTTTCCACTGCAAAAGAAAAAGTAATAATTACATAGATAAAGCCCTTTGTAAAGTGTGGGCTGCACTTGTCAGAACAATTTTTTGTATCTCTTTGAGGCATGGACTTCCAGGGATCCCTTCAATCAGCCTACTGGAATCTTTTCCAACCAGTCCAAGGGCTCCAACTACAACAGGGATTGTTGATGTTCCCATGTGCCACATTTTTTAGATTTCTATTTCAAGGTCCTTGTATTTTGACAGTTTTTCGAATATCTTCAAAGATACATTGCAGTCTGCAGGGACTGCCATATCAATAAGGAGGCACTTATTTTGTTTGTGGTCTTTAATAACAATGTCTGGGCGGTTGGCTTTGATTGTTCTGTCAGTGTGTATTGTGTAGTCCCATAGAATTGTAACAGGTCCTATGTCCGTAACCGGGTCAGGGTGGTGTTCGTACCAGTTTCTTTCAGTTTCCTTCCCATAGGAGTTGCAAATTTTCCAGTGCAGATATTGGCCCACTCTGTCATGCCGGGTTTTATATTCAGTGGGTGCCAATATCGTGCAACCTGATATAAGATGATCAATGGTTTCTAGATATTTATCACAGAATCTGCATCTTGGGCTAACACAGTATTTTAGTATGTGTGCTAGATAATTCCTAGTTATTATTATTATTATTTCTTTTCCTTTTAGGAAGACTTTTATATATTTCTTTCTTTTCCTTTTATGGAAATTCTTCTTATGTCTTCCTACATTTTAAAAAAATGTAAAAAGAAGTGATGTTTCATAAGTAGCATTTTTAAATAAAACCGATTATAGCCATCTTTGTTACTCACCGGATGAGATGCTTATCTTTATGCATCGAAACAAATATGCATCATTGTCGTGATTACTTGTTTGTTCGTATGTAACAAATTATAATAAATAACTATTGCTCTATTTTTGGTATTGCGCCATATTTTAAATTAATATTATGACCGTTTGAATTTATATTCTTTTCGTTCTCATTATATATATATATATATATATATATATATATATATATATATATATATATATATATATTATTCCAGGATCATTTTCATCTTATGTCAAGATGATCTTCGCCCTCTCTAACCTTCTAACTTTCTGTCCTGCAGTAACAAGACGCCTCACGGGTTTCACGTACGATTTAATTTCCAAATCTTTTGTTCTCTGCTCTTTGGACTATAATAGCTGAAACTCCTCTCATACGGGCCAAACATATTATGAATTGAGTTGGATCATGTCTAATTGATCTCTTCAGCTCTAAGTTGAAATGAAGATCCCTCCTGCTGTTGTGACCTGATGATCGAGTTTTCTTCTCTACTGCTCCCTCTTTTTTAAACTTATTCACCGTTCTCTTGATGGTTCTTGAATGGATTTTGAACATGGAAGCCAGAGTATGCATGTTAGTACCATTACTGAAAGCCTGAATGATTTTTTCTCTTACCATTGCTCGGTTGGTAAGACAGTGACAGTTTGACACAAAACAATCTTAATGTACTCCTTTCTTTTGCTGAATAACTCAAAGGGTTTTTCAGTGATTCTTACAAAAAATTGTGTCAAGATGGCCAAACGGCTTATCTGAAAACCTATAAAAGAAAGAAACTCAATTAGTTTATTTTTCTTTTAGATATTAAACATTTTGTGGGATGGATGATTATGCTGTTACACGATTTAGGCAATTTTGCTGTTACACCCGGCATATATATATATATATATATATATATATATATATATATATATATATATATATATATATATATATGAATCAGGTATATTTCAACAGCGAGTATACACCCAAACAAATTTAGTTAAAAAGAACCGAGAATATATGTCTAATTTTTTATTGTATTTTTCCAATTTTCAGACAAGTTGTTAAGTCTTCTGCTCTACGTTGTGAATAAACTGCCCGAAGTTCATATTTTGTCATTTTTGTTCAAGTACTTTCAACTTCCGCAGACATTATCAAGAACCAATGTAATATTCCTCAAATAGGGTTTCAGAAAAGTCTATTTTATTTTTCAAAGATTTTTTAATAAAGAGAATTACATTTTGATGACAGATGTCTAAATTATTATTCGATCGAACTAGCTCGGACATTCATGAGTCCATCACGCCAACCATCAGGGTCCTGCATTAAGGTCAGAAGGTCATTGTTGTGGCATTTTCTGTCATAACATAGTCGGCCAATGTATGTGATTACTGGGCGGCAAAGCCGTCTTGCGCCATGGCTAGTTGTCCAGAGCACTAGAGAACTCGAAAGTTCTTGTTGGCTCGCCAGTAGTGTCCTGCAAAGTGCATTCTGAGTTAGCGTAAGATTGTAGAAATATCAGGCATGGGTCTATAAAGCAGTGATTTAGTTGTATATTGTTTCAAAGAGATATTAAGTATAGCTCTCACGTTCCGAATGTAGAGTCCATCCAAATTAGACTCGAGGATTTTAGTTAATTTCCAAGCAGTGGCACCATACATTAAAACCGACTCTACAGTGGAGCGAAATCATCTCCGTTCGAGGTTGGCTGGTAGATCAGATTTCAAGATTCTGTTAGATCAGATTTCCAGATTACATCCATTTTATTCTAGGCTGCCAAATTTCCATATCGTTTTCGTTAGAGTTTATTTCATTTCCTAGATTCGACAAATTTTATTGAATCACCGAAAACAGTTTGTATTGAGTGTTGCCTGGTTGAAAAATGGCACTAAAATCAGTGATCTTTACTGATTTCCAAGCAAAATGTCTTTCTAGTCAATTAAAATTAGTTTTGAAATGCAGCAAAGTATTTTGCTATTTGGAAATATTAGATTTAATATATTTAGGAATATTATTATTATTATAAATAAAAATATAATATAAAATAATAATAATGAAAATTATATATAAAATAAAACAATAAAATATAAATTAATTAAAAATTAAAATAATAAAATTACTCCTAGCATGCCACAGAAACTTACCGGAAATACAGACATCCCGCCAAAAGACGTTAAATTCAATCTCTTCACCACGAACCTTGGTACGGGCAACACGTGTCCGACTTCTATCTCTGATATGGCGCGTAATAACATGGAGTATCTTCTCTCTTTTACCATAAAACAATTATAACCTAAAAATGCACACACTAATACACACGAAAAATATAAATAAATTGTATTAAATTAACATACAATTTACCATGCTTTTCCTGTTATTTTTGTACGTTTTATTTCCTGTCAAATATGCTTTTATCTACGTGAAGACGAGGCTAATTACTGCTGTTATGATGTGAGTGAATCAGCCACAACATTATGGTGACTGCCGACGTGTTTAAGAAAAACAAGCTATTCACCCACATATATTAGCTTTAAATTAAAACTAAAATAAAAGCTTCAAGAAAGATTTTTCACTTTTAAAAATTAATTATAAACCTTAAGTATCGCGTTTCTATGGAGGTACCTATGTAGCGGACCGTGGGTTTAACACTTCCGCTGCTAACTACGGAGATCTTCGTTTTTCTTATCTTGATCTCCAGCTGGCTAAGTACGGAAACCTACGTTTTTTTTGCATACCGCTGGTATGAGTGTCCCGTTGCGCCATCTATCGTAAAATACGGGAAATTCTAACTGTTCTATCATGCAAATTATTAGTCAGCATCGATTTTTCTCTACGTGATGGTAGTTTCAAAACACAATTGTGCCAGTTTTCTGTGTAATAAAATATGCAGGTTGAAATTTGGCATTTTCTTAAAAAAATGGCTGGCCGGATGGGGGCAGCACTGGGCAAATGGGTAGCAGTGAAAGTGTTAATACGCGTTGTGAAATGAAACCCGTGTGGTCTCCTGAAAATAAAGTCCACTACTCAAGATAAGTCCACCCAAAAGAAAACAACCAAGAACCGATATATATATATATATGTGTGTGTGTGTGTGTGTGTGTGTGTGTGTGTGCGCGCGCGCATGTGTGTGTGTGTGTGTGTGTACACAAACAATTATATGTGTATTAACAAGCAAACAGATACAAATTACAAAAAGAATAATGTGAATGTTTAACAAATAATAGTGTAAAGTTTGTGTTTCAAGAAATGCGTGAGTGAATGTTCGTACGTACGTGCATGTGCGTGTGTGTTTGTATGTATCATGGCGTTTCCCACAAGCGGGACCGCTATATTTTCTGCGGGAGCTTACATGTTCGTCGTTCACGGAAAATGAAACAAAGAAAGAGAGAACGAGGTATTCTCAAGATTTTATTGTTTAAGGATAGCGCCACCAAGTGGTGGTGTCAGAATTTAGGAGGAGATAACTCCGACACCTATAATATACTTGTTAAAATACGATAACAATTTATAAATTAAAAAATTAATAATAATAATAAAAAGAGACCAGAACAAAGTGATGTATCTTTATTTAACTTTTTATAAGGAAAAAAAAAGTGAATATTTTTTCTTTTCTTTCAATGATTCATCAAAATCTAGATAAGGTCATCCAAGAGAATAGACATCAAATGCGTACATGAAATGCGTAAACACACTCGCTACTTTTGACATTGTTCACTTTAGTTACGCCAACAAGTGCTCAGCTAAAATCTTACAAGTTCACAGATAAACGGATTTAATTCATCACAACAATAAAGAAAATGTAAAATTAAATAAACGAACACGAGGCCTATGAAGTAAACGAAAAACTGCAAACAAAATATCGGAAGCAAACACAGAATGTTTAACTTGTTTCCAGGTGTACCACCGTGATTGCACCGGAAGCAACAGACGCCTATTTCTGTCTGCTCGCAATAATTGTAAACGTGTCCTCAAATAGGTTAAAGTCTTTGTTTGCTGACGGAATCAGACACGGCTTATGGACACATCATGTTGAAACACCGTTTACAATAAGATCACCGCAGTTAAACAACGTCGGTCCTGGCTAGGACCAAGATGGGTAACAGCTTGGAAATGCCAGAGGCGGTAAGCTTGAAAGCGTGGACGGTGTAATGATAACGGCTCGGAATTGTTAATCGGAGAGCCGAGTTCCAATTCACTTGTCAGTGTGCCTCATTCTTTTATTGGATGATTAATTCAATTTTTTAGATTTTAAGAATATATTTTGGCGCTAATAATGGTTTACAAGTCTTACTAATTTCTTTTATTTTCTTCAGCTAAATCAGTAGATTGATTGATTCGTTTTCTACGGCTTATCAACCCCTTTGCAGGTTATTTAAAACCAGAAAATATTTTTAGATTTTAAAAATATATTTTGGCGCTAATAATGCTTTACAAGTCTTACTAATTTCTTCTCTTAATTTCTTCTGCTTAATTGATTGAATAATTAGTTTTTACGGCTTGTCAACCCTTTTCTTGTTATTTAAAGCAAGAAAATAGGTTTAGATTCTAAGTATATGTTTTGGTGATAATAATGGTTAAGAAGCCTTAATATTTTTCTTCTTTAATTTCTTCGGCTTAATCAGTAGATTGATTGATTCGATTTTACGGATTATCAACCCTTTGCATGTCATTTAAAGCCTGAAAAATTTTTAGATTCTATGCAAATGTTTTGCCGATGATAATGGTTTACAAGTCTTACTAATTTCTTCTTTTAATTTCTTCTGCATAATCAGTAGATTGATTAATTCGTTTTTTACGACTTATCAACCCTTTGCAGGTTATTTAAAGCCAGAATTTTTTTTTACATCCTAAGAATATATTTGGGTGATAATAATGGTTTACAAGTCTTACTAATTTCTTTTAATTTTTTCTGCTTAATCAGTAGATTGATTCATTGATTCGTTTTCTACGGTTTATCAACCCATTGCAAGTTATTTAAAGTCAGATAATATTTTTAGATTATAAATCTTTTCTATAAATATTTTCATGGCACCTGCTCTGAGAAGTTTTTTTTCCCCTTGGTGCCCCGATTAGATGAATTTAAGCGTCCTGCTAGATTGGCATCTTGGTTCCAACCGTTTACTATTGAAATAGTTAAATGCAGCCGCCACTTCTACTCCAACAGTTTCTTTGCTCGCACTTCTCGCCTGAGAAACTCCCTTCCGTTTACTTGCATTCCTGATAACTAAAATTTTCAAAAATTTTAATGCAACGGCAATCGCTGTCTTCTGTTTTAATCCTCCCTATACTAAGTCATTTCTCTCACCGCCTTACTTGAGGTAAAATGATTTTAAAAAATTTTAGGAAATAACAATGATTTAGGAATAAATGTTTTACATATTAACCTATAGCTGGGGTGAATAGGAGGCGACTTCAATGGTATTTGCGCGTAATTGAATATAACGAACCCAACCGGAATTGGAACTCGGCTCACCGCTTAATAATTCCGAATCATTATCTATTACATCATCCGCACACCCAATCTTACAGCACCTGGTATTTCCAAGTGGTCATCCATCTAAATACTGGCCAGGCTTTACGTTGCTTAACTTCAATGATCGTACCGGAACCGGTGAGTATAAAAAGCATTACGATCAAAGATCCTTCTTTTTACCTTTTTGTCAGTTCTCTGAGCACAGCAGCTGCCGAGCCTGTAACTCTGGCCACAACCGCCAAACACACACACACACACACACACACACACACACACACACACACACACACACACACACTTACGAAGATATTCTAAAAAAACAATTCTTGTGTAAATACATTGTTATTATGTCACAGTTGAATTGGCTGGTTGTAACCGGAAGTTTCATTTCTCGCACTTGTCGCTTGTGGAACTCCCTTCCGGCTTCTATGCTTTCCAGTTAATTTGATCTTCAAAAATTCAAATGCAATGTCAATCTCTATCAACAGTCTTCTTGATTACTCTTCTATCGTTCTCATTCCTTAATAATGTTTCTCTTTTTTTCTTATTCTTTTACACTCAGTAACCCCTTGTGTCTAAAGATTTGCTACCTTACATGGAGTAATATGATTTTTTTAAATTATTTGTTCATCATTTATTTGTGAAAATTTTGGTTACCACTTCTTTTAGCTGCGCTAGAAGAAGTGAAATCATTCTCCTAGACTGGCTACCAATCAAGTCTAGAGAACACAATTATACACTGTTATTTAGGTGTTGGTTATCCCACTTGACTTTGCCAAAACAAAAAATCGTCGCTGTAGGGCGCTCTTTATGCCATAGACGTGCATTTCTCTCCCTAGACTCTATTTCACTTTTTTCCAAACAGGCTTTCAGATATAGTCGTACGTATAGACGAAACGCGGCCGCTAGGCTTGCGTGCGTTTTGCTCTTTTTTCCTTTTTTGATTGTTGAACTCTCTCTCACGCGTGGCTTTCATGTCTTGTTTCTTTTTTCTTGCTCTTATCATCGTATATTCACGGAATTCCTTTTTGTCAATACATGCTATTAGTTGTCGTTTGTTTAATATTGTTTTGTGTTACTGTTATGGTCCAGGTTAGGACGAAGGAAGAACAACACGAACACATGAGTAGAAATAACGAAGATATATTACACGGAATAATAATACAACATGAGGAAAGTGTTAGTATGACTGTCAGTCTGGTTTGGAGTGAACTACTATCGGCTCGACTCGACTCGACTCGATTCGTCTCTCTCTCTCTCTCTCTCTCTCTCTCTCTCTCTCTCTCTCTCTCTTGAGAGGCGTAGTATACATAGCGTTAGGAAGAGTTCATTCTGTAGTTATAGGTAAGGACCCATAACAGTTACTCATTTTTTTACATGGACTCAATGTGAGTTCGCTATAATTCATTACAGGAGATTTGTTTTTACCTAAACACACTAGCTTCATAGGTAGGTCTAAAAAAGCTGTACCTAACGTTTGAAATGTTGGTGGGGGGGTAATTAAAACCCTTTCTTTAAGCTTCTATTCTAATTTTAATTCCAAGCTAATAGGTTAAATTTAATATTTCCAAAGAAAATACTTTCTTGCTTTTCGAATTTTTTTTTTTTTTATTATCAGCAAAATCGATAAAATAGTCCATATTGACAAATCTGTCAACACAACATAAAAATTTTCGCGAAATAAAATAATACTTTTCTGAAACGTCATTTGGGAAAACTTAGTTGATTTAAAGTTGAATTTCTCTGAATTGAAGCATTTTATAGCACGGTGGACGAAATAAATTTTTCGGTTCGAAATTCCAATCACCTGAAGAAGGCCGTAGCGTACAACTGCCGAAACGTTGTGAATATGGCAATGAAGATGAGGATAACAGTCCGAATAACGTAAATAATGTAAATAATCATAATACCTCATCTCAGAGATATAGACAGATATAGAAGAAAAATTCCAATCACCTGAAGAAGGCCGTAGCGTACAACGACCGAAACGTTGTGAATATGGTAGTGAAGCTGAGGATAACTGTCTGAATAACGTAAATAATGTAAATAATTATAATACCTCATCTCAGAGATATAAACAGATATAAGAAATGCGATTGGAATTTCGAACGAAACCCTTTATTTCATCCACTGAGGTAGATTATTTTACTTCTACGTGCCATTCCTCTTTTGCATGTCTCAGTTATCTCCCTTTAACTCAACTCTCCAAGTTTTTGTTCACCACTGCAGTATCCAGGTACAGAGCTCACAGCTCTTTGGGTTGAGTCACTGGATCCAACCAACACTTTTATCCACTAGGCCACGTGTCCCTTTCTGAAGTGTTAATATATCTATCGATGTTTGGGACAACTAGTTAATAAATTTACATGATAAATAAAACGCAAACGTCTTTTTAATATATTTTAACCACCCGGTAATATTAAAAATATTTTAAGTAATCTAATATTTTATTCAATTTTAGATACGTTGGCTTTATACGTTGTTGAGGAAATTTTAGAAAATTACCAATTAATTTTAAATTTACTATAGTTACCGTTCTTATTTTCTGATAATGTTGTGGATGGAAGCCCGTATTTCAAAAATCGGTACGTTTATACACACAAAAATAAATTTAAAAATTATTTTTTAAAAGCTAAGCTTCGCTGAATTGTACTAAGTTTTCCTCTTTATGATTAATAAATATATTTTTTTATTTAATAGCAATATCTTGACCGCTACAATTAATACGGAGTTTTAAAAGATTTAAAACTTTATAAATTGTTCTAATTAAATATTTAAAAGAGAAAGACAATTCTTATAAAAATTCATTATTCTTTTATAAAATGTTCCTAAGGCAGTAATGTCCATATTATATTTTATTCATAAAAGCAATTAAAAGATTTTCTAATTAAATAAGCAATAGTTTTATTGCATTCTGTATTTTAACGATTCGGGGCAGGTTTTCATTAACTGGGGCTCCTGTTAGAACAAAATAGTTTGATGATTTAGTGGCAAATGTGTTCACATTAGAAGGTCACCAGTGTGGATAGGAGGTAGAATAATTATTTTATCTGAACTTTTGACTCAAGTGTTTAAACTAAAAAAATATATTTTTATTTATTTTCTCAAGAGTGCGTCATTTGATATTCGGCGTAGCAAAATGTTCGTTAATAAGGCGGATATTGGTAGCTGTCTGGGGAAATGTCCGTCTCGGTATTTTAAAGATATATCATGATAGGGATAGTAATAATCTCAGAAATTAGGTCAATATCAAACTACTGTGTTTTTCAAGGTCCTGAGTATAGCAGTAGCAAATGACCTGTTAACTGATTCTTCAAGCATCACGCATGGCTGGTTTATACGCGGTAGCTTTCTTTTGTTCTGTCTTCTCGGTCCATCTGCCTATCGCCCTGAGGTGTCAGGTATTTACCTTTTTGACCAGGCTCGAGAATTTGGCACGGACATAGATTCGGCTAACAGTCTCTTTGTGTCAATTTTTTGAGTATCCAAAATTATTTTATTTTTGGACGTTCCTTTCTTTTTCATTCGGAAGTTATGCGTGGAGCCGCCCTGATTTTTGGTATTTTTTCAGTTACAAATAAGTATGCTCTACTCCTGCAAATTTCCGCTGTTTTGAGCCGAGTTCAATCTTTTGTTCTATTTATTTGAGGGTAGGCTTCTCGTTAATTGAGAGAAGTATAATAAGAGAAGTTTAGAGAGAGAAAGAGAAAGAGCTAAGGGTTTTAAAGGAAACCGTAAATGGCTTTTTTTTTTTTTTCTTTTTTTTTTTTACATTTGTTAATATATTTTATTTTTATATTTTATTATTATCGGAACTCGTTGCAAAATTTAAATTCTCCGGGGATTTTATTTACATTATTCGGACTATTGTCCTCACCTTTGTCGCCATATTTATTACAACGTTTCGGTCGTTGTACGCCCCGGCCTTCTTCAGGTGGTTGCAATCTCTAACTGAACCCGTTATTTTGCTCACTGGGTTAGACTGTTCTAGTTCCACATGCCATGTTTAATGGATGTCAGTTATCAGTTATCTCCTGTTAATTTCCCTCTGAAAGTTCTCCACTGCCTTAGCCGGGTATTGAACTCCCACTCTTTGGGTCTTGTCACTGGATCTAACTAACGCCTTTAACCACTGTGCCATGCCTCCAACCACCTAGAGAAGGTCGGAGCGTACAACGGTCGAAACGTTGTAATAAATATGGCGACAAAGATGAGGACAATAGTCCGAAAAATACAAATAATTTACATAAAACTTCATCTCAGAAATATAGACAGATACCCCGGAGCCTTTCTCGATATTTAAGCGTTCTACTAGGTTGGCATCCACCCTTTCACGGTTAGATGTAGCTGTCTCATCTACTCCAACAGCTTCTTCTCTCACACTTCCAGAAAGTGGAATGCTCTTCCTCCTACTTACTTCCCTGGTGGCTATAATCTTCAAATATTCAAATGTAATGTCAATCAACATCTTCTGATGCCTTGATCCTGATCTCCGTCCTTCTCTATATCCTTTTCTTAAACACCTTTCCTCTTTATTCTTGCTAGCACTTTCTGTAACCTCTTGCATGCCTTGCTTGGGGTGAAATGCTTAAAAAAACAGAATTAATAATTTGAGGGTAACAGATGTAAAAAAAAAAAAAAAAGATTCTCGAAGATTTTTTTTTTAAATCATTGCAAAAATTATTTCATTTGTTTGTAAATAAGTCCTGAAAGTTTCATTAAAATCCGACAATTTATACTATTTGCATTGTTCGGTGTGTTGTCCTCATCTTTGTTGTCATATTCACGACGTTTCGGCCGTTGTAGGCTCCGGCTTTCTTCAGGTGAGTGGAATTTCGAACCGAACCTTTTATTTCGTCCACCGGGTTAGATTGTTCTAGTTCCACGTGCCATACCTATTCCTGATGATAAGTAATAACTGAGGCGTCCGGAAGAGACATGAAAATAACTGAAACGTCCGGAAGAGGCATGGAAATAACTGAGACGTCCGGAGGAGGCATGGCACGTGGAACTAGAACAATCTCCCGTGGTGGACGAAATAAAGGGTTCCGTTCGAAATTCCAATGACATTTTTCTATCTGTTTATATCTCTGAGATGAGGTATTATGATTATAATGGTATCACAGTTTCAGTTATCTCCCTTTTTAGTAATTCATCTATCCAAGGTTTTGTTCAACTCTCCTGTGGCTAGGTACTGAACAATCAACTCTTTGTGTCAAGTATCTGGATTACTTCAACAAACGCCATTATCCTCTGGGCTTGTATGTCCCGTACTACCTTATATATTTGTGTAACGCGCGATCTCGCGTATCGTGCGACCCACAAATTTTCACTTATAAAAAATAATTTCATCCTATATCTTGTGTATCATGCGAGATTTGTTTTTTGAGAGAGAGAGAGACCAAATTACAACAGACTAACCTCTTTTCCTCTATCTCTTTATCCTATCTTCTAGTTAAATAAGTAAAAGAGAATGATAAAAGTATCATTAGTAACGCTATACTCGTTGTGTAAACGCGTACAGCCATCAACAACCGAACGAGAAACAGCTAAACGTAAACAATGGAAAAGTTGTATATTCACTATGTTTGTATTTTATAATACGATATGTGAATATTCCATGCATTATTAATGGATACAGTGCGTCCTGGGTATGACGATAAACTACATCCGCGTCCTGGGTATAACGATAAACTACATCCGCGTCCTGGGTATGACAATAAACTACATCCGTGTCCTGGGTATGACAATAAACTGCATCCGCGTCCTGGGTATGACGATAAACTACATCCGCGTCCTGGGTATGACGATAAACTACATCCGCGTCCTGGGTATGACGATAAATTGCATCCGCGTCCTGGGTATGACGATAAACTACATCCGCGTCCTGGGTATAACGATAAACTACATCCGCGTCCTGGGTATGACAATAAACTACATCCGCGTCCTGGGTATGACGATAAACTACATCCGCGCCCTGGGTATAACGATAAACTACATCCGCGTCCTGGGTATGACAATAAACTACATCCGCGTCCTGGGTATGACAATAAACTGCATCCGCGTCCTGGGTATAACGATAAACTGCATCCGCGTCCTGGGTATGACAATAAACTGCATCCGCGTCCTGGGTATGACGATAAACTACATCCGCGTCCTGGGTATGACAATAAACTACATCCGCGTCCTGGGTGTGACGATGAACTACGTCCAACAGCAGGACCTCTGATAATACGTTTTTGGAAAAAATAATCTTGCCAGCTGTACAATTTTGAAAAAATATTACCGGCTTTATTTTTTTTTCTGAAGGAATAGTGTTGTCAGCTATACGTATTTGAAAAATATTACCAGCTATACGTTTTTTGAAAAAGTGATATTGCCAGCTGTATGTTTCGGGGAAAATAATGTTACCGACTATACATTTTTGAAAAAAAATATTACCAGCTGTATGTTTTGGGAAAAATAATATTACCAGCTATACATTTTTGAAAAAAAATAATATCACCAGCTATCCGTTTTGGAAAAATAATATTACCAGCTATACATTTTGGAAAAATAATACTACCAGCTGTATGTTTTGGAAAAATAGTATTATCAACTATACGTTTTTGAAAAAAAATAATATTATCAGTTATACGTTTTTGAAAAAAAATAATATTATCAGCTAGACGTTTTTGAAAAATAATATTACCAACTATATATTTTTGAGGGAAAAAGACATTACCAGCTATACATTCTTGAAGAAAAAATATTACCAGAAATAAAAAAGATTTTCGGCATTAAATGACCCATTGAGGTTGATATGCCGTAAAACAAACCAAACCAAATGGATACAGTTCTATGAAAATCATGTTTATTTCAAATACAGCTGTACTTTTTGACTACAGTTAAACAATATTCTAACGAAAATTTGAAGAATATGCAGTAATAGGAAAATAAGTTTACTATTTTAAAAAAATAAAAATAAAAAAAATAGAAAAATAAAATTTGACAAACCAAAATGTTCTGCCATAAATAAATAAAACAAAAAGTTAAAAAAAAAAAGAGAAATAAATAAAATAGGTCAAAAGGACATCATTCCTAAATGGAGGGGAAGAACAATCCGGAATCAAGAGACAATTCTGAAACGAATCCATTGCCTCGATAAAAAAAAATGTGGTAAACTTAGAGACGACCAGGCATGGCAAACAGAGAATCGATGAAATATGCATTATTATTGGATATTTTTAAGTAAAATATCAGTTTTATCAAATATATATATAACGGCGTAACCAGAACCAGCAGTACATGAGCTTATTTTATATCTTAAAATTAGCTTCAAAATTAGGTCTTCAAAAGTCGCATGATACGCGTGTATATAGTGTAGATAACACAAGAAAGTAATACAAAAGATGGAGAAGGAATTGTAACTCTGATTCCCCAAGAATTACTACATACTATTACAATTGGAATCATAGCGTATATATTCGTGTAACGCGCGATTTTTTTTTAAATGCAGCTGTAATTGTTGACTTGAGTAAATAGATATATAGTTTGGTCAACGCCGTAGCCTGGGCCAGTAGTACATAAGCTTATTTTATATCTTGTGTATGATGCGAACCCCTTAAAATTAGCTAGTAAAATTTGAAGGTTCTGTAATGATAGGAAAATAAGGTTACTATTTTTTAAAATTAAAAAAAGAAAACTAAAATTTGACAAACCAAAATTGTGTGCCATAAATAAATAAAACAAAAAGATAAAAAAAAAAAGAGAAATAAATAAAATAGGTCAAAAGGTCATCATTCCTAAATGGAGGCGAAGAACAATCAGAAATCAAGAGACAATTCTGATATGAATCCATTGCGTCGGAAAAAATGTGATAAACTTAGAGACGACCAGGCAAGGCAAACAGAGTCGATGAAATATTTCGTCCGTTCTCCCATATCTACATTTTTGGACACCTAAAAACCCCACAGAGAGTCGAAAGGATTACTACTATCAAGAGATAGTTTCTGTCGACTCACAAAGCGAGTATGACCATCACTGACATGTCTAGTCCATTAGTTAAACCCGCCCCCCGACCCGCGCAACACTGCATTCATTTGTTGTGTGAACGACAGTGGCTCATAAAGCCAGCCATCGATCTGCATTTCTTGTCACCTATGTGGCATATCAAATCATGTCCGGGTGGTGGAAGTTGACTTTGATCATCATCACTTCCAATGTGTCTTTTTATATGCCTTTTCAGGCCCGAACTGAACTTGCACACCCCAGTACAACGTCGAGCATTCAAAACATGCCATTACGAAAGCGTCATATAAAATAGACTGTTGGTGTGATTTCTGGTGACTGAGCAGACCCGTCCTGGACAGACATATCCGGTTGCATCGGGCACATGGCCAGGTTGGTACCTCATGGCAATTCAGGGATCCTTTCCGAACCCCTCTCTTCAGTTCCGCATATTTTTGTGATCCCTCATGGAAGATCTTGACGCCATCAGCAATACCAGCTCTCCAAGAAACCCGGTGACCAGCTAGAGTGT
Organism: Acanthosepion esculentum; assembly: GCA_964036315.1. Taxonomy (NCBI): domain Eukaryota; kingdom Metazoa; phylum Mollusca; class Cephalopoda; order Sepiida; family Sepiidae; genus Acanthosepion; species Acanthosepion esculentum. The sequence goes on along the minus strand of OZ038500.1, from coordinate 22,275,924 downwards.
CCCAGTTATCCAGACCAATATTGCACTTGTATAATGACTATTTTAGGCAATCTTTGTAACTAAGTTTCGGCTTGTGTTGCGGTCTTTTCCCCATTTCCAATTCTCCATACAATTCGCCATACAGTCAACATGGCCCGTCCATCGCAATGTATGCTTGTGTATAAGTGCGCTTCCACAGAGAGTGAATTGGCCCTTTGTAGAACAACAAGGGGTGATGTCGGAAAACTTAATTGTCGGGCCGTTTTAGCCTCCACACATTCGCCGCTTCTTGAAGTCGCTGCTCGACTAGGAGCTACAAAAATTAATTTGGTTGCGGACACCTGCTATATCGATCGTCTCAATAAGATATTTACGTAGAGTAGTGATCTACCCTACGTATGTCTCTGTTGTATCAGCTAACCACAAAATCCGCCCGCCCAGCGTACGATCATGCAATAAGGATCAGAAACTGAAGATCTATAGGGCCTTTTTATACTTTGTGGAACGCGCGAAGATCTGGAAGTGGCCGAATAATAAGAATATTAAAATACAGCCTAGTTCCCTCCGTCCTTCACTTGCACTTAGTATGATGTCGGACAACTAAATTAGCTGATTTGGTCTTTCCTCTTAATAATAACACAAATCTTTTGACGATAAAACTTTGTTTTTATTCAATTTTGAACATTTTTAGCGAATATTTGTGGGTATCTACTGTTATTTAACTCACAGTTGACAAAGAAGAAAAGGAGCATGTGTGAGAAAGTGAAAGACGGAATTTGAATTCGCCTCCCCGATTCGATTATTCACACCGATAGCCATTACATCACACATGAATCCACCTGATTTAATTACAAATCTCACAGAAAAAAGATTGCATAGTTAACAAATAAATGAGCCTCGAGTCTCGAATAATACAAACTATTAGGTCCTAAATTTATTTTTTTAATGGCCATGCCCCACCTAAACATCTCTAAAATCCTGATGGGCTCCCCCGTGAAATATAATTTTTATTATTCAAAAAGTAAACTTCACGTGACGTATGCCTAAAAGGTCATTAACTTGGTATATAAACGAACTTCCAAAGAATATGGCATCAATGAAAGAGAAAAAAAAGAAAGAAAGGACAGTTGGAGTAATTAGTAATGAATTGTTAAAAACAATCAATTTATTAATTTAATTATGAAAACTGTTTGATCGTTGTGATGATGCTAATACACTATATATATTTATATACTGTGTATACATATATTTATATAAGGTGTATACATATATATATATATATATATATATATATATATATATATATATATATATATATATATATATATATATATAATTAAGTAATTCATTGAGTCTGAAAGAAACCTCAACAGAATGCAGAAAGCACTGGACGTCCGTTTCGTCCTATATTTGGGACTCATCAACAGTGCGCATCCACTACCGAGAATTGAAACCCTGACAGTTAGGTTATCAAGCAAACGCCATACCAACTGTTTCAACGGGCCTCGGTGACGAAGAGGTAGCAAATCAGATTTAATTTGTGCGGCTTGGTGATAGTATTCGTGGCTCCAGGAGGTACAGTCCTATGGTTACAGAGAATTTCAGTTGAGTTCCACCACGGAATATGTGAGCGAGCGGCGCTATATTGAGTCTGATTTACTACCTCTTCGTTACCGAGGCCCGTTGGCATGACGTTTGCTTGATAAGCTAACTGTCAGGGTTTCAATTCTCGGTAGCGGATGCGCACTGCTGATGAGTCCCAAATATAGGACGAAACGGCCGTCCAGTGCTTTCTGCATTCTGTTGAGGTTTCTTTCAGACTCAATGAATTACTTAATTATAATTATCAAATCCTCCTAACAATTTCTATCATATATATATATATATATATATATATATATATATATATATATATATATATATATATATATATATATATATATATATATATATATATATTATTTTATATGCGCAGTACTTAGTGGAAAGCGCTTAGTATCAGTGATAGAGCTAACATTTGTTCGTGCATCGTTACAAATTTTTGTACACTCCCTTGGAGTAACGTCCATCGCAGACAATGGACGTAGGATAACTAATCAACAGTAGAGACAAAAATGTCTAGGCGTAATATAAATCTGATGCAATCACGTTTGACGCAAAATGTTCAAGGCCAAACAAATTTCATCACACACACCGAAATAGATTCATATTATAGCACGCCACTGCAAATAACCTAATCTGAGAAAAAAATAGAATCGATTACACCCTGTCACTCCAGTGGGTCTAAAACTTACCGTATGGTGAAGGAAAGGAAACTGAAGAGGTTGTTTCAATTAATTTGCATAAAGATGTAATTCTTACTATCCAAAACTTGAACCTATATTCGTATAGACTAAGGAGGAAGACTAAAAGGCCATTAACTTGGTCTAAACGAACTTCCAAAGAACATGGCAACCATGAAAGAGAAAAAGAAAAGAACGAAAGGAGAGTTGAAATACAGAGGAAGAAAAATTTGAAAAAATAATAAATTCCTCTTAATTATGAAAGCAATTTGATGCTTGTGATGAATTGCGATATTATATATAATAATGCAAGACTCTTCGGTAAATCAAATCGAGTTCTCTCAGTCACTGTGTGTTTATCTAAAAATAAATACGCTTAAATTCTCCTTCATCCCTGCCGTGCGCCAACGGCTTAGGGGTAGAATCCCCAACTGATGCCAATTCAGTCGGGTTTCGATCCTGGTTAGATATTAATCGGCCGTCTAACCACACTGATGAGGTGCGAAACAGTCTGTCTGTGGATGACTATATATATATATATATATATATATATATATATATATATATATATATATATATATATATATATATATATATATATATATATATATATTTCTTTTCATTTCCCAAGTACTTGAGAAATGAAAATAAAAGAAATTTAAACAGCTATAGCACATTCCTCTCATCCTTTCACACCAATACACGGAAGATTATTCGTGAGTATGAACGGATTTTATTAAAAATTAGTAGACATAATAACTGTAATTTATTCAATCATATATATATATATATATATATATATATATATATATATATATATATATATTCTGCAATTGCCAATGATGGTCTGTCTATGTTCCGGTTTATCATGACATGAAAAAATTCCTCACCCACATCCACCCTCTGAGCTTACTTTTCTATTTAGCGTAGATCTGACATTTACTTGGTTAATCAAGACATACCCACGAGTCTATTTTTAATTCTGACCTTATGTTCCCCCCACTCCTTCAACTTTCGGAAAGGAGGTAAGACTTTGTTTTTTAAATTTTCTTAAAAAGTCATTTAATCACCGTTACTTACCATCGCCTGAAGAAGTACAATCATAGTATTGAAACATGGAAGCTTTTGTGTAGCGATTTTAACATGATTTTATTATAGTCATTTATAACAAAAATAAAAATTATATATATATATATATATATATATATATATATATATATATATATATATATATATATATACGGGCAGCATGTTTTCATTAAGATATGTCTCACTGAATAATTTAGAAAGTCGCTTATTTTACGTAGCTGACCAAAATAACAGCTAAAAATTCCAAGTGGATACTGGAGCAGCAGTCAGTGTCATTCCACTAGCACCTGAACGCAAACCAAATCCTAGTCTCCTCAGACTTCTAGGTGCAAATGGTACGCGCATCGATACCTACGGTACCAAAGATCTAACGCTAAATATTGGCATGCGCCGAGATTTTTCGTGGAACTTTCTACAAGCTAATGTGCAAACATCCATTCTTGCGGCCGATTTTTGGGCCCATTTCAACTTGTCGGTAAACATGAGACACAGACTGCTTTTGGACACCGGAACCAATATCCGTATTACAGGAATCCGCACGCGATACAATTCTACTGGCGTCAGTGTAAAAACTTGCCATAGTCGAGAATTCTTTGATATCTTGGACAAATTTAAGGAAATTACAACACCCTTCAAAAATGCGGATAATATCAAGCATGACACAAAACACAGAATAAAGACTACTGGACAGCCATTATTTTCACGTCGACGACGGCTACGTCCGCACAAATATCAATTCACCAACTACGAATTTAACAAAATAACAAAATGCAACGGGAAGGGATAATTTGCCCATCTGAAAGCCCTTATGCATCACTCCTACACCTCGTTCCAACAGCAGATAATAAAGGATTTCGACCTTGTGTGGACTTCCGTAAATTAAATGCATCCACGGTCCCTGATCGTTATCCTGTCCGACATATACACGATCTCCCACTCGGGTTACGCGGATTATGTATATTCTCCAAGATCGATCTAGCTTATTTCCAGATCCCGGTAGCGGAAGAAGATATTCCCAAAACAGTGGTGACAACTCCGTTTGGGCTATACGAGTTTGTACGAATGTCATTTGGTCTTCTGAATGCTGCCCAAATATTTCAAGGTTAATTAAAACAAGTCCTGAGAGGATTACCATGTGTATACGCTTACATTGATGATATCGTCATTGCTAGCCACAGTGTTGCCGAACACAAAGACCACTTACACCAAGTCTTTCAGAGATTATTCCAATTTGGCCTAAAAATAAACTTAGATAAGTGTATTTTCGGCACCACTCAAGTTAAATTTCTTGGACACATGATAGACCAACATGGGATTTTGCCCTTACCCGAAAAAGTGGAAGCAATTGAGAATTTTCCTGTACCTACTTCCATCCGACAGTTACGAAGATTCATCGAACTGATAAATTATTATCGCTGTTTCACCCCTAATCTATCAACTATACTTTTGCCTTTGACTAATCTGTTAGAGAAAAAAACAAGAACATTACTCTACAATAGGATACACTTCATGCTTTCAATACAGCCAAATCAGCTATTACAAACTTTACCAAACTCTCACATATCAACATCGACAAAAATGCACTCATCTTCCTCACTACGGACGCATACAACACGACAAAAGGAGCTGTAATTGAACAGAAAATCAATTCAGTAAGAAAACCTATTTCCTCTTCTCAATAAAATAAACAAAAACACAAACAAATTATAGTACTTTTTCTAGCGAATTGTTGACTGTTTATTTAGCAATTAAAGTTTAGAAACATACTCGAAAGTAGAAACAGTGTGATATACACAGATCACAAGCCCCTCACTCATTCCATGAACTGTAGTGCGAACAAATACACCCCTACCGAAACTAGATATTTAGATTTTATTTCTCGGTACGCAACAGACATTTGTTATCTTAAGAGACAACAAAATATTTTGGCTAATTGTTATAGTGAAAGACACCTTGTCTAAATAATAGATTTGGAGTGGACCGTGCGGTGTGTGAATGTGAGAAGAGAAGATGAGTTATCTCTAGGTTAAGGCTTCCGCTGGCCGGTCCAGCTACATAAGAATGTTGGACTTTAATGGAGTCCAAAGAAAGCAAAAGAACACAAACAAGACCGATATATATGTATGCGAACAAATATATATTAATAACAAATAGATTAATACACAAATTACAAATACATTGAAGATATGAATAAAATGTTACAGTCTGTATGGAAAGTTATTGTGTGTGTGTTGAGTTGAATGTCCGTACGGGTGAATTTTGTTTTACCCTGTTCCCAGGATATGGGAAACGCTGGTTGTGTATAAGAGTTCACATGTTGGAAATTTTAAGAGAAAGTTTTATATACCTCGCCTCACGTGCGAGGTTGCGGCCCGCGGCCGAAGTCGAGATAGTTGTTCGCACGTGCGCGTAAGCAGAGAAAAGAGAGAAAGAGGCGAAAGGTCAGCCAGTATTTATACTCCCGGGAGAGAGAGACCCCTTTTGAAGTGTTAAGGAAATGAGGAGGAGCTAACTGCGACAGACTCTCTCACCTATTATAAGTAGGAGTCAGTAGGAGTCGGGAGGAGTAGTGTTCAGCGACCACAACTCGATTACTCTGCGTAATACTTAATTACAAGTCCCTAACGTTTCTGTACGTTTAATCTATTTAGGACGCATTTAGTCCGACTACAAGTTCTATTGTGGAATTAACTCCACAACACTAATTCACTGTCGCGCACAGATATAACAGCGATTACCGACGATACATTAAGTCATGATTTAATTTCTGATGAACAGAAATCTGACTCTACTCTAACAGAAGTATTATTGAATACCTCTTTGACATTGAAAGACTTTCCAGTTCCTTTCGGTAATAAAACACTTTATTGTGACACTACATTAACCAACCCTAGACTGTACATCCCACCCACAATGAGGAAACAAATATTTCAACACCTTCACAACCTTTCACACCCAAGCAAGCGATCCACTATAAAAAAAAATTATAAGTGAACGTTTTGTTTGGTCAAACATGGCATCAGACATTAGAAACTGGACATCAGCATGTCTAAAATGTCAGAAGAACAAAATACAACGTCATACCAAAACACCAATAGGTACTTTCAGCAAACCTTATGCAAGATTTAAACACATCCACTTAGACATCGTGGGTCCCCTATCGAGCTACCAAGGTTATTCCTATATCCTAACTATTGTTGACAGATTTTCACGTTGGCCTACGGCGATTGCACTGAAAGACACATCAACAACTTCAATCGCAAACGCTGTTTTAAAAGATTGGGTTTCTATTTTCGGAGTACCCAATGTTATCACCACAGATCGTGGCACACGATTCCGATCTTCTCTTTTTCAGGAATTCAGCACCTTGCTGGGAGCAAAGCACATTAAAACTACAGCATACCACCCATGTGCTAATGGACTAGTGGAAAGATTCCACAGGCAACTCAAGACATCGTTAGACATGAAGGAAAACTCGATCAATTGGATTAATAATTTACCCCCTTTAACTCCTCTCTATAAGGGACATTATTAAAGAAGACCTTGGCTGCACACCAGCTGAAATAGTCTTCGGTACACCCTTATCATTAGCAGGACATTTTTTTTAAATGGCATAAACTCTAACTCGACAACGTATTTCAGACAAGAATTTTTTAAAATAAAAAAATAATAAGATGTCGCAATTGAAATTCACACCTGCTTGAAATTCATACACACCAACAAATCTGTATACCTGCGAATACGTTTTCGTACGAGAAGACGCAGTCAAAAAAAAAACCTCTATCAGCAAAGTATCGGGGTCCATACAAAGTCTTATGCCGAGCGGAAAAATACTTCACAATACAAAAAGGTAATCAGTCGCTATGGATAGACTGAAACCAGCTGTCTTAGAAAAAGAAAATCAACCACACACACATTCTTCATGTGTACAAGAAACACCCAAATCTAAAAATACATCACAATCCGACAATACACCGACAATTCAAACCAGATCAGGTAGAAAAGTTACATTTCCTACAAACTTCAAGACATACATTTTTATTATTAATTATTAATTTAGGTACCTTCATGAGATCGACAGAAAATGAAATTAATTGATACGGCTTTTACCCTATCAATTTTCTAGAAGGCGGGGGCCTTGTCGTGTATTTTATACTAAACCGGATGTTGACTGCTCGACGACCCAAGGCAGAATGCGAAAACGCGTCTCTGCGCATCATGTCTCGACGCAGGTTTTCGTTATTGAACGAAATAAAAATGAACTTTATATATCGGCCAGTAGAAATAACTCCCGCTAAAAGACCCAGACTGTGATTTGACAGCCGATACGACGGATATAAATTCCCTGATTCAACGCCGCAAAGGGCAGAAACAGACAGAGAAACCCGGCTGAGATGTCGACACGCAGAGGCTGGTCAAGAATGCAGCAGGCACACTGGACGCGATACTGTCATTTTTAACTTTCATCCTTCGACGCCGCCGTCTTCACAAAACATCAGCCGACAGCCACCAACATTCTTTCTCTTTCTTTCTTCCTCTCCCACTCTGTTGCCTTTTGCAACAGCAACGGGCAGTATGATGGCTTTGTAGTGATTTTCCAAGCGTAGCTTAGATGTGGCACAAGGCCGACAGTAGGGAGCACCCAGTGAGGATAGAACTCACTACTCAGTAATAATTGTTCTAGGAAGACAAGCTTGCTAACCATACACCACCTCGAGGTGCCCAACTGATGGCTTTGTATAAATTATACATTTATTTACTCAAAATACGATGTATTCCTTTACCTCGAATTTAAGTTTGGTGAGGCGAAGAAGAAATTAACCTCTTCAACAGTAAGGACAAAACTGACAAGTTCTGCCTTCCAGGTTACCCATTTTTCATTTCCACAACAAATGTAAATATGTTATACAGTGCAATAGTTTATGTGTGATTTTCAATAAAAAATGCAAATTGAAAACATTTTGTCTTATAATTTGTACCCAGCAATATTATGGGTGTAGTAACTACTCCGATACACCACGTCCACAAAATACTTAATAATTATTGCGACAAAATAAGTACTATTTACTACAGGACAATTTATCCATCGCAGTAGCCACACCAAATTTTCTGCCATTGACTTTGCCAAACTTGGTTTAGTAAAAAATCAGTGATTGGTTGATTTTTGACCAATCGTATAATTTAAACATTCCTTTCGATATTTTTCCCGCTCCTCTCTGGAGCCTACTCAAAAAGTATAAATACCACGAAAATAAAACAATAGAACAGTAGTAGAACAAATAAATCAACAGAGCTCAACTACGTACGTGTACCTACATTCTTCTACTCACACACACACACAGACACAAAACTACAATTGCACTACGCTGTGAACTGTCAGTCCAAAAGCCAAGTAACAAACTCAAAATTCTATTATCCTTTTGTACAAGCTTTTTCATACTTGAACTCAGTTATCATTTATCACTGAACTCAGAACATTTAAACAAGAAAGATCTTTAATACATATTTTCAATCTTGCATCAGTACAAGGGAAACTTCCTTTTTCTTAATTTTATTTCATCAAGCACGATTGTTGTACTCGTCTATTTTCAATACATTTTATTGTTGATTACTACATAATCTCTTGTTATTTCTTCCTTGTGTCTTTTGCAAATTTAAATGTGATGTGCTAACCAAAAACGCAACCTTCACTAAAGCATTCTTAACAATTCTAAACCAAATCTAATTAGCACGCCACATGTGCATATATATTTTTCATCTTGTTTTTGTTTGTTTGTTTGTTTTTATTTGTTTGTTTGTTTTAGTCTGCAACAGAGCAGACGGTGACGTCTTCTCTGTTGGGCAGTCGAACTCTCTGCCTCTGAGCACAGAGGAACCCGGACGAGGCTCCGCCGAAGGGCAGAGTCTCGTTCGGGGTGGTTGACCAACCCCATCCCGTTTATACGGGATCTACGGGCATTTTTTGGCCGAGCCTACGGGCTCGGGAATACCCCACTTTAAACCCGGCCTTGTGCCACATCTATCCCTCGTGGGGGTGGCAGTAAATACTGTTTGTTTGTTTTTATTAATTATAATCGATCAAATGGTCTCACAAATAATCTAACAAATCTTATTCATTGAGTATGTCGGAGTTAGCTCCTCCTCAGTTCTTTAATCCTTCAACAGGGGTCTCTGTCTCCCCTGGCTATAAATACTGGCTGACCCCCCCTCTCTCTCTCTCTCTCTCTCTCTCCCTCTCTCTCTCTTCCGACTCAGGCCTTGGGCCGCCACCTCGCGTGGAGATGAGGTAAAATCTCTCTTTTTCCGACTCTGGCCTTGGGCCGCCACCTCGCTCGGAGATGTTGTAAAATCTCTCTTTTCAACCAACTCCAATATGTGACCTCTCACAGATACAGTGTTTCCCAAATTCTGGGAACACGTTAAGAACAATACACGTATGTACGAACACTCACAACACACACACATAATTTATCCATACAAACTATGTAACCGTCCGTGTCTTTGTTTAACTTGGTTTGTTATTAATATATATTTGTTTACCCATGTATATCGGTCTTGTTTGTTTTCTTTGTCTTCTTTGGACTTAATTAAAGTCCAACATTCCCATGTAGCTGGACCGGCCAGCAGGAAATTTTAACCTTCTGATATCTCTTCACATCTTCACCCGCACGGTCCGCTACAAGTAGCCATTTTGTAATCTTTTACAATTTTTTACAGTTTTTTACTTATGAAATGCAGTAAAAATACATATTTAGCTTGTGGTGATTCATAATTTATTTATATGGATTTATTCTTGAAATCGTAAATTTTTTTAAGTCCGAAAGCAGAATTTATGGAAATTTGTGGTACTTCTGTACATTTTTTATGCGATATTTACAACTAAAAGTTCAAAAATTGGTAAAAGATATAAATCTACTTTTTTTGTTGTTACTTATCACATAAAACCCCAGTTTGCGCACGTTTTTGCAATATTGATTTTTTTTCTAAAAAAGGAAAAAATCAACCTGTCCTAATATATATACATACACACAAATATTTTTATGTATGCACCGTATGTATAACTCGCACACAAGCTCATACTCCCACGAACTCACTAGAAGAATATTCAGTTAATAACTCATTCTCGAATTGCCCCACTTAAAGATCAAATTGCCCCACCCCCCACCCTGTGAGGTAACCTCAGACGTAAACGTTGATAGCCACAGATTTAAACAAAAAAAATTAAATTAATCAAGAGCAGTAACTCTGATCGCAATTAAAGGAAAGTTATCTCCCTTAGATTTTAGGCCACGAATATATTTTAATGCTTTGTTACCAATATATTTTGAACTTTTAAAGAAATATAGACGAAATACTTTATTTTTCTTTCTACCTAGAAATTATTATTACTTATGAATATATTCTTTTTATAAAGTTGTGGAGTTAATGAGATTTTCTGTAGGTCCAGATTTTAGGGACACCCGGTCACTAAAGTCTGGACACACAGGAAATCTCATTAAACATGTTTTTGTCGAAAGAAGAAAGAATTTATTGCTTTTTCTGGGATATGCTAAAGGAGAAGATGTACTTAAGGAAAATTACAAATACAACACATTTGATTGAACGCATAAAGTGTGGATGTGCTAAAATTGACGGCAATATGGAGTTTTTGTAGGTGTACAGTGTACAATATTGTATCTGTCGGGTTGCCACCTCCTAATTTTCGAAACCGTGACTAGGAGACGCTCTCCGACACTATAAATACTCTGCGATAATTTTTTATCACTCTCTTCTGATCTTATCCGCCAATATATAAGTCTCTCATGGAAAAACGCCTTCTCTTTTGGGAAACACAGGAACAATACATATGTGGCGGACTTCACCATATTAATTTAACTTTGATAAGAAAACAGAACTCACACAAGAAGAATAACCATAAGACATTGTTACACATAAAATATATGTATATTAACAAGATGTATAATATCAAACAACGATGTGACAGAAAACATGCATTTAACTAAGAAAGGTTGAATTAATCAAGAGCTGCCTCCCTTTGAATGCAATTTAAGAGTTCAGTGAGAGATAATTATTTGGTTTAAAGTTCACTGGATAAATGTTCACGAGTGTTTCATGATATCATTGTTCTTGTGATATTAATGTTGAAAAGTATTGTTGTGTCAAAAGAAGTTTTTAATGAAGGTGTACAAATTATTATCAGCATGTGGGTGTGCATGGGAGTGAGAAGGTTGGGGCGTGGTGAGAACTGGAGTTCCAACTGTCGTAGATTCGTTTAGCAGTTGAAGTCTCACTAATTGAGATGAGAAAAATCTTGGCTTAAATAAGCGACTATAGGCTCCGATTTGTTGCTCGGGGGGAAATATTCTTCACGTGCAAACGATCTGATTGGTTGGCATCAACCAATCAGCGAGCGAGTTTTGGGGAGACTTAAGGAAGCTTCTGTGAGCCACTTCTCCCAAAAGCGCACAAATTTGACTACTTAAAAAATAAAGCGATTCCAAAATTGTCGCATTACTGCGATTTGTAAATTGCCCGTAGAAAATGTATTAGTGAATCATTAGCCAATGATCGTTTGGCATTATGTGATTTTGTGTTTCTATGTATATGTTCGTGCGTAAAAAAACTTCGCACTCATATACACACACCTTTATACGCACACGTCATGTGCTTCTAAGAAGTTGGTTGCTGTTCACGCACTGTAAATCGACTGCCGCTTTGGGTCACTGTATGGAGTGACGTCACGAAGCGGTCTTCATGTGACCACGGGAACTTCCTTCCGCCAAACTGGAGATAAGCTACTTCTGTATCCCTGCAGGGTCATAATAAAAAACTGCCAACCACTTGTTATCTCGTGTCGATGTGTTAAAATCTGGTTAGTGTTGTAGGGAATTCTCATAGAATTCATATTGTAGAGTTTATACAGAACTTTAATCTTACCTGTTATGATCACCAAGGTTTGATTAATTAACATTAACGTTGTGCGTCGAGATGTAATGGATAACGTTCTGGAATGATATTCAGAGAGTCGAGTTCAAATCCAAGTCGGGTTTGTTACATGTCCTTACGCGCAAATACCCTTGGAAAAGGAATGAAACAATCTCTTCTTCTCCTAGCTATGGGTTTGTAGGTTATCCCATTAGACTTTGCTAAAAGAAAAACCGTCTCAAGCGGGGTGGGGGCGCTCGTTAAGCCTATAAAAATGCGTGCATTTTTCTCCCTAGTCTCTTTTCTCTTTAACAGCTTCTGGCTATAACATGTAGTCGCACGAGGGAACAAAATGTCTCCCATTGTGTCACGTTCATTTTCATGGTTTTTCTCTCCTGACATTTTCTATTCTCACACACGTTTGTTGCACGCACATACAAACACAAACAAACAAGCATATTTTTAACTAGTTTCATTTTTTTTTGTCACATGTAACCCTTTTGTAAATATATGCATTGTCCTTTGTTTTATGTTGTTTTGCGTTACTCAGTTTTACAAAACATTCAAAATTCATTAAAAAAATATAAAACCAATATATGGCGACTTGGCGATAGGAAAATTTAGTAGACGATGCTAATGTGGATGTTTATTGTATCATTGGAGAGATTCAAAAAGACCAGCAGCAAGTAGAATACGAATGTGAATGCATTCTCTGAGAAGATTCTTGCGTCTGTTTATCTTATCTTGATGAAATGCTTCAAATATAGTTAAGGATCATGAAAACAGACCAGATCTTACGGTTTACCTTAGGTTCATAATCTTTCTTTATAAATTATCATTATAGCGTTTAAATAGTGTTTGTACATTTGAAAGATTCAAAATTCATTAAAAAATATAAAACCAATATATGGTGACTAGGCGATGGAAAAATTTAGTAGGCAATGTTCATGTCGGTGTTTATCGTATTGTAGGAATCCTTCGACTCGGTTTTTTGTTGAATGTTAAAATTTGGAGTGTCGGGATTGGATACGTTAACAAAATATCGTTACATGGTCGCTCGTAATTTGACCATCTAGAATAATCACACGATTTTCATTGAAGGAATAAAATTCAGTAGAAAAGACAACGTAGCTTCCACAAATAAACATTAATTTAATATAGCGACAAGAATACAAGCAGTTGGTGATAGATTGGAAAGTAATGCCTTTTTGTTTGGGTTAAAGTTCTGAAATAAAATATAAACTGCGTTTGTGTACGTATGTGAGAAACAAAAAAATCTTGTGATATGTGTGTTTGTATGAAAAAGTCAACATGTGTGTGCGTGATTCATAGTAAAAACGGATACGAGAGATAGGAATTGTTTCTTACTGTTGGTGGTGTTGCCGTAGCCTGAAGTTTGTCAACGCTGTCGCTTTTAACGTGAGGTCATGAAGATCATCAGCGAGAGTTGTGTGGAGTTTAGTGACAGCTGTGTGTATATGTTTTGGGAACAGATTTCGTATGTTTTTATACACTTTTCCGAACAAAATCAGCTCCAGAATTAAATTATTTATTTATTCCAAATTGGCCCTGAAAGGACACGTGGTATGTCTTCTACTACGTCCGTACGATATTTGGTCGGGATCTACCTAAAAATAATGATGACTAATACAACAAACATTCTGATTTGTCTTCTATGATTTTATTGGTGTGTTTTAAGATGTAAGTGTTTTCTTGAGTGTGATTGGTTTATAAATATTGTATTTGATATTTTAGTGGACACGACAGTATCATTGGAGAGTTTCGAAAAGACCAGCAGCAAGTAGAAAACGAATGTGAACTCATCCTCCGAGGAGAGTCTTGTGTTTATCTTATCTAGATGAAAGGCTTCAAATAAAATCAAGGATCGTGAAAACCGACCAGATCTTATGGATTATCTTAAGTTCATAATCTTTCTTTATAAATGAATCATATATTCTGGTTTTATATATTTTAATGAATTTTGAATGTTTCAAATGTATAAACACTATTTAAACGCTATTTTGTAAATTTTAGAAATAAAGGTATTCTCCCATTTTATTTTTTTTTTCAATTTCTTCCAAAGGCTAATTTTCGGGGTTTTAATCTTTCAGGATTTTAATTTTTTTTTTTTTTTTTTTTTAGCGTTTCACTCCAAGCAAGACAGGAAGCCACTAGCACGCAAGGGATTACAGAGAATTGGAGCGAGAGCAAATAGGAGTGATAGAGGAAAGGATCAAGGCATCTGGAGACGTCGATTGACATTACATTTGAATAGTTGGAGATTATAGCTATCAGGGAAACAGGAAAAGGGGAGGGAGTTCCACAGGCGAGAGGTGCGAGACATGAAGCTATTGAAGTAGAAGAGACGGCTACATTTAACAGTTTCGACGGTGAAAGGGCGTGAGCGAGATGCCAGCCTAGAAGAACGCTTAAATTCATGAAGTCTGAGAACCAGCGAAAGCAGCTCATTTTTCGGATATAAATCAGATAAGGTGTCGGAGTTATCTCCTCCTAAATTCTGACACCACCACTTGGGGGAGCTATCCCTAATACTTGAGACTCTCTCTCTCTCTCTCTGTCTCTGTCTCTCTCTCTCTCCACTTTTCAGCGGACACACTTGAAAAAAGTGTTCTCTCGTGGAGATTTGCGTTTTGCCCTTTTGAGGGAAGACGCCATGAACATTATACACACACGCACACACGTACGTACGAACATTCACTGACGCATACTTTGAAAAACGAACTCTCTACGTTCATTCATGCACACACGTTAATGTTGTAAATGCTGCTTGTGTTATGCGTTGAGGATATCAAATGTGAATGCGTGTTGTAAGAGCATTTAACTATTATAGATTTAAGATTCAAGGAAAAACCAACGAGAATCCAATTTGCATCAACAAATAATATATATATATATTCAAACAACAAATACAAAACATTTGTGAAGTGGTGTGTGGAAATTAAGGAAGGAAAAGTAGCTTCATTTTTACTGTATCCTGAACGATAAAAATGTTATTAAGAATATTTCTTTGATAAGAATGTTCAATGTTCTATGTTGAAAATAGAATGTCTGATAAAGAAAGGAATACAGTCAATTTAGATATGTGTTGGTTGTGTGGTTAACTGGGTGCTGGTTTGTAAACGTGGCTTGGTCACAGAAGAAGAATAGTGTAATGTAATACAAATTTCTGTGTCTGTGTGTGCGTTGTGAGTAGAATCGTGGATTTGTGTAGACAAGCGTAAGTTGTTGGACTCTACTGTCTATTTTTGGAATAAACCACTGTTTATATAACTGCTGGTAGGCTCCGGGCAACAACGCGGGGAAAGTTGTATTAACACAAAAATGTATGATTGGATAAATATCAACCAATCGCTGATTTTCTAACAAACACATGTTTGAGCAAATTCACGGCAGAAAAATTCGAGGTGGTGACTGCGATTACTAAATTGTCCTGTAGTAAAACAGTATCTATTTATTAACCAATCACAGCCGAGTAAATTGTAGGCGCGGTAAGCGTAGCATGTCTTTGTCTTTGTTGTTATTACACAGATTTGTTTGTACATGTATTGGTTCTTGTTTGCTTTTACATTTCTTTTGGTTGGACTCATTTTCAGCCCGCAATATTTGTAGTGGGCTTTATTTTAGGAATCCACGCGTGTTACATTTCACAACGCGTATACACACACGGACCGCTAATAAGGGAAGAACAAGAGCAATAGAGAAACAGTCTTTGATTATTTTTTTTTTATTAGTTGCTAGTGGTGTATATTCTTTTTCATTTTATAATTATGAACAAGAATTCTTTAATTTTTTTTGTCAATACTTGCAACGAAAACCCTTACCAAAGACCTAAATTATATATATAGTTTTCAATGGTCAAGTTTTCTTGCTACTAGAAGCAGCAGTCGCCGCGTCTTAGCGTTATTTGTTTTCTCCCTTTCGTATTTTTACTACATAACGTCAGTTTATGAACCAGTAACAAACTTTTACGGAACAATTTTGATATGCTTTTAAATATTTACTTTTCAGATTGACGGTGGAAATTTTCTCCATGTGAAAGTGAATGATGATGCAAAAAATGTTGAGAACCCCAGCCACAGTTGATGGATAAAAGAAAAAAAAGAAGAGAGGTGCGCTGGCGTACTTTTGCAGTTAGGTTATACTAATGTTCTTGATCAGTTATTCAGTCAGTTTACAACCATACCTGTTTACATTATATATATATATATATATATATATATATATTGTCATCCACAGACTGTTTCGCTGCATCACAGCTCATCAGTGTGGCTAGACGTCCGTTTGCCTCTAGCTAGGATCGAAACCCAACTGAATTAGTGTAAGTCGGGGATTCTACCACTAAGCCTTTGACGCACGGCAGGGATGAAGGAGAATTTAAGCGTATTTATTTTTAGAGAAACACACAGTGACAGAGAGAACTCGATTCGATTTACCGAAGAGTCTTGCATTATGAGCCGTAATAGTCACTGTTTACAAACCCACACTTCCTCCCCAGAGAGCTCAACCGAAATAAATTTTTCAGGAGCCTATATATTTATCATATATATATCTGTATCTCACTCATTTAAACCGTCATCTAACTTCTCTTTAAAACTTCTATTAAATTTTAATCCCCCACCTTCACTTTTAGGCCTTCCTGTTCTTCTCTCGTCTGTTACCCCTCTCTAGAGCTTTCATTTACCTCTCACATTTGTCCCCCACTCTCATTAAATTTTATTTTTTCTGATTTCTTTTTGAATTTGTAGGTCTGATGAATTGGATCATAATTACGATTCCAATGTAATAAATTATAACCAGGGAATATTAGTGTTTAAGCCTTTTTATCATATATATATATATATATATATATATATATATATATATATCATCAAATTCTGTTTGCCCGTCCGTGTCTGAGACCAGTAACACGGGCTACACATGCTCTATACCTTTTTGGAATCAGCATGATCACAGGATGGAAAATCTGCCCTTCATCATCCAGCACTGGAATTTGTGTCTGAATGAGGGGGGAACAGTTAAAAATTCAATTTTTAAAATAACTGAAAAACATTAGTCATTTCAAAAATTTTCAATTTATATTGAGCTTAAGGTAACACAAAATGACTGTAGATTGCAAAACTTTGTGAATTGAGGAAATCAATTTTTATTTCTTCAAATGTCAAGGAATCAGAGTTAAAATGAGAGGTTTCGTGGTGTGAGATTTTGAAGTTCCACAGAATTTGTGATTTGAAGAACTAAACTCAATTGAAGTTCCACGAAGTTTGTGATTTGAAGAACTCAATTTTGGACCTGAAATGGAATTTCGGCCCAAATCGGATTTTTGGTTGGAAATTGGACTAATAGCCCGAAACAGAGTTAAAGTGAGGTTTTGGAGTGAATTGAGGAATTCAAAGATATTTCTTCAAAATTATCCTTCAGCTGTTTTCTAAACTGGACTTTAGGCATAATTAGCCCTCCGCAGTAACTTGCTTAAAAGTCCAAATGGAGTGGGGTTTTAAACTAGTGTTTGTGTGTGTAGGGGAGTGGTGTTCGTGCGCATGCATATATATATACGTTTTTTTGGTCTACTTTGTATTGAGTCCTCTTTTAAATTAAATGTTACTAACATTGGAATTGTACTCTATTTGTTCTCATCTTATCTGTGTATATATACATATATATATATATTCAAAATTATAACATGCATGTTATAGCATCATTACAAAAATAGCGATTTTGTTTCAACACTTCTGGTGTCTTGTCAAGTGACATGTTTATTACAAAATAAAGATTTTTAAGAGCTCAAAACCATAACATTGTTATGTAACCTATATATATATATATATATATATATATATATATATATATATATATATATACAAGTATTCTGATTGGTCATCATAGGTTACATAACAATGTTATGGTTTTGAGCTCTTAAAAATCTTTATTTTGCAATAAACATCATCACTTGACAAGACACCAGAAGTGTTGAAACAAAATCGCTATTTTTGTAGTGATGTTATAACGTGCATATAATTTTGAATATATACATATATATCAGCACAAAGTTTGTGTTCAATAATTATAACCCTGAAAATAAAAAATGAATCATAAAATAGTTTTATTATTTCTATCTCACATGTGCCTTATATCTTGCCCAACTAAAGTGTTACTGACTTAATGGAAATCTATAAGTTTTGATATTCACATTTAAAGATCAAATGTTTAAAAAGGGAGATTTTTGTTATTCTTTTCCTATCAAGTCTTTTGTAGCTTTCATAAGTAAAAATGGCATTCACAACTGAAATCAATGCTGTTTTCTACCATGAAGGCAATAACCACCTTATCATTTAGATCAGTGATTATGAATGTGGGCCCTTAGGACCAAAGGTGGGCCTAAGAAAGTTTTAAGGAATATAAGTAGACTTTGAAATGGAGGTATTGATTGGATGGCCAAAATGTAAAATCCTCCCAATCCTTGCTCTTTCAAAAGGTTGATCCATTTTATAATAGGTTTTCCCGCAACCTGGTTGGTTGAGGAGGGATCTTCTGCAGCAAATGGTTCACTCACAAAGAAACGTAATTTATTGTAGATTGAAAAGAGAGGAGACATAAGCCCCAATCTGAACCAAGGCGCGGAAGTTCAACTTGACAAGCTGATCAACAGACACCAGCAGCCATTAGTCAGGATTTATATTTTCAAGTCCATTTTGCTTTTGTAAATAAAATGTATTTCCTGTTACATAAAATTTCTATTTATGCTTATGTGGCTCTGGCATTTTCTGACACCAAAAATGGATCACCAGGAAGAAAAGGTTGAGAAACACTGGTCTGGAGATAAAATCCAAGGAATTTGATATATGGTCAAACCAAAGAGTGTAAAAAAAGAATTTGGACGTACAATTGAAAAGAGAAGAGACTTATGCCTGAAGCTGAACCAAGACTTCGAAGTTCAACAAGCTGAAAGACATCACAAGCGGTGTAGTCATTCGTCAGAATTTATATTTTTTGCTATATTTTGGCTTAGTAAATTAAGTGTATTTCCTGCTACATAGAATTTCTATTTCTGGTTATGTGGGCCTGGAATTTTGACGTCAAAAATGGGTCACAAGGAAGAAAAGTTTGTGAAACTCTGGTCTAGATCACAGCTCAAGAGTAAAGGGAATCAAACAATGTTGTATGTTTTGAAAATCTGATATTATAAATTCTAACATTCCATATATGAAATAAACGACGACAAATAAAATGTTTAAAACTTTCAAGCTGCTTTAATGACAACAATTTCACTAATACCTTTTTATGATATACACAAATCTCTCAAGCCAAAAAAAAAAAAAAGTTGAAATTTACATCTGACAATAGAACAAAGAACTTAGCCTGGGCAACACTAAGTATCATGTGGTGTGTGTGTGTGCGCGCGCGCCTCAATAAATAATACTGCCAGTCACTACTCAGTTTTAATTTTGATGACAACAGTTTATCTCTCTAAATATCTATCCATATCTGTCTATATCTCTGAAATGAGGTATTATGATTACTTATATCTTTCGGACAGTTGTCCTCATCTTCATTGCTATATTCACAACGTTTCGGTCATTGTACGCTCCAGCCTTCTTCGGGTTAGCAGAATTTCGAACCAAACCCTTTCTTTCGTCCACCAGGATTGTTCTAGTTCCACGTGCCATGCCTGTTCCAGATGTTTCAGTTATTTCCCTTTAACTTGACTCTCAAAGTTTTGGTTCACCACTGTTGTGGCCTGGTATTGAACTGACAACTCTTTGGGTCTAGTCACTGGCTCTAACCAACATTTTTTTATCCACTGGGCCATGTCTACCCCATTAGACAAAAAAAGGGTTTGGTTCGAAATTCCAGTCACCTGAAGAAGGCCGGAGCGTACAACCGGCCGAAACGTGAATATGGCAATAAAGATGAGGATAAGAGTCCGAATAATGTAAATATCTATCCATTACTGAAAATGTTTGTTCGTGTGTACATGCATACTGTTCCCCCCATATATATATCATATATAAATCATATAAACTTCAATAATTCTAATGTGATTTGGAAAAAAAAAACCCCCAAAAAAAACTATCAAATTTTAAACAATCAATTCAGTTGTCAAAACAAAGCCCAAATTAAAATTTTTGGTAGTATCAATATTTTATTAAAGTTATTTCATGTATTCTAAAAAAAAAAAAAAAACTGCCATCTGAAGTTATTAGGCAAAATCAAATCACATTTTAATTCAATAAAAAGGTAATGAAATCATCAAAAATTGAGTAACACCTATTATAGAACAAATAACAAACACACGATATGTCTGAATCCTTTACATTTTAATATAGTGACCCTTCTTCTCAATAACAGCCAATAATCTATTATCCATTGATTTTGTTAGTTTTTTACTTCAGCATGTTCAATTTTCGACGTAGTAGTTTTCATTGCTTCCTATAGTTCTGCTTTGCTGTTATATTGTTTGCCACTTTCCTATAATTTCATCATCACAATTGACCATAGATTTTCAATTGGATTCAGATCAGAACTTAATGGTAGCCATTCCATTATCTTCTTTCCTGTAAATCTTTTATGCTCAAAGAATTGGCGAGTAAAGTTAGATACATGACATTGTCGGGCATAAATACACACTGCACTTTGGAGACTAAGACTTGTACCATGCAAATAAAGTCTTGTTCATAAGATCACAATCGTCAGCACTGTTCAGTTAAACTCCTTCATCGACTTTGAATGGTCCAATAATGGTTTGGTCAACAATTCCAGCCTATATTGTAACACAAATTCATCCATGAAAATTACTTTAGAAAAGTCAATTATATATTTCTTGGTCCAATTTTAAAGCTTTTAAATAGTTGCCTAGGAGATTTTTTTTTTTTTTTACAGATCCTAATTCACAAAATATTCAACACCTTTTGTCCTCTTTGACTCCCTCAGTTCCAGCCTTTTTAAAGATCTTAGCACTGGCCAAAAGTAGTTGTTTCACTATAACTCAGTTTATCTTGAGGAAGCAAATTGTTAAAGCCTTTTTCTTTGCTTCAAGTTCTCAACTTCTATTCTTTATCATCCAATGATAACTCTGCAATATGGACATTTTCTTACCGAGTAACTTTGTTATTTTGTTTTTCAGCAGTTGTTAGATTCTTCCCTTTACCAATGTTTCAAGATATGGACAAAAAGAAAAAAAAAATATTAATATTTCACTGAGGGTGGAGATGAACAAGTTTAAATTTAACAAATATTGGTTCAGAAGTTTTTGAGGTTTATTTGATTTGCATAATAATTTCAGACAGTTTTTTAAATATCTCCAAATAAAGAGAAAGAAGTCAGATTAAGAATCCACAGTTCGTTAGCATTTTTTTTTTTAAAGTGCTCCTTAACTCTTAAAAAAAAAAAAAAAACAAACATTCTGTTTTCAAAAGTAAAACATTTTCATCAAAAGTTACCTAACATCACTTGATAATGGAACAATTTTAAAGTTACAAAACATCAGAAATTTACATGGCACGATGTAAAATTATATTTTTCATTAAATTTAGACGTATTATGTCTGTTTATTTTGGTTTGAATCATCTCAAGTCCTTGAACTAATTTTCTACAGCCACCAAGAGATTAAGAAAATTTCTGAAATTTTCTTTCAAATAATTTTTATTCCTACACACCAAGTACTTTCAATCTCCTCCGAGACCATCATCAGGGGTTGTATATCTATGGATGTGTTAACACTAAAAATTCAAAATATTTTTTACCTCTATGCAAGGGAGGTAACTTACATCATTTTTTTTAATTATAGTATTTTAACTTAGTATTTTTTATACAATACTTTGTTACTATACTCGTAGTTGACTTTATATAAGAGAATTGTGGCCAAAAATAAATAAAGGACTTCCTAAATTTTCAGATTTTGTTTATCTTGAAGCACTGATGTATCTTTGACTAATACCCAAATGAAATGTAAGCCTTCTTGTCATCGTCATTGTTGTATTGATAGACACTAATAATAATACATTTACTACCTCCCCATATGAAAAACCAAGTAGCATAAACACGTGCACACTCAACTGTAAAAGTCAATGTCCTAACAATTACAAAATAACTATTATACAAAATTTAATAAACTATGCTAAAGCAAACTCTTCAACAAAAAAGATTTTCTATACTGAATTAAAAAAATATTAAACAAACCCTCATTAATAATGACTTTCTTAATTACATTGTTGATGAACAAATTAGACAAGCTATTTGGAATGTTAACATAAACAAAATTGAACATAAGTCCTCAAATAATTTTAAACATATCAAACTACTATAGCATAATCAAATTCATTCTAACTATAAAGAGGAGGAAAAAATTCTAAAAAGACAAAAATTCTAAAAAGACAAACACTCAAAATATCCTCTTCTGATCCCAGTAAAAAAATAAAATTAATTATATACTATACTAAATTTAATA
Organism: Acanthosepion esculentum; assembly: GCA_964036315.1. NCBI lineage: Eukaryota > Metazoa > Mollusca > Cephalopoda > Sepiida > Sepiidae > Acanthosepion > Acanthosepion esculentum. The sequence goes on along the minus strand of OZ038500.1, from coordinate 22,253,184 downwards.
GAACCAACCTAGTCATACATAAGACTCTTCTTTGTCAACTAGTGTCTTCCAAAAGACTAACAAATATATTCTTTCGGGAGACTGCATCTCGGATAAAAATGTTTATACATATGTTGGATTTACAACGACGACTATGACAGGAAGACTTACGTCTCACTTGAACGATCATAGTTCAATATCAAATCTTTTAAAGGAACACTCATGTCCACATTCAGTTTAGACAGAAATTAGTAAAAAATACAGCAGTGCATCATCAAGATAAGCAAAAACTTAAAATTCTGGAAGCCCTTTATATAAGAGAATTGCAGTCAAAAATAAATAATGTCAACTATGAGTAGAGCAACAAAGTTCTTAAATGATTGTAGCAGTAAAGTGTTATATAAAAATATTAAATTAAAAAACAGACTACTATTAAAAAATTTTTTTTTAAATGACCTAAGTTACCTCCCTTGCATAGAGGTGAAAAAATATTTTGAATTTACAATGTTAACGCATAACACATCCATAGTGGTCTCAGATGAGATTGAAAATAATTGGGAAAATAAAAATTATTTGAGAGAAAATTTTGGTATTTTTCTTGATCAATTTTCTACAGCTATCAAGAAATTAATTTGTGGACTTGAAAGGATTAAAACTAAAATAGACAGACATAACAATCTAAATTATTTAACCAAACAGGCTTGAAAAAATATATATATATATATATATATATATATATATATATATATATATATATATATATATATATATATATATATATATATATAGATAGATATATATATATATATATATATATATATTATAAATTAATTGATTTAAAATATGTTTTTTTTCACTACACAGTGATAACCATGTTTCAAAAATGGAAGCTAAAGCCTTCGAATTTAATTTTATTAAATTAAAAATTTGCTTGACGAGGAAATGGAACTAATTTAATAACAAAATTAAATTCGAAGGCTTTAGCTTCCATTTTTGAAACATGGTTATCACTGTGTAGCAAAAAAAAAACATTTTAAATCAATTAATTTATAATATTAATGCTCTGTAAATTTACATTGAGCACTATTGTGTAAAAATAAAAATATCTATAAGAACACCGGATTTTATATCTTACTGTTCTTTCTTTATATATATATATATTATATATATATATGCTGCATATCTTCATTGAAGCATGTTTGGTTGAATAATCTGGACATATGTCTATTTTTTATTTCAATCCTCTCAAATTCTTCGATCAACTTCTTAATGATGTTATTAAATTCATCAAGGAAGGTGCCATAGCTTTTTTATTTCTTTTATTTACTTTCGATCACACTCAAGATCATCTTCGGGGGTAAATTGCTAAGACAAAAAAATTAATGTAATTGATAGATGTCTATTTTTTTTGTAAATGAGCATGAAATGTGTACTGTTATAATTATAAACACGTATGAACGCGCTCTGTTATAATCAAATTAAAAATTAACCACTAAAGTTATGTTATCTAAGGGAACCAACTTCAGATTAGACAATTGTAAATTTCTTTTCAAAATTACAATTTAAGGGCTTTAAAACATTACTGGTATTTCCATAATTAACCTTATATATATATATATATATGAAAATTTTTTTTTTTTGCTTTCAGATCTGATGATGCCTTAAATGGCAAAATGCATAACCAGATAAATTTCAGAACAAATATACTTTCATGAACATTTTACAATTGTCAAAAATTGGAAACTTTTTCTGGATCATATATATATATATATATATATATATATATATATATATATATATATATATATATATATATATATATATAAGGAATTTTTTTTTTTTTTTTTTTTTTTTTAATCTTACATTTCAGAAAAATAAAAATTGGCAATTTTATAAAGAGTTGGGCTGGCAATGGATGCTAATCGGAACTCTGTAAAAGAACGAGACAAATACTGTTTTCATTCTCAGTTAGCGCTGGACTTAGAAATCTCAATATACAAATAGTATAAAGGGTTTGTCTTCTTTTTAAATTGGAATTAAATGCATAAAGGAATGTCAACAAAGGAAATAAAAATAACATGGAATGTTACAAGAAATTCTGACAGAACAGAAATAGAGAAAAATATGGAAATTATTCTTTCCAGGCAGATATAAAATTTTAGAAAAAAAAAATAAATAAATAAATAAAAAAAAATAAATAAAGCAGAGTTTTTTTTTCATTCCAGGCTCAGAATCAAAGTCAGTACCTCACACTTTTTCTCATTAATATTCCCAAATCTAAATCCAGGACCTCAGTCCTAAGATGGAAACCCTACCCGGTTAACCTCCACTTCCTATCTCTGGCCATACTGGGACATGTGGGGCAGATACCAGATCAGATTGTTGCACTGTATTGTCATTGGCCGCTCTTTAGTTCTTTCCCACGGCCTTGGTGTCTATTCGGTTGTCTCTGAAACGGAAAGATGTGGCCAAATCCTCTATGTCTGTCGTCCTTGATGGTCTCAATTATGTCCTTTGAATCCAGTTGTTGCCCGCTCCCTGGCATGTAAGGTATGATACCAAGCATGATTTGCTCCTTTGTTGTTGTTGTTGTTGTTTTTTTACATGGGGCCACTGCAATGATGTTAGAAACATTTCTCCAAAAGCTGCCCAGCTACGCACAAACCTTCTTTTGACTTTATTATTTCATAAATAAGAAAATTTACAGGAGATAAAGGCAGTGGGGGGAAAAAAAAAGCAATATCTAGCTCCAAATGGAGCTAATTTGGCAACTATGCTTTGTACGCTTGTTCAAAAATTATTTCCTTCACGTATGCATAGGGGAGTGATACAGCTTAATAATGTCTGTGGCTTTCAATGCATATGAATGTTACTTTAGGTATGGCTATATACGTATGTTTGTTTTGGTTCATGCATTTCAGTGTTGCCAATTCAATTGTTCTGAGCTAGATCAATTGTTTTCTTTTCTAATGCTTATCGCACCTGTAAATCAGTCTCTCGCTCTTATTCTTATTAATATTCCTTAGTTCATAAATGAAAAAAAAAAAAGACAGATGTTGCTCTACAGAAGCTAATCACAAAAAAGGGGAAAAAAAAAAAGGAAAAATCACAAAAAAAGGGGGGTAAAAAAAAGAAAAAATCATTAAAAAAGTGGGAAAAAAAAGCAAAAATCACAAAAAAAAGGGGAAAAAAACAAAAAAAGGCAAAATAAAAAAAAAAATCCTAAAAAAGAGAAAAAAAATGGAAAATCTAAAAAAAAAAACAAAAAAAAACGAAACAGTAAACTAAAATTCAAGAAAAGGAAAACAAAAGCAAGAGCAAAAAGCATAAAAATAAATAAAAAACATAACCTGAAAAAAAAAAAAAAAAAAAAGTTAGAACAACATCTGTGTTGGTGGAACTTATTCATATATTCACATGAAGAAACCAATATAAAAAAAAAAAAAGATAGAGCATTTTTTTCTTTTTCAAAGGATTTCCCAACTGACCCAAAAATGCCAAACAATTTTTCTTGTCAGAATTCTTTTTTCACATTTATAAATCTATCATTCATCCATGCATTAAATACTGCTGCCATATTTGGTCTGGTGTTCCTACCATATAGCTCAAGATTCTTGCCAAAATTCAAAGAAGAGTCTGTTGTAATGTAAATGTCAAAGAAGGGTCTGTTGTAATATAATCAATCCTAACCTTACATCTCCACTTAAGTTACTTTCTCACCAACATGATGGGGGCTTCCCTCTGTCTTTTCTCCAAATTTCTTCATGGCAATTGTTCTGATGAATTTATCTACTTAATACCTTCACTGTATGCTACTAGATTGGCAACTAGGTCTCACCATTTTACTGAACTGGCTAGATGCAACCATCACTTCTATTCAAATAGTTTTTCTCGCCTGTGGATTTCCATTTCTGATTTCTTGCTTCCCTGCCACCTAGAATCTTCAAAGATTTACATTCAATGCCAAGTGCCATCTTCTGTTTTTCTGTTTCCTGTTCCTTTATTGTCCTTTTCTTCACTAAAGTCTTCTCATTCTTTTTCACGAACTGTAACCCCCTTGCATCTTAGTGGCATCATCACTTTGCTTGGGGTGAAATAATTAAAAAAAAATTTAAAAAATCTGGACAAACCAAGCAGAAGGCTCCATAACTCTTTCCAAAGGATTCAGTTTTCACACCAAGAAATATGTCCACTTTTTAGTTCACAAAGTTTATGTTGAAATACTCTGAACAGACCTCTAAGACAGAGTAACTTGTTGTTTATTAAGCTCATCTTGGCCACAGCAATGGAGACCCTATTAAGAATCAAACTCACTTTTCAATGGTAATGGTTGGAAAAAAAAAAAAATGATCTCATTGACAATTTGCCCAGACCAAGGCACACATGAGCAGGAATCAGTTACCTAGAACCCAAATTTTATAAAATTTCTTTACAGAATAGTTGATAAACTATTAATCAGCAAAACGCTGGTATCATAAAGAAAAAAAAAGAAAAGAAACAAAAAAGACATTCATTCAACTAAAAAAACAACCATATTTGATTATCTGCCCGTCTCTGAAATAAGTTGACCAAAAATGAACAAAGTCAAAGTCAGTTGAACAACCATTCAATTTGTAACCTAAATTTGGCTACCACAGGATAAATACTGACAGGATGATTAGCATATCAAATTGACAGGAAATAAAATTGAAAAAGACCAAAGAGTTCACTTTTGATGAAACAGATTTAAGACACAAGAACCAAAAATGAAATCCAAGTACATTTTAAAAAAATAAATATCTCACTCCTTTTTCTCCCCACGACAATAGAACAGGTTAATTTATTTTATTAAGATAAAATTGCTTACTGGCATCAAAAACACTATTTGCCCTCATAGTACGTACTCACCTAATTTACCAAAAGCATATACATTCTCACAAATGAGCAGGGTTACTTTATTTATATATATATATATATATATATATATATATATATATATATATGAGATGATATATATTTTTATATATCAAGAATAATATTAAGGAAAAACGTATGACAAAGAGGAAAAGTTTTCTTGCAACACATTTCATCCTTTCAGACTAAGTTTGTTTTGTTGGTGCAACTACAAATGCACACCGACGAGAGATGCTAGGAATTTATTTTTATTTTTAAATCAAATGATTTCATTTACGTTTTATTTGTTTTCATCACTTTTATTATTAGCTATCCCATACTGCGATAATAGAAGTTCTGCCTGGAATATTGAAATGTTGTAAGAGCCAGGGCACAAATTTTTCTGCGGATTTATGTTATAACGGTGTTTGATATCTAATAACAAAAGTGACAAAAAGATAAAAAAAATCTAAATGAAATCTGCTGACTGAAAAAAAAAAAAAAAAAAAAAAAAAAAATTCAAAATTCCCAGCATCCCATGCGTAATCGTACCGACCTATACAATGTCAAATTTAGTTTGATGAAATCTTAAAGAATGAAAATCATCGCAAGAAAACTTTTCCCCCCCCTTATCATACATTTTTTCCCAATATATACATACACACATGACAAAATGAACTAATTTACAAAATAATTACAGGTTCATTTTTTGTTTTTTTTTAAGCATACAGATTGTAATGAATCCTTTTTTTATGAAATAAAACTGGTAAGGACTTTAGTTTTCAAGTAATATTACAATACAAGAAAAAAAAAAAAATAAAAAAAATCAAGGTCTTACTCTCCCAACAGACACAGTTCGTGCACATTATTTCCCATTAAGCAAAAAAAAAAAAAAAAAAAAAAAAAAACATTATCTTAATTTTTGCCAGGGTTAAATTCACTTTTTTTTAACAGGTGGGATTATTTACTGAAAGTGAAAATTTCTATGAGCAAAATCAGAAATGCTGGAATTAAGCTTGGTTGAGGAAATTACAGACTATGAGAAGCCATTGAAAATGAAAAAGAAAACACAGGAAAATACTATGGATCCAGATCAAGGACCCTGAATCCTGATGTATCCAGGGACTTCATTAATCCATAATTACATATTTCAAAAAGGAATAAATAAAGTGGATGTTATAGATTAAATTCTTGAGATTTTATCCAAGTTTATAATTATTTTAATTGACTTAAAAATGAATTGGCCTGACAAAATGTAAAGGAAACATCTTGAAGTCAATTAACTCTTTTCTTAATTCAAACAGCAAGAACTCTGTTGCTTCATTTTTGCTCCCGAAGTCCAACAAGAACAGTAAGCAGAAGATGTGTACATTCGGGTGTAACAAGATTTAAAATGGGAGTCAGGAATTAAGTGAAACAAAAAACATTCAGCTCCGTATAGGCATGATACTGTGTGTCTTCCAGGAAACAAGCAGTCGACACGTGCAAAATGATAATTCATTCTCATCTTGGAATAACAAAGACATTATCCTCTTTTTCTTAATAGAGGGTGTGGCAGAAATACTTCCCACATTTTAAACTGTCATCTGTGTGGCAACAGTGTTTTCATCTAGCTAATGTCTTACCCCCCCCCACCCCGACAGCATCAGGGCTTGGACTGGTGCACATCATGCATTTGCCATAAAACGTTTTTTTATGCTGTTTTTGTTTTCTTTTTTAAGGCTGGTCAATCACTAATTGCAACACAGAGAGCTTTGCAGATTCATTTCATGTCATGCCGGAAGGATGCTAGAAAATCAATATGACTATAAGTTGAACATTTCCAGACCACAGGTTCAGCGCTTAAAAGAAAGCCACCTGGAAGACCTTGTAGCACTTGAAATTCCGGGTGAAGGGAAACTTTAGAAATCATCTACAACTGTGTACGGCGAATAAGGACCACCATTTGGAGGATGTGATTTTTAAAAAATCAAATGAATAAAAACTGTAGCCCTTTGTTTAAACAACAATGAAATAATTTTTTTTAACAGAAGTTACCTGGATCTTTTTGTCAACCTTTAAAATGTGGGAGATATTTCTGTCACATCCTGTATAACAGTCAAAATAGATATGCTGACAAGAGTGAAAAAAAAAAAAAAAAAAAAATCTTGTGTATTACGTTAGTGATTTCTTCACATGATAAAAATCAATGATTAGACAACAACTGTATAAAAAAAAAAAACCTCCCCAGAAATATGTTACAGCTTTTCAAATATTTTGCAATGGCAGCCATTTTTTTTTTTTTGCCAATATGGAGGCCTGCCAAAAAAACAACCGTGAATGGAACATAAACAGTATTAAATTTAAAATTCAACATTTTACTTTGGGCTTCATGATGACAGGATATATACTTCCTATCCCTATGTCATCGTTAGAAATTATAAAAAAATATAGACTTTTTTTGCAGTATGATTTCTTTGAACAATGATCAAGAGAAGAAAAAAAAAAATTCACCATTTAAAAGAACCACAACTTTTAAAAAAAAAAAAAAAACAACAAAAAAATCACCTAGGATAATCTAGGCCACAGATAGCATTAAAAATGTCTCTCCTACATTTTCCATGTCCTTCACCTCAAGTAACAATACCATTTCTTGCTATTCCACCCACAAGGTCACTGTAGGAAGGTCATGACAGGAAGAGCAACTGTTTTGGGGAACAGTGTCCTTCAGAATTGTAGAATTAACAGCAAAAATGGGAGGTAGGCAAACAGGCATGACGGCTGACAGAACTGATTGAATTGTCCAAGGTTTTGCTTGCTGTCTCAACTGAGGTTCAGTTGCTTTATGAGATTGGCTACGACACAGCCAAAGGTGCTCATGACAGTGGGCAGTTCCTCACCTTCCATCCACACTTCTTGGCCCTTCTCCTCCTGCAACCAGCACAGGCCAGCCATCCAACTCTTGTCGTCCTCACCACCAACAGTCAGCACTTTCCCATCATAACTTACACAACCTGAAAGCAGAAGTTGCAAGAGAATAAAAAAGAAAAAGAGAAACAATAAAAAAGAAAAAGAGAGACAATAAAAAAGAAAAAGAGAGAGAACAAAAAAGAAAGAGAGAATAAAAAAGAAAAAGAGAGAGAACAAAAAAGAAAGAGAGAATAAAAAAGAAAAAGAGAGAGAACAAAAAAGAAAGAGAGAATAAAAAAGAATAAAGAAAAAATAAGAAAGAAGAGAAAAAAGAGAGGGAAAAAAAATAGTTTGTTCCACAGAGTCAAGCTGCTGAAGTGGAACTTACATCTTACGAATGGAATACAAATGGAATGAGGGGGGCTTTGCTACAATCTGTATAGCATGGCATGTCTGAGCCATGAAGGGTTAGAACGGGATAAGCTAAAGAATGTAGTTCATCTGAACACGTTCGATGGAAATAGCAATAGAGCAATAAGTGTCTTGCAACATTTTGGAAAACAGGTAGTAGGGTGGAAAATAATTTGTCACCCACAAAGACATGGACTTCCAAGATTGGAAAGTGAAGGCTGGGCAGCTCCAGCCTATATATGGCAACATGCCATTTTAGGCCTGATCTGGCTCTTGTAAAGGTAGTGGCTAGCACAAGGTATCAGGTACTTACCAGAGCAGTACAGGGAACTGATCCTTTTTTTTCAGCATCTTTCGCAATGTATCATATGTACATGTTCCGCTTAAGGTTTGGGTTGAGTTTAAGGTTCAACAGACACTCAAGGCATAGGGCTCTCCAAAAGAAAACATCCACTCGTTGTGATTGGTGATAGTTTAGAGCCTGATTGTCGATCATGGAAAGATTTGAGATATTGAATGTAACCAGCCTGTTTCTCCCGACAGAGATCTCAGAACTAGGGCAGTGGAGAGATTGGCTGCCTATCTCTGGTCACCTAGAGCATTGGCAGTGCAACTGCTGTATCATCAGCATAGATATTCACAAATGATTGGAGTATACTCTTACGCAGATCGCTTATGTAAAGTAAAGAGAAGGTTGATCCAAGAAGCAACCCTTGGGGGACAGCTGCATTGGCTTTTGTCTCATTTTTTACCCCTACAAACTGCCACTTTGTGGGCCAGACTACCACATGGGTGCTTCCTTTGAATCTTACAATCTTAACATCTGTAAGTGAATGGTCACTTGCTATCAAGCCTCCTTATCCTTATAATCTTCACTCTCTGCAACATACATCATTAGACTGTAACTCTACCTCGAGTTACTCTTCAGCCTTGAATTGGGTAAAATTTAGTTTAAAAAATTAAAAGTAAAAAAGAACAGGTCAAGACATTTCCAAGATATCAAAGTATAGCAGTGCCACCTACTATTATCTGTATACATACTTCTCTCCTGTTAGTGTATAGGCAAAGAAAAATAATTCAACAGAAAATAAATAAAAAAATTACTTTCAGGTTTATTTTGCTCATGCCATATTTTGGTTCCATAATTTATAATTCCAATTATGGTTTTGTTTCATTAAAACCATTTTAATGTGGATAACACTGGTCAACATTTTTTTCAATCCAAATGTTGTTGGGCAAAGGGCATGTTTCTGAGCTATTTTTTCATGCTGAATATGAAAATCAAGTTCATTTTCCCCCATCACATTACATTTTCTCAGTACAAATACTTTCTATTTTTCTTAAAATAGGCCAAAATACCCATTTAACAGTGATATGCCAGGGCCAAGTAGAACCAACCTTAAACGTTTACAGGTTAGAATAACGTATCATAAAAGTAAAAGTATCCCAATAACTTAAAGAAAGCATTTTCAGTTCAGAAAAGGTTTCAGAAAAATCTCACACAAAATTAAATTAAGGCAAACATGTGTCATCAATTTTTGAATCAAAACAAAGATACAAAGGAATGAAAAATGCATTCATTTTTGTCTATCCCAATGTATAAATCTCCTCTTCTTGGAAATTCTATGGTGCTTTTGAAAAGGTTGATCTCTTTTGATGCTCCAGAAGTCAGTCATCATGTTAACATTCTATCTGTAAAGTGCCTCATAAAATAAAGCATTTTCAGGTCAGCTTATCTGAACTGAAATAGCTTAGAATTCATTTTGAACATTACTTGGATACTTTTTCTTGAATGATAAATCATTTTAATATGAAATGAAATGTTTCAACTATGTCCCTCGCATATTTAAGCCGTGGCATAACCTTGTGAATTTGGCATTTTGGCCTATTTTAAGCAAAATAGAAATTATTCGTACTGAGAAAACGTGATGTGAAGGGGAAAAATGGACTTGATTTTCAGATTCAGTGTGAAAAATAGCCCAGAAACATGTGCCCATAGACCGACAACATTTGGGTCAAAAGAAAATGTCAACCAATGTAATTAATTCAAAGATTAAAATGCATATAACATTTTTTACACCCTTGTTAACGGGGGTGAGAAATGATGAATCCAAAGCTTTGCCAAATTATATATCAATTGTAATAAGACCTAAGTCAAAAAAAATATACCAAGATAAAGCAGATTAACTTTCCAAGCCAAATTAATTATGCACTTAACCTCTACCTCTTTTTTTTTTTTAATTTCTTCAGCAAACTACAGCAGCAAACTATTGCGAAACCAAAACTCTCAGTGGAAGAATGAAATTTGAGATAGGCCTCAAGTTCTTTGTCAGAGTCACACTATGACTGATATTATATAACAGTTTAGCAATCTTTTCCTTGTTTTTAACAAAAGTTTTCTTGTTTCTTAATATTTTGCTTATTTTTTGGATGTCATACAGCATTTAAAAAACAAAAAAAAAAAAAAAAAAATGAAACTTAAAACTAAGACTAGATTTTATTTTCTGGGAGAGCTGAATCCAGAGTACATAGCAACAATTATTTGAATCCATGAATTATCAGTTAACTTAAAAAAAAAAAAAAAAAAAAAAAAACTTTCTCTCTCTCTCTCTCTATATATATATATATATATATATATATATATATATATATATATATATATATATATATATATGTCAAATTGGTCAAGTTTCAATCCCGGTTTGAAGCAATCAGACATCTAGCACCACTGCTGAGCTGTGATGACACATATTATATATATATATATATATATATATATATATATATATATATATATATATATAATGTAGAAATATACTCTTAAGGTGTGCTATATTTATGAGATAAAGTGCTCAATATCAGAAATAGAGCATATGTAAATATAAAAGTGACCATTGGAGTCAACACTCAGAGGCGACAGACTGTTTCAGGCCTGATGATTGCATCTAGCATGAAACAGTCTGCCACCTCTGAGTGGTGACTTCAATGTTCACTTTTATATTTATATATAAGTAAACACTGTGGTCAACACTAAGTGGCTACAGTCTGTTTCATGCTTGTACACAATCTTCAAGCCATCTTTACTTAATGGCCCAAAGACTGCATTCAAGCAAGAAACTCTCGCCACTCGATGTTAAATTCTACATGCTCTATCGCTGACATTGAGCATTTTTACTCATAAATACAGCATACCTTAAAACTATATGACACATACATACATAAATTCTTTAATTACAACTTACCTGCTCCACACAATGCATTGGGAAGCTCTGGACCAGAAGACCAAGTCTCGGTGTCTGGATCAAAAATATCTACAGAACTGACACAATGCTCAGGAATGAATTCACAGCGCCATTTTTCACTCACAGCTGCATTACCACCTACAAAAAATACGCCAAATTACAGAACTAGAATGCAAGTTAGGAAAAGAAGAAAAACCTTTTTACAATTGTCAGTGTATTTAAGTTGATGCCAAATTGGAAATCTTCAAATTACACAATTTTTGGTAATTTTTATTTTATTTTGTGACAGTCACAAGCCAACCAATATTCGTCATTTCTACATTTCTAAAGCCATCAATGAATTTTGGTTCGGTTTGTTTTACAGAATTTCAACATCAATAGGTTATTTAATGCTGATAAGTTTGTTTTTTTTTATTGCTGGTGATACTTTTTCTTCAAAAATGTATTGCTGGTAATAATTTTTCCTCAAAAAATTTATTTGGTATTTTTACACTTTCATAGTGTTTTGACCCCAGTTTGGGGTTAACTATTTGCCCATAGTTGGGACCCTAACAGATGCTGCCACCCTGGGTCAGGGTGGAGTTGGGAACACCAGCAAATAAGAGGTGGTTCCACACTCCTCAAAACCTCCTGATCAGAGGCCTTGTTGTTGGATGTAGTTTATCGTCTTACCCAGGACGCCAGTGAATTTTGTAACTGGGCACTGACCCTGGTTAAACATTTAATGGTATAAAATTGTAGGATAGTGATTTGGAGGGGCTACTAATTGGATAATAATTATTAAAATTTTCAGAAGTGGTAGGCGTGTTGCTAGACACGTCAATGATAAAGAGTTGTCAACAAACGTTGAGGGTTACATTTTAGGTGTACGTCAACGTGTGTGTGTGTGTCACAAAATAAGACTAAAATAAACCAGAATCATGATTTTAATTGGTTTACAGGAGGGATTTCTACTTTGTGCTAAAAAATGAGCATAGCATGATGAAAAAGACACCAAACTTGAGGAAAGATCAAAGTATTTTTTTTCATTAATTTATTAAAATTACTTTTTAATATTTGGTAATGAAGATGAGGATAACAGTCCAAGTAATCTAAGTAATGCAAGTAATCATAGTACCTCATCTCAGAGATATAGACCAATATTTTTAAAACGATTTAGAATTTTTTTTTTATTAGTACATAAACGTGCAAATTTTTTTAAGTACAGTCAACCATACGCAACATTATCAGAAAATAAGAACAATAACTATATTAAATTTAAAGCTAAAATTTCTGAAATTTAATAAAGCATTAGATTATTGAGAATATTTTCCTAAATTTTTAAGATTACCGAGTACTTAAAAATCATATAAAATAAGGTGCTTGTGTCATTTTCTTAAATTAGGTTATTACAGATGAAGTCTCCATAGAATATTATACCTGTCAACATGACAAATCAGCTACTGTTGGCGTAAAAACACAGCTACTGTTGAGTTAAAAAAATGCTTTCTGCAATATTTTAAACTTAAATAATATTTGCTTCAAATCAGATTAATTATACTTTAAATCAGCTGATATTTCACAAATAAAATTTCAAAAAATTATATTTTATTTTGGGGAGATTTTTTTTTTTTTTTTCTACTGGGCTAAGTCTCAATGGGCATTCAAGGCACAGGGGTCTCTCTGACGGAACATCCATTCATCGGGATTGGTGAAAGTTCTGGGTATGGTTGGTAATAGTCGGATGTCATCTAAAGTGTTAGGGGTGGAAGTAAAGAGTCCTCTCATTTATATAAGAGAGTTTCATCAAAAATTCAGACATTGTATATTTTGTGTAGTTACTAAAGGACAGGATGATAGACAAAATGACAAAGTAGAAAAAAAATGGAACTTTTTACAGTGCATTGTGTATGATTGTATATTGGAGATTGTGTTGAAATATTCTCAGCCTGACCCACGTCCAAAAATCTGAACAAATTACTAAACATCAGAATTTTGTTTTGGACAGGCTTCATGGTTGGGTCAATTGATCGAGTCATTTTCTACAGCTTATCAACCCATTGCAGGTTATTTAAAGCCAGAAAATATTTTTAGATTAAAAAAAAAAACAAAAAACAAAATTGGGCAAGATAATTTTTGTAGATTAGCATTCATTAGACTTTTCTCAAACTGTAACATTTGTTAGAATGAAAAAATATTGGTTTTTATAATTTTAGAATGGGGGGGGTCCTGCTAATAATATAAATAAAATGTCAAATTGATTCTTGATTTCTTAAACAGCTATCTGTACTTTGTTTTGATTTATCGATATAAAGTTTTAAACTGTGTTTACATCATTGATAACTCTACATTTTTCTTCTTTTTTTTTTAACACATTGATGTTCCCTCTGAACAAAACCCAAGAGTCACTCAAGGTAGAGCATTATAGAGTAAGAGGCACAGTTTATGGTGATATGTGGGGAAGGTAACAGTCAACTCTAGACTTGAAGAGGCCAAGATTGTAGCGATCGGAGAAGCATCTTCTTGGGAGTCACTTTCCACAAAGCTGCTAGGAATTGAGCAAAAGGATAACATCAGCAGTACGCAGTTATCAATGACATAAGCATAGTTTCAAACTTGACATTTGCAAATGAAAATAAACTAAGAATCTCTTCAAGAAGTCAGGCATTGATATTTGACATTCTATTTATATCATGAACAGCAGGACACCTCTTTTCAAAAACAAAAAAAAAAAAAAATCACTATTTTTCAATTCTGACTAATGTCATGGATAAAAGATCATAAAATGAAATCAAAATTTTATAATAATTTTGTACCCCTTTCAGAAAATCATTATTTACATCATTTATATTCAGACTACTATTGTTCTCATCTTTGCTGTTATCATCACGTTTCAGCCATTGTACATACACAGTGGCCTTCCTCAGGTGTATATTGAGCTGGGTAACTTGCAGGGAATACTGAACTGACCCTTTGTGTAATCTACAGGGGTAGACTGCTTTTGTTCCATTGTTCATGTCTACAGAAATCTCATCTAGTTCTTATTCTTAGGACAGCTCAGTTATTGCTCACCACATTTCCACTATTCCCAAGTACATACTAACCAACACTTCTAATTACTATGCCACCAAAAAGACTGCTGACATACTGAGAGTGAAACGTTATGAATTTCTAAATATATATTCAAAACGCTAACATTACAAAGTCACAAATACAAAAATGCAACTTTTTTTTTTATGTCAGGTCCTTTCTGGATGTAAGTGATCAGATCATGGTTCTCTACAGATAAGTTTTTTTTTAGTATTACTATTGTCCGCATCTTTATCATGTCTCAGCCATTGTGTTTTCCGGCCTTCATCAGGAGTATGTCAATCTGGGAACTACAGGGATTTCTGGACTGAACACAGTTTAATCTATGTGGATAGATTGTTCTCGCTCCACTGCCCCTATCTAGGGATATTTCATCTAGTTCTCATTTTTGGTACTGCTCACTTTTTGCTAACCCTGTCTCCACCGAGTCTAGGCTTAGCGCCACATCATGCAGAAACACTGAATTTAAGCAACATTGAGCCTAGTCAGTACCTAGATGGGTGACCACTTGGGAATACCATGTGCAGTAAGCTTGGATGTGTGGGTGGTGTAATGGAATAGGAATTGTTAATCAGAGAGCTGAGTTCCAGTTGGGGTTCATTATATTCACTTACATTCAAAATAACTTTGGGAAAGGTATGAATCCACCTCTTCTCCCTCCAGCTATAGGTTAATTCGTAAGACTTGTATTACTAAACCATTATTATCTCAAACAAAAAAAATTCTTACAATGTAAAAACATTTTCAGACTTTAAACAACCTTCAAATTCATACACAGAAGTCCTCAAGGATACATGGCACAGTGGATAAAGGCGTTAGTTAGATCCAGTGAGAGTTCAATACCTGGCTAAGGCAGTGGAGAACTTTTAGAGAGAAATTAACAGGAGATAACTGACATCCATTAAACGTGGAACTAGAACAGTCTACCCCAGTGAGCGAAATAAAGGGCTCAGTTCGACATTGCCGGAGCGTACAATGGCCGAAACATTGTAATAAATATGGCAACAAACATGAGGATAATAGTCCAAATAATGTAAATAATGAAGAAAAGAAAAATCAATCAATTCACCGAGTGTAAGTACACACTGCCCGAATCCCCCCAGCATTAACAAAGATGAGGACAATAATCCAGATATAAATAGTATAAATAATAACTCCTCATCCTAGAAATTTAAATGGAAACTCTCAGAAAATCTAATAATTTTTAAATATTACATAAGTCAGAAGCATATTGGAAATATGCAGAGACATTTGTATTTTATATTCAGTTCATGGTTCATAACATTTAACAGGGTTCAAAAAATTTTCTTCAGACAAAAGAAATTTTCCTGCATGGTTTTTGGTACAGACTGTAGGGAGGACAATATTTTTTGTAATTTTAAATAACTTCAATATTTTTGAAATACGATGGAGTATGTTGAAATCCTTATAGTATTTAGTATTGATGAAGTTTATCTCTACATTTCATTCGATGTTGCAAACCAATCAATGAAATTTGAATAAGCTGATTTGTTTGGAAAAATACTTTGACAAAAATCCTACATTGCAGTTTTTACACACCCTAGTATAGGTACCTTCATGAGATCGCTAAAAAAGAGTATAGCATGACGAAAAAGACGCCAAATTGGACGAAAACAAAACTATCATCTAAATGTTTATGTTGTTATTAAAAAGAAAGATCAAAGTATTTTGGGGGTATTTTTTTTACATTTTTTAATTGTTCCTAGCAGATCAAAAATTTTTGTTAAAAATCTTGTTTTTTTTAGTCAGCAAAATTGACAGATAATCGATTATGTCAGCCATTTTTTCCCAATTTATAAAAAAAAATATGAAAATGTGACTTTGAAATTCTTTTAAAAATCAATTATAATTTTTTCAAATCTTATTTTAATAAAATCAGAAATTATAATGTTTATTTAAAATATTTTGAACCAAGCTTAACTTAGCTTAGCTTCTGCACCGAAAAGATGTAATTTGAAAATAAAACAAAGCAGGTCATAAATTTTTGCGTCACTTGACAGGTGTTGATTGACATATTGATGGATTATGGGAAGATAATTTGTTCTACGGAAGGTGAAAAGTGAAGTTATTTACATTTAAGTGAACAAATAATTTAGACGCTAAAATTTTGTTTTCATCAAGTTTGGCGTCTTTTTCATCATGCTATGCTCTTTTTTTTAGCGATCTCATGAAGGTACCTACCCTAATAAAACCAACTGTACTTTGTACCCACTTACATATTTGTTGCACTTCTCAGCAAAATTTGGTTTCAATCGGTCAATGTATAGCTATTTTAGAGGGTGTGACTGACAGACTAACAGAAGTCACAGAATTTTATATATATATTATTTATATATATAAACAATGCACTAATCATTTGATGTTATTCCTGCAAATACTTTTTACTTGTTCTTCCTTCTTTTCTTTCAATTATTCTTTCCTTTTTTCATTGGGTAGTGGAATGTGCAGGTGGCATGAAATAAACAGCAATGTCGCCTTCCCAGACACTGTCTTGGTTCAGGATGGAGGTAGGGCATAATTTATTTTTGTATTTAAATTAAAAAAAAAAAAAAAAAAAAAAAAAAAAAAATTTCGTTGTTCTGTCAATTTAAAACAAAAATCTCATAATTCACAAAAAATAGTCTTTTAACTGAACTGTGAATAAGCAAATACTGGTTTTGTTTTAAATTTTATTGAATCTATTAAAAAAAAAAAAAAAAGAAGCCTTTTGTTTTCTCAATATAAAAAGGTTTTGTCATAATTCTCAAAAAAATATAGTTTCTTAATTGAACTGTGAGTAAGAGTAAATAAAGTTTTTGTTTTGAATTTACTAATTTAAAAAAAAATTGTTTTAAATTAGTCTGTAGCCCTGAAGTTTTTCACAATTTATTAAGACACTTTAGTTGTGATGCACTGAATTTCCTAGGGAGACACTCAAATCACCAATGTGGCTTCTGGGAACTAACTACATTAAAAACTTGTCAGCATCACTGGAGCAAGGAATTCTGATAGTGATGGATAGCCTTCAATTAAGTTTTTGATATCAGATCAAAAAAGTTGGGAAAACACCGAGACGGCTGCAAATATTTTAAGGCTTAACATACCAACAAGTTAAAAATATATATGTATATGTGTAGAAGAAAAAGAAAATATAGAAGAAAAAAAGATTGTCTGTTAGTATAGGGATGTCCACTTTCGCTAAAAATCGCACCCTGATGAAAAAAAAAAAAATAATGCCCCAAACTTGATTAAGAAAATTTTGCATTGTCTAGATATTTATGTCATTATTTAAAGGAAAGACCAAAGTATTTTTTGAGTATTTTTTAATCCTTTCTAGCAGGTCCGAAATTTTAGCTAAAAATCTTCTTTTTTTTTTTTGAGTTATCAGAATTGACATAAATGTCATTATTGACAGTTTTATAAACAAAAGGAAAGTTTGCCATTTAAAAATCTTGTAAAATTCAATTATACTTTTTTCAAAAGTTATTTTAGGAAAATTAGAAAATTTAAAGTATACTTAATGTAATTTGAAAGAAACATTACTTACTTATTTTTTAAAAAGACATTTCCAACCGTGATGCTTGGTTTTTTGGGGCCTGATAACTTATGAAATCACTAAAAAAATGACATAGCATGATAAAAAAGACGCCAAACTTGACTAAGACAAAATTTTATCGTTTAAATGCTTATGTTATTATGAAGTTTTTTTTAATTATTAGAACATTCTAAATTTTGATTAAAAAAACTTTGTTTCTCTATGTATCACCGGAACTACTAAATAACATATACAATTTTTAGCACTTTTTTTTCTATGACACACATTAATTTGGAAAATCTTTTAAAAATAAAAATAATTGTCAGAAGTTAATGAAACTTTCAGAAACTATTCATAGATGATGGAAATTATTATAAATATGTTGTTTTTATTAAAGTCATGGCAGAAATTTTTTTTTAATATTTATTACCCACCCCCCTAACTAATTTTATGAAAACTCTAGAAATTCAAGCGCATCAGGTTTAGTGATTACAATAGTTAAAAGCACAAGGCTTTGAGGAATGCAAATCATGTTTTTTTTTTGTTTTTTGTTTTTTAATTGAACCCCACGTACCTGAAAATCAGCTCTGAATTGTAACATACAAAACTCAATAAAACAAATATATTATTTAATTTCAAATGCTTTTATTTGTTTTTAGTTGTTTTTATGAATATGGACAATATTTTCTGAAAGCAAAAGATTTTTTCGATGAAAAATGAATTTTTAATATAATTATTTGTTATTTCTTTAATTATAATAGATTTTTACATTTAAGTTGTTAAAATATTATAAAATTAGTTAAAAGCCGCATCGGGTTTCCTAAGTGTCCTTATGAGACAGATCTTTTTTTTTAGCACGTTGTAAACTGTATCGTTTTGACTAATCAGAAGATCCACAGTAATTAAGAAATGTAATTTTGTGTTTATAATCGGGCAGTAATTATAAAGTATGGAAGACCAACCAGAATACAATTAAGTTGCATTATTTGAGTTCAGCATTGTCCTCGCTGTTAAGGCCTTTACTTTTGCGAAACATGTATGAAGAAGTTAATTTGATTTTATATTTCAACTGAGAAGGGTACCTACAAGTATCAGTATCATCTTATGAAATTTATATGATCTTATTTTTATATTAATCTCAGTTATGACATTTTTCCATAAATGAAATATCTAAATTAATAATAAAATGAATGGAAATATAAATAACACAGTAAAATGTAGTAAATGTACATAAAATTATAGTATTTTATGTACACTTCTGATAAAATTTAATAAGAAAGGTACCTATAAATTAATTAGATACCTTTCTTATGAAATTTAATCTCACTCTTAACAGTCTTATTTTTTCATTTCTTTATAATATATTTTCCATAAAGCATCGTAAACGTAAAGGTGAAAGGTAAGTACAAAAAAAAAAATAGAGCACTGAAAGTTTTCCTTAAAAATAACGAGGTAAAAAATTTGTTCACTTAAATGTAAATAACTTCGCTTCCTTCCATCCGTAAAAAGAATTATCCACCCGTAAGTTATCTAAACGTCATGAAAATGTCTTTCATCACTTGTCAAGTGACGCGAAAGGTTATGACCTGCTTTGTTTTATTTTCAAATTACATCTTTTTGGCGCAGAAGCTAAGTTAAGCTTGGTTCAAAATATTTTAAATAAACATTATAATTTCTGATTTTATTAAAATAAGTTTTGAAAAAATGATAATTGATTTCTAAAAGAATTTCAAAGTGAGATCTTCATCTTTTTTATAAAATGGAAAAAAATGATTGAAAGTTTTGCTGACAAAAAAAAACAAAACAAGATTTTTAACGAAAATTTTGGAAGTGCTAGGAACGATTAAAAAATGTAAAAAAATACCAAAAATACTTTGATCTTTCCTCTTTAATATATATATATATATATATATATATATCCTCTTTAATATATATATATATATATATATATATATCCTCTTTAATATATATATATATATATATATCCTCTTTAATATATATATATATATATATATATATATCCTCTTTAATATATATATATATATATATATATATATCCTCTTTAATATATATATATATATATATATATCCTCTTTAATATATATATATATATATATATCCTCTTTAATATATATATATATATATATCCTCTTTAATATATATATATATATATATATATATATCCTCTTTAATATATATATATATATATATCCTCTTTAATATATATATATATATATATCCTCTTTAATATATATATATATATATATATATATATCCTCTTTAATATATATATATATATATATATATATATCCTCTTTAATATATATATATATATATATCCTCTTTATATATATATATATATATATATATATATCCTTTAATATATATATATATATATATATATATATATCCTTTAATATATATATATATATATATATATATATATATATATCCTTTAATATATATATATATATATATATATATATATATATCCTTTAATATATATATATATATATATATATATATATATATATCCTTTAATATATATATATATATATATATATATATATATATCCTTTAATATATATATATATATATATATATATATATATCCTTTAATATATATATATATATATATATATATCCTTTAATATATATATATATATATATATATATCCTTTAATATATATATATATATATATATATATATATATCCTTTAATATATATATATATATATATATATATATATATCCTTTAATATATATATATATATATATATATATATATATATATCCTTTAATATATATATATATATATATATATATATATATCCTTTAATATATATATATATATATATATATATATATATATCCTTTAATATATATATATATATATATATATATCCTTTAATATATATATATATATATATATATATATATATATCCTTTAATATATATATATATATATATATATATATATCCTTTAATATATATATATATATATATATATATATCCTTTAATATATATATATATATATATATATATATATATATCCTTTAATATATATATATATATATCCTTTAATATATATATATATATATATATATATATATATATATCCTTTAATATATATATATATATATATATATATATATATCCTTTAATATATATATATATATATCCTTTAATATATATATATATATATATATATATATATATCCTTATATATATATATATATATATATATATATATATATCCTTTAATATATATATATATATATCCTTTAATATATATATATATATATATATATATATCCTCTTTAATATATATATATATATATATATATATATATCCTCTTTAATATATATATATATATATATATATCCTCTTTAATATATATATATATATATATATATATATATCCTCTTTAATATATATATATATATATATCCTCTTTAATATATATATATATATATATATATCCTCTTTAATATATATATATATATATATATATCCTCTTTAATATATATATATATATATATATCCTCTTTAATATATATATATATATATCCTCTTTAATATATATATATATATATATATATATCCTCTTTAATATATATATATATATCCTCTTTAATATATATATATATATCCTCTTTAATATATATATATATATCCTCTTTAATATATATATATATATCCTCTTTAATATATATATATATATCCTCTTTAATATATATATATATATATATATCCTCTTTAATATATATATATATATATATCCTCTTTAATATATATATATATATATCCTCTTTAATATATATATATATATATCCTCTTTAATATATATATATATATATATATATATATATATATATATCTTCTTTAATATATATATATATATATATATATATATATATATATATATCTTCTTTAATATATATATATATATATATATCTTCTTTAATATATATATATATATATATATCTTCTTTAATATATATATATATATATATCCTCTTTAATATATATATATATATATATCCTCTTTAATATATATATATATATATATATATCCTCTTTAATATATATATATCCTCTTTAATATATATATATATATATATATATATATCCTCTTTAATATATATATATATATATATATATATATCCTCTTTAATATATATATATATATATATATATATATCCTCTTTAATATATATATATATATATATATATTTCCTCTTTAATATATATATATATATATATTTCCTCTTTAATATATATATATATATATTTCCTCTTTAATATATATATATATATATATATATATATATATATTTCCTCTTTAATATATATATATATATATATATATATATATATATATATATATATACTTCCAATTTTTTTGTTTTTTAGCTTACATTTGAGGGAGAATTCTTGAATAAAAATAACATTTAAATTACGAAAAAATACATTTATAGTTTAAATTTTATAAGACAAAAATTTTGTAACAATATTGTTATCTACACATAAAATTTTATGTCATTTTTTTTTTTTTTTTAAATTAAGTTTTATCTCAGCACAGCTGTTTTTTTAGGGTTCCTAGCCCCACTAAACTTAAAATCAGTTCAGGTTTCAGGTTAGGTTTAGTAAAAGTTTGTTTTGTTTTTTAACACCTACTGACCCGGGTGATGACAACAACACTGAATAGATGACATTTTTTTTTCTTTTGTTTTTTTTTTAGGTTTTTTTGCCACATGTCTTTCATATGACAAAAACAAGCGTTTTAAACAGCTATTTTTTTAGTTATGAAATATTTTCTGAGAATTTTTCCCAAAGATCCCTTTTTTGTTATTTCTGTCCCTAAATTTGAATTAAAAAAATAATAATTAATATTTGCAGTATGTCTCTCACTGAATAAGAATTTGATTATATGTAAAAAAAACATAATTAGAAGAAAAGTTTTGACAATGCAACAATAATGAGAATTTGACAAGTGCATCCAGAACGAAAAGATAACTTCACTCAATCAGGGGAATAACTCTAACATGATTTTTTTTTTTTTTTAGAAATGTGCATACATAGTTTCATTGGAGATGATTTTAAAACATTTTTTGAAATCATAAAAAATTATTTTAAAATATGCTGCAAGTAGCAAATTGTATTAAGCTTTCTAATTTATGATCTATAAAAATAGATCTTTTTAATGAGTGAAAAAAAACAAGGGGCAACTGTTCTAATTTATTTATGAAATATTTATCAATATTATCATTTTTGTATTTAGAAATGAAAAAAAAAAAAAAAAAAACAATTTTCGTAAAAATTTATTTTTCAACCTAAAAAATTTTTGACTTCAGACAAAAAAGTCCTTAATATATATTATTCATAAAATCCATTAAAAGCTGTTTTCATAAAATAATGTCTTAGTTTTCTTGCATTTTTGTATTTTAAATTCAGAGCTGAAATTGGGGTTCTTGCGAGTCAAAATTTTACACAAAATTTATGATTTATATTCCTCAAAGTCTTCTTTATTTAATTAAAAAATAAAAATACGGGCAACTATTCTAGTTTTAAAGTTTTCATAAATTTAAGTAAGGGGGGGAGGGTATCAGACGTAAAAAAAAAAAAAAAAAAAAAAAAAAAAAAAAAAATATATTTTTACCATGACTTTCTAAAAGACAAACATTTCTAAAATAAATCCATTCATTTCGGAATAAGTTCTGAAAGTTTCACTAAATTATTTGATCTTTGCAATAATTTCCAAATTAATGTGTTTTTAAGTGAAAAAAAAAAGTTAATGCAAAGCAGCAAAATCTTAGCGAAAAAGTGGACATCCCTAGATGAGATGTAATCTAAAGAACCGACATAAAATACAACCATTCCGTTTCTACAGAGTCTGAGACTAGACTACCAGACCCAGGGATTGAAGTCACAATTATGCCCCAAATTCATAAAGCAATGCTTTCATGAAATTCATAGCTTGCAAAAAAAAAAAAACTTTATTTGTGCTTAAAAAAAAAAAAAAAGCTGTATACAAAGAGCAAAAAGTAAAAAACTTTTTACTTACCAATAACATAGATTTTATTTTTATGGACAACACTGCCACAAAGTGCTCTTGGAGTAGACATAGGAGGAAGCTCTGTCCACCGATCTGCTTTGGGACAATATCTGAAGACAAATGTCACCACAAGTAAATAAGGGAATTGTCAAATAAAACAACTTCAAAAAAAAGAGAAAGTATATGACACGTTCAACTTCAAAAAGTAGAAGTTGTCCCAACTATCAAACCATGACATCTTCCAATGCTTAGTAGTGGCAAGAATAGATTCTTGTCAGCCCACAAGAATTTTGACCTTGCTCCGTCATAGGTTTTGTGCTCCCAATAGAGATATAGAGGAATTTCCTCAAGCATTTTTTCTCAAACGCCTATCCAAGTCTCACACCTGTAGAGAAGGATGGACATGACCAGCAATTTGTAAAGCTTGAAGTTAGTATGAAAGCTGATGTTGCTCTTTCATCCTTTCCAGGGTGGCGATCTGTGTGCAGATTTTTTTTGACCAGGCTGTTCCCAAGTATTTGAAGCGGGACACTTCCTCCTATGGTTAGTCATCATTAGCACTGGTGTTGCTTGTGCTATTCACCATTACTATGTATTTCTGTTTTGAGTTCCAGTTTACAATTTCAGCCATTTACACACACACACTTATAACCTACCCAATGAGTTTGTGTAAATGGTTGGCAGAACAGTAAGATGGCAAAAAAGACAAAATTTACTAAGAGCTACAAAGAACAGGAGAGCCATTATCGCCCAACGTCCTGAAGAGACGGGTCACATAGGAGATGGCATTAATTCCAATATTATTTCCTTAAAAATCATGGAATTGATTGATTTTTTTTTTATAGCTAATCAAACCTCTATAGGTTATTTAAATCCAAAACATATTTTTGATTATAAGAATTTTTTTTTTTTAAGTGAATATTGCATTAACAATGCTTTTTTTTTAAAACAGATACAAGTTTTATTATTTAACCCATAGCTGGGGGAAGTTCGATTCATTCCTTTCTAAATGATATTTGCACAAAAGTGAGTGTAATAACCATGGAAGAATAAATAAGAAGATTGCTTGTGTTTATCATTGAATAGATTCTGATAAGATGCCACTTGATAAAAGCATTTGCATTTCAATTCTCCCTAGTTACAATTTTTTTTAAATGCCATATCCCTTCAGAACAGAGGTGATCATGACCATACTACACCCAAACCCCCTGACTGGGTGGGGAGTCTGATCGAGTGGCCCTGGCAGTGTTTTGTGGTTCTTGTTATCTTATAAATATTTGCTTTTCTTTTCTACCTACTTTTATATACATTACAAATTAAACTAAGCACAACCAACTATTAAAGGATGAAAAATTTTTGGCAGATTTCAATGTCATTCTGGGGTCTTTGCTTTGTCCAAATCCGTGAATTTTGCATATACTAAGTCTGTACAAAAAACACTGTATAAAATTCACTATTTTTAATTTACAATGATGAATACATTAAAATTATTCAACTTTTTAACAAGAAAAATTTGAAGTTGAAAGTTGATGTTTAAAATTGCCATAAAAGCAATTTTTAACATCAACCTGAGATTTTTCTTGTTGATTTATTTATGGAATGATCTATTATGACATGTCTCTTAGAAGGTCGCCATCCAAGGCTACAGAGCCCAATCTACTTGCTATTTAATCCATAAGTGGGGAGAGAAGAAACAGATTCATGGCTTTCTCAACAGCAACAGAATAGCCCAGAATTTGAACTTGATACTTTAGTCAAGAAGACATTTTCCAAAATTAATCCATGGTCAATAATGTATATAAAACATATGAGGACGGGGGGGGGGGGGGGGGGCATCCAATGAACAACTTTTTTTGATCAAATGGAAGAAACGCACATACAAGAGGAGAATGAAGATGTGTCGGTAAAAAAAAAAAAAAAAAAGAAATACTCACTTGTAACATTTGTCACTGATTTGATTGACACTTTCACCGCCAAAGACGTAAAGATTTCCCCGGAAAGCAACAGAGGTCAAACAGCGGAGTGGTTGCGGAAGACTGGCCACCGATGCCCATTCATTGGCCTGGAAGTTGTATTGTTCCACACTGCTAAGGACTTCAGTGCCATCGTGGCCACCAATAGCATACATGTAACTGCACGAAAAAAAGAGAAATTCTGATAGTTTAAAAATATCACAAGTTTGATATCAAATTTTTAATTGAGAATAGGCACTACTTAAAAAGAGCGGTCCATTCAAAACCAATAGGCAAGATTCTTTTGGTCAATAATTTTTGTAGATTAACATTCATTAGACCTTCCAAGCCATGACATGTGCCAGAATTGTTTTTTTTTATGGATTTAGAAGTGGAAGCCCTATTCATAATATCCATCACTGTCTTCTAACAGAGTTATTGGACTTAGTTGTTATTTGCAAATATCAAGTTTGAAATACATCATCATTTTTTTTAATTATTTCCTAAATTTTTAAACCTACTTTTAAACCTGATAAAAAAAAAAAAAAAAAAAAATTGGGAGGTCGGTAGGGTGAAGGGCTATTTTGGGGGATGTACATGAACAAACATTGGGGGATAATAATTGTCTTAAATGAAGAATAAATGAGGATATACTTTTCTTTATGCAGTTTTTGGTTCTTTAATCAAAATATTTATCTATCCATTTATTCCTTAGTTAAAAGAAACATTCTTGTAATGGAAAAAATTGGTTTATTAGACGGAATAACTGTTCAATACCTCTGTAAAAACTCAGAGATAGAGTTTACAATTTATTAATATTATGAAACGTACTCCTCTTCTAAAAAAGAAAAAAAAAAAAAAAAAAAAAAAAAATCAATATTTTTTAATTTTATTCTGACAAATGTCATGCCTTAAAGAAGGTCTTGACAAAACTAACCACATGCACTCATCAGTCAAGACAGTCTACTCCCATCTTTCTGTAAGGTTTTATCATTTGATCAATAAAAAGCACATCTGGTTTTAAACCCCTACTTGGTGTTAGGATCAAAATTAAACCCCATAACCTAAAAGACTCGGAGCTTAAATTTACATCCCTGCTCGTTCAATGTCACATTATATTTCATATTCACTACTACAGCTCAACCAGATTGATTGATGGATTCATCTTTACAGCTTATCAACACTTTGCAGGGTCTTTTTTTAAAACCAGAAAATGTTTGTTTTTTTTAGATTGTAAGAATTTGAGGGAGGGAGGAGATAATAATGATTTAAATGATACAAATTTACAAATTAACCCATAGCTGGAGAAGAAGAGGTGGATTCATACCTTCCCTAAGGGTATTTGTGCACAAGTGAATATAATGAACCCAACTGGAATTGGAACTCTGTTCTCCGGTTAACGATTCCAAACCATTACACCAGTCACACATCCAAGCTTACAGCACCTGACATTCCCAAGCAGTCACCCTTCTAGGTATCGACTAGGCTTGATGTTGCTTAACTTCAATGATCGTCCAGGTACCAAGCACAACCAGAAGCCAGGGTTGAAATTTAAGTTCAATGTAGACAAGCCCCAGGAGAGAGCTAGGGATAAAATCCCTGGTACTTGAGCATACCCAAAAGGAGAAAGGCCAAGTTCTTTTGAGAAATTTTTGTCCTTTGTCTGATATATGCTGGGTGCCAGATTAAGTTTGAGTGGGTATGTAGATAAACGTCTACAATGCCTTACCTCATTGTCAAACTCCTTTCAACCTCTTTACTGCTTTGTCATGAATGTAGCTAATACCCTTAATTTTGAGTCCAATTAAATAGACTGTTCCGCTCATATATATATATATATATATATATATATATATATATATATATATATATATAATAAATAAAAAGACTGCTCCACTCATTAAAAAAAAAAAATTGGAATTAGAACTCTGCTCTCCATTTAACAAATTACGAGTTGTCGTCCATTACATCTCCCACACATCCAAGTTTATAGAGCTGGTATTCCCAGGCAGTCACCCATCTAGGTACTGACCAGGCTCAATTTCTCAAATTTACCTCATCACTAGAATCAGCTAGATTTCGGCCCAATTTTTCCCTGTCCTTTCTATAACCCATTAAGGCCCACCTTTGCAGGATGGTGAGCATGAATGGGTTAGATTAATGCAAAAAACACGAAAAATACTAATCAGAGCAACAAAAAAAAAATAAAATAAAACAAAACAAGAGGGAGGGAGGGAGAGAGAGAAATAGCAAAGTTTCGATTAAATTCTTCTGATAACATTCATAAACAGAGATAGTATATAAAGTTAAACAATCGTTTAGTATATAAAGTTAAACAATTGTTTAGTATATAAAGTTAAACAATTGTTTAGTATATAAAGTTAAACAATCGTTTAGTATATAAAGTTAAACAATCGTTTAGTATATAAAGTTAAACAATCGTTTAGTATATAAAGTTAAACAATCGTTTAGTATATAAAGTTAAACAATCGTTTAGTATATAAAGTTAAACAATTGTTTAGTATATAAAGTTAAACAATTGTTTAGTATATAAAGTTAAACAATTGTTTAGTATATAAAGTTAAACAACCATCCTAGATTAGAAGAGTTTAAGTAAAAATCAAAAAGACGGCGACTTACCCATCGACAACCGTAAGACAAAACTGAGAACGAGCACTTTTCATTCTAGCTTTGACCACCCAGGTAGCACTAACTTGATCAAACATGACCAAATTACTTGACAGACCCTCAGGTTGAGAACCTCGGTAATTAACTTTACGTAATGTACCACCAGCTACGTAGATTTGATTATCGCCTGTCACAGCACATCCTAAAATTAAACAGAAAATTTATTCAAATTAAACCAAAATAAAATAAACGATTACTTACCGTATTTGATTGCAGTAGCCACTAAGACAAGTGGCTACTGGGTGTGGAAGAATTAAAAAACCAAAATTTTGCTAAGGAGCAAGAATAAAAAAAAAGAGGAATCAGGAGGATGGTAGAAAGCGATTGACATTGCATTTAAATTTTTGAAGATTAAAGTTAACTGGAAAGCATGGAGCTGGAAGAGAGTTCCACAAGTGAAAATTGCAAGAAAAGAAACTTAGTATAGAACATACAGTTACACCGAGCCAACAAATGTATATTGGCAAGACCTTGTCACCAGTCTAGTACTGTGCTTAAATTTATAAAGTCTAGGTACCCTGGCAAAGAGCTCATCCAAACAGTTGCCATGAAAGTATTCATAGAAAAGGCACATGGAGGCAACTTTACAGCGATGGAAAAGTGACTGAAGACGAAATGCCAGGTCAGGACCAATAATACTGCTGATTCACCTTTGCATTTTATCAAGAATCTCTAAATATACAGCAGGAGCACCAGACCACATACAGCAACAATATTCTAAGCATGGGCAAACAGTAGACTTATAAATATTTACTATGTTGTTATGAAATTGGGACAGAGACAAGTACCAGCAAAAGAAACTATGCCAGATACCATTAACTTCATATAAGACCCGAGAGGTACTGTTTGTGAAAAATAAATTAATAAAAAGCTATGGATGGGATTATATACCATTCAGTACATTAGTTGACAAAATGAACTTTTACATCTATACTGAATTCCTAAATACTGTGTGTGTGTGTGTGTGTGACTATGTACAGAACAAGGTCGAAAGTCTCATCAATGAACAGCAATCTCTTCAGCATTGGAAGATGGCATGCTTTGGTCATGTCACACAGCATAAGAACCTCTGCAAGAACATCATGCAAGGGACTGTTGATGGCAGACGTAAGCACGTATAGCAATGCAAGAGCTGGTTCAAGCAACATCAAAGTGTGGATGGACATGACAATGCCAGAAATACCAAGAGTCACCGCCAACAGATCATCCTATAAGAGGTTGTCCGTTTCTTCTACTCGTATGTACCCCAGACAATTGTCATTTTCTTCAATTTATGTTTTAGAGAAAAAGTCTCTGTAAAATAACATTAGATCTGTCATCATGTCAACACAGCAACTTTCCAGTTAAAAACGCAGCTACAATAAGGTTAAAAAATGCATTTCTGCGATATTTGAAACTTAAAGCAAATGATATTTGTTTCAAATCTCATTAATTATACGTCAAATATTCTTCAAATAAAATTTCAGAAAAGTGTATTTTTGGAAGATATTTTAACATAGAGAGTTAACATTGCAATGAAAAAAATAATGCCATTCTTTTTTAGAAAAAAAAAAAAAAAAAAATCTCCTACCAGTCAATTAAAAATAGTTTTTGAAATACAGCAAAATATTTTGCTTATTGGAAAGATTAAATTTAATCTATCAGCTTAAAATTAAAACTAAAATTAAAGCTTCAAGAAAGACTTTTCATTTTTTAAAATCTTTTTAAACCTTAGCTATCGCATTTTTTGTAAAGGTCCCTATATTAATTGTTTATATGTGTGAGTAGATATTTACACGGTTTGATAATAGGTAAATATCAGTCATTTATATTTTAGTCTGCAAGTATTAATTGGTTCAGGGGTAGATAAATACCCTGTTCATATATATATACATATTATTTATTTTCTTTTTTTTACAAGTATGATAGTATTTAAATCACTGGTGGTTCCTTTTATTTTTATTTATTTTTGGTGCTGGAAGGTTTTATCATGGAATGCACCCAGTGTATTTTAGGGAGCAGATTTCACATATAGTAAAAAATTTTTACTCACCAGGTGTACAAAGTCCCTGAGGTAATTTACATACATAACGAACACTGCCAGTTTTAGGGAACAAGATTTCCATGGCGCCGTATTTTCGCTGTGCATCTTCGGCATAGGGATTGGCAATGATGATAATGCCCCGTTTGAAATTCATGCCACTGCGCGGCATTAAGTTGAGGCCGAGCTCTAAATGCCGGTTCTTTAACATGTAATAGAGTCGCACATTGCACAGTGTCTTTTGAACATTTTCGTAGCTCAACAGGGTCTTATCCGAATCGATTTTATCACAGAAATAGTACGAGTCAATATTGGCAAAACGAACATGGTTCAAGATGATGTCCAGTGAGCCGATTCGCTCGGAAAGATTGTGTTTCAGCCATGCCATGCAGGCCTCGTACACAGTCTCCTCTTGGCTAATGCACAGGTCGTCGTCATTGATGATCTCCACAACTTTGTCAGCCGGCAGAGAGAGAAACTCGTTCTCATGGTACAAGGTAGAGAATTGTTGGTTGATGATGTCCTTGGCAACGTTCGCCAGAGAGGTGCAGCCATGTGCAAGCGCGAAGAAATAAACGCCAATGCAATTGCTGATATTGACATGGTTCATCATAAACGACGCACAGCCAGTCTTCAAGGACACCAACTGAAATATGTTAGCTGCCGATAACAACTCTTGGACTGTGTCCTTCGAAAGCACAACGGTCCCCGTGTAGATGTAGTCAAGCACCAACTGGGCAGTTTGAGAGTCAATGGAACGCAGAGTTATCTTCTCTTGATTCTTTTCAGCCATATCGTTGGTAAACATTGCCATGAAATAAGGACTGGAGATGGCCAGCACGTTCTTGTGACAGGGAAACTCTCTACGCCCAGCACACAAGATGACATCCGTGAACAGATTCTTTTCATAGAGCCGGGCAAAGCCATTGAGCATGGTTTGTGAACGGTCTGCCTCATCGCAAAATTTTCTCACAACTTGAGCTTCGTCTTTGTCACCTACGTCCACATTGGCTTCAGCAGCAGCAGAGTCAGTCTCATAATTGAAATGCATCCTGGAATGAATGAATTAGCAGAATTAATATTAAGTAGTTAAAAATAAAAAATCTTTTGTATTAGACCAGTGCTTCCCCACCTTTTTTTTGGCCACACCACACCTATGCATCTCTAAAATCCTGATGCCCCCTCCACACTCTTAGTATTCAAAAAGTGAACTTCTATTCACATGGAAGAAGCCTAAAAGGCCATCGACTTTGAACAAGCTTTCAAAGAACAATAAAAGAACAACAGGGCAGTTTTCTGCCATCCGTTTACACAAGCTCATTTGGTAGGTTACTTGCTGTTTCTCTCCACCCTTCTTGCTTATAATAAGTCTTGTTAGTGTCAAACAGTGCTTACTCACCATTATTCCCAAACTGTGATCCAAATGCTAAGGTGGTTACCACTTTCAGGGCAGAAAATGGCTTTATTTAATTAACTAAACAACTTTAAAAACCATCAACAAAACAATTACTTCTTTATGAAGATTTCAACAGACCAGTCTGAGAATGAATACAAAACTAGTTATTTTTTTAAATTTAATTTTTAAAAGCTGAATATGCAAATTAGTAATGTCCATTAAGCAGGAAGCACTAACAAACAAGATATATATATAAATATATGAGTGGATGCGGAAAGGTTCTCGGTCTCACCAAGAAGCCCTTAATATAAAAATAAATAAATAATATTTGATTTTCGATAAGCTGAGAACGTTTCAGCACTTCCTAATGACAGTCATCCTATGAGATATCAATTATAAAACTTCATTTGGCTAATGTGACAGTTTTCAATAATTTCCCAGTTTTCAAATGGATGCACACAAAATTTGAGTATGACAGATTTCAGTACTGATTGTTCACAGAAGGAGAATGCATATTACCACATATACATGTGTAGAAACCTACTTTATGTATAGTATGACTCATGAATTTCTAAAAAAAAAAAAAAAAATAAATAAATAAATAAATAAATAAATTTGAAAAAATTTTTTTATTCAACAATTACAAAATATGAAAACCAACAACAATATTTGCAGTAAAAATTAGACATTCTGTAATTAAACACATGGAAAACTTTGTCCACCCAATAAATAGGGAGATACATACTCAAAATATTCAGTGTTTGTGGTCTTGCCTAAAATCTAAAATTAAAAGAATGTTAGGTTCAGAGGAAGAGATGATCTTAACCGCTTTTAGTGAATTTATGTAGAGAGTAAATAAAAGAAAATCCCAGAAAATACATTTTTTAATTTACAATTACAGTTATGTGTTGATTTAAATTTTCTTGTTCCCAGACATTTTTATAAATTTATGAATAAAAAAAAATCTTATTTTCATATTTATTTCTTTGTGAAATGGTAAATAATAAATATTTCATTACAGTTGGTTCACATATTTTTATAATGTTGTATATATAAAAATTATTCTTGTAAATAAACAAACTATTAAATAAATAGTGTTTAACATCTTTGTTGTCAGTTCTCAAGAATAAAGAAAATGTATAAATCCACTTTCATATGTTTGGGTTTTATTAACATTCTAATCATTACAAATATTTTGGAGGGGGAGTAAAAAAAAAAAACTGTGTAATCCTGGCATCAAGAGAATAAATGTCCTTTTGACACATCTATTTTTCCAAGCACAAAGGTTAAATGTTAGCAAATTTTTTTTTATATTCAGAAAAATTAACACCTGAAATAATAGAATGAATGTCGGTGTTTTGCAATGCAATATGTATTTCAACCAATATATTCAATATACGAGATGTAACCGTAATCAAAAGCTCCAAAAGAGATCTTTTCTTTTCTGAAAGAGCAAACTTGAAAATCCCATCTTTTGATATTTTTTTTTTTTTACGATTCAGAGGAGCAATACATCTGATACAACACGAAAGACCCGGGGTGTTACAGAAAGAATTTCTGCATCATAAACATTAAAATATGAAAGGAAATATTTCATATCAAAAGGAGAAAAAAAAAAAAATCATAAAAAGTGTAAATAGAATAAAATACACAGACTTGAGAGCCGGAAACTTTTTCATAGAAATCATGGGGAAAGAGTACTGTTAGGCAATATATGCAAACAATTTCTTCCTTCTTAATGTTAGGATTTTATTGTCATGATGATAATTCCTCTATTCAGAACTGCTGCCGCCTAATTACAAATGACACAAAACCATATTAGTTTAATAAATAATTGTGGAACGAATGCAAACAAAAAAACCATTTAAAGCTTGTCAAACAAAACCATAATGATTAATTAATCTATGTCACTTTATACAATTAATATCCATTCATATGTAATGTGGTGAAAGTCTGAAAATGATTATTAAACAGCTGTTTTTTGGTTGACAATTGTAAACTTAGACAAAATAATGTCTTCAATACAGACACAGTGCTATTGATTCCCACCCTTTTTCACTCAAACCCGAAATTTTAAAATCATACAGGAAGCAAAAAAGGAAAAAAAAAATCAGCATATACTGGGGGGGGGGGAAATGGCATCATCACAAAAAGGGGATTTAGCTTGCCAAGTTCAAGGCTGCCCAGTAAAAAAAAAAGCAGCAAATTTATGATCAGTTTGATCTTTCAGTTTTAAGTGACCTTGAATAAATTTCGTGACCTTAACTAACCATTCAACTCTTACTTAACTCTGATTGGTTCTTTTATAATTGGTGAACTGCTGCTCAATCTTGTGACTTGTCATTTACAGACAACTTTCATCTTTTATTCTGGCCTTAGTGTGGTGAAACAACTCGCTGATTTTGAGCATCAAGCTATAGTACTTTTCAAAGAACAACATCTAACGTGGGAATTGACAAAATGTGCAGAAATCCTTCCTGAATTTTTCAGTCTTCACCAGTTTTCAATGGTTCTCTCACATCTTTCTTAATTTACTGCTTTTTTACTGGGCACCCTATACTACAATGAACAATAGTATGAATCAAATGATAAAACTATTAGGGGCATAAGAGCATGCCATGTACTGCAACTATAGTAGTCTTGTGTTTTGGGTAAGGTTACTTGACAGAGTCCATCTCTCTCTAGGCTTTTTTGAATTCAGTTGTCCTTCTAGACTTGATTGCCACCTTAAGTCAAGAGACCCCAGTCTGCCCTTAGTCTGAAGATAAACTACAGCAAGGCCTCTCATTGGAGGTTTTCAGGAGCATGGAACCACCACTTAAATGCTGGTGTTCCCAGGTCTACCATTTTAGGGTCCCAGTCATTGGTAAATAGTGAACACTACAATCACTTGACTGTATTTTGTTTACGTGTTAACACCTTACTTTGTGAAGTTTTTGCACAGTTGCACTTACACTTGATGTTAAGATTATTGCTTTGCTGAGTTTTGTCTTGTTATATATTGTTTGTTTAGTAGTATTTTGACTTTTTCTTTTTTTCTTTCTTTTTTTATTGTTTTATTGGAAACTTTGTCAATTCTATTAATCGATCATTTTTGCCAATTACACTTAACCATGGCTAATTACTCTACACATATTTTAGATAATGGAAAACCAAGACCGTATTTAGGTTTTTCTTATCAAAAACCAAATGATTGTGTATTATGCAATTAAGCTACATCATAAATTTGTTTTAATCTTATCAGATGTTCGAGGATAATCAGTTAGTAGCAATTGAGAAATCCATTTCTTTTGTCACCTACATTTAGTGCAGTCTAATTTCAGTTGTATCTTTATATTAATGCAATTGTAATGGGTAAGTCACTTGGTAATCATTTCAGCATTTCCTGTCATTAGTTGTATAAGGGCCTGTAACAGCAGAGGCCTGATAGAGTCTGGCTCTCTTCTGGCTGCTTTTGAATTCAGAATTTTCTTCCCTTTAGATTGCTTGCCACCTGAAGGTAAGAAAGCCCAATCTATCCTACTGTTTAACCCATAGATGATGGATTTGTACCTTTCCCAGGGGCATTATCGCAAGGCCCAAGAGCCGCTCAAGGTAGAGGGACATCGCAAGGCCCAAGAGCCGCTCAAGGTAGAGGGACATCGCAAGGCCCAAGAGCCAAGGAAAGTGGAGGCTGCTGTCAGGGCAAAAAATAAAAAAAAAAGAAAGAAATGCATATTTTGAGGATAGGTTGGATAGATAACAGTTGCACTTACACTTGATGTCAAGATTATAGTGATCAGGGAAGCATTTAGTCAGGAGTCTTTTCCCCCCAATTCGGACAATTAGAACTTTCTCCTCACCAATACGCCACAAAGGGAATGAAAAGGAGTCAACCCTGTGTACAAGGCATATGAGGGGGGGCTAGCTGCAAAGGTCTGAACTGGTGAAGCTCTGGAATGTAGCTTGTCTGAATATTTGCCATGAAAATAGTAAAAGAGTAGAAATGCTTTGTCTGCAGGGAAAGAAGGTGTAGGGTGGGAAATAATTATCCATTAAGTAGGCATAAATGCTTTTGAACACTGTCAAAGCTGGGTAATTGGGGGATAGACAGCTTCAACTCAAATATGGCAGCAATACTCCATTTTGGTGACAGAACACCTGACATGACAGAAAGAACAAATAATGAAAATCACCTGCCATGGAATAAAGTTTCCAAAATATATTTCTGATTATTGAAAAAAGTGTCAATACTAGTGACCCATTAGTAAATCCAACAAAAATTTAACAAAGCTTTTTTGTGGGGAACGGAAGACGAACAGCAAGTGAGGTTTCTCTCAATTATCAATTATTTACTTTTCTCGCAAATTAAAAAAAAAAAAAAATTGAAATTGCCAAACAACATAAAAAAATTTAACTTGTTCAACATGGCTGAATGTAACAGAGCCTGCTACAAATTAAATCAATTGAATCTTATTCTCTCAATAAAACTTAGAATATTTTTTTTTGACAAAAATCAATAAATTGAGATTTCCAACACATCCAATAATTTCCACACTTTTTTGTTGCATTGGAAAGAGAATGGAAAACTCGAGGAATGTTTTAGAACTTTCCTTTACCTCAGATTCAATAAGCAGAGAGCCACGACTCATCAGAAACTGATTTTACTCTTTATATCACAAAGAACTATTTGAAGTGCTAGGTAAACTTGATATATTTAGGAAAGATATAAGAATAATCCAGAACTCATAATGGGAGCAAACCGCCTGCATATGGATAGAAAATGAATTCAGTAGATATAGCAAAAAAGAAAAAAGGGGTTTAAGAGAAGGATGTCTTTTCTTACCAGCCTTATTCGACCATTACAGTTAAGCAATCCTGGGAGAATTAGAAGTTCTACTAGGATTTATTATTGGCAGCCACAATCTTGATATTATATATGCAGATGATAGCAGTGTTGATAGCACAGATAGAAAGGAAACTACAAGAACCCCGACAGAGGTTATTAAAGAAAAGGTAGCAGACATCAATTGCAAAAAGACAGAATGCATAGTTGTTAGTAAAAACAAGAACTCAACATGCGAATTACAATTTTGAAATACCAAAATCAAGCAAGTCCAAAATTTTAAATATTGAGGAACGGTTTTAACAGAGGACAGAAAATGCGACACCAAAATCTGAAAGCTCATTGGCATAACAGAAGTCGCCTTCCAAAAGCTAAGCAAAGTATTAAGAAACTGGAAAATTTTCTTGGAAACAAAGAAAAGAGTACTGAATTTTTGTGTTATTCTACATGGCAGTGAATGCTGGGCAATCTCAGATAAAGAAGGGACTAAGCAACAGAAATGTGGTTCTACAGAAGGATGCTGAGAATATCATGCATCAAACCTGTGAGCAACAACAAAGTTTTAGACTTAAGTAGGCTTAACATTAGAAAAAGATAGCTGAAATTTCTAGGATATATAATGAGAAAAGAGTGCCTAGAAAATTTGACACTCACAGGACATATTGAAGGCAAGAGGGATAGAAGAAAGCAGTACATAACATATATCTAAGGAGCTTGCACAAATGGCTGGAGGAACAGGGATTAGGAGAGATAGTAAAAAGGCAAAAATTACTAAAAGCTACAAAGAACAGGAAATTGTACAGAGCCATGATTACTCATGTCCTTAAAGGACATGACAGAATAATTGCTGTAAATGTATTTTGTTTTTAGAGTTTAACGATATAAGAAAGTGTGCCTTAGAAAGGCTTTTGTACCATCTGTGTATTTGTAAAAGTTGTGATAGCCAAGATTTAATACAAGCAAATCAGTTGAGCACTTTATTCATTGTTTTATCAACATGGTATGAATTTTTATAATTACCTTACTTATGCTACAAGCTCTTGGACTTGTAGATTCCACATGGAGCATAAGGTCACACAACAATGCCACAAAACTGCTGTTGTTCCTGTAGCAAGTATTATTTTATGGGGTGGAATTGTTAGCTCTAAATGCTTTGAATTCAGAGTTGTCCCCCTTCCTTAATCTGCATCGCAAGACTACAGTCTAGTCTGAACTGTAGTTTTAACCTGTATCTAGTGGTGGGAAGAAATGGATTGATGCCTTTCCCAAGTGCATAAGTACAAAGTGAACACGACAGACTCAGCTAGAATTTGAACCCTGCTTACTGAATTCACATTGGTAATTATTACGACACTTGCATATCCAGTTTATTATATAATTTTAACAGCTATTTGTCATTATTACCACAATGTTTCAGCTGTAGTGTCTTGGTAATCTTCAGGAAATTTCAAACTGAAATTTATTACTATACAGAGTAGACTGTTCTCATTCTGCTGACCATGTTTACATAATAATGACAAAGATGGGGACATTAGTCCAAATGTAAACAATGATAACCCATCATCCCAGAAATTCAAAGAGAAATTATAAGTTCTTTAAAAGATTACATAAAGACCAAAAACTTCAGAAAGTTTTTTTTTTCTGAGAAAATCCAGACATTCAATTACATCAGATCCTTTTTCCATTTCAACATATGTTTAAACAAAATTCTGAATTTGCTTTTTGAAATGAGAAATTGTCAATATACTTTTTGACTAGTTCAAAGTTATTCAGACTATTGTTTACATCTTTGATTGTTATGTTTCGGCCAAGTACCCAATGGTTATCTTCATGCATCCATAATTTGGGGGGGCTGATGGGGGATATCTTACATAAAGCAATATTATTTTGTTACTCTGATGCCCAGTCCATGGAATGAATACACGACCACTGGGTGACAGTAATACTTGATGAACCAAGGCCTATATCCACTATGTCATCATTTCAAAGGATGCCAGCAGTGTATTTTTGGAGCCTTTAAATCCATTGTTAGTATGGTTTTGACATTTGGTTATCTTAACAGATTCATACTCTTTTTAATAATTGGGTTTGGATTTTTGACATGAGGAATTTTCAATAGACTTTGACATTCCAATTATTTGAATTATTGTTCGAATCTTTGGTTATTATAGAAATTATTATAAACATTGTATTTATAATAACATCCTCAACAATCAAAATTGAGAACAATAATTTGAATAAATCATATCAGCCAAAGGGTACTGAAAATTCTAAATGTATAAATAAACAAGTAATGGGTGCCTGGAGAGAAAGAGAGAGAGAGAGAAAAACCATCTTGATTGTCTCTAATCTCTAATGCCCTTATTAGACATTAGTATATCCGTGATATACTACTACCTCGACACAAGGATCAGTTAATGATATACATATGGTGCGATATGTAAATTGTCACCATTTTATCTTTTTAATTTCCCGCATGCACTTTGATTTTGATTTCGTCAACTGCATAGTATAGTAGGGTCAGATGGGCACTGTCTGTGAGAAAAAGAGCACCCCGATGCAATTCCCTCTGCCAGAGATTTGGAAATGTCATGCTGTCATGCTTGGCATTCAAATTGGAAGCTTCTATATGAACATTTCAGGGTGATTGGGAGTCAATCTAATGATTATCAAGGTACAGCAGCTTGGGAAACTCGTTCTGATAGGAAAAGAACTCCCAAGTTAGTTGGCGAGGGCCTCAGACTTAACACAGAAGCCTATATTAAGTGCCTTGAGGAGGCAGTGCTGCCCTGAGTCAAGAGGGTGGCTGCTGGAAGACCCTAGGTCTGGCAACAGGACTCTGCACCATGCCACACAAGCAGGACGATCCAGTCATGACTGTCAGACATGCAACCCTCTTGATTATTTTGTGTGGGGGTGCAGTTGAGCAAGAGACCAACAAAACTCCTTGTAACACTGAACTAAAGGCAAGGATTATGGTAACATTCACTAACTTAAACAAGAAGACTGTCCAGAAGTGATGCAGTAGATTCCGAATTCTATTGAATAAATTTACTCTTAAGTATTTCAAGTTATTTTTATGTCATTTTGGTAAATATATCCGTTAAAATGAGATGTCAATGCTATTTTCATTTTTGCATAATTTAGATAATTTATCCATCACACCCTGTAATACACACAAATTGATTACCAGTCTTTGCTGTAATGGGGTGCTTGGAAATACATCGTCAAAAAAAAATGATCATTCCCATGCCACCATTATTACTGTATACCATTCTGAATTCTTCGGCAGTGGTTATGGTTTTAAAAAGCAATGATTAGAATTTTAATAAAACCCTAACAGACGAAAGTGGATTTATAGATTTTCTTTATTCTTGAGAACTGACAACAAAGATATTAACCACTATTTCTGTCTATATCTCTGAGATGAGGTATTATGATTACTTGCATTATTTACATTATCCGGACTGTTATCCTCATTTGCATTGCCATATTCACAACGTTTCAGTCATCGTACTCTCCAGGCCTTCTTCAGGTGATTGGAGTTTCAAACCAAACACTTTATTTCATCCAACAGGGTAGATTGTACTAGTTCCACATGTCATGCCTCTTCTGGATGTCTCAGTTATTTCCCTTTAACTCAACTCTCCAAGTTTTAGTTCACCACTGCTGTGGCTTGGTATTAAACTCACAAGTCTTTGGGTCTAGTCACTGGATCTAACCAACATCTTTATCCACTGGCCATGTATCCTTGAAGGAGGCCGGAGCATACAATGGATGAAACATTATGAATATGACAATGAAGATGCGGATAACAGTCCAGATAATGTAAATAATGCAAGTAACCACTATTTATTTACCAAATTGCTTTTTTACAAGAATAATTTTGTAAGATTATAAAGATATACAAACTATAATGAAATATTTATTATTTACCATTTTATAAGAAATAAAAGTTTTTTACTCAAATTTATAAAAACGTCTGAAGAAAAAAATTATAAATTTTGAAAACATGCATTTTCCTTTTATTTCTTTCATTTGTTTTCACGGCATAAATTCACTAATTTTTTTGTTCTAGAGTTAATTTATAAAATGGTAAATAATAATTTTTGCATTGTAGTTGATTTAGATATTTTGATAATTTTGTAATTATTTTTTTACAAATTTTTGAATAATTTTAAAATTTATTTCTTTATAAAATAGTAAATAATAAATCTTTACACAAAGTAAATAAAAAATACTGCAATGTCCATGGTTGAAATATTTTTATAATCTTGTAAATAAACATTACTGAAGGAGTCAAGTGTGTACAGTAAAAAATTATTTAAAAAAAAAAAAAAATAAATAAATCTTATCTTTTATGAGTGGACCAGTCTATTTAAGTAATCCCAAATTTTATGTTATTTTTTTTGTGGGGTGGGGTGGAGTATAAGGCAAAGTTCAGAATCATACAAAAAAGAGTAAACCAAATTTTGGTTCATAGAAAATAAAAGATGCTTCTACCTTACTGGATTTGTCAAAAGCACCCTTCCCAAAATTAGAAAATATTATTTATATATTAACACAGACAAAACTTTTGAGTGAATTCAGTCAAATTTCAATACATTAAATTCCTTTTTAAACACGTTGTGCAGAAAGTGTTACGATTGTTGCCAAAAGTGAAACTGGTGAGCAGTGTTCAAATCCATTTGTTGCATTTTCTTTCACATGGTTACTCTTAGAAAAGGGCATGAAACCATTTCTTATTTCCCCAACTATGGGTTAAATAGCAGGGTAGACTGGCCTCTTTGGTCTTGGGTGGCAACCCATCTCAAGAGAAGGAAAATCCCGAATTCCAAAAAATGTGGAGGAAGCAACAAGAAACCACTATCTTTCCCCACTCCCCAAGTAGGATTGGAAATTACAGATAATAAAAAAATAAAATAAAAATAAAAAAAAAAAAAAATAAAAAAATCTGTAGAGAGTCATGTTTGCCTACATAATAAAAGGGACTTAAAAGTGTGTACAGTAATAGCAGTTTCAAGGGAATAACCATCCTTTGACACCATTTTTTTTCAAATACAAAGGTTAAACATTACCGGCATTAGCATATCATGATATACTAACACCTTAACAGAAAACGAAAAGCTAGAATAGCTCAAAGAAATATGTGCCAAATATATATTGCGCCAGGAAAAACTTTATACAAATGTGTATATACCTGTCACTATCTGTCATGCAGAAAAACTATAACACATGGATAAAACAAGCAGTATGAAAGAGGTGAAAATCAAGAGGGTCTTACTTGTGATATTTCCCGGAGGAAAACGGCCAGCATGGTGGTGTCATTTATGCTCCATGGTTGGACCACGTAGTTTTCATTCTTTCTCCTTACTACTGCGGGCTATCATGTCTACCCTTCCTCGTGGTCTACACAGCAAATGGTGCTCATCACTCCTGGGCTGATGTCACTCACTGGCAGTCACATGACCCGCGTGAATTCATCCTACCAATAATTGCTCTCTGCATTCCTGCAACAGTTTCCATTCTTCTTGTCAGTGGAATACAGGAATTTGAAAATTTACAAATCAATTTCCCCGTGTGATGTTTCTACTCTTTATATCGGGGATGGGCAAACTACGGTCCATGGGCCACATGCAGAGCACCTGATGATTTTATGAAGCCAACAAGAGCACAGCATTACATTCTTTCTTAAATGCCCATTGAATAAAATTTTGGTATTTTTTAGTTAAATGTTGCACAGAAGAGTAATTTATTCAAACAAAGAACCATAAATTAGATCATTGCAAAAGTTTATGCCCAATTAGAAAATTAAAAACAAAATGTTACATACTTACCAAAAATTATGTATTAGTCAAGAACATAATCTCCATTGTTTTTTATAACTGACTCATCGTTCTACAATCTTGGTGAGATCATTTTCATAGAAACTTTGTGGGTTTTGTTGCTGAAAGAAGGATGTGAGGTAGTTTTTGGCTGACTTTCCACAGTTAAATCTTTTGTCACTTAATTTGTTCCGTAGAGACCAGAACAAATGAAAATCCAAAGTAATCAAGTCAGGAGAATATGGAACGGTGATGCTGCGATGGAGAGTTTCAAATTTCAACTCTAATCTTCTGCAAGGTTCATTTTGCAACATGCAGACTTGCATTGTCATGATGGAAAATGACACCTTTTCAATTTGCCAAAATCATCATTTTTTTCTTGATCCCAAGTCTCTTCAAATGGTGAAAGGCAGCTGAGATATTGATTTTCAAACTCTTAGCAATCTCTTCCATCAAAATCTTCAGTTTATTCTCCACGATAACAAGCAGAGTGTCTTCATCAATGTCGGAAGTTCACCCATAGTGTGGTTGAACGTTTAGGTTAAATTCACCCTGACTAAATCTGCCAAACCATATTTTGTCCTTTTGAAGAGCTGGAGCAAGATCCAAATACATTTTCTGAATGTTTTTTTTGTCACAGTTACAAAGCTTACTCCTTTATGAAATTTATAGAACATAATATAGCAAAAGTGCAATATTTTATCTTCCATCTTTTTGTGGACAAAATGTCAACATCCAACAAAATCTGACTTGCAACTGAACAATGGAAGATTTCAATCTTGAACACACCAGAAATCGCCACCAAAACGAACGCCAGTGTCAAGTTGCAGTCATTTTATATTAACAATGAAAATCTGGCACAAACTTTAGCAATGATCTGATATATTTAATAAAAAATAACCCTTTCAGGAAACTAGTCACCTACAAAAATTGACATATCGTATTATATACTACCACAGGAACCTGGATTGCTATGCCCTACACTGTACTTATATGAATGCTCAATCAGGAGACAGAGTAAGTAAACTGATATTGGGATCTAGGCAGCACTGTGTACTCTAACAAGAAATACAAATATGATGTTATCAATTTACATTTGAATAGGCTAGATGTTAACCATAAGTTCTATGCTAACAGTTTCTTTTGTCACATTTCTCGCTTGTGGAACTCTCTTCTGGCTCCATGCTTTCAGTTAACTTTGGTGTTCAAAAATTTAAATGCAATGTCAATCATCCTGATTACTCTTCTATTGTTCTTGATCCTTGGTAATATTTCTGTTGTCTAATTCTGTCATGCCTAGTAACCCCTTGTGGCTTTACTGCCTTCCCCGGTTTAAATCCACTAAAACAAAAGGAATAAAAAAAATTATCTCTGCACTTTGCTATAAAGATCTCACAAGATTTATCAGGAAATTGTTTTTGGGAAAGAAATATCATAGCCACCCAAATCTCATGAATTAAATATTAAACCAATTTCTCATATATTTATTTGTACGGACTGTTCACAAAATATGCATAATAAGCAAATTGTTGTCATTGTAACGCAGCCTGCATTAAGCAGGGCCAAAAATTTGGCTCTCCTTGAAAAGGTTTTGCCCACCCCTGCTTTATATGAAGCAATGTATTTTACGAAAAGCTACTTCAAAGAATTTCTTCTAATACCAGATAAAAACTTGAATCAATTGGCTGTAATTCTAACATTTTGATTTTGGTGTTATAGTTTAAGCAAGAGTCATGTCAGCATTGAGACCCCAATAAAACTTTTGCACCAACAGAAAGACCTACCTCTCTCCACTTCAAATAGTCAAATATTTTACCAAATAAGAGGAGGATATCATACCTGATGGTTTTCAGTTTGGGGATTTAAATTGTTACAGAGTTTTTGAAATGAGTAATAAATGCTTAACAAGCCAGACACCTAGATTTACGCAAGAATCTTTAGCAATTCTGATATGAATTTTCCTATATGGCAGTGAATACTGGACAATTTCCTCACAGATGAAAACAAGACTGAAGGTAA
This sequence comes from Acanthosepion esculentum, assembly GCA_964036315.1. Classification (NCBI taxonomy): domain Eukaryota; kingdom Metazoa; phylum Mollusca; class Cephalopoda; order Sepiida; family Sepiidae; genus Acanthosepion; species Acanthosepion esculentum. The sequence continues at coordinate 22,208,402 of OZ038500.1, read as the reverse complement.
CACATGTTGTTCTACAGAAGGATGCTAAGAATATCATGGATGGAGTGCATAAGGAGAATGGAAACAAAAAAAATGACACATTCAGAATCAGAAAGAGGCAGCTGAACTTTCTTGGATATACGAGGAAGGAGGACTTGGAGAATTTAACACTTACAAGAAGGCAAAAAAAGAGAAAACGGGTCACCTACCTGACGAGCTTGCAAGAATAGGTGACTGGGAGGGATGGCAAAGAGAAAAGGGTTACTAAGAGCTACAAGAGATAAGAAGTTGTGGAGCACCATGATCATTCATGTCCTGAAGGAACATGACACAGAAAAACAATTTTATTAACATTTCATAAAACACAATAAGTGTGCATATATTATTATTTTTTTTTTTTTAACAATAATGTTCACCCTGCACAAGGCTCAAGAGCAACTCAGAGATAGAGGGTTACAAAATAAGAGGCACAATTTATGGGGATATGTGGGGAAGATAACGATTAACCCTAGACTTAAACAGATATACACACATACACTCACAGGATAAGCCAAAAAGATATTAAGATTTTTATCATTAGAAAAGCAGAATTGGTATAATTTCAAAGTCTCCAACTGTTCACCATTCGTACCTAAATATTCTTAGAAACTTCAAGAGTCAGTTATAAAAATGTTAACATTTCTATGAGTATCTTTAATGGAATAGGTACTACCACATCAGTGTTAGCATTTTCTTTTTAATTAATGTGGGTGTATAATGTGCAAGATGAAAGTAAAAATGCCACATGTTTATAAAAGAAATTGTCAAAAGGATGAATTTGTGACTGGCTTTGTAGATAATTTTTAAAAAAATTTTTAGATTAAAATATGTATACATGTGTTTCTCTTTTTAGAGAATGGGGAAAAGGCAGAAACTCAATTTTTTATTTTAATATTCGGGAAGTATTGAATGTTGACAATAACAGCATCAATCATCGAAGATTTTACAAGTACAGCACAATTTCAAAGTTACTTAAATATTGTTACTGATTTTTTTCTTACAACCAAAACTGCTAAATTTTCATGAGTCTGTGATATTGCCATTTAAGTGAAAAACATGTGAATCATCCACTTAGGTCTCATGAAAAGTTTTAAGCCCTACTTAAACTGGTTGAAAGATATTGATTTTTATCAGTTAAAAGTGTGGGGGGGGGGGTCTTCATAATAGTGGTACAGTATAAAAATCAATCCTTGAGTATTTACAGAGTTATATGGACTTAATTGTTTTGCATACAAAAATCACACTTTTTTTTTTATTACTACGGGATTTCTTTTAAATAATTTTAATTAACAGATATGGCCATTTTTAAGTAAAGAACAAAAATTTCTTACATTAATAAATGTATATATCCATTTGTTCTTGAAGAACTATTATGCGCCAGTGTGCATGTACAAAGAAAAAAAAAAGAAACACATACCAAAAATTTGTTTAAAAGAAAAAAGTTTTCAAAACATTTTCCAAATTCAGGAAATTGAAAAATATGCAGATTATATATATATATATATATATATATATATATATAATGAAAAATATGTAGAAAAAAAATATATATATATATATATGAAGAAATATAGTTTTAAGGTGTGCTATATTTATGTGATAAAGTGCTCAATATCAGAGAGCGTATTTATATATATATATTATATATGAATGAAAAAATATGCAGATATCAATGATGCATGGGAAGTGTCAACCTTGACATTTGTAATTAACAACTAAGTCCAAATAACTAAGAGAAAAAACATTGAGGGTCAATTTTAAATAGTATTTATTTATTGTAAACATTTAGAAGGAAGTTGATCTCACCTTAGAACAAAAATTTAAAAATTGTTATTTTTTCATGGTGACAAATGATTTGGCACGAGGGAAGCTAATCTCCATAAATTATTTCACTCCCCTATTATATATATATATATATATATATATATATATATATATATAAACCATTTATGTCATGAGCTTATTATTTAATTTTTCTTGGGTGGGGCAGGATTAAGGCAAACATCACAATCATGCTGAAAAGCATAAACCAAATTTTTGGTTTATAGAAAATACCGATTTGTTAAAAGCACCCTTACCAAAATTAGGAAATTTTATTGATATATTAACATAGGCAATGTAACGTTCAAGTAAATTTGGTTAAATTTTTAAACATTACAAATTCCTTTTTAAACAGGGTGTGCGGGAGTAGCATTGCGATTAATTGGAATCAATGAGTTGTGTTCAAATCCAAGACTATCCTGTTGCGTTCTCTTTCATATAATCGCTCTAGTCTTGAGAAAGGCATGGAACAATTTCTTCTCTCCCCAGCTACAGGTTAAATAGAAAGGTAAACTTGGGTGACAACCACTAAAAGGAGAAGTGAAATTCTCAATTCCAAATCATGAAGAAGGCCACGAGAAACCACTCCACTATCTTGGCAATTTACATACATTCCGGGAAGGAAGTGTGGGTTTGTAAAAAGTGACTATTACGGCTAATAATGCAAGACTCTTCGGTAAATCAAATCGAGTTCTCACAATCACTGTGTGTTTATCTAAAAATAGATATGCTTAAATTCATCTTCATCCCTGCCATGTGCCAACGGCTTAGTGGTAGAATCCCCGACTGATGCCAATTCAGTTGGGTTATGATCCTAGCTAGAGGTAACCAGACATCTAACCACACTGATGAGCTGTGATTCAGCGAAACAGTGTCTGTGGATGACTAATATATATATATATATATATATGTATATATATATATATATATATATATATAATTTTATATGTGCTGCACTTATTGGAAAGTGGTCAATATCAGTGATAGAGCTAAAAAACATATCCATTCAATTCAACTATAAGAAATCTGTGAAGAGTCATGTTCGCCTACTTACTAAAAAAGGAAATGAAATTTTTAAAAAATATTTCTTTAAAATACGAATTTTCAAATTACGAAAGACAAAGAACTTTATGATAAAGTCTTTATCTCCCCCTGTCGATCCATAAGAATCGATTTGCAGGTAAATGTGATACCCATATGCAATGAATTAAAAATCGCTAACTGATGATGCGTTTTTTTGTGTGTGTGTGCTTAAAACTAAAAAAACAAATAAAATTATTTAATAATACTACAGGGGAATATTTTTTTAATTAAATAAATTAAATTTTAAAATGGTTGTGTGCGTGTGCCCCATGCTTTTCCCCCCTTTTTTTACATGCAATTTTAAAGAAATAAGACCATATTCCTGCAGCTACATGGAATTACTACCAAGGCCATCTGATACTGCCGCTTAATAGTAGTAAAGAAGAAAACAAGATATTTTTTCAAAAAATCAGCGCAAATATAAAAAAAAAAATAAAATAAATAAAATAATGCAACGTATTGGAAAGAGCGAATAAGACAATAGGGGTTCAAATTAGCCCCTCGTCACAATAAAATATTTTGTAGTCTTTTAAAATAATAAAAATAATATTTTAATTACAATCACTTGATTCGCCTTACCTTTGTTTGGTTGTCTCAGAAAACTTTAAAATAAAATCCCATTATTTTTTTAATTATTTTAAAAAACAAAGACCTTAGAATCTTTTGTTGTTGTTTTTTATATATCCAAAGCAAGATCTAAAAATTAAGAGATTTTCTATTAAAATTGTTTATAACAAGTATTATTGAAATTTATAGTTTACTTCTGAAATTATTTGCTATCGTCTTTTGTTTTGAGAAACAAGACATAAATAAATCAAGCAAAATTTATTTTAAATTAACTCTGACTCAAGTTTAAAATATTCTGGTTAAGGTAAAAAAAAATAAAAGCGAACATAATATTCCTGATTAATCATTTTTTTTAACAAAGAAAATTAAATATTAAATTATTTTTTTATATAATTCATGTCAAGGTAAAAGAAATTTACTTTTCTTAATTTACAACTCTTTATTTTGGCGACAGGTCTTTTTTCTTAAGAAGAAAAATTAATATATAGCAGAGGAAGTTTAAAATATTTTAAAAAGCATTTTTTTTATTTATAAAATCACGGTTTATATTTTTTTAATTTATTAAAAATATAAACAAAATAAAAAAAAGACTATTTTTACTAGAAATGGTAAAAGACGAGTATCACGGAGGAAATGTTTTCAAATCTATGTCAGTTTTTTTTTGTTGGGGGGGGGGGGTTAAACAAAATAAATTTTAAAATATATATATATATATTAATTTTAATATAAAATTGCATTTAATTTTAAAAATTTTAAAGTTTTTTTCTTTTACTTACCTAGAAAGTAAATATTTGATGTATCTTTCACTGTCCTAAATTGTTTTTCAATTGCTGCTAACAAAAAAGCGAGTCCGGTGGTCAACTGCTACTCGTAGTAGCAAGTTGACCGACTCACACCCATGTAGATATAAATAAGGGTGTCTATTTAAAAAAACAATAAAACAATAGTCCTTAATAATCCACAAAAACCGTTGCTAGGTTATAAGTGTCAAATCCACAATTAACGTCGCCATGAAGGCCGCTTTCTATGTTATACTCAAGTGAGTTTTCTACCTCCGTGTTGAGGAGAGCTCCCTATTCGTCTCTGACTCATTGGGGTAAGCTGAGAATTTATTGGAATAAATTATTTAGAAGCAGTTAACTGGTTATACTATGCAATTTTTCTTTGTTACTAAGGTGCAAAGATGCCTCCCTATCAATAGGCTCAGCTATAATGCTCCCACTGATGCATGTGCTTTCGCAAAACTAACTGCTTTAAGAAAAAAGAGAATCACTTTTTTTGCCACCTCCAAAAAGTAAATTTTCAACACTTGTATTTACATATTTTTAATTGCCCTTAAACAAAATGTATATCAGCATTCCTAATTAGTCATACACAATAAACTCCCAATAATTGTGGCAAAATTGAAAAACTGCAATTTTCACAATAACATTTTCATATGTGAAGGTGAAACTTTCTGCAGATGTATTTTTCATACTTAAACAGTCTTATTAGTTGAAATGTTCAGAAATATGCTTGAAATAAAGCAAGTTCATACATCTGAGTAATGATCCTACTTGATCAAAGAGTGTCACTAGGGTTGATGTGTACTATTCCCGACATCCTCCCCGGATCGGGGACATTTTCTTTTTTTTTTTCTACCTACATTTATATAGATTACAAATTAAACTAAGCATAACCGACTATTAAAGGATGAATATTTTTTGCAGATTTTAACGTCATTCTGTTTTTTTCATCCAAATCTGTGAATTTGTTTTGCTCATGCTAAGTCTATAAAAAAAAACACTATATAAAATTCACTATTTTTTTTCTATAATGTTGAATGTGTTAAATTATTTAACTTTTTAACAAGAAAAATCTTCAGTTGATGTTAAAAACATTATTGATTTATTTAAAATGGAACAATCTATTATGAAATGTCTCTAATTTGTATTTAGATACATTGTATTTATTTTCAATTTTTCTAGTTGGATCATATATTGCATGTGATCCATTATTGTGCATGATTAGGTTACAATAAAATTTGTATTTTATATGAATACTACCTTATGGAAATAGAGATATTGTAAAATCAGGGGCCCCATATCAGATTTTGAGATGGGCACAGGACCCCGAATGTCACAATCTAATAAGGTTTTTTAAAGTGCACAAATCCACTTGTTAGGATTTTATCAAAAGTGCATATCTCCTCAAAATGTCCATATCTGATGGCTTTTTTATTTTGTATTGAGAGGATATGTATTCTTTAAAAAAATTCTGTGACTGACCTGTCCAAGGTACACTGGTAATGGCAATTCTTTTGGTCATGGTAATGGTAATATTAGCCTAATGGGGTTACTATATGAGAAATGAATATTCCCAGTTTGCATTTCCCCCATTATGGGGACATGATATAGTAACACCTTAATACATGGACGGAACAGAATAACTGAAAGAAAAAGAATGGCACAAACATGATTGGTTCTCAAAGAGACTTTTATACTACTGAGTCATACACAGAATCATGTACAAATATTTACATTTGTCCCACACACAGAAACTATAACACATGTATATAACAACAAGCAGTGTGAAAATGTTGGAAAAAACATGGTCTTACTTGTAATGATTCCCAAATGGAATTTAAGCTGCCAGAGGATTCTTCTACAGTTCTGAAGAAGACATATTTATATTTCCCAATGGGAATTCAAGCAATCTGGATTTATCTTCAATGTTTCTGGTGAGGACATATTTCCAAATGGGAAAACAGAAAATCATGGGTATTTCCCAACATGAAAACTGTGAGCTGAAGATAGTTTCTATATGTCTCTGGTGAGGGCATATTTTTTCCAATAAGTAAATTGAACTATAGGCTTGTGTGCTGTTCCATGGCAGCTGGCCTGAGTGGAATGATTTAGCTATGAATCAGCTGGGTAGATTTAGTGTTTGTCCATGCTAAAAAATCAAATGCTCAGTTTAACTACAGGAGGCTAACTAAACAACTGACCACTTTCATCAATCTATGAACTGATGTCACTCAGTGACCATCATGTGACCCATGTGACTTCATCTCAACCAAAGGGAGACAATCACCTTTTTGCATTCCTACAAGCCATTTCTTTATAAGTTTTCATTGATCAAGCAGCCAGAGCTACTGTCATTTGAAATTTATAAAATCTTTCTCTTAAAATAATTTAATCTCTAATTTAATAGCTGATATTTCTCTTTGCAGTATTGATGTGAGCTTCCTTCCTCACTTTTTATTTGCGGTAGTGTAGTGTGGTGATAGAGAAATAAATAACAAGAGGACCAAAATTTCAATCTCTCTACAGATAGATGGATAATAACTATCGCCAGGCAAACAAAGCAATAGTTTGACTAACCGGACAGAAAGCTTTCACAACCAGGATGTAAGAAAAGAAATAGTAACAAGTAGACCCAAAATTCCCCATTCCTAAAACTAGTTCAACCAACAAATCAGAAAACTTTCACAATCAGTATATAAGACCACAAACCAATGAAAAGCAAGCAGTTTTTCAAATCTGATCTAAATATGTGTATATAAACAGATGGAAAATCAACCAAAACTACAGTTGATAACTTAATTGTGTCCATTCTCTGATGCTGTGATCATTGTAACATACCCAAAGACAAAATACAACATTTATATTATTGACTGACAATCTTACATGGCTAAATCCTTGATTGCTACATTGAAAACAAACATATTCTTCACCATGCGGTCAAGCAGTGGATACTACATTTTGATACTTGCATACCTACATATATATATATATATATATATATATATATATATATATATATATATATATATATATATATATAATTAAGCATAACTACATATATATATAATTATATTCTTTCCCCCATTCTCTTGTGTATGCATCCACAAAAATACCCCCCTAGTGTTGTGGGGGGTAGTATTTTAATGTCGGTGAACTGCAATAAATAAAACGAAGACTTGATTAGAAAATTAATGGCCAATATTTATTGACACACGTGGGTACAAAGATGCAGAGGTATAGAGAATAGTCAGCCTCAAATCAGTATGACATTGAGTGAAAGTGGCCGAATATCCCATTCGTTGGGACAGCTACTAAACATGTCTGAACTCAATGGTTGGAATGTAAGAAGAGGCCGATCATGTCCTTTCTGGAAGTGGAGTCATAAAATTCACCTTTTGAGTTTCCTTTTTGCATTACAGGAAAATGAAATTCTTTATTTTTTTCATCATTATTTTACTTATTAGTTTATTTTCAATCTTCCACAGTCAGATATCTTGATTATGTCATCATTTTCTCTTCAAGTCACATGTGCTGTCCATTTTAGATGTTGCTGCTGTTGGAAATCCTAAGTGATATGGTTTCTTTTATCTTGTACCGTTTTGTCAAAGAATCATACAAGATTCTAATTCATACTTCGTCTGCTTCTATATTGAAAAATACAGAAGCATTGGGAGTTCCAAACAATTAAAAAAATGAATTGTATAGAAAAATGAAACTGTTTCTTTGTTTTAGTATTTCATCCCAAGCAAGGCGGGAGTGCTGTTAGCACGCAAGGGGTTACAGAGAGTGAGAGCAAGAGTAAAGAGGGATGTTTGAGGAAAGGATATAGAGAAGGACAGGGATCAGAATCAAGGCATCAGAAGATGTCGATTGACATTACATTTAAATATTTGAAGATTATAGCTATCAGGGAAGCAAGTAAGCGGAAGGGAGTTCCACTGTCGGGAAGTGAGAGAGAAGACGCTGTTGGAGTAGAAGAGGTCGTTACATTTAACTGTTTCAATAGTGAAAGGGTAGGACCGAGATGCCAACCTAGTAGCATGCTTAAATAATTCATGCAGATGGAGTACCAGTGAAAGTAGCTCGTCAGAGCAGTTGCTATGGAAATATTTGTAGAAAAGACAGAGGGAAGACACATCACGTCTATGAGAAAGTGACTGTAGACGAGATGACAGATCAGGACCTATCACATTGCATATCCATCTCTGGATTTTGTCAAAGACCTTGAGATCGGTGGCGGCACCAGATCATATATGGCAACAGTTTTCAGTGCAAGGGCGAATGGTAGATTTGTAGATTTGAAGGCTGGATTTGAATTTAACAAGGACAAAATTTTATATACTTGGAATAACAAAATGTTTGTGCATAAAAAAGTGAATAATGCTCAGAGAGAAACTCTGTGAGACAGGGCAAAAAGTGATCGCATGTGAGGCAAGATGAAGCAAGAGTCTGCATATGTGTTCTTTGAAAAGGAAAGTCCATAATAATAAGTGTATGTACGTCAATGTAACTTAAGGGAAAGAAAGGAACAAGCAAATGAACATAATGAAAATATATACTCAATTATATGTGTGTTAGAAGTTCTTGTGTGGCAGCTTGAAGACTGTTCAGCTACTGCCGCTGACTGTCCAACATGAAATGGACAACTTCTAGTGCTCCTTCTGCTTGGTGTTGAGAATTCTCTCCTTTAAGCAGACCCCAAGTGGCTCCGTGCAGATACCAGTGTTAATTTTATATTATTTGAAAGGAATTAATTTATTGAGTGAAGGATGTCACACGGTAAACTTTCAACTCTGTCTGCACTGGAAATATAAGACTCTTTCTCTTTCCACTTTCCAACAAGATCATTTTGGATGTGTTTTCATCAGCCCTACCCATGTAGTAGAGATTTGGTCCGCCAAACTCAGTGTGAGGCTGACTTGAGCACAACCATCTTTACTCATTCTTATCTTTACTTCCTATAAATTATTTCTAAAGCAGAATGTAAAACGGACATACTCAAGAGACATTTAACTTTGTTTCAATACAGTCAACATAAAAGGAATAAAAGTCCATAACAGAAACTAAAGTTTTTTTGTAAGTTTCTTCTTCTTTGTTTATATATTGAACACGCACCTTCAGCTAAAAAATAAATGCAAAACTCAACAAAATTGTTAACATCTACACCTTCACTGCTTATCCCACACCATTGCTTTTGTTTTGAAAAGGTTTTTCATAAGTCTTATTCTTGAAACACTTGGCAGAGGATGTTGATTTTCTGTTCAAGATCATTCTTCTTAAGCCAACTATGACTACCTATGTCATCAGCATATCATCATGTATACCTATGCCATCAGCATACCTCTCCAATCAATAAATATCATCAATGAATACATATGACATCAGCATATCATCTTGTATACCTATGTCATCAGCATACCTGTCCAATCAATAAATATCATCAATGAATACCTATGTCATCAGCATATCATCTTGTATACCTATGTCATCAGCATACCTCTCCAATCAATAAATATCATCAATGTATACCTATGCCATCAGCATATCATCTTGTATACCTATGTCATCAGCATACCTCTCCAATCAATAAATATCATCAATGTATACCTATGCCATCAGCATATCATCTTGTATACCTATGTCATCAGCATACCTCTCCAATCAATAAATATCATCAATGTATACCTATGTCATCAGCATACCTCTTCAATCAATATCATCAATGTATACCTATGTCATCAACATATCATCATGTATACCTATGTCATCAGCATACCTCTCCAATCAATCCATATCATCAATGTATACCTATGTCATCAGCATACCTCTCCAATCAATCCATATCATCAATGTATACCTATGCCATCAGCATATCATCTTGTATACCTATGTCATCAGCATACTTCTCCAATCAATAAATATCATCAATGGATACCTATGTCATCAGCATATCATCTTGTATACCTATGTCATCAGCATACCTCTCCAATCAATAAATATCACCAATGTATACCTATGTCATCAGCATATCATCTTGTATACCTATGTCATCAGCATACCTCTCCAATCAATAAATATCATCAATGTATACCTATGTCATCAGCATATCATCTTGTATACCTATGTCATCAGCATATATCTCCAATCAATCAATGTCATCAATGTATACCTATATCATCAGCATATCATCATGTATACCTATGTCATCAGCATACCTCTCCAATCAATAAATATCATTAATGTATACCTATGTCATCAGCATATCATCTTGTATACCTATGTCACCAGCATACCTCTCCAATCAATAAATATCATCAATGTATACCTATGTCATCAGCATATCATCATGTATACCTATATCCTCAACATACCTCTCCAATCAATAAATATCATCAATGTATACCTATGTCATCAGCATAGACCTCTTGTCATCAGTAAATTGTCCTCTGGAGGGAAAGCAGGATCACTGTCTTCTATTAGTTGATTCTTTGGGGTGTGGTATGGAATGTTTAAAGGATAAATGCCCACAGGGCAACAAAGAGCAAAAATTAATTAAAAAACAAATACTAATATTAATACTGAAGACAGGAGAGTACATCGGCTGAAATATTGTGATAACAACAACAAAGATGAGGGTGTAGACAAATGGTTCTCAACCTTTTTTTTACTCATGGACCACTTTTACTCTTTACTTGTTTTGGTGGACCCCCGTAACCATTCAATGAAAAAAAAAGCTTATTTTACTTTTTACTAATAGATAAGTTTAGGAATTGCATTATACAAATAATAAATGTATGTGCTTTATTTTGAAGTAAAACTAATTTTATGAAAATAAACTTGTATTTAATAACTGAATTCTATGTAACATTTATGTACATATATAGGCTCTCAGATTGGGTGGCTTTACCGTAAATTGCCCCGGCAACTAAAGAGATTAATACAGTTAATCCTTCCTTTATATATAATCGTTATATAATTTATAGATTAAATTAATTTTATTATTAATATTTTTTAATATTTTATATTAATTAATTTAGTTAATATTTCTGTATGTATGTTATTTTTATAGATATTTAAGTAAATGCTCTGTTTATAATAAACAGTATTAACAACATTTACATATGGTATTATGTGCCTTTTGAATAGAAATTTTCATGGTAATTGTTCTGATAAGATTTTCTTGTTGGTAACTTGACTTTACAAATTTAAGTGCTGTAAAAGTTGGCAGTTAGGAAATTGAGACAAAAATCTCAAGTGGCTCATTGCATAAAACACATCAAAATATGTGCACAACGATCTATCACATGAATATAAATATATGGTATAAAATGACAATTAGAAAAAAGGCTTGGACAGAAACGTCTATCTTTTTAAATTTGTTTTTTTAATGTAACTATAAGAACAGAGACATTTCGATTTCATTTTTGGCTTGAAAAAGTCGGAAGATTTTTTCCAATTGTCATTTTATACCAATCTGCCTTGTCCACAGAATTGATCTGGGAATTTAACTATATATATATATATATATATATATATATATATATATATATATATATTCATGTGAATATAGCATACCTTAAAAAGTATATTTATTCATATATGTATATATATATATATATATGAAAAAATATACTTTTTAAGGTATACTATATTATGGGATAAAGTGGTCAATATCAGAGATAGAGCATATGTAAATATAAAAGTGAACATTAAAGTCAACACTCAGAAGCAACATACTGTTTCATGCAAAATGCAATCATCTGCCCTCATACATTATATTTTTCTCAACTATTTATATATATGGGTCAGTGGGGCATTGTGGGTAGTCTATTGCATTGTGAGTTGTCTATTCTAATGGTTATTTTGTCAGGAGTGGTTTGTTAATTTTTTATTATTTACTTTATTCATTTGGATTCATTTATTTTACTTTTTTTATTTTTATTTATTCTTTTCAGTTTTCAATTCTTAAGTAATGTAGTAAAAAATTGTTTTTGTGTCTGCATTTTGAGATGAGTTTTATGAGTTTTATTTAGTAGATTGTTTTGGTCTTGGAAGATAATTATAGCTATTTTTTCCTCCAAGCACAGTTTACAGTTTTTGGATTGGTTGTTGTAGGCTGATGTTCTTTTCCTTATTTTCCATTATATTTTTGGTGTGGTCTGCTTTTTAATTTCCCATATATGCTTGGTAAGCATTGTTCTGTTTGTGCATTTACTAATTGTGAAAGATGTTTTTTTTGCATAGTTTCTTAGTTTCCAGGGTCCATCAGTTACTCCTATGTATATTTTTTCTTCATTAGCTGATGTTTTTACTGTGGCTCGGTATATTACATTATTTTGTAAGCAATTGCCAGTTAAGGGAAATTTGTATTTATTCTGCAGTTACACTTGGGTTTAATTTATTCAGGTGGTTTGTTGATAGTTTTCCTGTTGTGCTGTGCTTTTTTTATTATTTGTGGCATGTTCTCGGTGCAACTGTAGTTGATTTTTACTGTGTTTTTGTTGAATATTTTATGGAGAGTGTTTGATTCAGAGAAGTGTTTACGTAAGAGTTTGATGAATATTTTTCCTACATTTGTTTTTGTGTTTTTGTTGTACTATGGGTTGAACTATATGATGTTTCTCTTCTTGTTGTTTTTCTTTTCTTTGTCCTCTGTGGTGTGTGTCTGAGGACTGTTTTACAGCTGTTTCATAGTCTTTCTTAGCATTGTTGAATCAGAAATGCTGCGGTTTATTGATTTTGGTATCTGCTTGATTATGCTGGCTGTGATGGATGAATTGTCATTTAAATTATGCAAAAATGAAAATAACACTGACATTTCATTTTAACAGATATATTTACCAAAATTACACAAAAACATCTTGAAATACGAAAGAATAAATGTATTCAATAAAGTTGCCATTGGCTTCAACCATGGCCTCCAGACCATTTTGGAATCTCCTGCAACTCTTCTGGACAGTCTCCTTGTTTATATTGGTGAATGCTGCCATAATCCTTACTTTCTTTGGTGTTAGAAGTTTTGTTGTTATCTCACTCAACTGTACTCCACGCATAATAATCAAGGGGGTGCAATCTGGGGAGTTAGATGGTCAGATGTAAGGGATGATGTGGACAGAGAAATTGTCTGACAGCTATCACTGGGTTCTCCTGTTTCTGTGGCATGGTGTAGATTCCTGTTGCCAGATATTATTTATATTATTTATTTATTATTATTATTATTATTATTATTATTATTATTATTATTATTATTATTATTATTATTATTATTATTATTATTATTATTATTATTATTATTATTATTATTAATAATAATAATAATAATAATAATAATAATAATAATAATAATAATAATAATAATAATAATAATAATAATAATAATAATAATAATAATAATAATAATAATAATAATAATAAATAAATAAATAAATAAATAAATAAATAAATAAATAATAATAATAAGTCAAGAAAATCCTAAAAATTACATCTTGGTTATAATTTATTTGATTTCATCTCTTCAGACCAAAGGGTTTTTAAGAAATGGAGTCAATCCACCCAAAAAGATAGAAAAAAAAAGAGGAAAAAAAAGGAAAATGAAAAAGTTTTATAATAAAAAAAAAAAAGGAAGAAAGAAAAAGAAAAATTTCAATATAATTTTTTTTTTCTTAAATTTAGGGAAGAAAGAAAGAGTGAGTGGGGGGATAGAGAGGGAAGGAGGGAGGGAGGGAGGGAGGGAGAGTGAAAGAAAAGAAAGGAAAGAAGGAAGAATTAGATTATGAGCCAATAGCCAAAATAAAATGTCATAGAAAATTTTTTCCTTAAAGGGCTGAACAACTGAACAAGTTGGGTAACGGAGCGGGTGTTCAGAATTAAAAGAGATGCAGTAATATGTCTAACAGTCGTGTCATTTTAGACAGCAAATTTCATCATCACATTATGATAATCATCACAATTTTAAATTAATAATAATAATAATAATAATAATAATAATAATAATAATATCCAACATCAATAAAATAAATTAAATTAACTGATCACTACAGCTATTAGGGAGATGTGATTAAATATACTTTAATATTTAAAAAATATTCAGTATTATTGTTTCGTTTAATAAGCATTATAACATAGTACAAACAGCTATATTGCGGAAAAAGAAATTTTCAACAATATACTCATTTTTCACGTATTTATGGTTATTTTTTTAACTTTTATCAAAAACGACATTCTTGTACATGGAGTTATGGATAATATTATACATTAAATACTAATTTTTTAATTAACTATTTGTGCTCAGTTGTTGACATTAATGCTAATGTGTTACAATTTTGAAATAATGTAATAATAAAAATTTAAATTTCATCTAATAGATGTGATCGGTAAATAAAATAAATAATATAAAAATAATATAAAAATAATATAAATAAATCAAGATTTAATTATAAAGAACAAAGTTAGAGTATAAAAAATATAGATAAAGATAAAAAAAATAATGATATTACTATCAATAATAGTAATATAAAAATATAAATGAATTAATAATTTAAAATTATAAATGATGTCAGCAAGACAATCACATAAATAAGCATATACGAAAATGTGAATATACGTACGCATATATGTTAGTACCCATATAAAATAGAATCAGCACTTCAAGTGTATAACTCGCAAAGTCAATGTTTTTAGGGAATTTTAAATTTGTTCTTGTGTCTACACTTGAAAATAAATTTGTTTCTTACATTGAGCTCTCTTTGGATTAATGTCCTCCTTGGAATTAAGCCTACCTATAATTGGTATTATATATATATATATATATATATATATATATATATATATATAAACAAATGAGAGAAGGAACAAATGGGGTAAAAAATCTACAGTTCGTAGCATTTACTTTTAAAATATTTAAATTTCCTTAAAAATCATTTCATCACCAGTTACTTACCATCACCTGAAGAAGTACAATCAAAGTATTGAAACATGAAAGCTTTTGTGTAGTGATTTAAAAATGTTTTTTCATTATAATCTCTTATAATAAAAATATAATGATATATATAATAATATGTATATATACAGTGTAACCCGGATATAAGAGACCCGGATATAAGAGACCAGGATATAATAGAAACTCGGATATAAGAGAGATTTTCTCTGGTCCCAAATTAGAGCCCGTGTTAATGTATATAAATTAGACCCGGATATAAGTGACCCTGATATAAGAGACCCTGATATAAGAGAAACCCTGATATAAGAGATGTTTTCTCTGGTCCCGTCCTACCCGATATAAGAGAGTTCGTTTTGAGTGACAGTGTGATGTCGTAAATCGGTCAAACAGAAGTCACTAGAGAGAGAGTGAAGTTCAATGACTTAATCTTGACTAGTCTAGAGACACGGTGTGTCCAATCTGTGTCTGTAGGAGACACCCTCTACCTTATGATTTTGCTTTGTGTGTCTAAGGGTAGCGCCGCCCGCTTTTTTGCCGACTTTGCTTGTCGATCGATGCTACACGGTGTAGCATCATAGCGATCGATGCTACACCGCCAGTGCCGCTGTCCGAAGTGGCCAAGCAGATAACTGTTTTGAAGGCCATGCACATGATGAAACGAGCACTTTTCATGGTCAAACCGTCAACAATTCAAAATTGTTTTAAAAAGGCCGGCTTTGTCATTGAATCACAGACTGAAGTGGAAGAAATACTCGACGAAAATGATCAAGTTTCTCCACCATCGGGCATGGAGCAAACAGATTTTGACGAATTTATCAGCTTCGACGACCGTACACAATGTTATTGTTATGGAGAACTGACTGACACGGACATCACACGTGGTATAAAATCGGATGATCAAGATTTTGACGAAGATGATGATGCTGAAAGCGTAAGTTCTGAAGTTTCTGAAAGTGACAAACCAGTGCCAAATTCTCTGGCTGCAATGAATGCGCTTGAAACTCTGACAGCCTACTTTGAAGCAAAAAGCAGTAATCCTGATGGCGCATTGAAAATGATTTACGGACTGTATTAAAAGTGTTCATGATGTTAACAAAGAGATTTCTGTACAATCAAAAATGACTGACTGTTTCAAAGAAAAAGTAATTTTTGATTGAATTATTTGTCTGTGTTTTTGTGTTTTTTATGAATGTAACTGTTAAATAAACTAGTGTTCTGTACGTAAAAAGCGTTATATGAAGTGTTCCCATACTTTTTTTTTTTTTAAGCGTATCACCCCGACCTAAACAAAATAGACCAAACCCGGATATAAGAGAAACCCGAATATAAGATACTTCTTCTCCGGTCCCGACAACTCTCTTATATCCGGGTTACACTGTGTGTATATATATATATATATATATATGTATGTGTGTATGTGTGTATGTGTGTGTGTGTGTGTGTATATTTCTAAAGGATTCATGGATATTTATTTATTAGTCCGACATATTATTATTATTATTACTCTAAATATTTGTGGGCACCCCTAATTGAGTAAAAGGTCTTATTTATTTTAAATAGTATTTTATTTCAACTACTGGCCTGCACATTCGAGTCATGCAATCATGCAGTCTGATCTCCCCTATTTACAACTAACATATTCCGTTATTATGGTATCAAGAATTAATCTCAAAGCCAATATTGCTAATATATTATGCTTTATTATTAATATTTTGTGTAAGCTTTTTTTTCTCAATATTTTTAAATTCAATGATTTAAAAACCAGAATTCTTTTTTTTTATATACATAACAGCAAAGTTAAGCATATAGATATAAAAATGCTAGATTATTCATCTATTCTATAATATAAAATATTGTGATTTTAATGTGTCTATTAGTCATTCAGCCTGATATACCCCCTATTTATTAATGAGATATTCCGTTGTTATGGTAACAGAACGTATGACTATGTCAATTAATGACCATACTTTGTTATCATAACAGTGGAATGTCTCATTACTAAGTATTTTATTAAATTCACTGAAATATTTCACTGCCTATTCTGGTTGATTTCTGCGAGTTTCTTCTCCATTTCTTCAACCCAAGACTCATATTTTTGTCGCCATTCGGCATTGATCTCTGCTTTGAGTTTTTCCTCTCTCTCACAACTTTTTGCTTCATTTATACTGAGTTCAGAGGTGAGATGCGCAACCCGGCACACCAGGTCTTTGTTCGCCATTGTAAGTGCAATGTTTTCGTCGTTCAGGTCAGATATTTTCCGAAAGAGTGTTTTGATGCTATCTTCCTGTTCTTTTCGCGTCGTTGCTTCTTCCTTGCCCGGCTGTGGCATTGGTTCCTTTTCTTCACTGTACCCTGAAGCGGCGACAACAGCTGTTGGCTCTTCATCTCTTTCAGTAGCTGCATTTTGATTCTCTGAGGGATTGACTTCTCCAGGAGACTGGCCTTCAGGAATCAGAAAAACAATAATAAAATTAACTGATGAAAAAAAAAAAATAGAAAAATGTTGGTAAATTTGCAGATTAAGTACCGGAAACCAATTGTAATAAAAAATTCCATTCTGGTGTGAAATTGCCTGATTAATTACAAAATAACAATAATAGTTTGTGGAAGAAAATTGTTTAGGAGTTAATGACAATATAAGTTCAGCCTTATTCACAACTAGCCTGGCTACCATTACTGGCATTGTTTACATACGTTTGCCTCGAGTAGTAATGTGTGGAAGTTTACTTAATGGCCTTTTTACTGGGCTTATCTTTTTACTCGTCTTGATTACTGCACAATTTGCAGAATTTAATATAAAGTTTTCACACTGCGCAATAATCAAGACAAACCCGTTATTACTCGAGGAAAATGTATGTAAACAAAGTCATTAATTACTTGCATTATTTACGTTATTCAGACTGTTATCCTCGTCTCCATTGTCTGAATATGGCGTTTCGGCCATTGTATGCGCCAGCCTTCTTCAGGTGATTAGAATTTAAAACCCTTTATTTCGTCAACTGGGGTAGACTTTTCTAGTTCCAAGTGCCATGTCTCTTCCAGATATCTCAGTTATTTCCCTTTAACACAACTCTCCAAGTTTTTTGGTTCACAAGGATACATGGCCCAGTGGATAAAGACGTTGGTTAGATACAGTGACTTGACACAAAGAGTTGTGAGTTCAATACCAGGGAAACAGCAATGTTGAACCAAAAGACTTGTAGAGTTGATTTAAAAGGAAATAACTGAGACATCCGGAAGAGGCATGGCACGTGAACTAGAACAATCTCCCCCGGTGAATGAAATAAAGGGTTTGGTTCGAAATTCCAGTCACCTGAAGAAGGCCGGAGTGCACAACAGCTGAAACGTTGTGTATATAGTAATGAAGATGAGGATATCAGTCCAAATAATGTAAATAATGCAAGTAATCAAAATATCAGAGATATAGACAAACCAGTAATGGCAAACAGGAGGCCGAAATTATATTGTCGATAACTCCTAAACGGTTTTCTTCTGCAAACTTTTATTGTCATTTTCGAAATAAGCATGCAAATTTACACCAGAAAGGAAATTTTCATTACAGTTGGTTTCCAGGACTTAATCTGCAAATTTACCATGAGTTTAACTTCGGACCAGGTAAAAAATAAAAAACATGTCAAAACTAATATCAAGGCTATTACCGCATAAACACTTCATAATTGTTATTTCTTTAAAGAACTATTTTTAGAAATCTAATAAACTGTTTGATTAATTTGCTTTTTAATGTGTTACAAACCTTTTGTGGATTACTTAAAGCTGAAACATTTTGGATTGGAAGAATAATTGTTTTGTTTTTTTGCAAGTGAATATTTCATTGACAATTTTTTGAGAACGACAATCAGAGAAGTTGGAGGGTTGAAAATAATGAGAGAGGTTGGAGGGTTGAATCTAATGAGAGAAGTTGGAGGGCTGAAAATAATGAGAGAGGTTGAGAATTGAAAATAATGAAAGCAGCTGCAGGGTTGAAAGTGATAAAAGGGGTTAGAGGGTTGAAACTAATGAGAGAAGTTGGAGGGTTGAAACTAATGAGAGAGTTTGGGGGGTTGAAAAAATTACAGAAGTTGGAGGATTGAAATTATTGTATATTATATTTGTATTGGCTTTTATACTGTTTACCGCTGCGCTAAGACCCAACACATGAAAATCTAGGTCTAACTTTTCATCCACCAGAAAGGGAATCGATTTCTTTCCATTAAGAAGGTCGATATCCAACAATACTTCACTTATTACTTTCTGCGCCGAACCCAAAATGTTTTAATGACAAATTTTCTTTTAGCTGTTTGAACAGGTTTATCATACACTACTTGGAAGGTAAGACCGTTGACTGCCAGTGTCTACCAAACAATTTATCTTTTTCTCAGTCTTGCCCTGCCCGATTACAATCTCAAGCACGGGTGGTAATAAATCTCTGTCCTTGTCAAAACAAGGATTTGCATTCACTTGCTTCTTATCAACAGTAGGACACAAAGCGCCGCAATGAAACAGGCTCTTGCAACCCCAACAAAGCTTAAACTGGCCTTGTACGTAAGGGCACTGCTCGGCAGAATGTGAAGGACTAGTGCATTTGGTACACAAATTAGCTGACTTGCACACACTCAAGCGGTCCTTTAACGTAGGATATTTCCTACAAGAATATCCAGTATGAGTGTTGGAATGGCAAAAATTGCACCTGAACTTCTCGGGTGCAGCTTTAACTAAGAAATTTTCCAGGGTTGAGGGCTTTCTATCATCTGGAAGTACCTTAACCTTGCTCGAACTAAGGGCTCTCTGTTTATAAACATTTTTATCAGGACTAGCCATTTTGGGCTTAGTAACTTCTAATGTTCGGATAGCATCTGAATATACGGAGAATAACTCCTCCAATTCAGGGTAATTATTTCCCACCCGGTTGATAACTTCACGTCGAAACGACACAGGCAGTTTACTGAACACTACGTGACTCACAACCTTGCTACCTGGAGAAACTTTCTCCAGGAAATCCAACGAGAAGGAATTCTTCAACTCATGGGGAGCTGTGTCTTAATGTTGGTGAGAAACGATCTGACGTTATCCCACTCTTGGTCTTTCACAACTCTAGATTTAGAAATGGATAGAAATATTTGATCCATTATACGTTCGCTATCAAGGAACTCCCTATTCAATATATCCAGGGCAGAGTTGTGGAATCTTCCACGACAGCCAGTTTACCCTCCGCACTCTTCTTGTTACGATTTTACCAACATCATACTTACAAAGTAATCAACAAGCATCCATTGGTCGATCACCGTAAATCCAGCTTGCTGATTGGTCAGCTTCGACCAATCAGATCGCTCCCACGCGCAGAATCAATTTAGGTGCCAAAACAATTGGAGCCTATCACGTGATACAGCGAAGATATATAAACACAACACGTGTGATTCTCGCTCTCTTTCAGGTTCCTGCTTTTCTCGACTTCCTAACTTCTCTACATCACTCGTACATCTCAACACGCCGCCAAAATGTGACTCTAAAAGAACTCCCGTCTTGACTAATGCAGTCAGACGTAAAAGAACTGTACATCGACTTACGCAAGTACAATCTTCTAAATTACAATTTAATAATCAACTTATTCGTTATGAGCTTAGGTACAAATATTACCTAGTCTAAGGGACACAACTCTGTCTAACCTTTTCAGTTCACATGCATGTACATCAAATACTTAATAAATTCAATTGTTATGTTTTAAATCATTATTTTTGTCTTTTATTAATTGTTGTGGATGGAAGATTATTGAACACGCACAATTTAAAGCCTTCTGATCATTCAAACCTTCTGATATCTCTTAACATCTTCACACACTCCCAAAGGAGTCATAGTTTTTGTCCGAGATGGTTAGGTGGTTAATGAGCTTGAGAGCATGGCCTCTGAGATGATTTTTGACAATAATCAACCGCAGACTCCTATTATCTATGCTCAAAACACAGTTTCCAAACTCTTTAAAAAAGTTCAGATAGGCCAATTTGTCTTTCTCTAAACTTTCTGGGTCGAAAACAGGGCTCTTTAGCTAGGGAGTTACCTTGTAATGAGCCACACTGAAATCATCCTAAAAATTAAAAACGAACAAGACAAGATGTCCGCCAATAAGGCGGGAAAATTCAAAAAGTAACGAACAACTCAAATAGTCGCTACGTGGTTAAAAAATTCTGACCGGGAGAGAAAGAAAAAATAAAAGGCTGGCGGGAAAAAGAAAAAGAAAAAAAATACAGTGTAAGGGAGACAAATCTGCAAAACCCTTGAAAATTAAAAACATTAATCTAAATAACTTAAAAATAAACAATAACAAATTCGCAAGCAAAACTACTTTTTGAATTTTGCAAAGCAGAATTTGCCGAGTTGGAATTTAGTTAAACACGTGCTAAAACACTTTTTGAAAACGCACGTGTTTGCTTCTTCTTACCGAACGGCTTTAGCTCCAAACTTCACTTATGGACTTCGTTTTCAAACTTTCTTTTCTGCGGCTTCTTCAAGAGGACTTCTCAAAACGGGGAAACTTGCCCTCAGCAACTTTGTTACCCATGCATCCTTCACTTATGGGCACTTTACAGCAGGAAGAGAGAAAACGAACCTCTTCTTTCTAAGCTGTCTCGTTTCCAACTGCTGCTAAAGTCCAGTCCCAATTCTCCCTTCCCTTTCAAAGGGGCGCGGTTCACCTTTGAACCGTCCAATCACAGTCCATTAAAAAAATATCAGCAGGTTCTTAAGGCCAGTAACACAGTGAGTGTCTTTTGTTCTCCCTTGACCTAAAAATTTTCAAATATATGGTGGTTGCCGGGCCTGGGGAATGTTGTGCTTGGCCAAAATCTACTGCACAAGCCATGGTCACTGATGGAGCCTCTGTATGGGGAAATGACCACACTCTACACACGTTCTCTTCCAAGTACTGCTATAAACAATGGAAGCGAGCGAGACTGTTAGTGCGCACACGCAACAGAGTCCAAGGTCAAGCGGCTTCACTCTGCGTACATTAGTCACATTACCACAGCAATGGTCCCGATACTTTTTGATCAGACCTCATATATGTGTATATCTGTGTTGTGCGTGAGTAAATCACCAGGTGTAACAGCAAATTTGTCCAAATCGTGCAACAGCATGGGATAATTGACCATCCCACAACATGTTTAATATCTAAAAAAAACTACTAAACTAATTGAGTTTCATTTTTACATATTTTCAGATAAGACGTTTAGCCATCTTGACGCCACTTGCCGTAAGAAACAGTAAAAAAAAAACCTTTGGGTTATTTAGCTAAAGAGAGAACAGGTTAAAAGACGTTTTGTGTCAGCTCCACACTGTCTTCCCAACTGAGCAATGGTGAGAGGAAAACGATCATTCAGGCCTTCAGTAATGGTACCAACATTCATACTCTGGTGACTTCCATCTTCAAAGCCTATTCAAGAACCATCACGAGAACGGTGAATAAGTTTAAAAAAGAGGGAATAGTCAAGAGGAAAACTGGATCAGGATGTCACAACAGGAAGAGAGCGTTCATCATTTCAACTTAGCATTCTTATTTTTAAAGTCCAATAGTGTTATAAAAACATCGGAGAATTCCAGTAAGATATCTTTAATCATTTCTAAGATACAACAGTTCAAAGCTTAATCTAACAATTGGACAATTTTGCTGTTACACCCAGTAAATTTATTTTTGTCATTTAATATACACGCAAGTACTCACACACACACACACACACACACACACACACACACACACACACACACACACACACACACACACCTAATTTGACTGTGTTTAATATGAGTGGAACAATATATTCCCCTCCAAATCGGTACTGGCAAACCCTGCACCGGGCTAAGCATTAAGATCATAAAGTAGGAGACAAAGGAAAAATGTCCATGATGTTAAAACCATATAAAATCAGATAATTATGAGATTTTATTGAAGTTTTCGGAAATTATCTGGAAATAAATTGAATAATTCGGAAAGCTTTTAAAACGTTTTGTAGAAATAATTTAGGTTTGTCATTAAATTAAAACATACATGGGCACACACAATTTTACATACACAAACAATTTTGAATGAAATTAAAATGCAGATTTATGTTGCGAGGCCGAATTTAACTTTCTGTCTCGCGACAACCCTTGCATAACAGGTAATATCGTCCGGTGCTTCTGCTATACAGAGGGCGATGATAAGTTTTTGGCCACCCTTGATTACAGCAATTTTGACTTGTGTCACTTCTTTATTTTCAGACAATACCATGTTAGTATCAAGCTACTCTCATCCATGAACGATAGGTGACTTATATTTTGCAATGAAAGTTCTCTGAAGGAAATTGGTGAATTTTAACAAAAGCAAATAATAGGATGGCATCAGTGTGGCAAGTCAAATAGAGAAATTGCTAGTTTTTTCCAGGTTAATCATCAAACGGTTAATATTATCAAGAAATTTAATGAAGAAGCCTATTGTCGTTTGGAACAAGCATTGTGTCTGAGCGAACGAAAAGGGTGTTGAAGAGGGAAGTCATTAGAAACCGTCGTCAGAGCGTCAAAGATGTCGCCAACAGCATGGAAATGTCGCCATATGAGCTAGGCTATCAAAGAAAAGTTTCAAGAAAGAAGCCCTTGATTTCAGAGATTAACAGGAACAGGCGGATGGACTGGGCGAGAAAATTCGAGAGCAAAGATTATAAATTTTGTCAGTCTGTAATTTGGTCAGATGAAAGTAAATTCTGCCAATATTCGAATTCTAGACAGGTTTATGTTTGGAGAAATCAGAATGAGACTTGGAACACTGAATGTCTCCAGGCGACCGTGAAAGATGGAGGAATTGGAGTAATGGTGTGGGGCGCTGTCTGGTTTGGAGGGAAATCTGAGCTGATTCTTGTTGACGAGCGGTTAAATGGTCCCAAATCCTGACAAATATTAAAGAAAGGACCACTGCCACTGTTTGAAACCAATTAGATTGAAAAGAATGTCTACCTTTTAAAGAAGATGATGCACCATGCCATAGGAGCAGAGTAGCAAAGGCCGGGAAGGAATCGCAAGGAATCAAGTCACTGCCATGGGTAGCCCAAAATCCTGACATGAATCCAGTAGAACACGTTTTGGAGCACCTTGACCGAAGACTTCGAGAGCGTGCAACCCAAATCACGTCAGTGTCAACCCTTAAAGAAACCTTGCTAAAGGAGTGGCAAAATATGGCTCAGACGATTGTTGATAACTTGATCAAATCCATGAAAAATTGAATACAAGCACTGAAACTAGCAAATGGAGGACCTACTCTAAACTAGTTCCAAATTCTGTTTATTTATATCGAGTAGAGATTACGTAATTACATTTTTAAATTCGATGTAGTTTATTTCTCCTGGCTAAAAACTTTTCTTGGGCTACTGTATATTTAGAGATTCTTGATAAAATCCAAAGAACATTCTAAAAGAAAATTTCGAAGAAAATTTCTTGATAAAATCCAAAGAAAATTGTACAATGTTATTGGTCCTGACATGACATCTTGGCTTCATCACTTTCCCACCGACATAACGTAGATTCCCTGTGCCTTTTCTACAAATAATTTCCTGGTAATTATTCGTATGAATTTCACGTTATGGTACCTCGTGTTTAAGAATGTAAGCGCAGGACTAGACTGGCATCGAGGTCTCATCAATTGAATTGGCTTAGATGCTGTAAGTTCTATGCTAACAGTTTATTTTCTCGTACTTCTAACTTGTGGAACGCTCTTCCGGCTCCATAATTTCCATCCAACTTTGATATTGAAAAATTTAAACGCAATGTCAATTGTCATCTATAGTCGCGGGCCTGTGTACGCGTTGTAAAATAAACACGTGCGTTTCCTGAAACGGCCCACAACAAACATGGCGGACTTGGAATGAGGTCACCTGAAGTAATGTAAAGAAACAAATTAATATGTATTAAACAACAAAAGGTTACAACAAGTAACAAAGACAATAATGTGTGTGCACGAATGAATGCGGAAACTTCGTTGTCAAAGTATTTATAGTGAATGAATGTTCCTACATACGTTTGTGTGTGTACGTATTGTTCATGGCGTTTCCCCTCAAAGGAAAAAACGCAATCTTCTGCGAGAGATTTACATTTTATCGTATCAGCTGAAAACTGACAAGAGAGAGCGAGACAAGATATCTCCGAGTATATATAATGTTGGAGAGCGCCCCAAGTAGCGGTTTCAAAAATTAGGAAATTAGGAGGAGGTAACTCGACATCTATAGTCTTCTTGATATCTCTTCTTTTATTGTTCTCGCCCCTTAATAATGTTTATTTGTTTACTTCTTCTTTCATACTCAGTAACTCCTTAGGTCGTAATGGCGTTACTGCCTTGTTTGGAGTGAAATGATGTGGGAAAATTGAATTAAATCTATAAACAAAATAATAATAATAATAATAATAATAATAATAATAATAATAATAATAATAATGAGTAAGAAAAAAGAAAAAAAAATTGGAAATATGATTACCCCTCTCCCCACCTTGATTTCCTCAAACGTCTTTATGTGGCGTTGTTGAAGCCTATAAAAGCGCAAACATTTCCTGCCTCACGCTTTTTCTCCTCCTTTCACCAAGATGTAGCACTATGTGGTAATTACGTTTCTGTTGACGGTTCACTGACGTCTGAACGCTCTTCCCACTTTCCAACGCATGTCGCTCGCACGTACCTTACAAAACCCCCACCTATAAAATAGGTCAAGCGTTCTCCTTGGTTGTCCCAACTCATCGCAAGGCTGACATTAGCGCGATCATGGATGGTTACACTGACTTACCCTAACTTCTAGAACAAGAAAAAAAAAACAGGCATCCCATAACCATGTTTAAACCCCCAACGATAAAGTAAATAGAAACTTTCCTTTGGTTGTTCAAACTCAGCGCAAGGCCGTCTTGAACACAACCATAAATACGCTGCGTGTACTTACCTAACCTAACTTCTGGACCAGAAAGAAACGGACATACCGAAGAGACATTGAGAACTTTGTTCCACAACAAATCACCATAAAAAGAATAAACGTCCCTAGTAGAAACTCAGTTTTTTATATCTTTTATTTCTTTATTAAAAATTTGCATATCAACACGCACCCGCATATAATGCACACAGACACGCAACCTTTTAACTTCCACAGTGATTTTAAAAAAAGTAAAACGGAAAGAGCATAATCCGAAATGTACAGTCTGTGGAGCGAAGACGGAAATTAACACTGAGACAGTTAAACACCAAATGACAAAATATGGTTTCTGAGTCGGTGGACTGCGCATTCTTCCGCTTAATGCTTTGAAAATAAATATTTAATATTTTTCAAGCAACGGGTCGCGTTTCCGCCAACATTTTAAAAAGTGCATCGTATTTGTTTTGAAGCAGTAAGGCGAGATAAATCACATCAGACGGCAGCAGTTCACAGTTTCGTTAACAAATGACAAAAAAAAAGGCTTCTGAGTCGGAAGAGTGCACATTCTTCCGTTTAATGCTTTGAAAATAAATATTTAACATTTTTCAAGCAACGGGTCGCGTTTCCACCAACATTAAAAAATTATTCGTATTCGCGTTGAAGGGTATCTAAGCAAAGTTTCTAGACGGACAAAGCAGTAAGGCGAGACAGACCACAACCGACAGAAGCAGTCCACGACACTCGGGTTAAAAAAATTCCCTTACTCATTCACTCGTCTTCCTCACCTAGCTACGTGACACTTACACTTTCCTCCTCACTTTCTCCCTTGTCTCGTCTTTCCCACACATATATATGCGCAGAAATCACATTTCTTTTCAACTTAAACAAGGAATGTAAGAACTTTAACACTCATATATGCTAAGAAAAATGAAATTGTAAAAACACGAAAATAAAAATAGTTTCGTTTGGTTTATTTTGTTTGACGGCATATAATCCTCGATGGGTTATTTAATGTGGACAAGAGTTTTATTGCTGGTAATATTTTTTTCCAAAAATGTATTGTTGGTAATATTTTTCAAAAAATGTATTGCTGGTATTTTTTAAAAAAAATGTATTGCTGGTAATATTTTTTCAAAAAAAAAAGTGTTGCTGATATTAAAACCTATTTTTATACTTTCATAGTGTTTGGCCCCTTTTGGGGGGGTAACTATTTGCCCCTATCTGGGACCCTGACAGGTGCACCCACACCGGGTCAGGGTGGACCTGGGAACACCAGCAATTAAGAGGTGGTTTCATGCTCCTCAAAACCTCCTAATCAAAGACCTTGCTGCCGGGTGTACTTTATCGTCATACCCAGAACGGCGAAAATGAAAAATATCCTATATTTTTATATTTAAGCACCTTTTTCGCTTTTTTGTTGTTGTTGTGAGTTGATACCAACGCGTCCTTTGAAATCATTTTTCTGATGCTTCTATTTAAAGCGAATATATTTTCTAATAACTGTAAGGTAAAAGTCTAGAATCGGGGCCATAATTCACATGCGCGAAATGGCGACATAAAATTTATATATATCGTCTATTGTTTTTAATACATTTTCAAATACATTCTTTGATTTTTCTCGAAATATATACTAAGATATATATTCCCATTTATGCGGGGTTCTTATTTCTCTGAGAATGCTTTAGCTATATCCATCAGAATAACTTTTGTATACCAAGGTCATACAGTGCATTGTAGGAGCCTTATAACACTGAGTAAATAATTATAAACCCCTTAACCTTTATATATACAAAAATACTCGTAGAAAATAAGAAACAGCAAAACGTGGAAACAAAAAAAAAAAGACTACAATTTATAACCTGTTTTTATATGGTGCTGGAGAAACTAGAGAATGTAATACTGAGTAAAACTATGAGTTTGGGGTCAAATGTAGACCAAATTTGTCTGGGGTTTTCTTACCTTGAATTATATTACTATTATGGTTTGAAAAGGATAAGGAGACGACATTTTCGTTGACGCACGTGTTGACAACCTGTCCGTGTGAATGGCTTGTCCGATCGTGAGTATGTAACGTGTTTGTGTGTGTAGTGAAGAAAAGTGGGGTCGATTCTCATTGGCTTAATGAGTGAATTATGGTAATTATAATTGTTATAATTATTTTATTATAATTATTTTTGACGCTATAATTATTTTTTATTTATTTTTTATGGGCACGACACCGTGAGCGAATAATTATTTTTTATTTATGTAAGTCTTTATTGACACGACAGCAGCAACAATCTTCACAATTTCTTTGTTCTGCACTTAACTTGTTTTCTTTCAAAGAGTGAAAAAAAATTCTAGCAAATTTTCTCCTTTATTTTTAAGCATGCGAATTATGGCCCCGATTCTAGACTTTCATCAACTATAATATTTGAAATGGGCAAACTGTTTAGAATTTAAATTTTATCATTTTGAAATCAGCGGAACGACTGGGACTGAACTAATTCATTGATAAAAAGACCACAAAACGTAAACACTGGTAAAGGGGAGATAACCAAGAATAACCAAACAGTATAATGGTCAAAGGGAGATAACTGACAAGTGTCGTAAGGAAAGACTGCAAGATCTTATCAAAACCAAAGTCGGATCGTCTACATCAGGGGTCGTCAAATGGGGTCTGAGTAACCCCCCTAGTGGTCGGTGAGGAGTTCCAGGAAGTTGATGATAGTGAAGGAGTCGAATGAGGGTCGGTGTACGAACAACTTGCACAATAATACCAGACACACCAAATTTATTTCTCTTTCGTATTTTCTTCTTGAGATGGTTTTGTTGTGTACTTCACCATATTAATTTAACGTTGATAAGAAAACAGGACTCACGCAAGAAGAATAACCACAAGACATTGTTGCACATAAAATATATGTATATTAACAAGATGTACAATATCAAACAACGATGTGAAAGAAAACATGCATTTATGTAAGAAAGGTTGAATTAATCAAGAGTTACCGCCCTTTGTTTGCAATTTAAGAATTCAGTGGGAGATAATTATTTGGTTTAAAGTTCACTGGATAAATGTTCATGAGTGTTTCATGATATCATTGTTCTTGTGATATTAATGTTGAAAAGTATTGTGTCAAAAGAAGTTTTTAATGAAGGTGTACAAATTATCATTAGCATGTGGGGTGTGCGTGGGAGTGAGAAGGTTGGGGCGTATTTAGAACTGGATTTCCAACTGTCGTAGATTCGTATAGCAGTTGAGGTCTCACTAATTGAGATGAGAAAAATCTTGGCTTAAATAAGCGACTATAGGCTCCGATTCGTTGCGCGGGAAAAAATATTCTTCACGTGCAAACGATCTGATTGGTTGGCATCAATCAATCAGCGAGCGAGCTTTGGGGAGACTTAAGGAAGCTTCTGTGAGCCACTTCTCCCAAAAGCGCACAAATTTGACTACTTAAAAAATAAAGCCATTCCAAAATTGTCGCATTACTGCGATTTGTACATTGCCCGTAGAAAATGTATTAGTGAATCATTAGCCAATGGTCGTTTGGCATTATGTGATTTTGTGTTTCTATGCATATGTTCGTGCGTAAATAGGTTCGCACAGTTTCATTAACTATTGTATTTCTTTTTTAGTATCCAAGGTATTTTTATACTCTATAGTCACTACCTGGTAGCATATTTAACTTCTACTCTAATAATATATTTTAAAGAAGTGTCAAACCCATAAAAAAAGAGCGCGTTCTGATATTGCTATATTGATTTTTGTATGAAGCTGTGGGGGTCACTCACATCATACCAGCAGGGATAGCCTCGTGTTCACATGGGTAAAAAAAAAAAAATACACAGAAATACCACTAAAAGCATGTTAAATTGTAAATTAAAATCATGTAAATTTATTTATTTTCCTGTAGTGTTGTGTCTTGTATTTTAGTTACAAGTGTTTTAAGGTTGCATGTGATAAAAGGAAGAAGTCACTTCGTATTATGACAAGCAATGTCCCGAAGAGAGAAGCTGGACGTTTTGACCTTCCAACGAAAGAGAATGAAATCAAAAGCTCGAAGTCTGTTTCCAGGCAGGAAGTGATTCTGTTGCATTCTGGAATAACTATTTTTTCGTGGAGGTATTTAATTTATTTTAAACAAACTTTTTTTGTTATTTGTTTTATTTTATTTATGATATTCATTTATTATTATTTTATGTTTTTATTTTTATTTATTAATAATAATAATAATAATAATAATAATAATAATAATAATAATAATAATAATAATAATAATAATAATAATGTCCCTACAAAGCACAAGTTCTTTCAAAACATCTCCAAGCATACCCAACTTTGTGCCTTTTATAGGGCATAAATATCAAAGCTTGTTTGCATTTGTGACAATTCACTCCTGATTTTAACAATCTTCTTTTAATACAATACCTTATTGATTAGATATTAGTGGCGGTTAAGTCTTTCTGTTCAGTGGCATCAGCTGTATTTCGATTTGGTGTATTCAATATATTATTTGCTTGATTCATTGCGGTTATTTAATATATTTTCTTAAATATATTTTGAGGGGGAAATTCTGAATAAAATAACGCTGGGGGGATTTTAAACTTGAACCAAATTTCTTAGCTTTTCATACATTGAAGTTTATTGCCAATATCAGTGCGAGTTTTAAGGTTCAAAGATTTTTTTAAATGGGGGAGATGGGGAAGGAAGAGAAACAAAAGCGGGGGTCTTTGCTGAAATCGGTCTTTGGCATTTTCTTTTTGAGATGTTTTAATATATTAACTATGGTACTTTTTGTTTGTATCCAAGGTATGTTTATTCTGTATATTGATTGCCGAGTAGAAGACTTAACCACTACTCTAATAAAATCTTTTAAACAATGTCAAACCCGTAAAAAAGACTCCGTTCTAATGTTACTAGATGAACCACATGGTCGTTTCACGCATCTCCAAGCATACACATCTTTGTGCCTTTTATAGGGCATTAATTTCAGAGCTTGTTTGCATCTGCGACAATTCACTCCCGGGTTTAACCATCTTCTTTGCATACAATACCTTATTGATTAGATATT
Organism: Acanthosepion esculentum; assembly: GCA_964036315.1. NCBI lineage: Eukaryota > Metazoa > Mollusca > Cephalopoda > Sepiida > Sepiidae > Acanthosepion > Acanthosepion esculentum. The sequence continues at coordinate 22,177,225 of OZ038500.1, read as the reverse complement.
ATTAGTAGTTATGTATTTCTGTTCAATAGTATTGGCGCTATTTAGGCTTGGTGTACTTTATATATTATTTGCTTGATGCATTGGCGTTATTTAATATATTTTCTTAAATATATTTTTCTGGCGGTGGTGGAGGGACTCTGAACCTGATGACGCTGGGAGGAAAATTTTGAAACTGATCCAAATTTCTTCACTTTCCGTCCATTTTAGTTAACATTTTAATTGCCAACATCGGTGCGAGTTTTAAGATTTGTAGGAACGTCATTATGCTAAATAAATAAAAATATAATATAAAATAATAATAATAATGAAAATTATAAATAAAATAAAACAATAACATAAAAACGTTGTATGATATAAATTAAATAAAATATAAATTAATACAATATTCCTAGCATGAAACAAAAAATGCTCCTGCCGGAGATACGGGCATCACCCCAAAAGAGGTTAAACTAAATTCAACCGCTTCACCACGAACCTTTGTACGGGCAACACGTGTCTGTGATATGGCGTGCAATAACATGAAGTAACTTCTCTCTTTTATCACACTTACCATAAAACAATTGTAATCTAAAAAATACACACAGAAAAAAATATAAATCGTATGAAATTAATATACAATTTACCATGCTTTTCCTGTGATTTGTGTACGTTTTATTTCCTGTCAAATATGCTTTTATCTCCGTGACCACGATGCCAATTTCTTCTGCTATGATGTGAGTTAACCCCTACAGAGTCAAAGATATTTTAAATGTGGATTGCTGGCGGAAAGAAGAGAAACAAAAGGGGGTCTATTGGTCGAAAATGTTTGACCACTCCTGGTCTACGTCAAGCTATACATTACATAAAAACTTAAACAGATGAACAATCGACATTAAAATTAAAATAACGGCTTTAGAACAAAAACAAAAAAATTTATTCTTTCATTAATACCGATGGACGTCAGCTAAGGGGAGAAAAATATTTACGATTTTTAATATTGAAATACACATCTACACACGCACACATAAATTTCTTTCACGCTGAGCTGAGGAAGCCTATCTTGCGAGGGTGAAACGCGTAGTCAGCAAAACAGTTTTCCACTTTGTCAGATATGACATACCTTATATACATATATTCAAACAACAAAGAAAATGCTCTATAAATCTATAACTTTATTCAGTGATAAAAGGAGCCAAAATTTCAAAATGGAGTTACAAGTGGGTGCAGAAGTGCAAGTAAAACATAACGCGTCTACGGCAGCTGCAAAGAAAAAGAAAATTAAAAAAGAAAGCAAATGCAAATGCAATCGACCAGATACAGAAACAATGGCAGGATAAACGTCTTCACGATCAATATTCTGCGAGTACCAAACAAGCTGATGTAGAACAAACCCAGTAACCATCAATGGCTACGTAGTGCAGGGTTAAAAGCTGAAAGCGAAGGTTTTATTCTGGCTGCATGGGACCAATGCTTTCGAACTAGTAATGACCAAACACACATACTGAACAATTGTGCGAGCCCAAAATGCAGATTGATAAGTCTTGTATCTTGTATCAGGATGCACGGTACTAGCACCTATTGAATATAAAACCCGGCATGACAGAGTGAGTCCATATCTGCACTGGAAAATCTGCAACTCTTATGGAAATGAAACTACAAGAAATTGATATGAACACCATGCAGACCTGGTTAAGCAGATAGGACTTGTAACACTTTTATGGGACTTTACAATACACATATATAGAACAATCAAAGCTAATCGCCCAGACACAAAAATGTGCCTTCTAATTAACATGGCAGTCCCTGTAGACTGTAATGCTTCATCGTAGATCTTAAAAAACTATCAAAATACAAGGACTTTGAAATCGAAATCTCAAAAATGAGGACATCAATAATTCCAGTTGTACGTTGTTGGAACCCTCGGATTGATTGGAAAAGATTCCAATAGAATCATTGAAGGGATTCCTGGTAGTCTGTGCCTTTAAAAAATACAAAAAAAATGTAGTCACAAGTACAGCCCACACCTTACAAAGAGTTTTATCTGTGTAAAATGTGTGATTTGGGGTTTTTTCTCCCCCAGAATATGCTCAGTGAAAAATGTTATGATGCCATTTCTGATCTGAGATATCTGGTTGGGGCCCGGAAAGAAATGAGTATACACCAGAAATTAAAGTAATAATAAAATTCTTATTATAAAATAATAATTGTGTTAACCTCAAAAGCAGATTCTGTCATGAAAATCCCCAAATAATTGACCATCTTGTATCAGGTTGCACGGTATTTAGCAATCATTGAATATAAAACTCGGTGTGACAGGGTGCGTCAATATCTACACTGGAAAATCTAGCAGTTTTATTAAAAGCAAACTGCATGAAATTGGTAAGAGCAACCACGTAAACCCAGTTACAGACAAGGAACTTACAATACACACTGGCAAAACAAAGCTAATCTTCCATACATAGTGATCAAAGACCAAAGGAGCCCTGAATTTGATTGGAAAAGTTTCCGACAGACTTGTCGAGGAGACAGGAAGTTTCCATCTCAATAGTCAGGAGTCGAATGACCAAAATCACTTATTTATGCATAGGTTCCGGTAGCGTTGAAAACATTCAAAATTATTAATCGACCACTGACAGCGTTTCCCTCGCATTTTCGAGGGACTTTTTTGAGAGTCAGCAACTGCTTAAGGGAAGCTATAAATACAGGCCATAAGGCAAACAAGTACAATTACTTGTCGAATGGATTACGCGTTGTTTACTCAACCAATTCACTAATCCACTGAAACATTTCACGCTTCTCTGATGTAGATTCAACAATGAATCCAAGATATGAAAGTCCCCCATTCAAGGGGTTTTATTAAACACTTCTTCTTCCATTGCTACTACTTTTTTTTAAATAATTTCACTCGAAGCAACACAATAAAGCCACTCAAGGGGTTACTGAACGTAAAAGAATGAAATAAAAACACTATAAAGGAGACACAACAATAAAAAAAACTTAAGAATATGGAAGATGGTGATTGACATTGCATTTCAATTTTTGAAAATCACATTTGACTGGGAAGCAAGAAACCGGAAGCAAGTTCCACAAGAAACTATTAACATAGGACTTACGGTTACATCTAGCTAATTTCAACTCCAAAATGATGAAACCTTGTAAAACCTTAGAAAGATAACACGGACTCGGATATAGGTTAAATAGTATATTCTCGGAAACGTAGTACAAAGGTAAATGTGGACTGGAGAGTACTTTCTCTCACTGGTGTCCCGTCCCGTCTCACTCATTCACTCACTCACTCACTCTGTGGCTTCTACTCGGTGACCCTCACTTGGTGACTGACACTTGGTGACTCTCACTTGGTGACTGAATTTACTCAGTGTTGGTAGCCATATTATATAGGTGTGGAAGAGTCCTTTTGAAGGTAGGTCCCCACAATACAATCTAGTACTGCAATTAAATTCATAAAGTCTAGGCTTCATAGCGGAAAGTTCATCAGAGCAATTGCTATGAAAACTTTTTTTTAAAAAAGGCACAGGGAGGCTATATTACGGCGGTGAGAAAGTGACTGAAGCCGAGATGTCATATCAAGACCAATAACATTACAGATTCTTTTGATTTTATCAAGATATTTATAAAGAATCTCTAAATATATAGTAAGAGCGCCAGATCAAACCAGACGTAGCAGCAATATTCAAAGCATGGACGAATGGTAGACTTATAAATATGTAAGATAGATTCTGGAGAGAAAGATTGTCTAGCACAACACAGTGAACCAACTTTCCTAGCAGAAGACCTAGCAATTGATTCAATATAATATTTCTACTTCATGTCAGCGGAAAACATTAGCCAGGGAAGGCACAATAAGTCACAGCATAGCTGATGCTAACCCCTAGAAGATTACGGCTGATGCTAACCTCCAGAAGATTATGGCTGATGCTAACCTCCTGGAGATTATGGCTGATGCTAACCTCCAGGAGATTATGGCTGATGCTAACCTCCAGGAGAGTGAATCCACTACTACAATGAAATCAATTAAATTTATAACAACTGACACTAAACATAATATAAATGAAAAGTTAGCAATAGATATCAAACAGCAATAACCTGTCAAAGGCTATTGTTTTGTACAAGACTAGCACGTTCAAACCCTCAGTCACAGTGACTTGTGACTTCATGCTAACACAACCATCGACGGCTTCTGAATGGTTATAAAAATTATATTTTTCATTACTGGTAGTCTTTCTTTGTAATAATAAATGTATAATCGTCTAAGTCAGTGCTTCTTAAACTTTTTTCATTTATGACCCCATTTTTCATGACGACATTTTTCGCGACCCCACGTATTAAGCAACTACACTGAAAATACGTACGTTGTTACTGCAGAGTTTAATAAGCTTGATGTGCCACGTGACAAAACTCATCATCCGTATTCTGATGAATAAAGCGCGCAGCAGGATCAGTCCAGAGATAGGACAAAAACAGTGCGGGTTCGTTAAAGACACCTGAACAAGGAATGCAATTATTCATGATCAGAATGTCATCAGAAAGAGCAATACAAACGCAGAAGGACGTGTACCTATGTTTCATACACTATGCAAAGGCGTCCGAAAAAGTACGCCACAAGGATCTGATGGAACCGCTCAGCAATCTTGATATATTCGGGAAAGATATCAGAATAATCAAGAACCTATACTGGCAGCAAACATCATATATACGCATAGAGAACGAGATCAGCGAATATACAAAAATAGAAAGGGGTGTAAGGCAAGGATGCGTCTTCTCACCAGACTTGTTCAACCTATACAGCAAGGCAGTTCTGAGAGAATTGTAAACCCTACCAGGATTCATCATTGGCAGTCACAATCTTAACAACATAAGATACGAAGATGACACAGTACTGATAGCAGACATGAAAAAGAAATTACAAAATCTCCTACAGAAGGTAGTGACGGTGAGTGAGAAGAAGGGGCTAAGCATAAACTACAAGAAAACGGAATGCACGGTCATCAGTAAAAGAATGAGCCAAAAATGCGATTTGCAGGTCGGGAACACTAGAATTAAGCAGACTCTGAAGTTTAAATATCTGGGAAGTGTTCAGTCAGAGGACGGTAAATGCGACACTGAGATCCGTAGACGGACTGAGATGACCAAGGACCCATTCCAAAAGCTGCGCAGAGTATTAAGAGTCAGGAGGATTTCTTTGGTAACGAAGAAAAGAAATTCGTGGGACACATAATGAGGAAGGTGGGCCTGGAGAATCTGATACTCACAGGTCGAATAGAGGGAAAGAGAGACAAGGGAAAACAACGCGTGACATACCTAGCGGGCTTAAGCAAGTGAATGACAGAACGTGGTCTGGGGGAGGAAGCAGAGGGAAGGAACCTGTTGAGAGCTGCAAGGGATAGAGGGAGGTGGAGAGCCATGATCGCCTACGACCTGAAAGGACACGGCACATAGAAAGAAAGATCTATATCTCGATCTTATCATTTAATAGCATTCGTCACCACGTCAAGGAAGTAATTGCTGCTAAAAATTATCTTTAATACTTACCTTAATTCATTCAGTGCTGTCCTTTATAGCAGAGAAACTTTGCCATTCGTAAGTGAATCCGGAGTTGTCTCCGTAAACATCTGAACGCGCAGTGCTTGGAAAGGGGGACACTGGAATTTGGTAATCAGTGACGAAGTTGCACAGTGGCTCTGTTATCTTTTAGTCGTGAAATCCTAATACCGGATTTCTTCCAAGATCGCAGCGGCTTGGTCGTCAAAAGTGACCAGCCAGCGGGACATTTGTCTTGTCAGTTTTGGCTGTTCTTGTACCAGCACTGGTTAGATTTGACCAGCCTTCAGGCTCCTGACACATAGAAACTCTCCTTACAACAGGCTTCTGGGGATGCTATGTTGCTCCATGAAGATGATGTGGTCAGTCCAACGGATTGTTCCTTGATAAACATTGATTTTTTTAATTTTTTTGGCAATACTTGCTACGCGGTTTCATTGAATAATATAGACATATTGTGTCTACTTTTCCATACTGATCCCTTCAATTAGTCTAATTAGTTTATTGGTGAATTTCATCTCAACATCAAAAAAACAATTAGACAACTGGAAAAGAACAGTATAAAAATAAACACCTCTTTTGGTTATTTTCACTACATCCTAAAGACAGTTTATGAGCCAGTAACAAACATTTACTAAACAATTTTGTTATGCTTTCGAATATTAACTATATAGGTGGGCGGTGGAAAAAATCCATTTGAAAGTAGATGATGACAAAAAAAAGTTTGGACAACATTCATTGACAGGAAAAACGAATTAGACAGCTAGCTTTCGGGAACAATTCAATCAGTTAAGCTAAGATAAAATTAATGACTTATAAAACGTGGATAATCATTCACGAAAAGTGATTAAATTCTGGAATGTATTCAACAAAGCGAACCTTGAAAATGTAAGCATGCAGGTTGCAATTGATAATGTGAGAATTAGAAAAGACATGTGGATTGCAGACGCTTGCATGAAGATGCATATTTCCGTAGGCAATAAAATTACGCAGATATCTATGTAGTCCTACCAGATTAACCTTGTTGCTTAATAGTCGCCGAAATTGGCTGTGTAATATACTAAGTAGAATCTGACGAAACCACTAGTGACAATTCCTAAAAAGAGTTTTAGAGACTGTTTCATAAAATTAAATGCACGCCGCGAAAACTGTGATGCCAAGTAGTCTGCAAGGCGAAATGCAAGAGATTGAGTTTGGTTTATTTTATCACAGCGCTTCTTGAACTTTTTTCATGCATGAATAGATTTTTTTTCCCGAGATTTTTCGCAAGCCCAGGTATTAACCAACTACACTGAAATACATCGTCACTGCACTATTCTAAACGGCTCCGCACACGAGTTTTATTACCGCGGTGGTTGCGTGGTGCATCACGTTAAATATTGAGCGTTTGTGAAATAACATAGAAACTGGAATTCAAGTGTTTGAATTTAATTTTCGCGACACCAGCATTTCGCTTCGCGGCCCGATTTGAGGTCGCGACCCATAGTTTAAGAAGCGCTGGTCTGGGTGGTTTTATTTTATTTTATTTATTTATTTTTGTACACGTTCTTTTGAGAGAAGTGTATTTTAAAGAAGGCCAGACGGTTTGTGTAAAAAAAATTGGTACATGTGTATATCTTTTTTAGGCTCAGCGGTTAAAAACCGCCAAAATAGTTAAGGATCAATTTCAAGTTTATGAAAAATACTTTTTTCGTATTTAATGACCAGTAAGAGACGTGGTCTCAAGCCCAAGTAAGAACACGAATGGAGGTCTTCTGTGAGCCTCATTTTTTGAATAAATAGAGCTCATCTCAGTAAGTAAGGATAAAATGCATTTTGTTGTCAAGGACAAGAAGGCATTTGATATCAAGGAACGGAAGGCATTTGCTATCAAGGAACGGAAGGCATTGTTGACATCGAGGAACGGAAGGCATTGTTGACATCAAGGAACGGAAGGCATTTAATATCAAGGAACGGAAGGCATTGTTGATATCAAGGAACGGAAGGCATTGTTGACATCAAGGAACGGAAGGCATTTAATATCAAGGAACAGAAGGCGTTGTTGACATCAAGGAACGGAAGGCATTGTTGACATCAAGGAACGGAAGGCATTTAATATCAAGGAACGGAAGGCATTGTTGACATCAAGGAACGGAAGGCATTGTTGACATCAAGGAACGGAAGGCATTGTTGACATCAAGGAACGGAAGGCATTTAATATCAAGGAACGGAAGGCATTGTTGACATTAAGGAACGGAAGGCATTTAATATCAAGGAACGGAAGGCATTGTTGACATCAAGGAACGGAAGCATTGTTGACATCAAGGAACGGAAGGCATTTAATATCAAGGAATAGAAGGCATTTGACATCAAGGAACGGAAGACATTTAATATCAAGGAACGGAAGGCATTTGATATCAAGGAACGGAAGGCATTGTTGGCATCAAGGAACGGAAGCATTGTTGACATCAAGGAACGGAAGGCATTTAATATCAAGGAACGGAACGCATTGTTGACATCAAGGAACTGAAGCATTGTTGATATCAAGGAACGGAAGGCATTTGATATCAAGGAATGGAAGGCATTTAATATCAAGGAACGGAAGGCATTTGATATCAAGGAATGGAAGGCATTGTTGACATCAAGGAACGGAAGACATTTAATATCAAGGAACGGAAGGCATTTGATATCAAGGAACGGAAGGCATTTTTGACATCAAGGAACGGAAGGCATTGTTGACATCAAGGAACGGAAGGCATTGTTGACATCAAGGAACGGAAGACATTTAATATCAAGGAACGGAAGGCATTTGATATCAAGGAACGAAGGCATTTAATATCAAGGAACGGAAGGCATTGTTGACACCAAGGAACGGAAGGCATTGTTGACATCAAGGAACGGAAGCATTGTTGACATCAAGGAACGGAAGCATTGTTGACATCAAGGAACGGAAGGCATTGTTGACATCAAGGAACGGAAGGCATTTAATATCAAGGAACGGAAGGCATTGTTGACATCAAGGAACGGAAGGCATTTAATATCAAGGAATAGAAGGCATTGTTGACATCAAGGAACGGAAGACATTTAATATCAAGGAACGGAAGGCATTTGACATCAAGGAACGGAAGGCATTTGATATCAAGGAACGGAAGACATTTAATATCAAGGAACGGAAGGCATTTGATATCAAGGAACGGAAGGCATTTAATATCAAGGAACGGAAGGCATTTGATATCAAGGAACGAAGGCATTTAATATCAAGGAACGGAAGGCATTGTTGACATCAAGGAACGGAAGGCATTGTTGACATCAAGGAACGGAAGCATTGTTGACATCAAGGAACGGAAGGCATTTAATATCAAGGAACGGAAGGCATTGTTGACATCAAGGAACGGAAGGCATTTAATATCAAGGAACGGAAGGCATTGTTGACATCAAGGAACGGAAGCATTGTTGACATCAAGGAACGGAAGGCATTTAATATCAAGGAATAGAAGGCATTTGACATCAAGGAACGGAAGACATTTAATATCAAGGAACGGAAGGCATTTGATATCAAGGAACGGAAGGCATTGTTGACATCAAGGAACGGAAGGCATTTAATATCAAGGAACGGAACGCATTGTTGACATCAAGGAACGGAAGCATTGTTGATATCAAGGAACGGAGGCATTTGATATCAAGGAATGGAAGGCATTTGATATCAAGGAACGGAAGGCATTTGATATCAAGGAACGGAAGGCATTGTTGACATCAAGGAACGGAAGCATTGTTGACATCAAGGAACGGAAGGTATTTAATATCAAGGAACGGAAGGCATTTGATATCAAGGAACGGAAGGCATTGTTGACATCAAGGAACGGAAGACATTTAATATCAAGGAACGGAAGGCATTTGATATCAAGGAACGAAGGCATTTAATATCAAGGAACGGAAGCATTGTTGACATCAAGGAACGGAAGGCATTTAATATCAAGGAATAGAAGGCATTTGACATCAAGGAACGGAAGACATTTAATATCAAGGAACGGAAGGCATTTGATATCAAGGAACGGAAGGCATTTAATATCAAGGAACGGAACGCATTGTTGACATCAAGGAACGGAAGCATTGTTGATATCAAGGAACGCAGGCATTTGATATCAAGGAATGGAAGGCATTGTTGACATCAAGGAACGGAAGACATTTAATATCAAGGAACGGAAGGCATTTGATATCAAAGAATGGAAGGCATTGTTGACATCAAGGAACGGAAGCATTGTTGACATCAAGGAACGGAAGGCATTTAATATCAAGGAACGGAACGCATTGTTGACATCAAGGAACGGAAGCATTGTTGATATCAAGGAACGGAAGGCATTTGATATCAAGGAATGGAAGGCATTTGATATCAAGGAACGGAAGGCATTGTTGACATCAAGGAACGGAAGGCATTTGATATCAAGGAATGGAAGGCATTTGATATCAAGGAACGGAAGGCATTTGATATCAAGGAATGGAAGGCATTGTTGACATCAAGGAACGGAAGACATTTAATATCAAGGAACGGAAGGCATTTGATATCAAGGAACGGAAGGACTTGTTGACATCAAGGAACGGAAGGCATTTGATATCAAGGAACGGAAGGCATTGTTGACATCAAGGAACGGAAGGCATTTGATATCAAGGAATGGAAGGCATTGTTGACATCAAGGAACGGAAGCATTGTTGACATCAAGGAACGGAAGGCATTTAATATCAAGGAACGGAACGCATTGTTGACATCAAGGAACGGAAGCATTGTTGATATCAAGGAACGGAAGGCATTTGATATCAAGGAATGGAAGGCATTTGATATCAAGGAACGGAAGGCATTTGATATCAAGGAATGGAAGGCATTGTTGACATCAAGGAACGGAAGACATTTAATATCAAGGAACGGAAGGCATTTGATATCAAGGAACGGAAGGACTTGTTGGCATCAAGGAACGGAAGGCATTTGATATCAAGGAACGGAAGGCATTGTTGACATCAAGGAACGGAAGGCATTTGATATCAAGGAACGGAAGGCATTGTTGACATCAAGGAACAGAAGGCATTTATTATCAAGGAACGGAACGCATTGTTGACATCAAGGAACGGAAGGCATTTGATATCAAGTAATGGAAGGCATTTGATATCAAGGAACGGAAGGCATTGTTCATATCAAGGAACGGAAGGCATTGTTGACATCAAGAAGAGAGGAACTAGAAGACATTTTTGACACCAAAAAGAGCGAAACAAGACGGCAAAGTGTTAAAAGCTAGCTGCAGAAAGCCTAAAGAATTTTAAAGTTCACGAGTGGAAATTCTCCTGCGATTGGACAACAAACAACAAAAAAGAATTCAAAGAATTTTTTTTGAAAAGCCTAAGTGAAGCACAAACAGTGTGAATATAAAAAAAGACATTTTCAAGATTGGTTACATGTCCAAGAGACGCGCGTGGTCAAGTAAAAGTACCTTTTTGGTTTTATTCTTTTTTCTGAAAGTTGGTGGCACCTTTTGTTTTACTGCCTTCTTGGAGTTGCTTTCAGTTTTTGTCATTTTCGAAATCGAATCATTTTTTAAAAATTGAATCCTCGTGTCCTTTTCTCAATCGGAATCCTTTTTTTTTTTCCAGTTTAGCAAATCGCCTCCTTTCATTGGTCAGAAAATTATTTTCACACCTTATTGCGAAAAAATGTTTTTAGTCGTTTTGATCCGATTTTGCGGGTGTGAAAATCTACTTTGTGTTTTCCAGTATTTTGTTGGAATGATATAGGATTTGTATCCTATAACCGAAAAGTCATATTTGGTACTAAGAAATGAAGTTTTTTAAAACTTTTGAGTTGAAATCAGCATAAGTATATGGAAGTTTTTTGTAGCTGAAGAAGTGAATATGATAAGTATGTATACGTATATTTCTCACTGGTGAATATTGACAAAAGGCGACAGTTGTATTCTCTTGGACAGCATGTTTGTTGCTTAAGAAAATCTCTCTGTTAGAAGTTGATAAGTTTCTATTTCTTGTAGTTGAAGGAATGAATGAAATTAGTTAAGAGATGTGCAATATTCTTAAATGCACGTACATACGTGTGTGAGTGTGTGTGTGCTTGTGTCATAGCGTCTTCATAGCGTTTTCCCCTAAAGGAACAAACGCATTTTCTCTACAGAGATTACATCTTGTATGTGAGAGAAGGCAAAAGAGAAAAACAGAAAGAGTTAAAGATGTCGCTCGTATTTATAATGTTGTATGTCACGTGATAGGCTTGAAACACATAGACAGATATTTGGCGGTAAATTAATTTTAACCGTGCGGACGTAGATAAAAGCATGATATTGGCATTAATTGACCAATCAGGAGTCAGAGAAATATCAAGGCTCTGTGATCCACTTTCTACACAAAATTTGTAGTTGAAGGCAAGTGGTAGCAGAACGCTAAAATCTAAAACTTTTTTTTAATCTAAAAAACATTTTCTGGAGTTAAATTGTAGCGGACCGTGGGGGTGAAGATGTGAAGCGATATCAGAAGGTTAAAATTTCCTGCTGGCCGGTCCAGCTACATGGGAATGTCGGACTTTAATTAAGTCCAAAGAAGTCAAAGAAACAAACAAGACCGAAATACATGGGTAAACAAATATATATTAATAACAAAACAAGTTAAACAAAGACATGGACTGTTACATAAAATTCGTATGGAGAAAGTATGTGTGTGTGTTGTAAGTGTTCGTACTTACGTGTATTGTTCTTAGCGCGTTCCCAGAATTTGGGAAACGCTGTATCTGTGAGGGATCACATATTGACGTAAGTGAAAAAAGAAAGATTTTACCTCGCCTCCGCGCAAGGTAGTGGCCCAAGGCCTGAGTCGAAAGAGAGAGAGAGAGAGGCGAAGGGTCAGCCAGTATTTATAGCCAGGGAAGGGAGACCCCTGTTGAAGGATTAAATAACTGAGTAGCTAACTGCGACAAAATAACTTGAAAAGGTTTGATAAGCTATAAAAAACGAATGAAGAAACAATTATATAAGATTATGAATTAAAATAATTAATCTTTTAAAATTTTAAGAAATGACATCAATTGATTTGGTTTTGACTTCCGTAGGAGAGGTCAATTTACAAACAATTTATATAGGAAACTGGGCCCCCACAACCATTAACTTTATTTTTTTTATTTTGCTTAATAATAGGAAAATGGTGTGCTTAATCTATAGTAATTGTTATTTAATCATTTCACTGCAAAGAAGGTGGCAATGTCACTAGAACGCGGGGTGGGGGTTTACATAGAGTGAAAGTGAGAATGCAAACAATGGAAACGGAGAGGATTGAGGAAAGGGAAAAAGGAACAAATTTCAAGAAGACAGAAGATGGCGATGGACGTTGTATTTAGATTTTTGAAGGTTGTAATTATAAAGGAAGTAAGAAATCAGAAGGGAGTTCCACAGGTGGGAAGTGCGATATATATATATATATATATATATATATATATATATAAGTGAACATGAGTCAACACTAAGAGGTGACAGGCTATTTCATGCTAGACGCAATCGTCAGCATGAAACAGTCTGTCGCCTCTGAGTGTTGACTTCAATGCTCACTTTTATATGTATATACGCTCTATCTCTGATACTGAGCACTTTATCCCATAAATATAGCACACCTAAAACTATATATATATATATATATATATATGTGTGTGTGTGTGTGTGTGTGTGTGTGTGTGTGTGTGTGTGTGTAATTTGGCACCAACTTTTCTTTTATATATATATAGGTACCATGACAAAACAAAATGCGATGCCTCGGGTTTAAAATGAATTTTTATAAATGAAAAATCATTCTTGAAGCTTTTATTTTAGTTTTAATTCCAAGCTAATAGACTAAATTTAATATTTCCTACGAGCAAAATATTTTGCTGTATTTGAAAAACTTGTGGAATAGTACCCTATTCCACCTTCAATTTGACGCACGCGCGAGTTTTCACCCCTTCCTTTCACTTTCGGCTAGTAATAGTAGTAAACCGTTGTTCTTAGCCGAAGGTGAGGAAGGTAACAGGCTGCTGCTGCTCGCTGTTCTCGCGTGCTTTTTGCCTCTGACGTCACGGACAGGCTGGCTTTTCGAATTCAGTCACTGTCGGTTCGATTGAACCGGGCAGACGGCTCACTTATCTCTCGTCGGTCAACCATATATACCGACAGGGATATTTTACTGGCAAACATGGCTTTGTCCCTCATGGCTCGTCGCTGTACCTTTAACACGTACGACACTGTCGTCACATTACCTTTTACGATGACGAATTTTTCGTCCTGAAGCGAACATCTTTTTCGAGCCGCCTACTTCCATGAGGGGGAACTTTCGAAATGAAGAACAAGCATTTTTCATATTCTTCGAACTCTGTCCTTTCAGAACCAGTTACCTTAAAAAAAATTACATTACACTCACAATTATAAAATTTAGCTGTGAGTATTTTTTCTTTGCTGTGTATGTTTATTATTCATTATAAACTGACTTTCTGAACTTTCTTCCTGAGGAACGTTTCCCGCCTTAGCCATTTTGGATTTAAATTTTGGCGCGGAACCTTACCTATCTTTTGTGACTACTTGACACGGCCTTTCCATTGATTTCAAATTTCCAGTAACTTACTGAAGGTCTCCACTGAAGACAATCTACTTGGCCTCTTTTTCAACTATAACATTTCCAGTAACTTTACTGATGGTCTCCACTGAAGACAATTTACTTGTTAAACACTAATAAAATTTTACATTTGTTCCCAACACGTCTTATATATATTCTTTTTTTTTACTTTGTTTGTGGATCCGGTAGTCGTATGTAGTGTCTGGCACAAGGCCTTATTTTCGTAAGCCAGCACTGCAACGCTATCGGGTCCGCAACAAACTAATTTAAATTAACTGGAAAGATTTTTTGTTGCTAAAATTAGCGCCCTTATTTAATCGTTTTTCATCGCAATGTTATTCTCTTTATTAAAAGAATCTTCAAAGAATCAAATATACTTTTCTGAAATTTTATATGAGGAATATTAGCTGATTTAAATTATAATTAATCTGATTTTAAAAAAACATTATTTACTTTAAGTTTAAAATATCGCCGAAATGCAATTTTTAACCTGTCTGTAGCTGTATTGACGTGTTTGACAGCGTGAGACAGCTAATATTGTTCTACGGAGAATTTATCTGTCGTAAAACTAGGTATGTCCAATATTTCGCTAAAAAGTGGTATACCTTGACGACAAAAGGTCCCCAAATTGATAAAACAATTTTTAACGTTTAAATATTTATGTTGTTATTAAAGAGGAAAGACCAAAGTATTTTCTGAATATTTTTTCAGATTTTTTAATCCTTCCTATAAATGTTAAAAATTTTATTAAAAATCTTGTTTTTTTTCGAGTCAAAAAATTTCGTAAAATCGAACTTATCGACATTTCTGTCGGAAAGATGATAGTTTGTTAGTTAAAAAATCATGAAAAATCAATTACACCTTTTTCTTTTGTTATCTTAGGAAATTTAGAATGATTAAAGTATACTTAATGTAATTTGAAAGAAACATTACTTACATTTTTAGCAGAAAATTTTTTAAGAGAGATATTTCCCACCAGGGTAGTCTATTTTCACAGGCGTTGATTGATGTACGTCAATATATTCACAACTTACGGTACTGAAATTTATTGTACGGTACCGCCAAAGTGATATAATTCGTTCTAATTTTAAGTGAATCTGGTTAGTAGATTTTTTTTTTAAAAATTCACTTTAAAATTTTTTTTTTTTTTTTTTTTACCTTACGTTTGAGGAAGAATTCTGCACTGAAAATAACATTTAAATTATGAAAGAAAATCAAATTTTACAAGTAAAAATAAAACAGTAAAAAAAATACATTTTTTTAAATTGAGGTTTATTATTTCAGTCATGAAATATTTTTCTGAGAATATAAAAATTACATGAAACACCATTAATTGAAACGGGTTAACTTAATGAAATGAGATTTTATTTCTTTTTTATTAAGGCAGATTTTTTTCTATTTATTAATAATTATATGGCAGTAATATGAGTTTTATTTTATTTATTAATAAAATTAACATGCTAATAGCAGCTATGTTGGTTTTGTTTTGACTCGACAAGTATTTTTTAGTTTGAGTAGTAGCGAGCTAACTCCAGAAAATTTAAACTCCAAAAATCGTTTTAATTGATAATTTGTCGTGTGGATAATAATTCCAAAGTAATGTACAATGAATTTATGCATTCGATTTCAAACTTGAAAATTTGGGTGGACTTCCAAGGGCGTTTTTTTTTTTTGTAATTGTAAATAGTCGATATTTTCTTTTATCCCACTATTCGATTATATTTGAATAGAAAAAGAAAAAAATTGAAAATAATACGACGATATTCAGAAAACTTGACAAGCGTTGTTTTCTTGTTACAAAGCCATTTCTGAAGTAAAAAAAAACTTGCTTCTATCAAAGGAAACTACTCATGTGACATTATTTCAACAATGTGCATCCGTACTTTCGTTGTAGACGATTTTAAATACAATTTTGGAATATTAAAAATTATTTTTAAAATAATTATGGTTGTCAGATTTTAATAAGCTTTCAAATTTATGATCTTTAAAAAGTAGAGAACATAATATATCATTTCCATAAGGTTGCAGAAATAACTTAATGTATAAATATATAACAATCTTTTGTCATATTGTGTATTTAAAATTGAAAAAAAAAAGAAAATTAATGTAAAAATTTATTGTTCATCAAAAAATTTTTTTTCTTTCAGATAATAATTACCTTCGTATATATTATTCAGAAAAGCCATTAAAAACTTTCTTAATTAAATATTATCTTAGTTTTATTGGGTTTTGTATTTTTACAATTGAGGTAAAAGTTTGGACAATTTCGGACATTTTTTTAACAAAAAAATCGATGATTTAGATTTTTCAGAGTTTTGTGCATTTAATTAAAAAAAAAAATTGAGGTTGCAAATAAATTTTTTTTTGTGTTTTCATAAAATTAAGTTCGAGGGGGGTAACAGATATAAAAAAAAAATATTTATACCATGACTTTCAAAGAGACAAACATTTCTAAAATAAGTTCATTCATTTCTGAATAAGTTCTGAAGTTTTCATTAAAATCCAACAAGTAGTTAATTTTTACAAGAATTTCGAAATTAATGTGTCTTTCAACTGACAAAAAAAACAACTAAAAAAAACGCTAAAAAGGTCAAAATTGGACATACCTACGTAAAACATAATTGAAGAAAATGACGTGAGCGCCTTTTTTATATAATTTTTAAGTATTCAATAATCTTTAAAATTTAGGAAAATGTTTCCCCGTAATCTAATGTTTTATTAAATTTTAGAAATTTTGTGGTGTTTCTGTTTGACAAAAAAATGATGATTTAAATTTCCAAGGAGTAATGCTTTTAGCTAATATAGATATGAGAAAGCTGAAATTTTAATTTTTCGAAATTTCATAAAAAATAAAAAACTGGGGGTAACAGATGTAAAATAAATAATATATTTTT
This sequence comes from Acanthosepion esculentum, assembly GCA_964036315.1. Taxonomy (NCBI): domain Eukaryota; kingdom Metazoa; phylum Mollusca; class Cephalopoda; order Sepiida; family Sepiidae; genus Acanthosepion; species Acanthosepion esculentum. Next base: position 22,160,192 of record OZ038500.1, on the reverse strand, counting down.
AACAAGATTTTCGAAAGACAACATTTCAAATATAATTTAATTCATTTGTGAATAAGTCCTGAAAATTTCATTAAAATCCGGCAATTATTGCAAGAATTTCCAAAACAATGTGTTTTTTTTTTACCACAAAAAAGATGCTAAATTTCCCATAGTAATCTTTTGGTCCACCCGCTGACGCATGAAAGAAAAATTTCGGACATGCTAGAAAGGATTAAAAAAAAAATATTAAAAAATACTTTGGTCTTTTATTCTTTTCTCTTAATAATAACAATAAACGTTTTGACGATAAAACTTGTTTTTTTTTATCGAGTTTGGGGCATTTTTTTTTCATCATGGTATACTGTTTTATAGAAAAGAAATTATTATTTTTAGTTGCTTTCCCTATTGTATAACTCCACCAAAAACGCGCCCCTAAAATGACCCAGTTGACCTCACTTAAAAAAAAAAGATTTGTTATAAGAACAAACAAAAACTGTTATGAGTCGTGTATGTACCTGTTTGTTTGTTTGTTTCCACTGCCTGCTTCCTTACTTCTCCTCCGACATAGATAACCTCTCGCTTTCTCTTCACAATTGTTGTGCTTTTAGCTTTGCGTAGTTGATCAAGTTTTGTTTTCAATTCCGTCACTTCCGCCTCTAAATCCTTGACCCTTTGTTTCAGTGCAGCCTGCATCAGCTTCTCGCCCGACGATGTGTGACGATTCGACATTGCAGTTGTTGTCTTAGTTACCAACCGAGAAATTAATAGAGTTATCTCCCTTGTTCTTTTGATTTCTTTTTTTTTTTTCAGCAACAATACACAGAAAAGGAGAACTACAACAACTCCTGGTAGTGAAGGAAAGCGAGAAGAAAGGATTAAACATCAACTGCAGGAAGACGGAATGCATGGCGTGTTAACAGAAGAAGGAACTCAAATGAAAATTCCAAATTGGAGATAACAAAATCAAACAAGTACACACACAAATTTAAATATCTTGGAAGTGTTTTACATTTATTTTAAAATTATCTAATTTTTAACAGATGACAGAAAGTACTACACCGAAACCCGAAGTAGCATTGGGAAGGCGAAAGATGCCTTCCAAAATCTAAGCAACGTATTAAGAAACAGAAAATTTTCGTTAGAAACAAAGAAAAGAGTACTGAACTATTACGTGATATCTGTCTCCATGTATGGCAGTGAATACTGGACAATCTTCTTATAGTTGAAGAAGAAACTTGAAGGAACAGAAATGTGGTTCTACAGAAGGATGCTGAGGATACCATGAACCAAATATATGAGTGACGGTGAAGCTTTAGAGAAAATGGAATCAAAAAGAATGCTTAACATCAGGAAGAGACAGCTGAAATATCTAGGGAACACAATGAGGAAAGAGGGCTTGGAAAATCTGATACTCACAGGACAGACTGAAGGCAAGACGGACAGAAGAAAACAACGCATAACATACTTAGTGGGCTTGAGTAAATGGATGGTCGAACAAGGTCTAGGATAAATAACAAAAAAGCAAAATTTATTAAGACTGTAGAGAACCGTGCGGGGTGAATGAGTGAAGATGTAAGGAGAATGTGAATGAGATATCTCTGGGTTAAACTTTCCGCTGGCCGGTCCCGCTACATAAGAATGTTGGACCTTAATGGAGTCCAAAGAAGATAAAGAAACAAACAAGACCGATATACATGTATGCAAACAAATATATATTAATAACAAATAGATTAATACACGAATTACAAATACATTGAAGACATGGAAAGTTACAGGGTATTTGTATGGAGAAGTTATTGTGTGTGTGTGTTGAGTGTCCGTACGAACGCGTATATTGTTTTTAGCGTGTTCCCAGAATTTGGGACACGCTTTCTCTGTGAGAGGTCACATATTGGTGTAAGTGTAAAAAAGAAAATGTTTTTTTTACCTCGCCTCACGCGCGAGGTTGCGGCCTGAGTCGAGGCAGCTGGCCGCACGTGTGCGTAAGCCGTAAAAAGAGCTGGAAAAAGAGGAAGAGGCGAAAGGTCAGCCAGTATTTATACTCGTGGGAGAGAGAGACCTCTGTTGAAGGATTAAGGAAATGAGGAGGAGCTAACTGCGACAAGACCTACAAAGGACAGGAAATTAGGGAGAGCCATGATCGCCAACGTCCTGAATGGACAGGGCACACGGAAGAAGAAGAATGAAAATGTATGTCAATCAGAGGGGAAGCTCACGATGTAAGCCACGAATGTGAGATGCCCAAATCAAGGAAGCGCAAAAATTTAAATATGTGCGGTTTTATAACGATGGGAATTGTGACACAAAAAACGACGACACATTTGTTGCGGTTGTGTGAAGATATTAAGAGATATCAGAAGGTTTGAATGATCAGAAGGCTTAAAATTGTGCGTGTTCAATAATCTTCCATCCAGAACAATTAATAAAAGACAAAAATAATGATTCAAAACATAACAATTGAATTTATTAAGTATTTGATGTACATGCATGTGAACTGAAAAGGTTGGACAGAGTTGTGTCCCTTAGACCAGGTAATAGTTGTACCTAAGCTCATAAAGAATAAGTTGATTGTTAAATTGTAATTTAGAAGATTGTACTTGCGTAAGTTGATGTACAGTTCCTTACTTATTTAGTAGTGAATATTTTCTGTTCACTTTAGGTAAGCAAAGTTTGTTTAACGTCTGACTGCGTTAGTCAAAGACGGGGGGTCCTTGAGCGTTACATTTCGGCAATGTGTGAGCGGTCGAAATTGGTTGTTGTCGTCGTGGTTTGCTCGGGTCGGGACTGCTCGGTGTGACACGTGTTCTTGGGTTTTTATACCGTTTCAATAGGCTCCGGGAAGAATGGCGCGTAACATGATCGTGCGCGTGGGAGCGATCTGATTGGTCGAAGCTGACCAATCAGCAAGCTGGATTTACGGTGATCGACCAATGGATGCTTGTTGATTATGATGTTGGTAAAATCGTAACAAGAAGAGTGCATTTCCAGCGGAGGGTAAACTGGCTGTCGTGGAAGATTCCACAGATTAATAGCAAAATATGTCTTCTAGAAACTATGCCAAATAATAAGAAACAGGAAAATTTCGTTAGAAAAAAAGAAAACAGTGACGAACTGATATGCAATATCAATCCTTCTACATGCCAGTGAATGTTGGAAATTTTCCTCATAGATGAAGAGGAGGCTTGATGCAACAGAGATATGGTTCTACAGAAGGATACTGAGAATTCCATGGACAGACTATGTGAACAACGATGAAGGAGTTATAACTCTGAGTAAATAATTAAACCCTCTAACATTTATATATCCAAAAATACTCGTAAAATGTGAAACAGCATGACTATAGGATATTTTATTTGATAAAAAACTATGAAAAAATACTTCAAATAAATGTTTTAGTTAACATTAATTTAATCTTTGCAAAAATCAAATAATTGTCGGATTTTAATGAAACTTTCACGGCGTATTCATTAATAAATGAAGTTATTTTAGAAACGTATCTTATTAGAAAATCTTGGTAAAATATGTAAAAATTTTGTTTCTTTTTTTTCTCACTCTCCTACCAACTCCTTGTGCCAGACACAAAATTTAGTTGGCAGAAGAAACGATAGCTGCCGTTAGTAAGCGCGAGTTAACGATACAAGACAAACCACTGCGTAAAAATTAAAAAAAAACAGGAAAAAACATTTATTGTACAATTATTTTACAATAATCACAAAGGTACAGACAAGAACAAGAAAGGTTGCACAAAAATAGCCTTCTGTGCGCCTAATACGGCAGGATAACAATATTTTCCTGGGGTTTCTAAAAAGGAAATACCCACAGAAACAAGCTATGAAATTAAATGTTTAGTCCAACTCTGTTTTTTTTTAAATTTTAGACCCTTTAAAAATACAAAAGGATAAAGTTTTAGACCCTTTACAAAAATACAAAAAAAAGAGATAAAGTTTTTTTTTTTTAAAGAGACCAACACTTTGCAGAACTCACAAAAGCACCCACCTCCTTTGAAGAATTTTCGTTGACAGCAGGCTGGATTGGTTTTGGAAAAGGTTGTTTTTTTGGTAGTTGAAGAAAAGCTGATTTATGGCCCACTTGCCGGTCGATGTAGAGAGAGGGTGTTAAGTGGTCTGCCAACTGCGTGTCGTCTCAGATCTCTGCTTCGGCTCCCTTTCGTTATTTTTCGTTTCTACTTTTCGTTTAAAGCCCTCTCTTTTATTTGAAAGAGTCGGCTCCACTTGGGGCCATCCGGAATTTCTACGGGTCTCGAAAACTTAATTTTCATTGGCCAATATATAAAAAAGGCTCTTCAAAAATTTCGCTTCTGGCGGCTATTCCTGATCCGAAAGGGTCATAAAAATCGCACAATTTCATACAAGAAAATCAGAGTTTGGCAAACAATTTTGGCGGCAAATTCCTGATCCGAAAGGGTCATAAAAATCGCACAGCATTTTCTTTTTTACACACACCGTCCGGCTTACAAAAAATACATCTGTTGTGGACCCGATAGCGGTGCAGATCTGGCTTACGAAAATAAGGCCTTGTGCCAGACGCTACACACTACTACCGAATCCACAAACAAAGTAAAAAAAAAAGAAAAATATAAAGACGTGCTCTTTCCACCGTACAAACGTACAAAGTGAAAAGAAGTAGACAGGCAAAACAACAAAAGGTTAAGAACAAACATACATTTTATTAGAGTTTAACAAGTAGTTTGTCTTCTGTGAAGACCTTCAGTAAATGTACTGGAAAATGTAGTTGAAGAAGAGGCCAAGTAGATTAGTAAATTGTCTTCAGTGAGATTACTGGAAATGTTGTAGAGAATGAAATTTAATTGACTTGAGTGAAGACCATCAGTAAGATACTGGAAATATGGTAGTTGACAAGATAAGAATCCGCGCCAAAATTCAAATCCAATATGGCTATATGGCGGGAACGAGTTCTTCGAGAAGAAAGGTTCAGAAAGTCAGTTGTAATGCATAGTGAACGTACGGCAAGGAAAAATACTCACTGCGAGAGTTTATAATTGTGAGTGTATGTAATTCTTTTTAAAGTAACAGGTTCAGAAGGTACAGTTCGAAGAATATGAAAAATGCTTGTTCATCAGGTTGGAAGTTTTTTGAAAGTTCCTGGAAGTTGAGCGGCTCGCTAAAAGATGTTAGCCTCGGGACAAGAAATCTGTCATCGCAAGGTGACGACCGTGTCGTATGTATTAAGATAAAGCGACGAGCCATGAGGTCTAGGCAAGGTTTTGCCGAATAAAATTCTCTGCCAGTATCTATGGGTTCACCGGCGAGAGGATAAGGTGAGCCAGCCCGTGCCGATGGTCAGACGACCACGGGGGCGACTGATTTTGAAAAGCCAAATTTGCCGTGACGTCAGCGCAAAAGCGCGCGAAAAATAAATTCTTCCTCATCTTCGGCTAAGACAACGGTTTACTACTATAACCGGCCGAAAGTGAGAGGAAGGGGTGAAAATGTCGCGCGTACGTCAAAATGAAGCTGGGGGTAGCGTGAATCCCACACATCTCTCTCAAAAGACGTGTAAATAAACAAAAAAAAACAACACCTAGACGGTTTTACATAATTTGACATTTTTTTTTTTAATTCTTTTTTTAAATAGAAATAAAATTTTTATAAATATTTTGTTTACGTGTTTTTCACTCCCTTAATTTTATGAAAACTTAAGAAATTTGTAACGTAATAATTTTTAGTGACGAAAAGTTAAAAGCAGAATTCTTTGGAGAATTTTTAAATCAACGATTTTTTGTAGCAAAATCAGCCTCCGTATTACTGGAAAATCTGTTCCGAATGGAAAAATAAAGAACGTAAAACTAAGATACTATTTAGAGAAGTTTCTAATTACTTTTAAGGGCAGTATTGTCTTAAGAGAAAAATAAAACTAAGCACAACGGGCAAGGCTATTTGAGAACATAACTAGTTTTTAGGTTAATGTTTTGTTTTTGTAGCAATTTGCAGTATTGGTCGAAATTACCGTTACGGTTAGCGTAGTTCAATTTTCTTTTTTCCTGTACTAAATTGTGGGAGAAAAAAACGGTTAAAAAAATAAACACAAGGGAGGTAACTTCTACCAACTTCTCTGACTCGATTCCACATTTCTGGCAAACATTTCTGAATCCAACTTTTAGTTTATTTGTTTAGCGGCATATCAACTTATGGGTCATTTAATGCCGAAATTTAATTTTCTTGGGAGCATTAGTAATTTTATTTTCAAAAATGTATTGCTGGCAATTTTTCCCTTGCAAAAATGTATTGCTGGCAATATTTTTTTTGTTCAAAAATGTATGCTAGTAATAATTTTTTTTACAAAAACGTATTGCTGGTAATTTTTTTTTCTATCAAAATTTATTGCTGGCACCTTCACTATAAAAATGTATTTTTACACTTTCATAGCGTTTTGACCCATGTTTAGGTGCTCATTATTTGCCCATAGTTGGGACCCTAACAGGTGCTACCCCGGGTCTGAGTGAACCTGGGAAAAACAGCAATTAAGAGGTGATCCACTTGGCGTTTAGTTTTCACAAAATTTGTTGTCAATAGAAATATTACATGAAAAATAAACTGAAGTATTTTACAACCAATAGAATTCACAGAGTCAAAGTAATATTATAATTAAGTAGAAGTTGAATGCTAAACATGTAAAGATGTCAGGAAAAATAAAAAACAATCAAAACCTCTATATAAAAAAACAGCAGCCTTCAAGAAAATGATTAAAAAAAGATAAAAACTGGTGCATGTAGTAAAAAAAGAAGGTATAAAAAGAGAATTTTCGAACAATCACAATTGATTTGAGCCAACTCAAAAACATTCCATATAATAATCTATTTAATATATTGTATTATTATACGTTATTTATATATACACAAATATTTAAGTAAATGCTCTGTTTATAATAAACAGTATTAACAACATTTACCAGCCTGAACATCTGAGAAATTTCATAGAAAATATGCGTCCTTCGACAGAAACTGAACTTGTATCCTACACGAAACCATAGCCTGACGTGCTATACCAGTTTAGCTATGAGGAGCATCTTGTTAGCAAGGTTGATTTTACTTGTTGAGTTACAAACTTCCCATGATTTACCTCGAATGTTCATATCTGCTCGAAGCGTATCTTAATGTAAACTAAAGACTACTTTTTATTTTATTTTACTCCTAGTAGCCCCTTGTGTCTTAGTGATATTATCACCTTGCTTGTGATGAATTAATTAAAAATAAATTCTTGTTCTTCATTATGGGGAATTGAAGTGGGCCCCATATCAGATTACCACGTGGTGGATGCAGACGTTGTAATAAGTAAAGAATAGAACACGAATGACCTCTGATTTATACAAGTTGCATTAAACAATATTCCAAATAAGTCCTTGCAAACTTAATGGTGTCTGTAACCAAATTTATCTGCTAAAGAAGCGTCAATGTTTTCGCCACCTCCAGACTCTGTGGTGATAACGGTGTAGAGCAGGCTGGTTCTTCAAGTGTTCATTTCATAGGTCTTACCAAAAGTGAGTGTTCTTAAAAAAAAGTAGAAATCACGTCAATCAGCAACTGTAAGCTGATTGGCTAACCTTGAACTTGCCAAGGGCAGATAATCATAACTTATTTCTCATATCATTCTATTGAGTTCTGTTCCCTATTTGATCGACATTTGACCCCAAACTCACAATTTTACTCAGTATTACTGTCTCTTGTGTCTCCAACACCACATAACAACCAGATAATAAATAATACACGTTTTATTGTTTCTACATCTCGCTGTTTCTCATTTTTATGTGTATTTTTGTATATATAGGGTGACCCAAAAAAACGGGAACTTTTTAACAATCCAATAAAACCAAGAGTGATGGAAGAAAAATATTTAATTCATAGTAATTGAAACCTTAAAACATGCCATTCAAGAAACAATGATGGAATTTTCATTTTTTAAAAATTATGTCCTGTAGATGGCGTCCTCCTGTACGAATGCATTCTTGAAATCTGCTGTTGAGATCCCTATTTACTGATGCAACATCTCAGCTGGGATACTGTGAATTTCATTCTCGTTACTAAAATGGCGAAATGTTTACTTGCTCAAGGTCACTGTCTCGCAGTGTTGCCACTTGCTCATGTCTGGCAATACGCACTTCAAAAGTTCCCGTTTTTGGGTGTCACCCTATATAAATGTAAGGGGGTTTATAATTATTTACTCAGAGTTATAATTTCTCTACAATCCTTAATAGTGTTTTCATATTATATAACACCCAGTAACACCTTGCATCTTAGTGGCTTTATTGCCTTGCTTGGGGTGAAATGATTAAAAAAAGAAATTGATAATAGTAGAGTTGGGAAATTTGAAGATATCAAACTATTAATGATGAGATAATCTTATGAGAAGAAATCCCTTTAAGCAAGACTTTCAGTGCATCTAATTCCTAAAACTAGTAAAACACTAATATAAATACTGAAAATTGGCACAAGTACATGATATTGGAAATTAAAAATGTTAATGTAGCAAATTAATTATATAACAAATTAAAACTGAGTATGGATAAAAATAATCTTAGTATTAAGATGTAAAACAATAGGAAATGCAGAAAAAATCTACTTGTATTAAAATTGAAAACAGAAAATGTTGAAAATTCATTTTAGTATTAAAAAAAAGAATAATGAAAATGAAAAAAATTAAATTAGTCTAAAAAATTAAATTGATGATAATGTGAAAAAAATTATCATAGGAACTCAAAACTGATGATGTTGAGAAATTATGTTAAAAATTGTATTACTATTAAAGATTATATTAGTATTAAATATTATATTACTATTAAAAATACTACAATGATAATAAACAAAAATTAAATTCATTAAAACAATGATAATCTGAAAAAAAATCTATATTAAAAATTAAAACAATGATAACAAAAAAATGAAATTTGTTTGGTTTAGTTTATTTTGTTTTACAGCATATCAACCTCAATGGGTAATTCAATGCTGAAAAGATTTTTATTGCTAGTAATTTTTTTTTTCCAAAAATGTATTGCTGGTAATTTTTTTTTTTTTTAAATGTCTTGCTGGTAATATTTTTCATTTTAAAAAATGTACTGCTGGTAATATTTTTTCCAGAAAAGTATTGCTGGTATTAAAACCTAGGTTTATACTTTCATAGTGTTTTGACCCCTTTTTTTCGGGGGGGGGGGACTATTTGCCCATAGTTGAGGCCCTAACAGGTGCTATACCACCCTGGGTCACGGTGGACCTGGAAGCAACAGCAATTAACAGGAGGTTCCACACTTGTCAAAATCTCCTGATCAAAGGCCTTGCTGTTGGATGTAGTTCATCATCTTACCCACGATGTGGATGTAGTTTATTGACATCATATTGACCCAGTACGAATGAAATTTGTATTAGAAGTAAAAACTGATAATATATAAAAGAAATCATATTTGTATTAAAAATAGAATAATGATAATGAATAAAATTATATTTTATTAGACATTGTAACTGATAATGTAAAAAAAAATATCACATTTATATTAAAAATAATGATAATGTAGAAAAAAGAATTAGCTAAAAACCTGAATAAAGATAATAAAATAATGATGTTAATAGATTATTTTTAAACTGTAGTCTTTTTAAATACAAAGCGGAATACACATCTTATAAGGGAAGATGTCGTTTTTTTCTTTTATATATTTTAATTATAGAAATTAGCTAGTAAGCATTTTCATAGAGGTAAGTGTTTGAGAAATTGCTTAACATTGAGTGAAATGCGGGCTGATAATTTTCCAATTTTCTTTCAAAATTCATTTTTGCATCCTATTATTTTAAGAGTTATTCCCCTTTAATAATTTTGTCCAAAATCTATAATTCAGATATTTATTATCTAAATAGATGTCATAAATATAAACATATTTAACGTTCAGGGGGAAAAAATGAAAGAAATTGTATTGTACCAATTTTTCAAGTGAAGTGGGTCTGTCTGCTTAAAAAATATATCAGCTTCAAAATTCTGTCTTTTACTTTAACTTAACCTCTTGAACCTGATGTTTGTGGCAACTATTTCATTTAGCAAGCAGGTCCTATATACAATAATATCACGAAAAATATAATTAAAAATCAAAAATTAAGAATAATAAAAACAATTCAAATGTAGTATATATATATATATATATATATATATATATATATATATATATATATATATATATATAATATCAGGAACAGTGACCATTGTGCAATCACAGTTTCTGCAGTGATGGCTTTCAGACAACAAGTTATTGTTTTGTCTCAAAAACCTAGCCATAATTATATTTGTACTGATAGTGGAAGCAGGAGGAGGAAAATAGGTGAAAAGAAATATATATATATATATATATATATATATATATATATATATATATGGAGAGAGAGAGAGAGAGAGATATGGTGGTAGAGGTGGAGGAATAACTGTACTGGTAGTGGAAGGAGGAGGAGGAAAATAGGTGAAAAGAAATATATATATATATATATATATATATATATATATATATATATATATGGAGAGAGAGAGAGAGAGAGAGAGAGAGATATGGTGGTAGAGGTGGAGGAATAACTGTACTGGTAGTGGAAGGAGGAGGAGGAAAATAGGTGAAAAGAAATATATATATATATATATATATATATATATATATGGAGAGAGAGAGAGAGAGAGAGAGATATATGGTGGTAGAGGTGGAGGAATAACTGTACTGGTAGTGGAAGCAGGAGGAGGAAAATAGGTGAAAAGAATATATATATATATATATATATATATATATATATATATATATATATATATATATATATGGAGAGAGAGAGAGAGAGAGAGAGAGAGAGAGAGATATGGTGGTAGAGGTGGAGGAATAACTGTACTGGTAGTGGAAGGAGGAGGAGGAAAATAGGTGAAAAGAAATATATATATATATATATATATATATATATATATATATGGAGAGAGAGAGAGAGAGAGAGAGAGATATGGTGGTAGAGGTGGAGGAATAACTGTACTGGTAGTGGAAGCAGGAGGAGGAAAATAGGTGAAAAGAAATATATATATATATATATATATATATATATATGGAGAGAGAGAGAGAGAGAGAGAGAGAGATATGGTGGTAGAGGTGGAGGAATAACTGTACTGGTAGTGGAAGCAGGAGGAGGAAAATAGGTGAAAAGAATATATATATATATATATATATATATATATATATATATATATATATATATATGGAGAGAGAGAGAGAGAGAGAGAGAGAGAGAGAGAGATATGGTGGTAGAGGTGGAGGAATAACTGTACTGGTAGTGGAAGGAGGAGGAGGAAAATAGGTGAAAAGAAATATATATATATATATATATATATATATATATATATATATATATGGAGAGAGAGAGAGAGAGAGAGAGAGAGATATGGTGGTAGAGGTGGAGGAATAACTATACTGGTAGTGGAAGGAGGAGGAGGAAAATAGGTGAAAAGAAATATATATATATATATATAGAGAGAGAGAGAGAGATATGGTGGCAGAGGTGGAGGAATAACTGTACTGGTAGTGGATGAGGAAGAAATAGATGGAAAAATAGAGCAAGAGAGAGAGAAAGAGAGAGGTGGCGGCAGAGGTGGAGGAATAACTGTACTGGTATTGGAAGGAGGAGGAAATACATGGAAAAAATAGAGCAAGAGAGAGAGAGAGAGAGATGGAGGTAGAAGTGGAGGAATAACTGTACTGGTATTGGAAGGAGGAGGAAATACATGGAAAAATAGAGCAAGAGAGAGAGAGAGAGAGGGGTGGAGGAATAACTGTACTGGTATTGGAAGGAGGAGGAAATACATGGAAAAATAGAGCAAGAGAGAGAGGTGGAGGAATAACTGTACTGGTATTGGAAGGAGGAGGAAATACATGGAAAAAATAGAGCAAGAGAGAGAGAGAGATGGAGGCAGAGGTGGAGGAATAAATGTACTGGTAGTGGAAGGAGGATGGAAAAAATAGAGAGAGAGAGAGAGATGGTGTCAGAGGTAGGAGAATAACTGTTTGTGTAACTACTCCTATCCAGGGTCATGATTGGACACTAGAAATTTTTTTACCTGTTTGCAGGCTGCCATTATTTCGGCTCATTCATTAAGCAGCTCACCTCAATCAGGACATATTACCATGCCCAATCCCCACCCCCTCCTGCCAAAGCCTGCGCACCTAGCCCCTGATGCCAATAATTCTTTCTTCAAAAATTCATTGCTGGAAATAATTTTTTACAAAATTGTATTGCAGGTATTAAAACCTATTTTTACACTTTCATAGTGTTTTGACCCCAGTTTGGGGGTTAACTATTTGCCCATAGCTGGGACCCTAACAGGTGCTATTACCCTATGGTCAAGGTGGCCCTAGGAACACCAGCAATTAAGAAGTGGTTTCCACGCTCCTCAAAACCTCCTTAGAGGCCTTGCTGTTGGATGTAGTTTATCGTCTTACCCAGGATGCAGATGTAGTTTTGTTATCTTATCCAGGACACCTCATTTGGGGAGGGAGGTGGTCTTACCCCACTGCAGAGGTGCACTTGGAATATTTTGAAGGGCATCTGATTGTTGTGATTTTGCCCCTATGCATCAACGATTTTATGACATGACTAGTCTAAAGACCTCTTCAAGAATATAAAAGCAGAGACTATCCTAGCCTACTTGTAGGAGGCTGGTCAGAGACCATAAGTTATAGCATGAAATAACTCTGTTCTAAAGAAATAACTAGAGAAGGATGGAATAGATGACCCAAAGGATTATTTATAAGCCATATATTTTGAGGTGAGTTATCTACATAGAAAGTCACAAAGACTATAAATAGCTATGGCTATTACCCATGAGGCAGTTGAGTGCATACTACCTGCTGTGAGTCAGTAACACTACAATAGCATTGTCGATATAAAAAAAACGAATAAAGAATTATCACTGGATAATTATGAATATGCTCAAGTGCGACTGAGGATACTTGCAGCTAAAGCTAGAACACAAAAGCTGAGTATACAAAGTGAGAACGGTGTATTGTTCAGGGTAAAAAAATAAGTGGGAACATGAATTAGAGCCTCGTTGACCATGTCTTATGCCACCAATGAAAAATTGTGGTGCAAAAAGAATAGTAAATCTAATCTACAAGAGGCAAGATTCATGATGCAAAGTGGACAGAACATGAGGATAATAGAAAAAAATGGAAAGAGGATATTAGCGCATGTAGACCAAGTTAGATTGCAACACGATAGCATTGAAGAAACGTATAGTGAGCCTGAAAGTAATGAAGGCGAAAGTGTCAAAGACAAACTAGACAGTGAAATCAAGAGCAATATAGACTCTGAAGATGAACACTCTTCGGAGGAAGGCTCCTATGAAAAAAATAAAAAAAATCACAATCTCCCACATCTAGAAAATCTCTTAGGAAAAGGGAGGAAGATAGTGAGGATAAAAAAGCTCCCAGAAGAAGTACCAGGGGAAAAAAAAGGAGATAAAACATCTTCAGGACAGAGAGATGAGGTGACTCGATATTTAGCAACCCCCCACACGGGTCGAATGTGGCACAAGGCCGGTTTAATGTGGGCTTACCGAGCCAGTAGGCTCGGCCAAAAATATGCCCATTAGAACCCGTATAAACGGGTTCAGGGACTGTCTACCTCCCCGGACGGCAATTTGCCCTGCGGCAAAGCCCCGTCCGAGTCCCTCCCCGCCGAGACGGAGAGTTCGACAGCAAAGAACAGTCTTAACAACTGTTCCAGTCACGGGCTGACTCATTTACATAGGAAGTCACAAAGATTATAAATAGCTGTGGCAGTTGAGTGCATACTACTTCTCATGAGTCAGTAACACTACACTACATATTTAATTTAAAAAAAAATTTGGGGGTATTAAATAACCAACAGAGTTGATATGCCACTAAAACAGACTAATCAATCAATCAATGAAAATGCAGTTTATTTTAACATTTTCTTCAGTGCAAATCTTATTGATTTGTTTTCAAATATTGTTTTTCAATTTTATTAGCTGTTAAATTTTCAAAAAGATTTTCAAATTAACCACAGCATTTCTAAGTAGGAAGATTACTATGATAACAATTTTTGCTAAGTTTTATTTTTTCAATTGTTCTGATAATGTTCTTACCAAACAAAATATTTTTATTTTGAAATATTACATTTCAGGTGGCACAAGGCCAAATTGAAGTGGGGAAAGTTTGATCGTCAATGACTATCTAACACCTAGTTAGTCTGATTCACAACCCATTCATTCATTACAATTTACTCTTACACCACAAGAACTCATTTATCACCATTCAATCCAACACATACTATAATATCACATATTCACAGCGGTCTTACTAAAACACCCATGATAATGAAAATATATACGATTGGTGTTTTTTTTTTTTTTTTTTTATATAAAAATATATAAAATTATGACATGAAATGTGGAGGGGGGAGGAGGAGATGTACCCAATAATGAAAATAAAATACAACAAAATATTCAGAGACATGAAAATATATACGATTGGTGTATTTTTTTGTTTTTTTATATAAAAATATATAAAATTATGACATGAAATGTGGAGGGGGGAGGAGGAGATGTACCCAATAACGAAAATAAAATACAACAAAATATTCAGAGACATGAAAATATATACGATTGGTGTTTTTTTTGTTTTTTTATATAAAAATATATAAAATTATGACATGAAATGTGGAGGGGGGAGGAGGAGATGTACCCAATAATGAAAATAAAATACAACAAAATATTCAAAGTAAAATTAAAATATGTTAGTAGGACCCGTCCACGTCCAGAAAAATAAGAGTGCCCACTGAATTAAGCAGAATCAAGCAGCTCACTTGTTAGGGGCAAGGAAGAGACAAAATAAATTATGGGGTAGAGAATTATCAAAGGTTATCTCAAGTCATGATAAAAAGTGGGTGGAAGCAAGAACAAACCTGGGGAGGTTGGGAATCTTGACATGCATCGTAACAAAAGAGAATGCCGGGAGCAGGGCGGAAACAAAATGTTAAGAACAGAATGAAATTTGAAACATTAAGTGTTAATCACATATCCCATTTTACATCCTATGTCATAATATGTAAATATGGCAGATAGAGAAAGGGAGGGAAATAGTAAAATTAAAAAAGAAAAGGAATTACAACCTATGACTTGCATTCTTACAAGATTAAAATATTCAAGATGATTCCATTTTTAGGGATGTTTTCAGTTTTCAGCTGGAAACTGTCTATCTTGTAAGTTAAAGGTAGTATAGGATATTCACATACAGCGTAGTAGAACTTTAGGCTTGTATTCTATTCGTGAAGATAGAAACAGGAAAATAAACGTACACAATAACAGGAAAAACTTGGTAAATTATACGTTAATTTCATATAATTTTATTTATATATTTGTGTGTATAGGCGTATATATACTTTTTTATGTTACAATAGTGTCATGGTACATCTTCATGTCTCGCACATCTCGCCTGTGGAACTCCCTTCCTTATTCCTGTTTCCCTGACAAATACAATCTCCAACTATTTAAGTGTAACGTCAATCAACATCTCCAGTTGCCTTGATCTATCCACTTCCCTTCTCCACATCCTTTCACCTTTCATTCCTATCTGCTCTCGCTCCAAATCTTCTGTAAATTTTGACACATAATTCCCGTGTATATCTTTGCGTGTGTGAGTCTCAAAATGCGACAAAAATTTGTTTGCTATTTCTATTTATAGTTTTTTTAACAACAAAATTGGCTCTAGCGGCTTGGTAGCTTGTTGCGAATTTTTCTGAGAAATGTGTGGGCGAATGTTGTACTTTTTATTTTTTAGCCAATAGGATTTCTTGAAACATTTAAATTAGGGATGAATTTGAGAAAGACTTTTTTTATGTCAGTTGAGCCTATTTTTGCACAAATTTTGACTGTTTTGTTATGGAAATTTCTCGAAGCTTATTTTTATTTAACAACCAATGAGATTCAAGAAAATGTTTGAAAATTGAAATGAGGGTTTCTAAACATTCACCTACATGCAAATAAGCCTTGGCACCACCACAATGGGCACTTTTTTCGGCAATGAAAGCAAAAAATCAACAACCTTAGTTTTAAAATATTTGCCAACAATTAGGGAATTATCCAATTCAAACAAAATTTTCGGGTTTTATTCATTAGTTCATGCATATTTTACTGAATAGGTTATTTTATTAAAAAAAAACTTTGAAAAATATTTCTTTGGAGATATGTTTTACCCCCCCCCCACCTCCTTTTTGACATTGCGTGTATACTTTTAATTTTTGGACAGGGGTTTGTTCAAATTTTTTACAGTTATATACAGTGTAACCCGGATATAAGAGAGTTGTCGGGACCGGAGAAGAAGTATCTTATATCCGGGTTTCTCTTATATCCGTGTTTGGTCTAATTTGTTTTATTAACACAGGCTCTAATTTGGGACCAGAGAAAATCTCTCTTATATCCGGATTTCTCTTATATCCGGGTTATACTGATATAAAAAGAAATCCCAGGAGATATTTCAGTAAAAAAAATATGTAATACAGTGTAACCTGGATATAAGAGAGTTGTCGGGACCGGAGAAGAAGTCTCTTATATCCGGGTTTCTCTTATATCAGGGTTTGGTCTATTATACATACATTAACACAGGCTCTAATTTGGGACCAGAGAAAATCTCTCTTATATCCGGGTTTCTCTTATATCAGGGTTACACTGTATCAAGTATGAACATTTGAAAAATGTGACTTGCATCTTGCCGCAAACAACTGAATAAAACTCCAAAAATAAAGTTATTTCAGAATTGGTGTTTGCATAAAAACACAATTTTCTTTCAAATTTGACAGAAAAAAAAACAAATCTAAATTTAATGTTTATTTAAAAAAAGAATTACTTATCATTATTAGTGCGATTTTGAAATTATTTCCATTAATGTTCGGCCCAAGAGCTTATTTTATTAATGTGGTTTGAAAGTTTAAAACAAAAAAGAAGCTGAGAGTGGGTATATCAATCAATTCAAAGTATATGGGACTTTACTTGGTAGTTCGAATCTCTTTTGCTTCTCTCAGGATCTCTTTCGTCCTTCCTTATTCTCAACAAAATCTCTTTACTCTTCTTCTGCATCTCTTAACCTTTCTCGTATGTGCTTACCACTCCGACCAGCACATTGCTTCATCAAGTTTGCCAAAAAAAAAAAAAAAATCACTAACTCCTATTTACAGTCGAGTTTTATAGTTTCTTTCTTCTTTCCCATAATTTGTCTTTTTCCCGGGTTTGCCGTAATGTCTCTATAAAAAAAAAATCACCTGTCGCCGTTTCTTCTCCCCCCACCACCACGAGGTAAACAACATTCCGTTTTTTCTTCTTTCTTTAATTCAAACTACAATTAAATAAAGATATGTCTGAAGATTTATGTGAAGTTTAACGTCATTTTTGTGTGCGAACATTTTTAAAAGAATTTTATTTTATTTTTTCGTTTTTTAGCAACTGTTAGATTACTTTTGGTATGGATGTACAAAAAGGAAATAATTATATCTCATGTTGATTAATCAATATTGGAAGAATATTATAATTGCATATCTCCTGTTCAGTCAGTAATAAAAATACAGTTATTCATTATATTAAGTTTAATAAAAGTGTAAAGAATAAAAAATTATATTAAACTATATGGTTAATGAAAATTTAGTTTTAAACATAAATACTAATTGTTGATTATCACACTGCTGTTTTATTTTTATTTTTTCCTGCTCTTTTTCAGACAGTGGGAGAATGACAGTCTTTCTACTGTGCCCTTTGACCTCACAGTCTAACGTGCAGAAATAAAACGTTATTTTCATTTTGTTAAGTAAAAAAAGGTAAGCATTAAGTTAAAAAAAAAAACAGTTAATTAACCCTTCGAAACACATCTCTAGTACAAATATTTGACCTTTTTAAAGAGAATTTAATATTTGTTGTTTAATGATAAAAAAAAAACGTACCAATGTTTTAAAAATGCCTCAAAGCTTTATTTTACACTACACAGTAATTACTTTTTCTTTTCAAAAAATGTATTTTTCGTTTTTTTTTTCTTTCGAAAGTCTGTGATGGTTCAGTTTTTACATTATTGTAAATCTGTGTGTGTGAATCAATCGCTATGTCTAAAAGGGGTAACTCCACCCTATCTATTTGCGTGGAGAGTCCTGGAATGAAGGGTAATTCAAATTTTCAATAGAGGTACCTAGAAAGTTTCTAGGTACCTCTACTTATTGAAAATTTGAATTACCTCCACTTTTTCGCGGGAAAAACAGCATAGCAGATAGATAGCATGATGAAAAAAGGCCCCAAACTCAATAAAAACAAAGTTTTGTCATCAAACAAAAAAATGTTTTTTAGTTTATGTTATTAAGAGGAAAGACCAAAGTATATTTTATTATTATTTTTTTAAATTTTTTAATCCTTTCTAGCACGTCCGAAATTTTGGTCAAAAATCTTTTTTTTTTAAGTTAGCGGCCGATGTCATGATAAAGATTGTTTTTTTTTTTGCTTTTATCGGTGAAAAACACATTGACTTGGAAATTCTTTCAAAAATCAAATAATTGTCGGATTTTATTAATGAAACTTTCAAGACATATTCAGAAAGAAATGAATGAAATTATTTTTTAAACTTTTTATTTTTTAGAAAATCTTGGTAAAAAATATATATATATATACATATATATATATATATATATATATATATATATATTGTACATATGTTACCACCCTCTTACTTAATTTTATGAATTTTCTAGAAATTCAATTTTTAGGGCGGGGATTTTTTTATTATTTAAAAAAAAAAACAGGACTCCTTGAAGAAAGTTGGATCAAGCCGAAGATTACAACGGCTGAAAAAAAATGAAATGCTGTGAAACAATCACAGTAAATAAGCATACTCGTCCGATTTTAAAGAAATATAATTATAATAATAGTGATAATTCCTCGTCCCCAAAAAATCCTACATGGAATATTCAAATTGAGACGAGAGAATCGTATCAAACGACCAAAATAACAACAAGTGAAACGTATTTGTTTGGCGCCGTTCCCCTGACAACTTTCCCGGCAGTCTAGAACCGGAAGCGGGCTTCACACCACGTGACCGCACTACGTCATAGTTTTTCCTCTTACTTCTCCTTCCTCCGACTTCCATACAAACGAAGGTGTTTTTTTTTTTCTGTTCACGCTTTTTTGAGGGATTTTCTCATTTCTTCATCCTTTGGTTTTTTTTTCTCCCCCTCATTACGAAAAGGAAACAGAAGTCCGAGAGGGTGAGAAAAAAAACAAAAAAAACAAAGTTCAGCTGTAATTTCTTTATAGCATTGTTTAAAGAAAAAAAAAATAACAGTTTTAAAAATACGACGGTATGGAGGTAAGTAAAATATTTTAAAATAATAACTAACATTTTTTTTTTTTTTTTTTTTTTTTTAAAGAAGAAGAGTTTTTAAACAAGTTATAAAAAAAATAAGAAAAAAAAGGTAATAATACCGATATATACATACAGTGAGCACACAATGTGATAACTGTATCGGCATTTAAATATAAAAAAAAGTCTGCATTTAGGTGAAGACATCTGAAAATAACTTGCTGTATTGTTTGCATGCCGTGGAAAAGTGATACCGAGAAATGTTGGTTTTTACGGCAAAACCCAAAATGAATATTTAACCCCCCTCCAAAAAAAAATTAATAGTTAAATAAATATTAATTAATAAAAAGAAATAGTAATTAACAATCATTTTCTGTATTAATTATCTTGTTATCTACTTTTCTCGTTGGTCATGATGCTTTTTAACATCAACATGAACGTGAGTGAAATCGACATAACCTTTAAATTTAAAAAACGTTATGTGTAAAAAAAAAAAAAAATCAACCGTTAGTCTAACTTTTCTTTCCTCACAAGCCTTGCATCGTTATTTTATTTAATAACTAGATTTAAAAACGATTTCCAGAACTTAAAAATAAATACATCTTTTATTTTGGTCTTAAAAAATAAGTTAAAAATTAATTAAATTCCTCATTTCTCTTCTAGTTTCTCTTTATAAACACCAAATTACGTTTGTTGCCATAATTTTTCTACACATGACAAATCCAAAATTGATTTTTTTTTTAATATTTAAAATTTAATTTTAATTATTTACTTCGATCGACCCTTACAATAAATCTTACGATTTAAACCACTTATTTCTTTATTTTTAATGTTTTGATACGATCTTTTCTCCTGTCATCCATCAACACCGACTTGAATTTATTTAATTGCCTCCTCCATCATCACCGAGAGATGCGAAATAAAACGAATCAGAAGAATTTTTTACACTTCTTTGTTTATAGAGAAACGTACAAAGAAAAACAAAAAGGACAGTTTCGTTTTGTCTTCTTTTGCGCCCTAATTTTAAAAAGGGAGACGATGTTTGCCGATGTCTCCATGTGCCAAAAACCTTACTTTTGTTTTCAGTCGCTTATTTTGGTACCAAGCATTCCTCCTCTGCCAACAATGTCTTCTTCAGCATTCCATTGTCCTTTTAATTCTATTTACACACTTTCGGTTTCTTTCCTACAGTGACCATTTCTTCAGAATTCTTCTTTTCGAAACTCGAGCTACGTTGACGACTCTATTTGAAGTTGGTATTTGTTGAACTTAAACCAATTTGGCGCAATTTCGTGTTTCTGGAGACCCCCCCCCCCAAATAAATAACGAACCGACTGACTTGACAATATATATTTTTTTTATTTTATTTTCGGTGTAGCCTAAAAGTGGGGGGTTAATTTTCTTTATAAATGTTATAGTGAAATGTTCCCCCATTTTGTAGCCACTCTGTGTAAGCCATGCTTCTTTCTTGTTTTTACCGATTCCGTTAAAAATAAAAAAAGAAATAAGGGTATTTATTTTTTCTGATAAATTATGTGGCCTTTAGGATTAGAAATGATGATTTAAAAATTTTAAAGCAAAATAATTAGTTTTACTTTTAGATTTTAAAATGCTATAAGTTTGCTTTTTAAAAGTCAGTTTATTTCGTTTCATTTTTTTCTCTTGTCTTTTTCCATTTTATTTTATGGTAGAAATTGTTTTTTGTTTTTTTTTTTAAATGAAAAAAAAATGTCTTTAGTTTAAATTTTTTAAATTAAAAAGTCTCTCTATGAGTGAATTTTATTTTATTTTCAATTTTGTACATGATCAGTAGAAAACTATTTTGTCGAAATAATTTTCTTTTTTGGTGCCGTCTTTTACCTTTTTTAAGCCATGTCTTTAAAAAAGTTTACGTGCTCACCCACCAATAACTTTGTGATTACCTTTCAAAGTTGCAGTTTGTATTATTAGCTAATTTTGATTTTAAAAAGGAAATGGATTTTGTTTGTTAATTGCTGATTTTGACATTTGTTGTTACTGAAGATTTTCCGCTGTCGCTTTTCTTATGTGCGATTTACGATAAACTGATCTTGTCTTTAACTTGCGTGTGTTTTGCGATTGTTAAATTCTGAGTTTTCCAATTTTATAAAGTTCTTTTTTTTTTATATAAGTTCAACAGTCAAGTTAAAAAAAAAAATGAAAAGCAGAGTACGTTAAATTTTAAATGTCCGGTTCACACTCCTCTCCAGTCTTTTGAACGGGAGTAGAATGTTTTATTATTCCTTGTTTAGGATTGTGTTTAGTTTCCAGTTCCTTTTTAAAAAGTATTCGCATTCTCTTTCACTCTCAATAGTAGCCTCTCTTGTGCCTTCTTAGTAATATTATCGCATTGCTGGAGGGGAATTGATTTTAAAAAGAAAAAGCTTTATTAATTTTTAATTACTTTTCTTTGCATTTTAAACTGTTTTTTTATTTGAATTTAAAAAAAAAAAAAATGTAGCTTTAAAAAAAAATTTGAAAAAAATGATTTATTTGCTAAACAAATATTATTTTTTCTTCCCTTCATTAATTTCTATTTGAACACCTGTGGCTTTATTGAATTATTGTTTTCTCTGACAGGTTCATTGTAATAATAGTAACAATAATGCTTAAACCGAGCAGATGTTTACAGATCCTTGTTTAATTTTTTTTTGTTGCTAAAATCAGGTAAGAGCTACTCTTCCTCTATCAGAAGGGCAAGTACAGTTTAAAAAAAAAAAAGAAAAAGATATGTCTGGTCACTCTACAAAAGTTACTGGTACCTTGTAACCTAGTACAACCAGACACAAGGTTGGGTCATTGGTGGCTAGGCCAATTCCCCTACCAGTCTCTTCTAGCAAGGAAGGGGGCTAGACATGCAGCAGAATTAAAAGCAAAACCTGATAAACATTCTTGTAGAGGTCAATGGTTATCTAGCATAATGAGATCCATAGCTATGTAAGAGAGCCAGTACAGTGGTGAAACGGCATTGCTGGCGTCCAAGACAGAAGTCAATGGCCAAGGTGGTGGGTTCAGCCTCCACAGCATGGAATCCATGGCTATATGACCCTAACTAGGATGGAGGATATTGGCTGTAGTTTGATCTGGAGAGAGATAGGTCCTGCTTGGTCTACTTGCTCAAGACATGCTATGCATGAATAATTACCTCTGTATTTTCAACCCTGATATATGGAGAGAAATGGCCAAGTGCTCAGTTGCACACTGGTCATATGGCCACACCCAGTCATGGTACTGATGATGAGTTATATATAGGAATGGATTTTTTATTTATTAATATGACAGATGAATTTGTAGCTTAAACATTATTTTTAAGAGATAACTCAAATTTGAGTAGATGCTCCGTTTTTATTTATTTACTAGTTTAAAAGCTGCACTCTGTGGACTTTTAAGCTCGTTTCTGCAGGCCAAAATGAAAGGGACCTCTGGTCTAGCTGAGAAAATAGCAATTCACCCCATGGAACTTCAAAACCTCACTTTAACTCTGATGCAGACTATAATTCTGATATAGGCCAAAAATTGAGTTCTTCAAATAACAAACTCTCTGGAATTTCATATCACAAAAACACTCACTTTCATTCTGGTTCCTTGGCATTTTGAAGAAATAAAAATTGATTTCCTCAATTCACAAAGTTTTTGTGTTACTTTAAACTCCATATAAATTAAAAACTTAAAATCATTAATTTTTTTCTGTTATTTTAAAATTTGAATTTTTAACTGTTCCCTACTAATCTGGGAAACAAATCCCAATGCTGGATGTTCAAGCACCAGATGAATGGTGGATTTTCAATCCCAGGATCATCCTGATTCCAAAAAGGTATAATATGTCTATGTAGAGAAAGTGTGGCCCGAGTTGTTGGGGTTTCAGATACACAGATGCACAGACAGAATTTGCTGTTTATTTATTTAGATTAAACAATATATCTATTTTCATCTAACAGCCTGTTTTCTTGAATATTCAGGCCAGTAGAAGGAAATAAATAAAAAAGGAGCATCTATTCAAATATGGGTATCCAATAAAAGTAACATTTAAGCAATAAATTAAAATACACACACTGTTGTCCCCTGTATTTATGGGGGTTACATGCCTGGAGCACCCACAGAAAGTGAAAAAAAGAGAATATTGGATGTGGTCCATAAAAATGTCTATAAATGTTAAAATATAATAATAAAAAATATATAAGTAAATATGCAATAATTAAATAAAAATACAGTAAAATGTACGGGTACTCACCAATAACAAATGATATTGATTGAAGATTATGATGAATTAGTTGTGCAGTGTGGTGAAGATAATGGCTGCACAGAAAAGCAAAGGATTCAAAGCTCTCTTGTGGTGCCATGCCTTCATGCAAGGCTTTCTTGGTGGGGTTGAAAGACATTGTGATGGTGAGTTGCTGTTTCCTCATGGTGGTGAGGAGGGTTTTATGTCTACATGGCAGCATTGATGGCATTTTTCAATTGGAGAGACCTAATCCTGTAAGGCTCTCATGCTTCTGGCTTCCTTGCAACACCTTTGCTGCCCTCATAAGTTCAAATAGATGTTCCAGTGTCAGTCTCTTCTCTTGCTCTGGATCTGTCACCTTCCGCCTCCTTCCCTGCACTGGCATACTCTAACAAATCCTCATCAATCCGGGGTTCAGAGTGGGCATAGATGAATTTGTTTGACTTCATCTTGCGTGATGTTGTCAAAACCTTCACCAAGTACCTTTGCCAGTCTCACTGCTTTGTCGACAAACTTGTGCCGAATTTCTTCAGGTGAGATGTCTTTGTACTTGTAGCCATGGACACACTCTAGCCACACCCAATTCCAGCATGCATTGACGGTTTCTTTTTTCAGGTCCTCAGGAGCAGCTTGCACAATTGACAGGCTCATTGCAATCATGAAGTTACTTCAATACCCTTTTAACATGAAATTCATGTCAGTCCATTGCATCCACAAGGTGTTGGGGAGAGTTCCAAGTGTAATTTGATTGTGTATATATATATATATATATATATATATATATATATATATATATACACACACACACCCCTACTGCTAGTTTCATATGCTTTAGCACAAACATCGGGCAGTCAGTGACTGTAATTTGTGAAAATAGGAACCTTTGTACTCCAAGATGTTGAGAGTGCAGCTAGTGCAAGCAAACTCACTGGAAAGAGAGTAGCCTTTCTGGACAAAATCAAAATAGCCATAAATATCACAATTAATAAAAAAGAGAGACCAGAAATGATTAGTGATGCAACAAAAAGTGATCAATATTATGGGGGGTACAACAGGAACACATTAAAAGGAGCCTAATATATAATATAAAATTTGTCCTTTAGTTGATTGATGCTAGTTTCAGCACCATTTACTACAGCATTTCATTGACAAAGCTTTGTGTAATTGTTTGATCCACTCGTCAGGAGGTATTAGCAAATGTCTGTCAATTTTCTCATTTTTGCTATTTTTATATTAAGTTTAAGAAAGTAATTTACAAGCTTTTTTTTTTTTTTTTTTTTTTTAGTGTTAGATTGATTTTTCTTTCTGTGTGCGTGTGCATATGTATAAAATCTCATTAATTCTTTTCGTAATTTTCTTGCCTCCTTATACTCTCTCTTTATTCCTTTTCTTTGTCTTTCAGCTATATATATAATATATATATATATATGCCAATAAAATTTGAGAGAGAAAAATTAATATTTATTGTGCAGGGTGTTTCAAAAGTCCATTGACTCATCCTTTGTCTGAAATAAGACTCTGAGATTAGGCGCATAACCAGTTCAGAGTTGGTGAGAGTCTCTGACTTTGCCAAAAAGAGGTAGGTTTTCCAGCGAGGAGGAAATCAAAAAGTCGCAAGGCATTTATTGTTTACAGGAACCTGTTCAGGAGCACAATTCTTTTGGACTATTGTAAGGATATCATGAAGTGTGCATTCTTTAGATCCAGTTTAGAGATGATAATGCAAACTGTGGACCGAGTTATATGCAAATCACACACTAGAGACTCTGTTTTAAGTGGGAAGTTGGGCAAAGATACTCCAGATGAATCAAGAGTAGAATTCAAAGAGAATTTATGAGCAAAGTATTTTGCTTTATCAGCAGTAGATTATAACACCTTGAATTGAGTGATGAGAGAAGGAATTGAGGACTTACCTTTATTTAATCAACTTTAATGCTATTAGGTGTGCCTCCTGCATTCCTGACACACAAACATCTTAAGGACACAGTAACTTTCTCATCTGTGTGTCCCAGGAATGCAATTAAAGTCTCCTATGAAAAGTGATACCTTGCACAAAACCAACTCCTAACAGTTATGACATTTTGTAACTTGTTGGTCAATACTAAGTAAACTACAATTTTTTGGAAATGTAACTAATATATTTTTTTTGTGACTGAACATGAATCATTTGTCAAATGAACTATAGATTGATGGTATTTAGTACATAAATATTTTATTTTATTTTATTTTTTTTTAACATTTTGTTTTACTTTTTAAAACTGCAAAATGTTTTAACTTGCGGAGACATTTGTATTTTGCATTCAGTTCATTGGTCATTTAACAGGGCTCAAAAAATTCTCTTCAGACAAGAAATTTTGCTGTATGGATTCGTACAGACTCTAGAGAGGCTAATATTTTTTGTAATTTTAAATTAACATTAATCATTTGATATACTTTCAAATACTTTTTATTAGTTCTTCCTTCTTTTCTTTCCCTTCTTTTATTGGGCTTTGAGATGTGTGAGTGGCGTCAAATAAACATCAGTGTCACCTTACCAGACACTTTTTTTTTTTTTTAAATTTTGTATTTTATTTTTTAAAAGCTTTTCTTATGTCAGTTTAAAGAAAAATCACTAATTCTCAAAAAATAGTTTTTTAATTAAACTGTGATTAAATGTAAATACTGATAATTTTTTTTTTTTTTTTTTAAATATTGAATCAATTTAAAAATAACTTTTGTTCTAATTCTAAAAATACATAGTTTCTTATGTAAAATGTGATTATTTTTTTTTTTAATTGAATTTATTAATTTAAAAAAAAAGCTGCCATAATTCCTAAACTATAATTTCTTAATTTAGTTTTTGTATTTAATTAAAAAAAATACTTTTGTTCTGTCAATTTAAAAGAAAAAAAAGAACTTTTTTTCTGTCAGAATTCTCTAAAAATTAAATTTCTTAATTGAAATCTGTTTAAGTGTAAATACTGTTTTTGTATTGAATTTATAAATTTTTAAAAGAAAATGAAGTTGTTCTGTCAATTTTTAGTGATTCAATATGATTACAAATGTTTCTTGGGATGTCGGGAAAAAATAACTTCGTCTGTAGCCCTGCAATTTAGCAGAACAGTTTATTAAGTAACTTTAGTTTTGCTCAATTGAACGTTCCAGAGACCCACCTAAATCACCACCTGTGGCTCCCAGGGAGTCACTACATTGAAAACCTATCAGCATCACTGTTAATACACTATTACAGCGCCACCAATGAACGAAACTTATTAGAGGCTGTAAGGTGCCTCCTTCTGTCACTGAACAAAGACTTGTCCTTAAGGACATATTTACAATTATTATGATCAGATATAGAAGAGAGTCATCTATCGTGATCAGAACTATTATGTCATGATTCTTTGGGCCTATAGTAGCTGAACAGGCAAACCAGGGAGAAAATTGTGGTTTCACCTGGTATTTGTGAAAAGGCACAAAAACATTGATGCTGGCTTTTACCCAAGAAGAAAGCTCCAAGACACAATTTTCAATAGGGAGTTTGCAAATTTGCC
Organism: Acanthosepion esculentum; assembly: GCA_964036315.1. Lineage (NCBI taxonomy): Eukaryota > Metazoa > Mollusca > Cephalopoda > Sepiida > Sepiidae > Acanthosepion > Acanthosepion esculentum. The sequence continues at coordinate 22,133,063 of OZ038500.1, read as the reverse complement.
AGATCATAATTTTTGCAAGTTGAATTGACATTTCCTTGTTTAAAACAAAAAACAAGCAAAACTCTGATTAACATCTTTATATGGAATATTAGTATGATTAAAAGGAAGTTAAACTTCGCTTATATAAGAGTTGGTATCCCATTAAACTCAGTGTAGTGTGTGTGGCATAGACCTGCCTCTGCATAAGAGTTGACGTGCCATTTGACTTTATCCATGGAAATATGAATTGTGATTGTGGGGTGTGATCATCAAGTTACCAGAAATATATTTTATTCATTTTGGCTGAAAAGGATGCAGTTTTAGATCAATGACCAAAAAGTATCACTGGTTATTATTTTTTATAGTTCCATCTCTGATTTTAAATGCATTTATTAATTGACATCATTTTAATTAATTATAACCTTTTTAGCTTATATTAGTTTTAATTCTTTTTATTATCAAATTATTTAAACCTGAAAGTAACTGTTTGTTAATTGCAATATAGCCTGTTTCCTAAGGAATGTTTCTTTGGCCAGGTATTTTGTGAGTCAAACCATCTGGATACAGTGATCTTATATAAAGAACAACGTAACCAGCCTGGCAGTGAACATCCTTATAGCCTTATCTATCATTTTGCATTTCCTCTTTTCGATAAATGTTCTAAATATACCTTGTTTTATGTTCAGTGCAGTCACTGAGTACACAAGCCTACTTTGTGTAATATAAAGATCCATCTATCTTTTCTAACGGTTGTGATGTCTCTTTATTGCTATTTGTATAATTTCTCCTGCAGAAATTTAGTAGAGGAACACCACACCCCACAAAAAAACTCTCTAAGATTAATGTTTGTTAATTAAGGAAATTTTCTTTGGCTCCATTTGAAATTTTAATATTCTTTTTTTATTTTGAGTGTTTTAAAAGATGTTCCTACCCCAATGGGCATTCCACACACTCGAACCTGCCCTATAAATATTGGCACTCAGTCTCACTTTTTGTGTGACTTCCTGCACTATTAGGCTTATGGCTACATCATGTTGAAACACGGGTTCAAGTATGATCACCAAAGTTAAGCAATGTTGAGCCTGGTCAGTTTTGAGATGGGTTACCACTTTGGAATATCAGGTGCTGTAAGATTGGATGTGTAGGTGATGTTGTGGATAATGGCTTGCAGTTGGAAATTGGAGATCTAATTCCAGATGGGTTTGTTTATATTCACTTATGTGCAAATATCTTTGGCGAAAGGTATGAATCTACCTCTTCTCCCCATGCTATGGGTTAATTAGTACAACATCACAAAAAGAACATTATCTTTTTTTTAAAGCTTATCACCCCAAGCAAGGCTGGAAGCCACTAGCACGCAAGGGGTTACAGAAGGTTTGGAGGAAGATCAGATAGGAGTGGTAAAGGAGAGGATGTGGAGAAAGATAGTGGATCGATCAAGGCAAAGGGGTTACAGAAGATTTGGAGCGAGAGCAGATAGGAATGAAAGGTGAAAGGATGTGGAGAAGGGAAGTGGATAGATCAAGGCAACTGGAGATGACGATTGACGCTACACTTAAACCGTTGGAGATTGTATTTGTCAGGGAAACAGTAATAGGGAAGGGAGTTCCATAGGCGAGATGTGCGAGACATGAAGCTATTGGAGTAGAAGAGACGTCTACATCTAACAGTTTCAACGGTGAAGGGGTGGGAACGGGATGCCAGCCTCGTAGGACGTTTAAATTCACGAGTCCCCCCCAAATTTAAATTACATACAAAATATTTAGATATTGCCTTTAAATAACCCATAGAGGTGTTGATATGCTGCTAAACAAAAACAACCAACCAGTTATCTTTGAGAATAATTTTTTTTTTTTTCTTATTTCAAATTTTGTCATCTGTAAGTTATGCTACCACCTACAAAGATCAAACAGTGAATTTGCAGTTTATATTTTTGTATTACATTTTTGAGATAAAGAATTGACAGTATTTTCACTATTTACATAGTTTGGACTGTTGTCCTCATCTTTATTACCCTATTTACAACATTTTGGTTGTTGTATATTTTGACTGTCTTCAGGTGATACATGTTGGAATTTCAAGTCTGTGGGTGAAGATTGTTCTAATTTTGCCTGCCATGCCTTTTTCGATATTACTGTTTCAGGTAATTTGTTTTAGTAACTTGATTCTCTAAGTTTTTGTTCCCTCTGCTGTAGCCAGGTATTGAACTCACAACTCTTTGGATCAAGTCACTTTTTGGATTACTCAACCAATGCTTTTATCCATGGTTCAGTGGATAAAAGCATTGGCTGAGTAATCCAAAAAGTGAAATTCCAATGTATTTCATGGAAAGAAGGCCAGAGAACAATGGCCAAAATGTCATGAATATAGCAATAAAGATGAGGACAACAGTCCAAACAATGTTAATAGTTACAATACCTCATCTCAGAAATATACACAGAAAAATTGACAGTATATCTTATTTTGGACTAATGTTCTCATCTTGAATATTGTAGATGTTTTATAGACACAATGTTTTGGCCAAGTACCCATCTTCTGCTGTCTATTTACTCATCTTCATTGTTATAGATACTACATTTCGGCCAAGTACACACAGACCATCTTCATGTGTCTATTACTTTTAGATGGTATGGAATATCAATTGATTAGTATCTTCTTTTGGTCTTCTGGATGGTGTTGTGTGCTCTCATCCATTGGATTGAGGTGGGGGTGTTGGTTCTAATGGTACTTGGAATGACTACAAAACACTTGCTCTTCTCCAGTTTATAGGCAGAAGCACACAAATGCATGCGCTCTGATTTGCAGACATGACTGGGTCAGATAAAACTGAGAATTGGCCCATTTTATTGGCGAGGAAAAAAACCTTGGCATGTATTTGTGCTTCTGCCCATAAATTAGGAAAGGGCAAGTATTTTGCAGTCGTTCCAAGTAGCACTGGAACCAACAGTCTGTAGTTCTGTATACACCTTCCATTTCATCTTCAGACAACAAAAAATCAAATTTTTTTTTTTTTTTTTTTTTTTTTTTGTTAATTAGAATTATTCCCTGCTTAAAAAAAAGTCGTTGACTTTTAAACAACAATCATTCTCTGTCCTGTTTGGTTTTTGAACTTGATCAAAAGATTGTTTGAAATGCTCTTGATGACACAAGTGGGGCTTGGCTGCAATATCTATTTCATAGAAAATGTCAAGAGTGTTCTTTTTGTTACCAAGATTAAATATTTACAAACACATTTTCCAGTTGATATCAAAAAGGAAGTTTTTTTTTCTCTTTCAAAAAATCATCAGCAGTATGTATTTTCATTTGCATTCCAATTCATGCTCTGCTTAAATAATATGCACTTAAGAAAATCATACTCTGTTATGACTGTAAAATTCTGGCAACTTTTATTTAGCACCAGATTCTATATTTAAAAAAAAAAAAAAAGGTATGGGTTAATTAGTTGAACTTGTATTGGTGAAAATCATTATCTAAAAAAAAGAAAATCTTACAATATTTTCTTGCTTTAAATAACCTGGGATGAGAAATTATTTATTTTCGGACTAATATCTTTGTCTTTGTTATCATATTGTTTCGTCCATTGTGCACTCCAGTCTTCTTCAGGTGACTGTCGATAACCTTCAGTGAATTTTTATGGAATGAAGTGTTGGTTTGTGAATTTGCTGGCTAGTGTCAGCCATCAAAAACAAATCAATTAATAAAACCTAGTGTTGGCCAAAGTGTTTCACTTTTATTTATATGAAAATTCTCGGCAGAATGTTAAATGGAACAAACCATGGGGAGAAGCTGAAAGCATGACTATTCCAGATGGCACTTGCATAGAGTACAAAAGTGTGCTTATACAATGGAGTGCTGGAAAGTTCTCAGCCTGATCCAATTCCCAAAGGTAGTATTTTAATGGCCAAACCTCAGAAAACTGGCTTTACAGCGACGTCATGTTGAAACACCGGTTCCTGCACGACCAAAGTTAAGCAATGTTGAGCCTGGTCAGTACCAAGATGGGTGACTGCTTGGGAATACCAGGTACTGTAAGCTTGGAGGTGCAGCTGGTGAAACACTGAAATCCGAAGGCGAATTGGGATAGTGGAAAAAAAAAAACTTTGTTAAAAACACAGAAAAGATTACTGAACTATTACAGAATATCAGTTCTATATGCCAGTGGATGCAGGACAATCTCCTTTAAGCAACAGAAATGGAATCCAACAGAAGGATGCTGAGAATACCATGGGCTGAACATGTGAACGATGATGAAATTTTAGAGAAACTTGAAACAAAAAGGACACTTATAGTTAACATGAGGAAGACAGTTTAAGGACTGGAAATTGTGGAGAGCCATGATCGCCTATGTCATGAAAGGATGAGTACACCTGCAAAAAAAAAAAAAGATATTGGAAGTTCAGTCACTAAGGGGAAAGATATCCTCATGCCTGGGGGAGGTCACAGTTGGCATTGTTACTTCTACCACATGGTACTGGTGAGGGTGTGGAGAAACAAAAAAATGAAGACAGGATGTTTTCCATTTTTTGGCTACTTGACAGTGTTTTTAATGACTTCTTGGCAAATCTGTCCACAATTTAAGGATCAAATTTTTAAATAAAAACCCAGAAAGAAAAAAAAAAAAAAACTTCCAAAAATAATAATTATGAGGGTTTTTTTTTTGGTCATCATTTCAACCAAAGCAAGGAAATAAATTCACTAAGATGCAAGAGGTTACTGAATCTAAGAAGACGCAAGATAACGATTGTTATTGCATTTAAATTTTTGGAAAGCAAGGAGCTGGAAGAGAGCTCCACAAGCAAAGATGTTTTGAGAGAATAAACAGTAAGCATTGAGCTTGTGGTTAGATCTCGCCATTCCAGCTGTTAAAGGATGAGACCTTGCCGCCAATCTAGTACTGTGCTGAAATTCATTAAGTCTAGGTACCATTGTAGAATGTTTATCAGAACAATCACCATGGAAATATTTATAGAAAAGGGAAGCTACGTTAGAATGGTAGGGAAAGTGACAAGCCGAGATACCAGGTCAGGGCTAATGACATTGCATATTCTTTGTATTTCATCAAGAAACTCTAAAATATATAGCAGAAACACCAGACCAGATGTGGCAGTGATACTCAATGCAGGCATAAATGGTAGACTTATAAATATGTAAAACAAAAAGTCTGTAACCCAAACAGTTATAAACTGATTTTTTTTTTTTCTCTCTCTCCTTTTTTTTCTTTTCACCTACAATTTTCACTGTATAATGTTCACTACAGAAAACATGAGGTGCCATAGAAGAAAATAATATTTTGAGAATACAACGATATGGACGTCCTGGGTAAGACGGTAAACTATGTTCAACAGCAAGGACTCTGAGCAGGAAGTTTTGAGGAGTGTAGAACCACCTCTTAATTGCTGGTGTTCCTAGGTCCACCCTGACCCATGGTAGTAGCACTTATTAGGGTCCCAACTATGGGCACATAGTTAATCCCTAAACAGGGGTCAAAACACCATGAAAGTGTAATTATAGGTTTTAATACCAATAATACATTTCTGTAAAAAATTATTTCCAGTAATAGATTTTGGGGAAAAAAATACCTGCAATATATTTTTAAATGAAAAAATTATTACCAGCAATATATTTTTTGAAAAAAAATATTACCAGCAATAAAAAAACTTGTCGGCATTAAATAACCCATTGAGAGTGATATGGCGTAAAACAAACAAAACAAAAATGTGGCACAGGGCCAAAATTGGCTGGAAACGGTCTTCAATCAGTCTTATTTTAAACTGAGCTAGCCACAATTACTGACCCAAACATACCACAGTCTTCTTTACACCAAAACAACACATTCTTACCATTCTCACTGCAGGCACTATAATGCCTCAAAGTCGTTCTACAGCATTGACTTATAAATGTGTAAAACAAAATGTCTGTAACCAAACGCAGTTATAAGCTGACTTTTTTTATTTATTGTTAATCATTCATGTATGGAGTTGTGTGTCTAAATTTCTACTAATCTCATAATATAATACATTCTGGTTGCTTTGTGTTAATTGGCCAATCTTTGCATTTAGTACAATTTGATGAAACTGAAATCTTTGCTGCTAACATTTGGCAATTGCATCACATTTTCATTAATATTCTATAAAAAGGATAGGAATTAAAAGCAAACATTTACTAATTATTAATGTTTGGATCATGACACTTTCAGCATTCCTCCTCTTCTGAATATGAAAAGAGAAATGTTTCTGCTATTGTTATGGCAGAATATAATTATCTTGATTCAAATGGAACTGATAAAACATACATGACAAATAAAGTAGATGGTATTTAGTTTTCTGATTCTTTGCACTATGGAAAAGTACATACATATTGGGTTGAATTTGGCAAGAAGCAGAAGCAACACTTGCTTACATTTTTCTATTTTCTTTTTTTTTTCTTTCTTTTTTTTTTTTTTTTTTTTTTAATCAATTCATCCCAAGCAAAATGATAATGGCACTAAGATGCAAGGGGGTGACTGAAAGAAGGAAAATACTTTAAAAAGAACCAGAAACCCCAAGTTTAGACAGCGATGTTAGAAGTGTAGAATTTAAGGTCAGTTTTTGAGACTTATTTCTTATTTTTTTACTAATGTTCACGCAATACAAGGCCCAAGAGCCACTCAAGGTAGAGGGTTAATGTGTGGAGTTGTATTAGCGTAAGAAAGGACAAGCGTTAGGTGTATAAAGTTGAAGTAGACTTTAGAAGGAACCAGAAAACCTCGTCCTAAACAGGAAACTAGAGATAGACCTCTACTCTTGTTCAAAAGACTGGGGGGGATGTGTGAACTGGACGATAGGTGGTGAACCCTTCCTATTGTGAAAAAAAGATTTGAGTTTAGGCGGAAACGTTCAAAGTATAGTGTTGAAGTCGACTTTAGAATGAACACGAAATAAGTAATAAACCTAGACTCCTGTTCAAAAGGCTGGGGAGGAGTGTGAACTGGACAGTATGTGAACTCTACTCTGATTGTGGAGAAAATAGTAAGCATTTTGGAGACAGCCCAATGCAACCGGGTTTGCCAGATCTTTCCCGTCTCTGTCCCCTTTGAGAAACGAGTGTTTGGGCTTCTCCATTGCACAGAAATCAAATTGAAGTGAATGGCCTCATCAAACACTCTTCAATCAAGGATCAGTTGAAGACATCGCTGACACAGGCCAACATACTGCTGATGCCTGGGAAACTGTTGTGACAGATCTGCCCTCCTGGTGTAGGACAATCCGTGAGGGAATCGAGACTTTCAAGTTGAACCGACATACTGTCAGGAGCGCCCAATTCAACCTGCCATATCCGCCACTGACTCTTCTATGTAACTCCTACTCATGACTCTTTACCATTACTGGCTCTTAAGCCTTGTATCTAGTGAACAGTAAGTAGTTCAGGCATTTTTATCTGTAAGATTTCTGTGAAGCCATTTATGATTTCATAGTTATGTTTGCTTTGTGTGTATATAAATAAAGCGTTCACAATCATCTGTGTTTTTGTTAATACAACATTTCGGCTGTTGCGCCCGCTGGTCTTCATCAGGCATAAAATACAGGGAATTATATCATAATTGCTCTCAACCAACATCCTTACGGAGGTAGATAATTTTAGTTGCTAGTAACTGGATACTCACAGGTCTTGTCAAAAAAATGTGCTAGAATTAGCGAGGAAGGGTGTTTTTTGGGTTTTTTTTCTAAATCTAAAACTTGCTCATTGAAATAAGGGTGGTTTCAAAATAACTGGATGAGGGGTGGGGTTGGATTAGTTTAGAATTTATTTATTTGAATTTACAGCAAATTTTTTAACGAGAGTTTAAGCAATTTTCTTCTGCCAATTTTTTTTACCACAAGTAAATATAAACCTTGCAAACCATATTTCTGTCTGGATTTCTGGAATGAGTTATTATTTACAAGCAGACTGTTGTCCTCATCTTTGTTGCTATCACATTGGGCCCTCAGGCCCTCATCAAGTGTATATCTGGGTAACTTACAGGTCATTCTGAACTGAACCCTTTATTTAATTTATGGGGGGGGGTAAACTGTTCTCGTTCCACTGCCCATATCTCGGGATACTTTGTGTGGTACTTATTCTTAGTACTACACAGTTGTCCTGGGTATGATGATAAACTACATCCGGCAACAATATCTCTGATCAGGAGACTGGAGGTTTTGAGGAGTGTGGAACCATCTCTTAACTGCTGTTATTCCATGGTCCACCCTGACCTGGGGGGGTAGCAGCTGTTAGGGTCCCAAGTATAGCCAAATAGTGAACTCCGCTGACCCCCAAACAAATCAACAATACATTTTTTTAATAAAATGAGCAGCAATACATTTTTATAGCAAAATGGCCAACTCAAAAAAAAAAAGTATAAAGATACATTTTTATAGTAAAATTACTAGCTCTCTCATCTCTCTCTCTCATATATATATATATATATATATATATATATATATATATAAATATAAATAAAATGAGGTAGGATGGAGTAGTGGATAGCAGCTTGGATTGAGGAATTGGAGAGCCGGCTTCGAATTCCACTTGCATTCATTTACGTGCTAATACCCTTGAGAAAAGTATGAATCCTTCTTCTCCCTCCAGCTATGGGTAAATAGCAAGACAGACTGGGTTCTATAGCCTTGGATGGCAACTGGTCTAGGAGAAGGACAACTCTGAATTCAATCCTGCAGGGTCGTTTGGGGACCTTGTGGCATGTAGTTCACTTGGTCTTTGTATTCGGCCCTTCAAAAAGTCTGTTGGTTCTGCACTTCACCACTATAATCAAATCGTATGCTGGTGTCTGGGCTGTCAGTCCCTAGGAACTGAGCTGCTTGACCCTTATACGTTGGATACGATGGGAGAGTCCACCACACACACACACACACACACAGAGTTTAAATTTTCGGATTGTTGTCATATTCATAACGTTTTAACCATTGTACACTCTGGCCTTTTTCAGTTGATTGGAATTTCAAACTGAACCCTTTATTTCGTTCAATAATACATTTTTTAAGTTAAAATACCAACAGTACATTAAGAAAATTAAAAAAATGTATGTTTACCCAGAAATTACCATTTAAAAAAAAAACCCTAAAAAATTGAACATTTGCCCAGAAAGCATAAAATTATGTACAAAATATCTATCGTTGAAAAACTGGAATTGTGTGCAAAACGTTTAAATTTCGGCCTTAAAAAAAACATAAAAAGATGGTATGCCATGAAACAAAATCAAGAAAGAGAGTTCTGTTGTTGTTATTGCTTGCCCTGTTTCCAGTTGCCTGGTCGTCCTGGGTAAGACAATAAACTACGTCCAAGATCAAGGCCTCTGATCAGGAGGTTTTGAGGAGTATGGATCCACATCTTAATTGTTGGTGACCCAGGGTGGTAGCACCTGTTAGGGTCCCAGCTATGGGTAAATAGTTAACCCCTAAACTGATGTCAAAACACTATGAAAGTGTAAAAATATTTTAATACCAGAAATACTTTGTAAAAAGAAGAGAAAAAAAATTTATTACCAGCAATACATTTTTGAAAAAAATATATTACCAATAATAAAAATCTAGCCAAAGCATATTGCCTGGTCCTGACTATTTGGTCTGCTTACAAAGTCGGTCTTTTTTTTTTCTTTTTTTTTTTTATTCTCCTTCGGTTGTTATTCTTTTCTTCATGGATTGTCTGTACTTGTTGTATGTAGCCATGGCCTAATTATAAAGGGTTTCAGTAATGTCAAAGTTTTACACACATCAGTCACTTCTTGATTTCTGTCGAGGAATATCGCTTTTTTATTTATGCCAGGGATTCCCAACCTTTATTACCTCTTCGCCCACTTTCGCATGGAAAAATTTTCATTGTCCACCTGTATCGTAAATATTCAAAAGTATATGGCGATGGGTAAATTATGTTTTGGTGGGCATTTTCCCTGCTTTGATAAATTCAAGATGGCCAGTGTCATATAAGAAAAAAGAAAAAAAAGTAAAAAAGATTTCTTATTAAACTTGAATTATCCTGAGGTCACATCTTAATGAATTAATCTTACTGACAAAGTTGTTCTTGATCGCATCTGATTTATATACAAAAAAAATGTTATTTCATCTGAAGAACTAATTGAATATTAATGACGAAATCATAGAAAATATCAAAACATTCCTCGTTTGCTGTGGACATTCATCATATCTAGGGATGGGATCCAGTTATTTTTTACTTTTTTTTTAATACAAGTTCATTGTATATCTCCTTTGAATATTTTTTTCAGTAGCATATGTTGAAATAGCTTTTTAATACTCAAAATCTTGTATCGCCCACTGAAATTTCCAATCGGCTTAGAGCCGGCACATGTTCAAACACTGGTTCTTGTACAATCACCATGGCGATGAATATAAAGAACTTGGCTCTCTGATTTCCAACTCCGAGCTGTTATCCATTACACCCCATGTACATCAATTCTTTTGACTCTCCATTTTTTTTTTTTTTTTTGCAGGCATGAAGGTCCAAATTTGGCAAAAAAATGTTATGTTCATTATTTTCATGTGGACTATAGTCCTCTTATCACAAAGTTAGTGTGCATATAAACAATGTAAATAATAACACCACATCTCGAATTCAGACTGGAAAAAATGTTATTTGTCAAACTTACTGATGAAGAGCAGAAATTAGTACATTTGAAATGTTGTTAGTATAACAACCAAAGTGAGCCCACTGGTCTGAACGGCAAAGCCAATGATTAAATCTCATTTCATTTTATAAAATATTACTGTATCATGATTTTCTAACAAACTGTATAAATTCTACACTGAAAAATATGGTGACTAAATTTCTATGGTTAAGAGTTTTTCATATCCTGCATATAAATAGCAATTTAATTTCCTCCAAAATTAAACTGCTGTCCTAAGAGAACCCTTTTTTGTCTTCCATCAGCAGAGATGATGCTAACCACTTGATGAGCAATTCCTTCTGCCTCCTCAGTCTCCTGTTTTACATTTATATGAAGTGGAATGGTGATAATGAATCGATTGTTAGGTCTAATGTTATGAAATTTGGTTTGCTGTCATACCTGAAAATTCATCTTACATGTTTATAAATCTACTGTTTGACCAGCCATTGAATATTGCTGCCACATATGGTCTGCTGCTTCTACTCTATATCTCGAGATTCTTGATAAAATCCAGATTGTTACTAGCCTTGTACCTTGGCTTAAGACACTTTCGCATTATTTCCTCTATCTTTTCTTTAAATGGGAGGCATGGTGAAGTAATGGATAGCGGTTCGGATTGAGGAATCAGAAAGCCGAGTTTGAATTCTATTTGAATCCATTACATTCACTTACATACTGATACCCTTGGGAAAGGTATGAATCCTCTTCTTCTCCCCCCAGCTATGGGTAAATGGTTCTATAGCCTTGGATGGCAACTGGTTCACCGCAGAAAGAAATGGCAACCTACTGCGAGGAAAAACCAGCCTCGTCAGTCATGTATCAAAAGGTACATGATTGCCTTAGCATGTATCACGCATAACGGACTGACTTTCTTTAAATATTTTAATGCTGACTTTTCTAATGAGCTTTCCTCATTAGTACCTCAACACATGAACTTAAGCGTAGTACTAGATTGGCCAATATGTCTCATTGTTTTCCTGTTGAAATAGCTAGTTGCAGTCATGAACTCTATTCGAATAGTTTCTTTTCTTGCATGTGGAAATCTCTTCTGGCTTCTGGCTTCCCTGTCACTTATCTTCAAAAGATTGTGTTCATCAGTTGCCATCTTCTGGAAAAGTTGGTTCACTGTGTCGTGCTAGACAATTTTTCTCGCATTTTTCTTACGTAACTATAAGTCCGCCATTTATCCTTGCTTAGAATATTGCTGCCACATATGGTCTGGTGTCCCTGCCCTGCCGTATATTTAGAGATTCTTGATAAAATACAAAGAAGAATGTTCAATGTTATTGGTCCTGACCTAGCATCTAGGATTCAATCACTTTCCCATCACTGTAATATAGCTTCCCTGCGCTTTTTTATAAATGCTTGCATGGTAAGGGTTCTGATGAACTTTTCTCTATGGTACCTAGTCTGTATGAATTAAAGTGCAGTACTAGATTGGCAGCTAGGTCTCATCCTTTTACAGTTGAAATGGTTAGAAGCAACATCAATCGTCATCTATCTTCATGGAATTCGGTTCTTTGTCCATTTTTATTTTTCTTCAACTCTCAGTAAGCCCTTGCATTAATGGCACTTTTACCTTGATCACACACACACACACATATATATATATATATATATATATATATATATATATATATATATGTATGTATATGATGTGTGTGTGTATATATGAATTTATCAGAATAATTCAGAGGATAAGGCAAATTGGATAAAAAAAAAAAGACACCTGGAAACATATTTCTTAGTCATTGCCGACACGTTTCATCAATCCAACTTTATCAAGGCAAGTTTAAAAGCAAAATGTTTTGTAGTTTTTAAAAATATTGAAAAGAGGATTGGACATAGCCCGACAATTTATTTTAAAGACATTTATATATTATGTTTAACGTTCTTTTTATAGATACATGTATTTAAGCAAATGCTCTGTTTTATAATAAACAGTTTTAAATAACATTTACCGGCCTGAATGTCCGAGAAATTTTCATAGAAAATTTTCGCTCTCCGACAGGAATCGAACCTGTAACCTATACGGAACCATCATTTCGCGAGATGTGCCTAAACTGCTCTGTGGCCGAACGGTTAAGGCTCATCACGCGAAATGATGGTTCCGTATAGGATACAGGTTCGATTCCTGTCGGAGAGCGAAAATTTTCTATGAAAATTTCTCGGACATTCAGGCCGGTAAATGTTATTTAATACTGTTTATTATAAAACAGAGCATTTGCTTAAATACTTGTATCTATAAAAAGAACGTTAAACATAATATATATAAATGTCTTTAAATAAATTGTCGGACTATGTCCAATTCTAAAATATATATATATATATGTATGAGAGTGAGAAAATCTCCAAAATAATAGAAATTTATCTTTGACTTACCAGCAGTTGTAAACACTCCATGATTACTAAATAGTCACAGGTTCTTGTAAATAGCTTGCTGGTAGGGATAAGAAGAAAAACTAAATACTACTGCTTAACCCAGTGCTTCCTAAACAGTGCCGCACGCCTTATAGGTGTGACAGAAGAGGACAGCAGGAGAGGTGGGATGGTTGAAAGACAGTTTTTTAAAAAAAATTCATATGCCAAACATAAATATGATTTCAAAATTTTAAATATTATTTTGGATTACTTGTAATTGCATGCATGAGTCCCTGTATAAATAGTTAGAAATAATTGAGTGATTCTCTCATTGTGATATTTTTTGCATTATATCAAGTATTAAGGATATAGTAACTTTGGTCTGCAAGTTGGAGAAGAGAGTTATCAATGGTGATATTCTGGCTTCAAACTTATCTCTCTTTAACCCCCTCTCTGTTTTTTTAATTTTTTTTTATTTTTAAATGTACTTATCACATAAGATTTGAGGTACGAGCAAATTTTCATTCTGGAAATGCGGCTCAAGAAACAAGTTTGGGAACTGCTGACTTAACCCATCAGTGTCCACTGTACCAAAAATATGCATTAGTGTATTATAGTTGGTGTTACAAGTACTGTGACCCATTAATGTTGTCAGGGTACAACATGGACTTAACCCATGGAAGCAGTGTTGTTATGGGTAATGTAACTTGATGTTGCCCATCTCACTTCAGTCTGATTTTGCATTCAGTTTTCCTGCTTTTTGACTGGTCGTCAGCTTGGCCCTGATATTTAGCTTATAGCTGATGGTTGGTGGGGAAGAGGTAGGTTTATACCTTTCCTAAGTGAATGTAACAAACCTGGCTAAATTTTGAACTCTGATTGACAGTTTCTCTTTCTCGGTCACTAATCATTTATATATATCCTTGGTTTATAGGTAGGAGCCTATAATTAATACTGGATTTTTATTTTATAGGTAGTTCTTCCACTAGCAAGGTGGGTGGCATGTCACCCCCTCCCCCACAGGACAAAAAAAAAAAAGACCTGTCAAATGCAGATAAGTTTCTTTAGAGGAACCAACAACCAATATTGTGTTGGTTCGATACAAAAAAAACAAAAAAACACTCTGTGTACTTGGACTACCAAGAATGTCCGAGTTGGGTGTCAGGGAAGAGCATCTGTTTTTGTAAAACCTTGCTTTAAATCATGACAAATAGGTCAGGAAATTTCTTTTATGTCATCTTGCTTTGTTTCTGATTAATCCTGATCTTGCCACAAAAAAAAAAACACTGCTATATATGTATGACCTATAATTAATACTGTATTTTTATTTTATAGGTAGGAGCCTATAGTTAATATTGGATTTTTATTTTAATTTTTCTAATTAATATTGGATATCACAGTGGGTATTAATGAGTGAATATAAGTACACTGTTCAAGTATTCATTTAGAATCATGATGATTTGAAATCTCTTTATATGCAAAGAAAAAAGCCATTTTCAAAATCAAAAAGCATGTCATATTTTCTCTCGCAAATACTAACACCAACTGTTATATTTAGCAGACACCATATGGTAATCAAACTGATTCTTTTCTCTCATTTGACCTATTTCTAATATTTATTTATGTACAAGCAAAAAAAAAAAAAAAAAACTACCTTTTTTTACTACTACTAGAAAAATTGACGTATTAGGATTAACTGAATGTGCCAAAATGTGCATGTCTGTACGTAAGCTCATTTTATCTGCGTTTACTTTATGCAAGGTAAATTTTTGATTTTCATTATAGATGATGTTGATGAATTCATAAATCGTCGATTCATTTCGATTTCAGTATTTGATTGCAATTATCATTCTGTTGAAATTTTTTTTTTTTCATTTACTGTAAAAAATTTGAAAAAATGTCTTTATTGAAATCTTAATCCCTATTCTATTATTGCTCTCTTTCCTTAATAGTGTTTCTTTTTTTTTTTTTCTCATTCTCTAACTTGGTCACCCCCCCCCCCCGCATCTTAGTGGCTTTATTGCCTTGGTTGGTGCGAAATGATTTTAAAAAATCTACCAAGGCGTCTATATGATTGTATATACGACATTGATATGCTTTGGTGAGATTTTGTGAATAGAACATTAGTTTGACTATATTTTATTTGTAGGAAACTAGTACAAAAACTTTCCAACTGACTTGGGTTCATTATCCAACTGACATTTCAAACTTGTACAGCAAGTTAGACTGACAATAAAAAATGCACAAATTTGTTTCTGGACGCTAAGTATACAAGAAGCTTATTGGTCCCTCTTTTGTTTTTAGTTGGGGAGGGGAAATCCGCTGTTCCTGCCTTTCCCACCAGACTCAACTTGGAAAAGTTAAGGTCAAAAAAAAAAAATTAGGCATTTTTTTTTTTTTTCCCCTGAACCTTCCAGTATTTGGGCTAATAATCTATTTGGCACTTGAGTTTGGAGGATGTGTTTCTGCTCGCTTGTCTAAAGTCAGGAGAGTTGATTGCTTGTAAATTATGACAAACTACAGTGAAACTTATAATACTAAATTTAGCCACTTCCATACAAGACAAATTCAGCATTCCTTGATTGAAATTTATATAATCTCTCTTAAAACAAGGAAAATAGGCTCCCTTGAGTCTACTCTTTTCAAGACTTGATGGGAGTTTCTTTCTTAACTATTTGTTGAAGGTAGTTTAGAAAGTCGGCATCTTGATTGCATGAAACTCAAATGACCACAGAAGAATACTGAAAATTCCATGGATGATGCGAATAAGAAATAAAGAATTCATAAAGAAAATGGCAGCAGAAAGAACACATACTCAGAATTAGGAAAGGAGAGCTGAAATTCCTTAGACACCTAATGAGGAAGGAGGGCTTGGAAAATATAACTCTCATGGTTATTTGCTGCTTTCCTCGGACTCTTTTGCGTTCAATATGTCCTGTGAGTGTCAAATTTTCTAAGCCCCCTTTCCTCATAATACATTTCAGAAATTTCAACACTTTCTTTCTGATCCTAAGTATAAGCATCTTTTTTCTTTCCATCTTCCTTAAAATTTCCTAGGTAGTCACAGTGAGATGATGGGTAGTAATGAAACAAACTCCTATGTGCAATGTCCTTCCAAGATGTTGGCAATCATGGTTTACCAAAACTTCCTGTCCATTGAAGCTTTTAATAAATTTCGCCTTTTTGTTATCTCTCCTAAATCCTATCCTGCCATCCATTTACTCAAACTCGCTAAGTAGGTTATGCATTGTGTTTCTCTGTCCTTCCTGTATTCAATCTGTCCTGGGAGTATCAAATTTTCCAAGTCCTCTTTGAGAGCAAAGATAGGGGAGAGCAGCAGGCCACTTGCCTAAATGGATTCCTGAAAAGGGAGTGGGGGTGGAAAACCTGCTGAGAGCCACATGAGATAGGAAGTTGTGGAGATCCGTGATCGCCTGTCTTGAAGGGATGCAGTACATAGAAGATTGCATTGATAGAAGATATTCTGGAAATATCATTAGAAGAAGGAATAATAGTAATAATCACAGTAATATTTAAATAAGGTATTTTCCGGCTTACAAGATGCACTTTTTTTCCTAAAAATACCCTGAAAATACGTGTCTTCCAAGACAAATGTAAGGCAACGCCCAGGCTCAAGTAAGCTTGGATGGTCACCTGATTAGCTTGACTGATAGGGACGTGGATTTGTAAGTTGAATCCTTACACTATAATGTTAGCTATCTATCTAATTTAGCCTTTTATATGATGTAACCTCATTACTTAGCTGTTACAAGTATTTTCAAGACTATAAGCCTTCCACAAGCTTAAACATGCTCTGCTTACCAGCAGCAGCGGGAACTTTTCTGCTTTTGACTATTGTGTCATTGCCATACAAACAAAATCAGACGAGTGATTAATGTAAACAATACACGGCACCAGTATGGGAGGGATGCAGGGTGAATTTGTTGTTGTTGTTGAATAAGATTTTTTATTTTATTTTATAGAGATTTCTTTCCAATATTAGTGTGTGCCTTCCAAGCTGGAAAATACAGTAACTAGATATTTTGGAACATCTTCCTTCAAAGGATGTCTTTGTTTTCCTACAAGTCTTGCTACTCCTGGACAGTGTATGGATATTTTTATTTTCTTGCTTTAAGACAATTTTAAGGTATAGTGTGCAATACTTTCACATGCTCTATCTGTTTTAGTTGTTGCTGCTGTTGGAAGTCTTTGATCAGGAGGTTTTGAGGGGTGTAGAACCACCTCTTAATTGTTGGTGTTCACAGGTCCACCCTGACTTGGGGTGGTAGCGCCTGTTAGGGTCTCAGCTATGGGCAAATAGTTAACCCCCGAAACTGAGGTAAAAATCATTATAAAAGTGTAAATAATAGGTTTTAATACTTTGTAAAAAATTATTACCAGACATAGATTTTTGACAAAACAAAATATTACAAGGAAAAAAAAAATGTTGTCGGCATTAAATAACCCATTGAGGTTGATATGCCGTAAAACAAATCTTCAAGTGTTATGGTTTTTGTTATTTTATAAAGCACTTTGTATGCAATTCTGTATTGCCACTCTGCAGCGTCTCATGAAGTATTGTCTTCTTTAAGGCCTAAAGGATTACATAATTACAGATCTCAGGTGATTTTATATATATATATATATATATATCTAGGGTGATTGAAAAGTAACTCCCTATTTTATGTATGAGTGGCCTGCCAGGTGTCCTGACTTAACACCCTGTGACTTTTCTTGGGGTTGGTTAAAGGAACAAGTCTACTATACTATAAATGTTTTATGTGCTAATTTTCATTCCATACTTTTTTCTGTTATCTAGAAGTTTCGATATTACAAACCTTGTCTTGAATTTACACTTTTTTGCAGTGTTTATAAATTTTCCATCAATTTATTGTCTATTGAAACATAAAAATCCTTTATTTGGTAGGAGTTCCTTTCATTTTGTTCCAATAAACTTTGTTCATATTTTCAGAAGTTTTAGATGGGTTGAATCACTCAAATTTGAGGCTACAAGTCACTGTCCATTACTACGTGCCACAGAAAATGTTGTTATCCTGGTATAGGGTAGGGTATCTTTTAATTGAAATTTTGAGCGCTTTATTGACCTCCTATTTGCACTGAAAATTGTTTTATTGGATTCCCCATTAAATTCTGATGAGAAATTATATATGACATGATATATTTGACTAATTCCTAAAAATGGCACTTTTTGTCTGGATTGGTAATTTTGTGTAACCAAGACCTCAGAGTGTCCTACATTCTCATAGTACCTTTGGCTAACTTGAACAATCTTTTGTATTGGATATTTTATGGTAAATTGTTTTCCTTTCATTTTGAGGTAGCTTTGTACAAAAAAGAATAAAAACCATTTACTTGTTACGAAGTATTTCCAAGATAATGCCCAGTACTGCAGTATTTGACTATGGTAGGTCGAGTCGTATTGCTTAGAGGCTGGGGGTTGCATTATGCACAAACTATATGAAAAGATCAGGTTTTACACACACAAATTCAAGGGTTGCACCATGCATAAAGTAGGCTTATACATGAGTGCATATGGTAGATTGAGACTGGCTATCACTCAAGGCTAGAGAGCTCTGTTTACCCTGCTATTTAACCTTTAGTATTCTGGGGTGATTTTGTTTGTCAAGCAACAATTTTATCCTGCCACTGCAAGTGACTTGAATGAATGATAGCGTGTTTGAATTTTGCAGTTGTGTTGTCATATCCTGCTATGGCAACAGAAAATGACCATGACTTAAATTAAGTAGAGGAACATTGAAAAACAATGCAGTGGAAAGGAAACTAGTGAATAATGCAGGGTATTAAAGGTTAACCAATGCAAGATAGAAGAAATAGATTCATGCCTTTGTGAAAAAGTGAATGCATTAGTCTAGGCCAGATTTTGAAGCTGGCATGCCAATTTTCTTTTCCTTGTGGAAAAAATATAGGCTACCCATATATTCTTGAAAAATAGGTAGAACAACACCTTTAATTTTACAGTAGAATCCCTCATATCTGGACATGATTTTGATGTGTATATTTGAACTATTTGGGTGATATGTAACTGATTTGAAATTTCTGTTTTTCAGGAAACTTACTTTGTATAATTGCTTATTCTTATTTCACCCCAATGGCTTGTATTTGGTGCAAAAGATGATGGGAATAAGAGGAAAAGAACAACTTTGGAGTTATTGCAAAAAGTGGGAAATTTTAAATAGACTAGATGCTGGTGAAAGTTCATTGTAACTAATGGCCGAGTTTAACATAGGAAAATCAACATTGAATGATTAAAATCTTCCAAAGAAATTATTCTCCAGTGTTCATACTGTCACAATGAACAAGGAAATAAAAAAAAAAAACATGATTGTGATGAAACCTGGACTGAAATTGAAAAAGCTATTGAAAAGGTTGTCAGTTTTATGGAAAGAAAGCCAGCATTCACCTATGATGATTTCAATAACACACACAGTTAAAAAGTGTCTTTTGTTTAAAAAAAAATTCTAGAAGAAAAACAAAACAAAATGTGGAAAAAGTTGAATGACAGAAGAAAAAAATCAATCAACAGTGTTTTTTTTTTTTTTCTTTTTTCTAAAATTCTAATTACATTATTTGTTTTGCATATGTGGCATACTTAATGAATTTTCATTAACATTACATAATTTCTTTTTTCTTAAAATCCATTCCATTATATTTCACTCACCATTAACTTATTTTTTCCACTATAAAACATTGAATATAAATGTTAAACCTGGTTTATGTTCTTTTATTTTAATCCTAATATAACCCCTCATATCTGGACTTTATAACAAATTCCTCATATCTGGAAGGCCTCCTTAGTATGGTTGTCAGGGATTCTATTGTACTTCAAATTGTCAAGGTTTATTTGTGGGATGTCATTGATAGAACAGCCCTTTCTTTTTTTTTCTCGATCAGTTTCATAGTGCTTATTAAATGGCCCAATATTTTGTAATTGGAAGATTGTGCATTTAAAAATGGGTCATTTTTTACTTTACAATTAGGTGTTGAATTGAGGTGTTTGGACTGTGACAAATTTCCTAATGTGAATTTCTCTTGTTTGAACTGTGATCAAAAGAGATTAATTAAAAGAGGTTAAACCTGTCGGGTTGCTGTTTCAATGTTGACTACGTCTGTTCACTGGGTTCAAATACTTGCAAAGGATTCTTTTGTCAAGGCTTTTGTAAGAATAAAGAATAGAAATAAACTGTATCAGTAAAGCTATTATTAAATGTTAGCTTAAAATACTGCAATCTTTTAAAGTATTTCTTTAGCCACTATTGTCATGGAAGCAGATGTGTTAAGGACGTTGCCAAAAAAAGCAAGCCGTGTCAGATGTTGGTGATTGCATTGTTACTGGACATATCACTAAAACTATTCATAAAACAAACTAGCATCTTTGAGTCAGTTTAAACTAGTGATTCTCAAAATGTGCGGGACCCCCATAAGAACAAAAATTGGGCAGCCAGACATTGGCGTATCTAAATCTTAGCATACACCACATACACAACCCTTGTACCCGAAGTGTATCTTGCCTTCACTTTACAATGTCTCCTATTTATATAACAATTTTTATGGGAACTGCTAAGATGCTCATTTGACGTGCAATGCTCGTGCCAAGAAAATCCAATCAAATGTTGACTATACATCGGGGTGGGACATTTGGGTCACGTCTATAGATTAGGATGTTTTGGTCATGTCTTGGTATGTAAGTAGGGACAATCTCCCAAAAGTTTGTGTACTTACTACTGGTTTAAACGCACACTCTTCATCCCCATATATTGAAATTGTATTTGTAAACTATGATTTTGGAAAGTAATCTTTGGTCTTCAAAAAGTTTAATGTGTAATGTCACTCGTTATCTTTGTCTTGTTAATTTCTGTTTTTATTATTCACTCTTTTAA
Organism: Acanthosepion esculentum; assembly: GCA_964036315.1. Lineage (NCBI taxonomy): Eukaryota > Metazoa > Mollusca > Cephalopoda > Sepiida > Sepiidae > Acanthosepion > Acanthosepion esculentum. Next base: position 22,112,147 of record OZ038500.1, on the reverse strand, counting down.
TGTAATTCTTTCTCAATCAGTAAACATTTGCGTCTTTGTGGATTGATTCTGTTTATCCACATAGGGATTCTGTCTTTTTTTTACAAGGCAATAATGTGACTCGGACACAAGGAGCTATTGGGAGTGAAAGATGTATAGTCAACATTTGATTGGATTTTCTTGGCAAGAGTATTGCACATGAAATGAGTATCTTAGCTTTTCCCATAAAAATTGTTATATAAATAGGCGACATTGTAAAGTGAAGGCAAGATAGACTTCGGGTACAAGGGTTGTGTATGTGGTGTATGCTAAGGTTTAGATATGCCAATGCAAAAGACTTTAGAAGAAACTGGAAACCCAATTCTAAACAGGAAACAAGGGATAAACTTCTACTGCTCTATTCACCCCAAGCAAGGTGATAATCCCACTAAGATAGAAAAGGGCTACTGGGAGTGAAAGAGAATGAAAAAAGACTTCAGAAGGAACCAGAAACCCAATCCTAAACAGGAAACGAGGGATAAACTGCCCGTTCAAAAGACTAAAGAGAAATGTGAACCAGATGATAGGCAAACCTAATCTACTTGCGCTGAGACTATATATTTGTCAGTGTTTATAAGGCAAACCTATGCCATGCGTGTGTGGAAAATATGCCAATGTGAAATAAATGACTAGGTGTTAGTGAAACGCATTAACCCTATTAGTCTTTAAGTGATTTCAATTGTTAAATCCCTGGAGTCCTGACCAAATTGTTGAAAAATCTAAACATGTGATGTTAGTGCAATTAAATCGATATATCTCAAAAGCTGAGGACAAACAAGTCTTACAATTTTATTTTTTATGCATTAGTACACAGGCCAAAAGACGTGACCTAGCTGCTAATCTAGTGCTGTGCTTAAATTCATAAAGTCTAGGTACCATAGAGGAAAGGAAAATTCATCATAATAATTACCATTAAAGTATTTGTGGAAAATATAATTTTTTTTCTCATATTCTCTACCACCTTGCATCTTGCTTTATTGCTTTGCTTGGGGTGAAATGATTTTAAGAAAAAAATTTCTCTACACTTGTAAATTTCTTTCTTTATGTGCTTTTTCTCTGTTTTGTTTATTCAGAGGCACATCTCCGGCAAATTTATTATTCTAGCTAATTAATAAAATGTTTGTAGTTTTCCAAACCCATGCTAGAATTTCATTCCTGTGGGATACGAACATCATTTGTTGATTACCTTGTAAATTATTGAATGAAATTCATTATAAATAAATGTTGACTTATACTTCCTTGCTCTGATCATTTTATATCGTCCTTAGATAGAATACTTGTATGTTTTATTCTTTTGAATTTTATTATCAGTCAATCAAACGTGGTTTAGTTTCAATCTCCAGTCATGTATTATTAAAACCAAATTATTTCCAATTACATTCTTTTCAATCTGTTCTGTACATGTTTGTTATTCCACTTTTTTATGTGGATTTTTATTTGCATATTTCTAGTACATTATAGTTTTGGTGCATTGCAAACAGGCCACTGTCAATACGCATCTACAGAATGAGGACTATTGGATAATATTTTCTATACAAGTTAACCATAAATGCCGACTGTTTGAAAAATGGGATAGTGCGGTGTAATGACTATTTGGTAGAAACCTTGAAGTAATACTAAATTTATAAACATCTAGTACAGAATTTCTTTTCATAAACATCTAATGTCAGATATTTCTCTTTCTTTCCTCTTCTGCCTTTCTTTCTTTCCTCTTCTGCCTTTCTTTCTTTCCTCTTCTGCCTTTCTTTCTTTCCTCTTCTGCCTTTCTTTCTTTCCTCTTCTGCCTTTCTTTCTTTCCTCTTCTGCCTTTCTTTCTTTCCTCTTCTGCCTTTCTTTCTTTCCTCTTCTGCCTTTCTTTCTTTCCTCTTCTGCCTTTCTTTCTTTCCTCTTCTGCCTTTCTTTCTTTCCTCTTCTGCCTTTCTTTCTTTCCTCTTCTGCCTTTCTTTCTTTCCTCTTCTGCCTTTCTTTCTTTCCTCTTCTGCCTTTCTTTCTTTCTTTCCTCTTCTGCCTTTCTTTCTTTCTTTCCTCTTCTGCCTTTCTTTCTTTCTTTCCTCTTCTGCCTTTCTTTCTTTCTTTCCTCTTCTGCCTTTCTTTCTTTCTTTCCTCTTCTGCCTTTCTTTCTTTCTTTCCTCTTCTGCCTTTCTTTCTTTCTTTCCTCTTCTGCCTTTCCAACATGTACGTTGTGGTATCATAGATATTAGCTCAGAATGAGAAATTGGAGAGTCGATTTTGAATTCCATTGAGGTTTGTTGCATAAACCTACGTGCAAATATTCCTGCTATTGGTTAAATAGAAAGGCGGACAGGGTACTGTGGCCTTGATTGGGAATCATTCTACTGCAGAAAAGAAACAGCAACCTACGGCAGGAAAATCTTCTGTCTAGTCAGTCCTGGATCATAAGAGACATAATCATCCAAGCGGTGTATCACATACGGGTAGAATAGCAGGACAGACTAGGTCCTGTAGCCTTGGTTGGCAACCTACTGTGGGAAAATCTTCTGCCTAGTCAGTCATGAATTGTAAATCTCTAATGTTTGATTTTTAATTTCTGTCTGAATTACTGGGATGGGGAGTTATTTACACTATTTACATTTTCTAGTTCTTATTTTTATTCCACTGAGTCGAAGTACACACTGCCCAAGCCAGGGATTGAACTCACAGTCTCTATATCACCAAATTCATGAAACCACGTTTTAATCCACTAGGCCATTTATGATCATGAACTTTGGCACTTTAAACCTAACCTAGCTGCTGATAGGTACTGCAACTACTGCTGCCTGTCACGTTTTGACTGCTGCTGCTGTTGAAGCCTTGCTGTCATTTGTCTTTTTTTGTTTATTAGTGGCTCCCATATTATCTTTATTTCTATGCTAGGCCTACTAAGGGGGTCTCCATAGCTTAGCTTATGCCAAGAATTATTGTGTTCGTCTTGTCTGGTTTTCACACCTCCACATGTTGAGAGCGGTCCTCTCGACTGAGAAAAAGTGATGTTATATAGCTCGCCCTGTCCTAGACCCACCTACTCTAAGTAGGTTTTAACAGTCCATTGTGGAAGAGGATGCAACTCCTGGTGCTTACAGCGCCACATACAACCAACTCTGAGTCTTTTATCGGGCTGACCTGATTCTCTGTTACACTACCCCCTGATCACAGCACCGACATGCAGGGGGTGGGTGTTTCCTTCTGATGCTCCTTTGCAGGGGACGTACTTTGTCCTCAGTGTTGTCGCTATCCATCTCCACTGCAGCAGTGACCTGATTCTCTGTGACATTTATCTGTACTCAATTCCTTGCAGGTGTGTTAGAGAATATAAAGGTGAAACAAGCCAGGTAGGTGAAGCTGTAGGGACATTGGAATGTCATAGTTAGGGGTGAGACAATGAAATCAGGCATGGCAATAATGGATTAATATTGGAATATCAATGTATTCTGAAATACTTTCACCCCCGCCTACATTTTTTTTGGAAATGCAGTGATGAAGACAGTTGGCATCAGCATCTACTTTAATTTAGTATTTTTAATTTCTTTTCCAGACTAATGCGCCGAGTCCGAGGCTATGAAGTACTTGCGTAATATTCATCCACGCAACAGAAGACTGACAAGTTGTTTCTCTTGAGGACAAACAGAGGGCACCCATGAAATTTGCATCCTCTGAGAGTCTTCATGCGAAAAAAGGCAGCTTTCTTTTGGATCCCATGAAGACCAAAAACTTCTACTTGGTGATCCTGTTTGCGGCTTCCACTATCGTAGCCATTTGGTTACTCAGCAATCCTACGCCCAACTTTCAAACGATCGTGAAAGAAACCAACAAACATATTAACAACATCAAGAATCTGCCCTCCAGTATAAAGCATGCCAAGGAATTGGACGATGTTGACCCGGAGTACCTGCAGAAGCTTGGTTTCCGTGATGGTGGTGAGGAACAGCAGGAAAGTGATGGCAAGTTCCCATCAAGAGAGAGTTTTAATTCTCCGGTCATTGTGACCAGCATAGAACCCGGCCAGTATAAGCAGGCTGTGGACTTTATGGACTCTGTGCAGCATTATATGCCACATAATCTTTTGATATTGTACGATCTTGGCATAGACACAGCGGAAAGTTTAATGGTATGTATTGCTTGCCTCCTCTTATGTTTCTTCTCTTTAATGGAAAAAATATTACATGTCAAGTACCGTATTTGATGGCATATAGGACACTTTTTTTTTTTTTTTTTTTTTTTTTTTTACTAAAAATATCTTTTAAGCTTCCCCTGCGTCTTATATGCCATATGATTTTTTTTTTTTTTTTTTGTCTCTTCAGTTTTGTTTACAGATAAGGCAACATTTGGAAGAGATGGAATAACAAATTTACACAGTCAACATTTGTGGGCGAATTGGAATCCCCATGGTACAATACAGGCTAGACACCAGCATCAGTTTATGATTGTGTGGGTTGGAATTGTAGGTGACTGTCTGGTAGGTCCATGTGTTCTCCCAGCACTTATTACAGGAGCTGTCTACAGGGGCTTTATTTCAGATACGCTTTCAGACCGGCTCTGAGATATACTCCTGCTAATACGAAGATGCACGTGGTCCATGCATAATTGGGCTTCGGTACATTATAGTCGCATTGTTCGCAATGCACTGGCTGGCATCTACTATGAAATATGGATAGGTAGAGGGGGACTGGTTCCATGGCCTACACATTCCCCCGAACTCAATCGTTTGTTTTTTTTTATCAGTGGGGGCCCCAAAAACAATTGGTTTATGCAGCCAACATTAATAATGCAGAGGTGCTTCATCAACTTGTCAACCATTTGACACTGTGTAGGAGTATGTAAAAGAGTCTGCCAGTCAATTATCCGACAGGTGCATGCATGTGTAGAAGCAAGTAGGAGACAGTATGGATATTTTAGCTTGTTTTGGTGTCGGGAACCTGTACCCAATGTTTGTATTTTGGGATTGTATCTTGGATTGTACATTTAACAGTGTCTACTGTACACTTTAAACTTAATTACTCAAAAATGAATGATTTACGGACATATGTTTATATGGACTTTTGTTGTTGTTTTGGTGTGAAGAACCACCCCAAAGTTTGTAAAAGTATTTTGATACACCCTGTATGTGTAATTAATATATATATAAATAAAAGGCAGGATGTGTGTGTGTAACGAATGCATGGCCACAATTTTCGATGGATTTGCACCAAAATTTACATGCACATGCTCTAAGTTAGCGTAAAGGCCAAGACCGACTTTGCATTTCCCAACTCCCATCGATAGTGGAAATAATTGATTTTTTCATGCTTCTACGGTAGTTTCCATGAAGTTTGCGGCCATTTTCTACTGGCCAGTGTGAGAGCCTATAGCTGGCTGACACGAATGTTAGCTAACATGCAAAAAAAAATCGATAGCTGCATTTGTCACAAGTGGGGAAAAATTTAAATCAGCATGGCACTTTACTCCAATTGGCTCATTTGCTTGCTTAAACTCAACGTTGATTCTGATTCTGCAGAACTGGGTTGGGTGTGAAAAAATATTTGTGGTTAACATTCTTTTTTTCATTTGGTTTTTTCCAGTTACGAGTCCTTTTTTAAAGCTGATCGTTTTGTGTTCATTTTGTTTAGTTCTTTTTTCGTAAAAGATTTAATGTTTAGTATAGAGCTTAGAAAAATTCACAGTGTGAGATAGGCAAGAAGTAAGGCATGTAGCAACATCAGCACGGCAAAGGCAAGGAAGGGCAAAAATATTTTAAGTCAAGTGATAGCGATTGCTGTATGAGTCGTACGATTTTTGAATCGAGCACGGGCAACGCTGGTGTGTGTGTATGTGTATATATATATATATATATATATATATATATATATATATATATATATATATATATGGTAACAAATCCGTATGGTATATAATCCAAGTTGATCCTAGTAATATAAATATTAAAACTGATCCACAAAAAGAGCTCAATGTATTTATTATTACAAAGCAAATAAACAGTAAAATCCCAAATCACCTCAAATGGGGAATAGTCTATTTCAGCAGATGAAGATATAGGTCATCTGTCTTATCAACCCCTGTATGGACTGAGTTTGTGTCAGAAATAGAAATTTAACTGTAAAAGCTAAAAAATAAAGAGATAGATATATATAATATGAAATAAGATTTTGTGAACACTAAAGGAATATTTTACAAAACACATTGTTGCTCACAATTTTAATATAAAAAAAAATGTTACTCTAATGAAGAGAAAACAATTCACTAATCTGAAAATCTTTAGAAAGTGCTTTAATTGCTAGTTCATCCATAGTATATTTGCATCCAGGTTCTTACAACATTTCTTCCTTCTTGGCAGATCTTCTGTTATTGCAATGTGGGATATTTAATAACAAATGTAAGAAAAAGAATCTAAGTGAAATTGGCTCGATTATATACCCAAATTGCAAAAAAAGAAAAAAAATTTCTAGCATCTCTCATTTATGCACATGTGTAGTAACACCACCATAAACAAACTTAGTTCAATGAAGTCCTAAAGGACAAAACGTATCACACAAAAACTTTTTCCATTTTGTCATACAGCTTCGCCCACCCCGGCCATATGTATATTTCCACTGTTGCTGGTTTAATGTTTTTGTAACTTTTTCGGCACAAGGTAGAAAAAAGATGAAGCAGTTTATAAAATTGTTTTTTACTTGACACAAATGACAGCTTAGCCATTGCCAGATTATTCCATTGGCCGGATTTTGATTTTCTGTCTGTTGTATTTGGAATGAAGAATACATTTTCATATAAAAAATGGTTTTATGCTATTGTCAAAATAGCAAAACTAATTTGTTCTTTGTCAATGTATTATTAGTGATGTTTATTGTTGATATTTCTCTTCTCTTTTAAAGATCAAAAAAAGATGCAACAGCTCCAAGTCATGCATTTTAACAGCTTTTGATTTCAAACGCTACCCATCACATTTGAAGGATTTGTCGATCAAAAGTTATCGGCCAGTCTGTATACAGGTATGTGATTTTTTTTTTTTTTTTTTTTTTTCTTTGTTCCAGTCAGGTTGATGAGTTCATTTCATTCACAGAATAAAATCTTTTTTTAAAATGGTTGACATTAAGACCCTATGACCATATCATCTTCACGTTGAGAATTCTTCTCTGATTCTCCTGACTTGTTCCTTACAACCATCTCTGTCGGACATCGCCGTCGGAAGGTCTTCCAGATGGCATCCAGAATCATATAAAAGTTGGTCAATGTAGGCGTGATGAGGTCTTCCATCTGATCTTTTGCCATGCAATGGGTTCTATTGGAGGGTGTCACTCACAAGTTCTGACTTCTCCAGGTGTGGCCAGCTAGCCAAAGCTTTCTCTCTCTTAGCGAAACTGAGATAGGAGGTGTCCATACAGGCGTTTCTTTCTTAGGTATTTCTTCCAGCTGATAAAATGCTTAAAGAGACAAAGAAGGATTAAAGGGGGCAAATAAAACACTTTGATGGCAATTTGTTCTCTAAATCTTTGTGCATTTTGATGTTTGTGTGACGGTTATTCCTTTGACACTGCTATTATTGTATGCGGAATGACAGATTCCCCGTACTGCTCCGTTAAATACCCGACTCCTCCTTTCCTCTACCATTCAGGCTGAAAATGGAGTACTGCTGCCATATATCAAACATTATAATATTTATGAACTCTCAAAGTAAAGCAATACAACAGCGTCTATTTTGGGCCTTTCATTCCAAAGAAAGTTAGTGACACTTTCTCTCATTTTATCTTTAGATCTTTTTTTCACCTCTCCCCTTTCCATATCAATATATAACTTCCATTAAGTTAACTGATTAAATGTGTCAATGTCTGGACTTCCTCAAACAATATTAAATTTGAAAGAATAGAAATTTTAAATTACATCTAACTCAATCATGTCTCTCTCTCCCCCCCCTCACTTCCTCACTTCGTTAATTTACATATGCTTAGTACTGCCCGTCAAAAATGTGTAAATCTCTTTTCATTTTTCGTTTCAACATTTGGAAGTAAAATCTGATGATCCGTGGTCCTTTAAAAGGGCTGTGGTGAAATAATTTATTACATGGAACCTTAAAGTGGTCTGTTTTTATTTTATTTTAGATATATATATATATATATATATATATATATATATAATCTTATTAAAATTTGATATTCACAACATTTTGAACTTTTTGGGTATTTATACAAAGTACTTTTGTGGCCCAGTGAATATACCTAAATTTCCAATTTGGCCCATGAGGAAAAAAGGTTGGACAACCCTGGCCTAGTGGAGTAAATCATTGGTTTGTGAATTTGGTGATGTAGTAACTGTGAGTTCAATCCTTGGACTAGGTAGTGTGTGCTTGGACTTGGCGGAAACAAGGGGAGCGATAGCAGAGCTAAATGGAGTACTGTTATTGTATTTGGGCAGGGGCTGCCCACTCCTCAAAGATTTAAAAGTGTCTCCAGTGTCCTTGTGGGTGATGAATCCTTCTCCACTCTGCATCCTCTCTCTCTGATCTTTCGCTACTTCTATGGAAAGTGCTTAGACGAATTACATTCCTTGGTTCTGACAGATGTAACCGTTACGGCTTGCACCGACCATGCCACTCACATTGTGTCAAACCACCCACATTCCCTCTGTATTCCATCAGTGAGAAGTAAGTTCCACTCAAACAACTACTTTCTGCATACCACTGCTCTGTGGAGCCAACTCCCAAGAGCCTAATTCCCCGATCACTACAATCTTAACCTGTTCAAGTCTTGGGTTAATTGTTATCTCTCCCCCCCCCCCTTTTCATATAAACTACCTCTCACTGTAACTCTCTACCTCACGGTCTCCCAGGCCTTGTACAGAGTGTACCTTATTTTTTTAAAAAATGAGATATCCCAAGCCATGGGAAGTGGGATGAGAACAATCTATACCTGTAGGTTAAATAAAGGGTTTTGTTGAAACTACCTGTAGTTTACCTGGATTGACATATAACTGATGAAGGTCAGAAGGTGCAACATCTTGTGATTATTATGATAATGACAACAACAATAGTAAAATGACAATAATAACTCATCTCAGAAATTAAGACGGATTATTTTCATTTAAAATGTTTAATTGAAATTTTTTGCTACCTTGTGCTAAATTCTTATTCTTATAGTTGATTTTTCTCTTGTCTATTTTACGCAGGAAATGCTCAACCGTTACGGATCGGTGATCTGGGCTGACAATTCTGAACATTTCATCACGAACAAAGTGAATCAAAGTCTAACTCGGGCGCAAAACATTGGCTTAGTGGCCTGGACAGTGACCGATCCAACCTCTTCACTCACCCACCCGAAAATGTTCCAGTACTTCAAAACCAGACAAGAAAATTATTTCTTCCATCGAGCAGTGGAATCATCTCACCTGATTCTATTTAACTCTGACAAAGTACATCGTGAGCTGATGTTGCCATGGGTACGGTGTGCTTTGACAGAGGAATGCATTAGCCCTACGGGGGCACAGAATGTTGGCTGCAACTACCAGCGGAAACCCCTGTTCCGCTATTCTGGCTGCCATCACTATGACATGTCAGCACTTAATGTCATCTTGGGCCTGCTGTTCAACTTTAACATCAAGCCGTACACGGCACGGGAGCAAATCTTTGGGCTTCTCAACAAGGAAAGAATATCAGGAAAAAATTTGACTGCACCTTTATACATTTCAAATCTGAGCCATCTATAATGGTAGCTTGATGGATTAAAGAGTTTTTTGTTTTTTTTTTCTTTTTCTGTCCCCCTTTATCTCTGCCCCCTCCCCCCTTTATCTCTCACCCCTCCCCCTTTATCTCTCACCCCTCCCCTCCTTATCTCACCCCCTCCCCTCCTTATCTCTCACCCCCTCCCCTCCTTATCTCTCACCCCCTCCCCTCCTTATCTCTCACCCCCTCCCCTCCTTATCTCTCACCCCTCCCCTCCTTATCTCTCACCCCTCCCCTCCTTATCTCTCACCCCTCCCCTCCTTATCTCTCACCCCTCCCCTCCTTATCTCTCACCCCTCCCCTCCTTATCTCTCACCCCTCCCCTCCTTATCTCTCACCCCTCCCCTCCTTATCTCTCACCCCTCCCCTCCTTATCTCTCCCCTTCTCCCTTTTATCTCCTCCCCGCCCCCTTGATCCCCCCTTATCCCCCTTTATCTCTTCCCCTCCTTCTATGCTCTTTCTCTTTTTCTCTTTAATCCCTTAAGAAAATAAAAAGACTGGAATCTCCTGGGATAAATAAAATTGTTAAAAAAATTAAAAAGAAAGAAAAAGAAAAAAAAATGTTGGCTGCTGTCTGTTATGTTTCTGACAAACTAAAAGATTTTAAAAAAGTGAGAAAACGAAATGTCAAACAACAAGGAGACATTGCTTATTTAATCAGATGAAGGGAAAACAAATAGAAAGTGGGGTTTGGGAAAGATCCTATCAAATATATGGCAGCAGCATCTATATAATCACTATCATTATTCCTCTAGGGCAGTGATTTTCAACCAGCATGCCACGGCACCTTGGTGTGTTGTGAAAATTTTTAAAGGTCATTCATTCAAATATTTTCAAAAGAAGTCCAAAGCACAATAAATGTACATATCAAAATTAAAATCCCTTTAAATTGATTATACGAGTATCTCGTCATAATAAATAAATACATACGTAATATCTAAAATAATATAAAAACAAACTTTTCTGCAATAAACAATATTAAAAACAAAAATCAATCACGTCTTAGGAAAAAGATTTAAGAGTATGGCTGTCTAAAATTTGACTTTGCTAAGAAGATATTCTAAAAAAAAAAAACCTCAAGGTCAGATATCTCATTAAATTTTAGATTATAATAAGCAGAAAAATAAATTTGTTTTTGAAGAATTTTAATTCTCTTAAAAATTATAATAAATTGTCCCTTGTTTCCTGTTTAGGATTGGGTTTCCAGTTACTTCTAAAGGTTTTTCTTTCTCTTTCACTTGCAGTAATCTGTTGTAAGACCCCTTGCTTGGGATAAATTGATTTTAAAAATAATAAATACACTCATGCATAATATATAAATTAATATAAAATATAAGCTCCTGACTGAAAGCAAAATATTCAAAACGAATCAATTGCAGCTAGAATACTTAGAAGAAGAATTAAGAGTATGCCTGTCCAATCGGCCTTGCAAAGATATTCTTAAAAAAAAAAAGAATAAATGTCAACTTGGATATCTCATTAAATTTTAGATTTTAATTAGAAGTAAAATAAGTAAAATAAGAATTTTAATTATCTTTTTATTACAAATTGTTTTGTTTGGGTTAATAAATCCATGATAAAAACTATACTTTTTTTTCTTTTTTTTATCATCACAATTTAAGTGTGATGCAGAAATTTAACTCTTAGTTCAAGTGTGCCCTGATATAAAAACGGTTGAAAAACATTGCTCTAGGGTTTTGTACAAGTGTGAGGAAAGCCTGCCTATTTTGCTTGCCATTCTGTTTTTGATGGGTACCTTTTTGAAGATGGTTGGGCGGGGGGGTGGGAGTGTTATACGTCTTTGGAAGTGTATTTAAATTTGTATCAATCCTCTCTGTCCCCTTGAAGTGGTGCTGATTTAAGTGTATGCATATCATTTTAATTTTTTTTTTTTTTTTATTCTTGACTCTTTCGTTTCGTTTTTATCTGTTTTGTTTGTTTGTTTTTTTTTTGTTCTTTTTCTACATTTTTTCTTGTTGTTTTCTTTCGTTTTTAATATTAAAAAAAAAGAAGAAAAAAAGTCATCACTAATTAATGAACCAAAATCTCTTTTTACGGGTTTTGTTGTTCTTACCTTTTTGCTTTTTGTTCAATAGCCACCTTTCCTGGGTCAAGACCTGGGGTAAGGGAAGGTAGTAAATATTTGCATTCTGTTTGCACAAATACTGACGTTAAGTGATACTTAACATCGTTTATATCTTTTCTTTACATTGACGATATTCTCTTGGGCAGACAAGTAATTCCACACAACGCAATTCTTTTTTAATATCTTGT
>OZ038500.1:22082648-22095148 GCA_964036315.1 Acanthosepion esculentum | reverse complement strand
TGGCTAGCTGTAACCGTAAGTTCTATGCTAACAGTTTCTTGTCTATATTTCTTAGATGCAGTATTGCCATTATTTACATTGTTTGGACTCATCTTTGTTAGCCATATTCACAATGTTTCTGCCATTGTATGCTCCAGCCTACTTTAGGTGAATGGAATTTTGAATTGAACCCTTTATTTCATCCACCAGGGTAGATTGTTCTAGATCACCAACCCTGTAGGGATGAGGTTGAAATAATAGAACATCACTGGAAAATAGAAAATTTTAAGGAATCAGCATATATGCTAGGCCACAAAAATCTCCTAAGCTGTCCAAACATAGAAATGAATACAATATGGGAACCACTAATACAGTGCTAGAGAAAAGCAATAACAATAAAAAAAAAAAAAAAAAAAATTACTGTATGAGCTCTGGTTTTAAAGTGTTTTTACTGAAACATTAAGAAAGTCCCCAAAAATTTGTACACTGATGTCCCCAAGGACACATGGCCCAGGGGATCAATGCATTGGTTGAATTCAGTGACTTGACCTAAACACTTGTGAGTTCAGTGGCGAACAAAAACTTGGAGAGTTGAGTTAAAGGCAGATATCTGAGTCGTTTGGAAGAGGCATGGCATGTGGAACTAGAACAATCTACCCCCCCCCCCCCCCCGGATGGACCCAAGGGCGGAGCATACAATAGCCGAAATGTTGTGAACATGTCAATAAAGATGAAGACAAAAGTCCAAATAATTTAAATAACGGTTTCTTCTCGTGCACTTCTTGCTTGTGGAGCTCCCTTCCAGCTTTCCAGTCAGCTTTGATTTGAAAATTTAAATACATTCTTAATCGTTACCTTCTGTTGTTTTCTTAATTCCTGTTTTTTTTTCTCACTCTTTAATAGTGTTTTGTTTTTGGGTTTTTTTTTTCATATTCCCTCAAATTCTAGTAAACATCTTAGTAGCTTTATTGCCTTGCTTGGAGTGAAATGATTTAAAAAAAAAAAAAAGAATTTAGCTAGAAGACACCATTGTCACTAATATCTTATGTGGGAGGTATTTCCTTCTCACATTGTATTTTGATTTGAAAACAAGGGAACGAAATAGTACCACTTTGCTACCGCAACAGCTCTCTCCTGACCAGGTTTTGTAAAGTGTCTTGCTTGTCCCGTCATGAAATTTTTTTTTTTTATTTATTTATTTATTTTTTTTTTTTTCAGGATTTCTTTGTATTCGACTTCTATGTATACAAGGTTAGTTATTGTTCAATAATTCTCCTCTGTGTCTTTTTCTTTGTGAACTTGATGTCCTGTGGTCAGTTCTTGTCGAGCTGGATTACCAGATAAGCAACACACTTTATAGGTTTTGTGTTTGTGTTTGTGCTTGGGGGTGGGGTGGGAGAGAAATTGATTTGTTTTTTTTTTTTTTCCACTCTTGAAAGTTAAAATTTCTTATATTAAAAATAATAATAATAATAAAAAAATAAAATCGGTTTTTCTTTATTATTCACTGATAGGTTTTTGCAACAATGAAAATATCTTGTATTATTTTACAGGGTACAGCAGAAACTCCTCCCAGATATACCTCCCGCATAATGGTAAAAGATTAGTGACAATGGCGTCTTCAACAAGCTAATATCTTACCATTATGGTTGGGGGGTAGTATTTCTACCACACACTATATAATATATCTTTATTCTCATTAATTTATTTAATTTTTTTTTTTCTTTTCGGAATTTTTGTTCTGCTACTTTGACATGAAGGTCTTCAGTGCCTCTAAGATTCCTACTACAAGTTTCTTTTGGCATCAACTTGCACCAACAAATGGACAGTCAGCAAAATAGTCATAGGATGATTATCCTATAGTCAAGGGATGTAAACATGTTTTTTTTTTCCCCTCCTCTTCAAGAGAAGTCTTAAAGGGAATTTTTGACTGTTTATCTAAAAAGGAAATTTATGGTATAATAACACTTATCTTTCAATAGTATAAAATGCCCTTTTCTGGACTTTTTTAATACTCTATTTTTCACAATATAAGATGCATTTTTTTTTTTTTTTTTTTTTTTTTTTTTTTTTTTTTTTTTTTGGTGGTGTGCTACCGTTGATTTAATATATTTGGTTGCTCAGAAAGTCTTAACTCACTTAGGAAGCGGAAAGAAGAAAACAAAATTTTATGGAGCAACAGTGGTTAGGTTAGCCAGAACATCCTTACTCATTTAACTCCCACCCTCCATACACTGCAGTTGTTTATTGCTCCTGTACAGTTTCTTCCTCTTTTGTGTAGGCCACAACTGACAGAAATGAATTCATTTCGGCAAGACAATGCGAGGCCACACACTACGGGGTAGACTAAAGAGAAGTTTAAAGAGATGGTCATCATTGAGCTTCTTCCACATCCACCATTGAGTCTGATACTGCTATGAGTGACCATGGCTTATTCTGCTCAGTGGCATACTTCCTCTACGGTCAGGGATTCAACACATCTGATTAGTGAAGGAATGTTGGTGTAACTCTATAAAATTTTGTTTTCTTTACATAAATTATATAAAAACTGTCCAAATGTTATATTTTTCCAATTGCTTTTGGCTATACATTTAGTCATTTTCAAGGATGAAATATATTAACTGTTAACTAGAAATAGATTGTTCTCTGTATATATCTATGTAATGTTTCATTTTCAAAACATGGTCAACATATTGTGTCAATGTTCATAGTTGATATTATTGAGTGTTTGATCTGATGTGCTGTTAACCATTCAGCCACAAGGTGTCTAGTTTGCTAACAGTGATTTTATAAAGAATAATTTGGATGTTGCAAACCAGTTACTTCTTTGTGACTGATTAACAGCGCATTAGATCCACTGATGGTTCCCATTGTGGTTACAGGTTCAATTCCTGTTTGAGATGTACGTATTTTCTATAAAATTTCTCAAACATACAGGCCAGTAAATGTAATTAATATTATTTATTTACAAAGAACAGAGCATCTACTTAACTAGTATCTATTAAAATAAAGTATAAGCAGAAATATATATGCCTGTCATCTCGGCTTCAGTCATTTTCCAACCACCATTGATATGGCTTCCCTGTGTGTTTTCTGTAAATGCTTTCATGCTAATGGTTCTGATGAACTTTCCTCTATGGTTCCAAGACTTTAAGTGCAGTACTAGATTAGTGGCAAGGTCTCATCATTTTACACTTGAAATGGCTGGATAGAACCATAAGTTTTATGCTAACAGTTTCTTCCCTCACACTTCTCGCTTGTGGAACTCTATTCTGACTTCTTGCTTTCCAGTCAAGTTTGATCTTTAAAAATTTAAATCGCAATGTCAATTGTCGTCTTTTGTCTCCTTAATTCATGTTCTTTGATTGTTCTTCCTCCTTAATAACTCTTTTCTTTTTCTTATATTCCTTCACACTCAGTAAGAAAACTTATTTTTGTTGATGGACTTTATCAAGGCAAATAGAATTTTTATATATATATATATATATATATATATATATATATATATATATATATCTATATCTGTCGCTGTGACGGACCAGATGATGTGTGTATGTGAATGCCATCATTCGCTTTGAAATGGACACACTCGGACTGCCTCGGCTTGACCACTTTCCGAAGGTGACTGATATGCTGATACAAATTAACACTTACGCCCCTTACCGAAACAGTCGCTCCAACCGTTTCCACAGTAATTAATTTTACGAACGAACATGCTCATAAAGATGCGTAAATTTCAAGATTGGTTATTCGTAAATTTTTGCTTGAGGATGAAACGGGGCCCGATACTTTAATTCAATTTAATTTTAAGAATTATATTGAGGCTTTTGGCTCTTGTTTTTGAAACTTGAGAACTCTTATGTAGCGAAGGAATCATATTTTTTTTTTAAATAATTGTAATTTAAGCTCTACTTCTGTGTGGAGCACTGTTTTTTAAAAATAAAAACAAAAATACTAAAGAACTCCGGATTATTTACCTAATGTGTTCTTTCCTATTTTTCTATATATTTGCATACACTCTCTCTCTCTTATATATATATATATATATATATATATATATATATATATATATATATATATATATATATATATATATAAGCAAATTTGATGAAGAAGGACTACCAAGGCCTATTTATTGTAGTCATCCAATTTTTGAATAGGTTATGCACTGGGATAAAAATTTGGCATAAATTTTCTGAAGTTCACATTTGTTTTGTTTATTGTAGCCTTCCAATTTTCAAATAAGATGCTGTTTATTATATGAAACATGGTTTACGGCCATACCATGTTGAAACAACGGTTCCCGTAGGATTAGCGAAGGGCCAACTGCCAATTACATTTGGGTGCAAATACCCTTGGGAAAGGTATGAATCCATCTGTTCTCCCCCCACCCAGGATAGCTTAATTAATTGGACTTGTATCATTAAATAATTATGATCTTCCAAAATTTCTAACTCAAAAAATATTCTCTGACTTTAAATAACGTGCTAAACGATGAGCTATAAAATAATAGAAATCAATTATATGTGTATGTAAAGATTTCAGATATGTCTCCAGTATGTCTGCAAAAAGACAATATGAAGAAAGACGAAAGGAAAACTTAGCAGACGTGTTTTACCCTCTGACAGACTTTCTCAAGGCAAATGTGGGGATTTTGTTTTGCAACAGGTATTTATAAACAAAAGTAAAAATGTTACTTATTCAAAATTTTCAAGTTAAGATATACGTGAATATTCATCAGGTGAACTGAAAAGCCTAGGTAAATTATGAAGGATACTAAGTGATGTAATTAAAATGTCTAATATATGAAATTGATTCTTTCAGGAATGGAGATATTTGAAAAAATCTCAAACATACAGGCCAGTAAATGTAATTAATATAGTTTATTTACAAAGAACAGAGCATCTACTTAACTGGTATCTATTAAAATAAAGTATAAGCAGAAATACATATGCCTGTCATCTCGGCTTCAGTCACTTTCTCACCACCATTGATATGGCTTCCCTGTGTGTTTTCTGTAAATGCTTTCATGCTAATGGTTCTGATGAACTTTCCTCTATGGTTCCAAGACTTTATGACTTTAAGGATTTCTATATCTGCAAAAAGACAATATGAAGAAAGACTAAAGGAAAACTTAGGCAGACGTGTTTCGTCCTCTGACAGACTTTCTCAAGGCAAATGTGGGGATTTTGTTTTGCAACAGGTATTTATAAACGACCATAACAGTCTGACATGAAACAGTATGTTGCATATTGACGTTGATAAATTTTCATGTTTGTTTAAATGGCCCCTTATAGAGCCTGAGAGATGTAGTGTCGGTCATCTAACCCTGTGGACATGACTGACAAGGTATTTCTGCACATAAGATTTGATATTGATACTCTTGAGAATTTTCCATCACAGTTACTTTCTCTTAAGAAGTGCAGCATTCTTTAGATCAAAGTTATGGTTGAATTTATTTCTATGTATAACTAAAGCAATTGATAAATTGTCAATATTTAACAGCCCCCCCCCCCAGGGATGTATGTGGCACAAGGCCGAGTTTACCATGGGTTCTCCGAGCCTGTAGGCTCTGCCAAATATATTCCCACATAAATGGGTTCAGGGTCTGTCTACCTCCCCGGATGAAACTTTGCTCTTCGGCAAAGCCTCATCCGGGTTCCACTCTGCTCAAGGCAGAGAGTTCGACAGTTTGGCACCGTTTGAATTGATAAATTGTGGCATATAAGATCCTTTTTGTGTCATATGTGGACTATCTTGTATTCAACGTATGAGGGTCAAGCAGCTCAGTCCCTAGGAACCAACAGCCAGGCACAAACACATATGATTTGATTATAGCGGTGAAGGCTTTGTGTAGAACCAACCACACTTTTTGAAGGGCCGAATACAGAGACCTGGTGCACTACGTGCCACAAGGTCCCCAACCGACTCTCTGCAGGTTTTGGATTCAGAGTTGTCATTCTCCTAGACTATTTGCCATCTAAGTTTATAAAACCCAGTCTGTCCTGTTATTTATCCATAACTGGAGGGAGAAGACGATTAATACCTTTCCCAAGGGTATTAGCACTTAAGTGAATGTAAATTAATTCAAACTCAGCTCTCCAATTCCTCAAACCGAGTTTCTATCCACTACTCCACCATGCCTCCTGTCTCTCTCTCTCACTCACTCACTCACACACACACACTGGGGATACTAAGTGATGTAATTTAAATGTCTAATATATGAAATTGATTCTTTCAGGAATGGAGATATTTGAAAAAATCTCAAACATACAGGCCAGTAAATGTAATTGATATAGTTTATTTACAAAGAACAGAGCATCTACTTAACTAGTATCTATTAAAGTATTTAAGCAGCAATCTCTCTATTCCAGTCAAAAATGACCGACAAGGTATTTCTGCACTGTTTACATTATTCGGACTATTGTCCTCATCTTTGTCGCCATATTTATTACAACGTTTCGGCTGTTGTACGCTTCGGCCTTCATCAAGTGGTTGGAATGTCGAACTGAACCCTTTATTTCGCTCACTGGGGTAGACTGTTCTAGTTCCATGTGCCATGTTTAATGGATGTCAGTTATCTCCTGTTAATTCCCCTCTGAAAGTTCTCCACTGCCTTAATCGGGTATTGAACTCACACTCTTTGGGTCCAGTCACTGGATCTAACCAACGCCTTTATCCACTGTGCCATGTGTCCTTAAGGACCACCTGAAGAAGGCCAGAGCATACAACAGCCGAAACGTAATAAATATGGTGACAAGGATGAGGACAATAGTCCGAATAATGTAAATAGTGTACATAATACCTCATCTCAGAAATATAGACAGATACTGACGGTATTTCTGATAAGTTTTTTTTTGTGCTTGTGTGGAGAAAGAGATTTCTTTTTTGGGATTTAAGTGCATGTAAAAATTGTCCGTTACTGTAGGACTTTGGTTGTCTTATTGCATGCAAATGGTGTACAAGTTGCTCAGATTGATATTTTTACTTACTGAATACTACCAGTACATTATTGCTGTGTTTGTAGTTGATATTGTTATGGCTAGGTTTTGGCGAGTATGTTGCATATTGACATTGATAAATTTTCATGTTGGTTTAAATGGCCCCTTATACAGCTATGGTCTGAGAGATGTAGTGTCAGTCATCTAACCCTGTGGACATTTTTGAGTTGTTGCTGATGAGAAGGTTGATGGTTTTAATTTATTGTACTTTGATATTTTTTAGTTTGTTTGACTAAAGTAAGACATTTTTGTGTTATGACAATATTACTGAGAGTGAATAATTTTTTAAAAATTTTTTATTTTTGAATCATTTCATCCCAAGCAAGATAAAGCCACGAAGACATGAGAGGTTACTGGGTGTTAGAGAGTATGAGAAAAAAAGAAACACTATGTAGAGTAATACATTTCAGATGCAACAAGGAAGGTCTTCAGTGATGCACTGTCTTCATTGCCGATTTCGGGTTTTGCATCATATCGGCTCAAACAGCAACCTCAACCTGATTCCAAAAGATTCGGGCCCCCTCCTCGATAGCGTTGTGCTATGCACCTCGACATTGGCAAAAAAATTTAAGATATGGCTAGGATTCTGACCGTTCTTATTGACATACGTCAGTCAATATCAGCCAATGAAATAAGACTATGAAGGGAGAGAACACTAAAAGAACAAGAAGGCAGAAGATAACGGCTGACTGTAGCAGCATCGAACAGCCTCAGTTCAATCTGTACATTTTTTACTTTGCAAATTTGTTAGCAAAATGATAAGCAAACAAGAGAAAACAACACAAAACTGAGAAAAGACAAATGCGATATTTTGGTCAACAAACAATTTTCAATATATTGAAAAAGAATTACAATGGCATAGACTTTTGGTTGAAATCTTGTACTTTGTTGTTGAATTAACTTTAAACTCAAAATGTATGTGTGTTTAACTGGTGTGTGTGAGTTTACCCAAGAAATTAAGTTTGTATCATTTTTTTTATCTGGCCTCAAAGGAAAGATTTCAGTTTGTGAAATAATGGTCAGTCTCGATGAAAAGAATGTTCTTAGATAAGAAAATGTTGTAGACTTGTTGAGTGCTCTATTTACATTATTCAGACTTGTTCTCATCTTTGTCACCATATTTATTACAGTGTTTCGGCTGTTGTATGCTCCGGCCTTCTTCAGGTGGTTGGAATGTCAAACTGAACCCTTTATTTCGCTCACTGGGGTAGACTGTTCCACTTCCATGTGTCATGTTTAATGGATGTCAGTTATCTCCTTTTTAATTCCCTTCTGAAAGTTCCCCACTGTCTTAACTGGGTATTGAACTCACACTCTTTGGGTCCTGTCACTGGATCTAACCAATGCCGTTATCCATTGTTTTGATTTGTATTTTTTTTAATCTGGACACCAAGGAAGATTTCAGTTCATGAAATAAAGTTCAATCTCAGTGAAGAAATGTTTAGACTTGTTGAGTGCTGAAGAAAATCTCTCTGTTAGAAATTGAATAAGTTTCTATTGTTTATAGTTAATGTGTTAGATGTTCAATGTTCGTACGTATGTGTGTGCACGTCATGGCGTCTTCCATTAAGGAACAGATGCAGGCTTTTCACTGACTACATTGTTGTGGTATGAGAGAAAGGCAAACGAGAAAGAGTTGAAAATGTCACTTGTATTTATTTACTATCACGTCACGTGATAGGCTCCAAATGCATTGACAGATTTTGGGCGGAGTTATTTTTTAGTCAGAACTAGGTTGATATTATTTGGACATAATTGAGAACATGATTTAAATATCTATCAGGAGTCAGAGAAATAATAATAAGGTAGGACTCAGTGATCTGTTTTTTGCACAAAATTGAAAAAGTTATTTTTAGCTATTGAAATGAATTAAAATTCTACATGACATTGCATTTAAATTTTTGAAGATTAATGCTGATTGAGAAGCTGGAAGAGAGTTCCACAAGTGAGAAGTGCGAGTGAAGAAACTGTTAGCATAGAACTTATGGGTACATCTAGCCATTACAACTGTAATGTGCATTAGTTTGCAAGAATTGTATGTAGTGCTTTTGCTATCATCGCATTTGATAGGGTTTCCTTTTTGTATATACGAACCTGATGATAAGGATGGCTGTGAAAATAATTTTGAAATTAATATTTATTTCCCCCTCCACAAATAAAAAAGCTTTCAAAGAATAAAAGTGGTATATACTTTTTTAGGCTTTCATATAATTATAGTTTAATACTTCAGAAATAAAATTTGTTTGGTTCATTTTAAAATGTTTGACATGTTTCTATGTTATTCTTACTTTGTTATTCTTTTTGAAGATTTATTCGGCTGATGTCCAGAGCCTCATATAGGTAAGTGGGAGGGGCTTTGGCTTGCAAAGTCATAATCCTTTCAATAAAATTTTTTTTTTTTTTTTTTCAGAATCTAAAATATATTTCTATTATTTGTACGAAAGTTTTTGGGAACTATTATTATTATTATTATTATTATTATTTTTTTTTGTTATTCGTCTTTATATTTTGTACTTATTTCTTCTTTTTCTTGTTTTAAATTTTTCAATTTCCTTTAAAATTTTATCTTGTCTTTTTTTTTAAATTCTGTTTTCTCTTGTTCTTTTTTTTTTTTCTTTGTTGTCTTCATTCGGTCTATTTTACTTTTTTTTCTCTTGGCCTCTCTTTCTTTTTTTCACTTGATCTCTTTTTTGCATGGTCTCTTTTTCTTTCTTTTCTCTGGGTCTCTTTCTTTTTTTTTCTTTTCTCTGGGTCTCTTACTTTCTTTTTTTTTTCTTCTCTTGGACTCTCTTACTTTCTTTTTTTTCTTCTCTCGGTCTCTCTTACTTTCTTTTTTTTCTTCTCTCGGTCTCTCTTACTTTCTTTTTTTTTCTTCTCTCGGTCTCTCTTACTTTCTTTTTTTTTCTTCTCTCGGTCTCTCTTACTTTCTTTTTTTTTCTTCTCTCGGTCTCTCTTACTTTCTTTCTTTTTTCTTCTCTCGGTCTCTCTTACTTTCTTTCTTTTTTCTTCTCTCGGTCTCTCTTACTTTCTTTCTTTTTTCTTCTCTCGGTCTCTCTTACTTTCTTTCTTTTTTCTTCTCTCGGTCTCTCTTACTTTCTTTCTTTTTTCTTCTCTCGGTCTCTCTTACTTTCTTTCTTTTTTCTTCTCTCGGTCTCTCTTACTTTCTTTCTTTTTTCTTCTCTCGGTCTCTCTTACTTTCTTTTTTTTTCTTCTCTCGGTCTCTCTTACTTTCTTTCTTTTTTCTTCTCTCGGTCTCTCTTACTTTCTTTTTTTTTCTTCTCTCGGTCTCTCTTACTTTCTTTTTTTTTCTTCTCTCGGTCTCTCTTACTTTCTTTTTTTTTCTTCTCTCGGTCTCTCTTACTTTCTTTCTTTTTTCTTCTCTCGGTCTCTCTTACTTTCTTTCTTTTTTCTTCTCTCGGTCTCTCTTACTTTCTTTTTTTTTCTTCTCTCGGTCTCTCTTACTTTCTTTTTTTTTCTTCTCTCGGTCTCTCTTACTTTCTTTTTTTTTCTTCTCTCGGTCTCTCTTACTTTCTTTTTTTTTCTTCTCTCGGTCTCTCTTACTTTCTTTTTTTTTCTTCTCTCGGTCTCTCTTACTTTCTTTCTTTTTTCTTCTCTCGGTCTCTCTTACTTTCTTTCTTTTTTCTTCTCTCGGTCTCTCTTACTTTCTTTCTTTTTTCTTCTCTCGGTCTCTCTTACTTTCTTTCTTTTTTCTTCTCTCGGTCTCTCTTACTTTCTTTCTTTTTTCTTCTCTCGGTCTCTCTTACTTTCTTTCTTTTTTCTTCTCTCGGTCTCTCTTACTTTCTTTCTTTTTTCTTCTCTCGGTCTCTCTTACTTTCTTTCTTTTTTCTTCTCTCGGTCTCTCTTACTTTCTTTCTTTTTTCTTCTCTCGGTCTCTCTTACTTTCTTTCTTTTTTCTTCTCTCGGTCTCTCTTACTTTCTTTCTTTTTTCTTCTCTCGGTCTCTCTTACTTTCTTTCTTTTTTCTTCTCTCGGTCTCTCTTACTTTCTTTCTTTTTTCTTCTCTCGGTCTCTCTTACTTTCTTTCTTTTTTCTTCTCTCGGTCTCTCTTACTTTCTTTCTTTTTTCTTCTCTCGGTCTCTCTTACTTTCTTTCTTTTTTCTTCTCTCGGTCTCTCTTACTTTCTTTCTTTTTTCTTCTCTCGGTCTCTCTTACTTTCTTTCTTTTTTCTTCTCTCGGTCTCTCTTACTTTCTTTCTTTTTTCTTCTCTCGGTCTCTCTTACTTTCTTTCTTTTTTCTTCTCTCGGTCTCTCTTACTTTCTTTCTTTTTTCTTCTCTCGGTCTCTCTTACTTTCTTTCTTTTTTCTTCTCTCGGTCTCTCTTACTTTCTTTCTTTTTTCTTCTCTCGGTCTCTCTTACTTTCTTTCTTTTTTCTTCTCTCGGTCTCTCTTACTTTCTTTCTTTTTTCTTCTCTCGGTCTCTCTTACTTTCTTTCTTTTTTCTTCTCTCGGTCTCTCTTACTTTCTTTCTTTTTTCTTCTCTCGGTCTCTCTTACTTTCTTTCTTTTTTCTTCTCTCGGTCTCTCTTACTTTCTTTCTTTTTTCTTCTCTCGGTCTCTCTTACTTTCTTTCTTTTTTCTTCTCTCGGTCTCTCTTACTTTCTTTCTTTTTTCTTCTCTCGGTCTCTCTTACTTTCTTTCTTTTTTCTTCTCTCGGTCTCTCTTACTTTCTTTCTTTTTTCTTCTCTCGGTCTCTCTTACTTTCTTTCTTTTTTCTTCTCTCGGTCTCTCTTACTTTCTTTCTTTTTTCTTCTCTCGGTCTCTCTTACTTTCTTTCTTTTTTCTTCTCTCGGTCTCTCTTACTTTCTTTCTTTTTTCTTCTCTCGGTCTCTCTTACTTTCTTTCTTTTTTCTTCTCTCGGTCTCTCTTACTTTCTTTCTTTTTTCTTCTCTCGGTCTCTCTTACTTTCTTTCTTTTTTCTTCTCTCGGTCTCTCTTACTTTCTTTCTTTTTTCTTCTCTCGGTCTCTCTTACTTTCTTTCTTTTTTCTTCTCTCGGTCTCTCTTACTTTCTTTCTTTTTTCTTCTCTCGGTCTCTCTTACTTTCTTTCTTTTTTCTTCTCTCGGTCTCTCTTACTTTCTTTCTTTTTTCTTCTCTCGGTCTCTCTTACTTTCTTTCTTTTTTCTTCTCTCGGTCTCTCTTACTTTCTTTCTTTTTTCTTCTCTCGGTCTCTCTTACTTTCTTTCTTTTTTCTTCTCTCGGTCTCTCTTACTTTCTTTCTTTTTTCTTCTCTCGGTCTCTCTTACTTTCTTTCTTTTTTCTTCTCTCGGTCTCTCTTACTTTCTTTCTTTTTTCTTCTCTCGGTCTCTCTTACTTTCTTTCTTTTTTCTTCTCTCGGTCTCTCTTACTTTCTTTCTTTTTTCTTCTCTCGGTCTCTCTTACTTTCTTTCTTTTTTCTTCTCTCGGTCTCTCTTACTTTCTTTCTTTTTTCTTCTCTCGGTCTCTCTTACTTTCTTTCTTTTTTCTTCTCTCGGTCTCTCTTACTTTCTTTCTTTTTTCTTCTCTC
>OZ038500.1:22042648-22077648 GCA_964036315.1 Acanthosepion esculentum | reverse complement strand
TACTTTTTTAAATTCAATATGCAAATTAGTCAAACCTGAAAAGTGGTATGGCCTGGAAGTTGATAATATATAACACAGATATTGAGCTTTTTGCATGTAAATTACTATAAGGTAGAGTTGGGACCTTTTAACCTCAGAATTCATGGGAGAATTGAGCTCCAACTTTTGGTGTTTATTCATACAGAAATCACATCATGACTTGCAACAACTAAAACAGATAAAACACATGGAGAATAATGATATAATCAAGATGTTGACATTCCACATGACTTTAAACAAAAGCTTAGGAAAGAAACTTCCATCAGTACCAGAAAGAGCAATAACATTTTTGTCTAAATTTCTGGGATGAGAAGATCATTATTTACACTATTTATATTTGGACTATTGTCCTTATCTTTGTTGTTATTATCACAATGTTTTGTCCATTGAGCCGAGTGGTCCTCCTCAGGTGTATATCAATCTGGGTAACTTAGAGGGAATTCTGAAGTGAACCGTTTATTTAATCTATTCTCATTCCACTGCCCATGTTTAGGAATGTCATCTGGTTCTTATTTTATTTAGTATTGTTCAGTTATCGCTCGCCTGTTTCCATTGAGTGCAAGTACACTCTGCCTGACTCAGGGATTGAACTCATAACTACTGTCACCAAATTAACGAAACAATGCTTTTTATCAACTAGGCCATTGTTCTGTTGGACCAGAGAGCACAAAGGCTGAAATTTTTATTTAAAAAAAAAATTTCTCTTTAATCATTTCACCCCAAGCAAAGTGGGAATGTCACTAGTACGCAGGGGGTTACAGGGAGTGAAATTGAAGGTGAAGACTGAGTATAGGGAGGATTGATGAAAGGACAAAAGTTGAATGGGATTCAAGAAGACAGAAAATGGCAATTAACATTGCATTTAAATTCTTGAAGATTTTAGTTATCAGGTAAGCAAGTAAACGGAAGGGAGTTACGCAAGTGGAAAGTGCGAGCAAAGAAACTGAGTTGAAGTGTCAGTTTCATTTACCCATTTCAACAATAAATGGGTGAGACCTCGATGCCAATAGCATGCTTAAATTCATGTAGTCGGGGCAAAAGCAGGCCTCTGTCCGTCAGGGTTGACCATGGGTAGCATCCTAGTTGTCTGCTTGGCTGTGATTGTAGAGGCTGATGCGGGAGTGACAATCTCTGTTGCATATGTGTTCTGTCTCTGTTCTGTTGGATCTGTCACTTTGCTTTCTGTGGGCCTGTCTTTCTCCTCCCCTGACTTGAGGTGGTTGGTCAGGTTTCCTCACCATTTGGATTGTATGGCCGCTACGCTCTCCCAGGACTGTCCACAGCTTTCGTGTTTCGCCTCACAACATTGCTGTACCGTAGATGTGGGTCTCTTTCCAGAGGCCAGTTCTCCATACAAGAGGTCTTTGGGGATGTGACCGTCTGGTATGCGGTGGATGTGACCTAATCAACGGAGTTTGCGCTGTCTGACCCGTGTGAACATGCTGTAGTGAGGGAACTGGGGGAAAAAATCTCATCAGAGCAGTAGCCATGAAAATATCTGTAGAAAAGATAGAGAAAGTATGCCACATTGGTGAGGGAGTGACTGAAGCCAAGTTGGGACCGATTATATTCCACATCATTCTTTGTATTTTGATATAATAATAATAATCATCCCTGTTATCAAGCCATTTTTCTCTCATTCTAATTCGTCAAATTTTGAAAGAAAACCAACGTCTGCAAAAGTAATAAACATCTGATGAAGGCCGGAGGGCAAAGGCCGAAACTCTAAAAATAAGTCTGCATGTAAATAATAACTACACATCGTAGAAATTCAGACAGAAAAATGCTTTCTTTTTATTGCTACGGCTCAGATGTTCAATATAATCAGTTTCTTTACTGTCGGACACCTTCACATATGACCGAAAGTAACCGGACATGCCCTTGTCTACGATCATCAGTATTCTAAATATATATATATTTTTTTAAGCGTTTCACCCCAACCAAGGCAGGAGTGCCGCTAGCACACAAGGGGTTACCGAGAGTGAAAGTAAGAGTAAAGAGGGGTGTTTGAGGAAAGGATAAAGAGAAGGATGCGGATCAGGATCAAGGCATCAGAAGATGTCGATTGACATTACGTTTGGATATTATAGCTACCAGGGAAGCAAGTATTAGGAAGGTAGTTCCACTGGTGTGTGCGAAAGAAAAAAGCTGTTGGTGTAGAAGAGGCAGTCCCATTTAACTGTTTCAGCAATTATCTGCACTTTCACCATGACACATCTAGGTTTATCACATTACTTCCGTCTCATGTATGCTTATAGTTGGTACTATTTTGGTCACGTGATCGAAGCTGGATTGTGCCAGTTTCCTTGCTGCTGTTACAGTGCAAACATGGCCACTCCGCTAGCAGTGTGCACCAAAGAAGAACAAAGAGCAGTGATCTGATTTCTCTGGTCAGAAGGTGTGTCAAGGGTTGAAATTCATTGGAGATTTTTAACACAATACGGCGACAGTGCACTACCTCATAGAAGCGTGTATGAGAAGACAGAGAAGAGTAAAAGTGGCTAGTTAAGTGTGATCCACAAAGAAGGAACAGGACAACAGTCGACCGCTACCCCTGACGAGAGGATTTCAGCAAGCTCGAGAGATGGTAATGGTGAACCAGCGAGATAACATCGATGAGGGTGCATGTTCTCTGCAGATTCAGTTCACTGTTCTTTGTTCCTCTTTGATGCACACTGCTACCGGATTAGCCATGTTTACAAGAAAACTGGCACGATCAGGCTCAAAATTTGATCATGTGACAACACTAGTACCAACTTATAAGCACGCATGTGCGGAAGGCAGTGTGACAAACCTAAAGTTATGTTATGGGGAAAGTGTGGATAATTTTTGACTTACCCTCGTATATTTGTGTCAGGGTCAGTCTTAGACCTGCTTCTGGTAACATGTAGCCCAGTACAAGAAAAGGATGAAAAACAAAAACAATGAGGTATATAAGGGTTTCTTTATTAAAACAGAAAAGGAAATCATTTCAATACGGGAATGAAGAATTTTGTCATTCAAGTTCGAGAAAATATTTTCACTCTCCAAATTTGTGTTTACAGGCAGCATCTCGGGCTGAATGCAGAATCTGAAAGAGAGACAAAAAAAATATCAGCAATAGGCTTATTTATTCCACAGAGATATTACCGAATTCTTTCTTCTTTCAGACAAAGTTGCACACTTTAAGAAGGTAAAGACATCAAAGATTAGTTAATTGTACAGACGGAAACACTTTTGTTTCTTAAAAATCCTGTGCTATGAGCTTGTAAGCTGCACCATGTGCTGGAAGGAGGCAGATTTAGCCCATGCCAAAAAAAAACCAAAATAACTTACCACTGCTTGATTTGACTGCAAGAAGCTGACTGATTGACCATTTTTGTCATTGTATGAAATGACATCACTGTCATATGGCTTCATCTCCATGAAAGGGAGATGACTGCCTATTGTATCCCTAAACCTGTATAATAACTTTTTTTTTGGAAAACTAAACGTGTTGAAGTATATGACACGTTTCTGCAGAGGAGAGGCGTATTCAACATTTGATAATTTTGTGGCAATATGCACTTAAAGGCCTTAGGTAATTTTGACCAATATTTCTTTTCAGGATTACCTGTAAGGAATTGTTAATATAGGACTACCTTAAACTTAAGTAAAATAATAATATTTATTAAGAATTTATTAAAGGAAATATCAAATTTTACGGAAACAATGTTGACAATTATGTAATTAGTTATATAACGAATAAAATAAAAATAATATAAATTTTAATACTATATTTAATTTGCCGTTAGGTATTTTTCATTTTCTTCTTTATTATTGGCAGCCTTTTAGAATACTTTGGCTGCAATGCTAACTTTCCTAACTTAAACAAACTGGAGATATTTTGTTTACACTTCGTTACTTTACTTTCCCATTCTTGTTTTTAGATTGCTTTCTTCCCGTCATTTTGATAGGCAAATTTTTAAAAAATTTAGAATGATCTAAAAAAAATAAAGCCTGCAAAAAGGAATATTTTAAATTAATACACGAGAAAAATAAAATGCTTTTGGCAAAAACCCTTAATGATTTCACGATATGTAACAATAATGTAACGATATTCCGTAAACAAATCTACGGTTTATGTTACCTCATCTCATTGCATGCTTACAAACTATAAACCTAAATTGAGCTTGAAGTATTGTGTAATTGGCTCTAATTATTTGTAAAATACTGGGACATGATATAATGAATAATTTGCAGTGAAAAAAGCAATTTTTGGTTTTTTATTGAATACGTGCCTCTTTCACTGAACATGTCATATAGTCTAGACAATTTCGTTTGGTTTCTTTGTGTCTGTTTTTATCTGTTTTGTTATTAAATATCCCACACTGTGATAACGGACAACCTGCTAAGAAAGGTGAAATGTTGTAAAGTACCTGCCATGGTTAAGTGAGTGGATCAACTTCCTTTAGAAATTAAAGGTTGAGATCAGAGTTGGTCAATCTTTCACATTTCAGGAGTTAATTTTTAGGCAAAGTTTAACATAGAACAAAGCAAAAAAAATGGTGTCAAAAGACTTTTTTTTCTCTCAACATCTCACTATTATTGTGTTTGTCTTGTTTGGTTTTCACATATTGAGAGTGCTTCTCTTGACTGAGAAAAACACTGGTGTTATATAGCTCTCCAAGTCTCAGACCAACGCTGACTACTGGCTAATACCTGCCTATTATCTTTTATATGCAAATAGCCAGTGCCATCTACTCTAAGTAGGTTGTAGAGGACTGGTGGATGAAGATGAAAAGAAAACAAGTGTGTTTATATTTCCTGCTAGAAGAAGGTCCAACTACAAGAAAATGTCGGTCTTGAATTAAGTCCAACTGAAGATAAAGAAGACAAACAAGACCGATATATATATATATGAACAAATATATGTATTAACAACAAATTACAAGGCACATAGACATGAACATTGTGTTCATATTGTGGTGAATGTTTGTACGTATGTGTATGTTTGTAATGTTCATAGCGTTTTCCCTGAAAAGGGAAACACTGATCTTCTAAGAGCTTACATCTTGTCGCTGAAATGAAGAAGAATGAGGTGGGATGTAGCCCGCGGCCTGAGGGGAAAAAAAAGAAAGAGGCAAGTTTCCCAGTATTTATAGTATTGGGAGAATGACCCCTAGTGAAGAATTTAGGAATTAAGGAGGAGCTAACTCCAATAAGGTCTTCTCTCAACAGCATTGTGGGAGGGGAGGCAACTCCTGGTGCTTACAACACCACATACAATCAACTTAGCTGACCTGATTCTCTGTTATATATTATATAATGCCTCAGTATTAATATTAATATTAAAACATAAAAATTATGTTTTAATATTGGTTGGTTTTTATTTTACACAGTTTATCAGCTTTTTTCAGGTTATTTGAAGCCAGAAAACTTTTTTATATTATCATTATTTTCTTTTTTTGGTTTAGTCTTACTAATTAACCCATATCTGGGGGAGAAAAGTATTTGCACATAAGTGAATATAATGAACCTAACAGGATTTGGAACTCTGTTCTCTAATTAATAATTCCCAGACATTATCAATTACACTCTCCACACATCCGAACTTAGAGCACCTGGCATTCCCAAGTAGTACGGACCAGGCTCAACTTTGGTGACAGTATGGAAACCAGTTTCAACATGATGTAGCTGTAAACCTTTTTATTGTTTTAAAAAGCTATTTTTAGAATTTTAATAAAACCATAACATATGTAACTAGGAAACATAACTCCCCTTGGAGTATTGAAACAAGAAGTCTTGAGAAATAGAATGTGTAAATTCAGTACCAATAAAACACGTAATGTATATATATATGTACATTATATATGTTCCAAAGGTTGGTTTAGCTTGGGCTGATAATGGAGACCAGCTCCTACTGTCTATAAAATGCTTTCCAG
Organism: Acanthosepion esculentum; assembly: GCA_964036315.1. Taxonomy (NCBI): domain Eukaryota; kingdom Metazoa; phylum Mollusca; class Cephalopoda; order Sepiida; family Sepiidae; genus Acanthosepion; species Acanthosepion esculentum. The sequence continues at coordinate 22,071,706 of OZ038500.1, read as the reverse complement.
AAAGGCAGTTCGTCTAGGGAAAGGAAAACCTTGATTTTAAACCTCCACTGCCTTGTGGCCACATCCAAACACAGAAAAAAACTATGGAAGTAAATCTAGACAGAAAACCTGAAGTGGACCCCCGAAGGCGGTTCACTGCCAACACTAACAACTTTCTAGCAACTCCTGCAGACAAACTGACCCCAAATGTAAATATCCTGTATTAGTTTAGATCTTGTTAGTACAGCCGAGTGGGTGGTCATGTAGTCTAGGAAGCACATATACCATCACCTAGCCATGTGGCTTAAAGAGGTCATTCCAGTCTCGCTACTAATTGAGCAAAACTTTTTACTAAAATTTTAAAAAAGAGCTTTTTAAAAACCATAAAATTAGGGGGAGATAACTTTTTACAAAAGTGATAGAAACAAAATCAAAAAAGTTTGAAAACAAGTAAAAATTTGATAGTTGTACGCCTTCTTGTACTAACGTTTTCCGCAAGTGGAAAGTTTATATTGAATCAATTGCTACATCTGCTGCTAAGAAAGTTGGTTCCCTGTATTGTACTAGACAATTTTTCTCGACGGAATCTATCTTACAATTTTATAAGTCTACCATTCATCCTTCCTTTGAATACTGCTGCCATATCTGGTCTGGTGCACCTCCTATATATTTAGAGATTCTTGATAAAATCCATAGAAGAATCTGCAATGTCATTGGTCCTGACCTGGCATCTCAGCTTCAGTCACAATCTCACCACTTTAAGGTAACTTCTATATACATATTTTATGAATATTTTCATGGTTAATTGTTCAGATGAGCTTTCCTCTATGGTATCTACACTTCATGAATTTAAGCGCAGTACTAGATTGGTGACAAGTTATCATCATATAACAGTTTCTTCTCTCACCCTTTTTCCTTGCAGAACTCTCTTCCAGCTTCTTGCTTCTTGCTTCTCAGTCAACTTTTATTTTCAAAAATTTAAGTGGAGTGCCAAATGTTATCTTCACTTAATTCTTGTTCTTTTATTATTCTCTCTCCTTAATACTTTTCTCATATTCTCTAACTTGGTCACCACTTGCGTTTTAGTGGCTTTATTACCTTGCTCAGGGTGAAATGATTAACAAAAAAAAATTCACACAATAATAATTAATAATCTTGAAAATAAACAAATAGATAAACAGTGCTTAACATTTTTGTTCTTAGTTCTTGATAAAAATTTACTTTTATTTGTTGGGTTTTATTAAAATTCTAAAAATAATTTTTTAAGGCAATAAAAAAATACTGAAGAAGTTGTTCCACTGGGCTTAGGATGGAACAATAAATTATATAGGACTGGCAGTTGAAAAGTTGAACCAACAGGAGATAGGGTAAACAACTATTTTATTCAAACTGCTGCTTGATCTGTTTTGCTCCCAGCATTCCCTAGTGGGACCGGAAGTGCTTACAATCATCATAATCAACATTACTGATGTTGTTATAAACAAAAGTATAAAGTAATGGTGATTTTAAGAGAAAAATATACTTTTACCACACATTTTTTTTTTGTCTAGTTCTATATTTGCTAGTTTTTCTACACATATATTATAAACCTAAAGTTTGAAATTTTATTTACTGTTTGTTTTTTTCTCAATAAAAGTAGATAGGTTAGCCTATCATCCAGTTCACATTCCTACATGGTCTTTTTGTATGGGAGTAGAGGTTTATATCTCGTTTCTGTTTAGGATTAGGTTTCCAATTACTTAAAGTCTTTTCTTTCTCTTCCATTCCCAATAATGACTTGTGTCTTTTTGGCATCTTGCTTACGGTGAAGTGATTAATAAAAAAAAAAAAAAAAAAAAATTAAAAAAATGGTCATTCCTGGTTAAGAGGAATGCAAGTTATCAAAAAATGTATCTTCGTATTCCTGTAGATGTCTGAGAAATACTGTAGATGAGAAAGTTTGGAAACCAATCTTACCGGATTATCTAAATACTGACTGCATGAATAACACCAGATAGACATGTCTGAATAGCTGAGGGCCAGATGATGGTCTGGTTCTGTTTTGTTGTGTTCTACCATATGTTCATGCACATATCGACTGCAGAAGACCTAGAAGGACCAGAAAAAATAAAAGTTTAAAAAGCAGATAAAAAATACCAGCAAGGTGACTTGGTACTATGAGGAACTAGTAATATAAAATCCTTGTTCGCTTATGCCTGAAAAACAAAAAAAAAAAACCAGCAAGGTGACTTGGTACTATGAGGAACTAGTAATATAAAATCCTTGTTCGCTTATGCCTGAAAAACAAAAACAATACCAGCAAGGTGACTTGGTACTATGAGGAACTAGTAATATAAAATCCTTGTTCGCTTATGCCTGAAAAAAAAATTAAAATATCAGCAAGGTGACTTGGTACTATGAGGAACTAGTAATATAAAATCCCTGTTCGCTTATGCCTGAAAAACAAAAAAATATCAGCAAGGTGACTTGGTACTATGAGGAACTAGTAATATAAAATCCTTGTTCGCTTATGCCTGAAAAACAAAAAAATACCAGCAAGGTGACTTGGTACTATGAGGAACTAGTAATATAAAATCCTTGTTCGCTTGTGCCTGAAAAACAAAAAAATACCAGCAAGGTGACTTGGTACTATGAGGAACTAGTAATATGAAAGAAAAAGCTTAATTTACTTCGTAGGTGGAGGTTTTTGAAAGACACATGCAAATGCCATGCATTGTAAAGTGGAAAAGAGAGAGTCTGTTGTCAGTCGACCAAAAAACAAACATGCCCACAGGAGTTGTTCTTTTTCCACTTGCTGCTATGTCTGGGCGCAAAGCAGAGAAAAATATTTGTATTTTTATAGACTTAACCAGCACTGCGAAATGGTGTTTGATGAAACCAAGTGGGGTAATCATTTTCCAGTTTCTTTATTCTTAACATCATGGGAAAATGTATTTATTTTTCTTTCGTTTTTTTATCATTAATTATTATTATATTACTTTATTGATTTTATTTCATTTTCTCACAAATCCTTCATTAAAACAAAAAAATTGGTTGTTGACAACAGGAAAGTACTGAAATTTCTATATTTAGCATATTCATTTTCCTCGATAACTGGTATTTATTGATATAATTAAGGCTGTTTTATGACACCTCATCCTTTTATATCACGAAATCCTTTCCATTTTTAGTTGTGGCAATGTGCTGTGTTAAAAAATAACCCTCATAAGAGATAAAACTCAAAACTAGAAAAAGTAATGTGCAACAACTATAATATCTTTCTCAAAGAATAATCATGGCAATTAATAGATATTAAAAAAAAAAAAAAAAGAAAGCGATATAGATCCATGATCACCGACATCCAAAAGTGACACGTCATTTATATTAAAATTATTTAATATTACAAATCAAACGTAATAAAAAAAAATTAGCACAACATTATCAGTTACCTCCCTTGAAACCAACGTTTTGTCAGGTGCAGTTTTTATTTTTATGTATTTGGATGTAAACCTTTCGTTTGACACTGTCAAACGGAGAAAAATGGCATGATTTGGACACGTTACAAGGCACCGTTGAAGGTGGATGTAGGAGAGGACGCCAACTCAAAAACTGATTATTAGTTACTTATTATTAGTTACTTTGTTCAATAAATGATTTCTTAAAGAAAAAAAAAACAAAAAAAGATATAAATATCCCCACAATCAACAAATATTTTGGTATTTCCTACGGTTTCGAGAAGGGTCATTAACATTCAAATACTTCTTCAGATGAAATAAAGGGAAAACCAAGAACAACAAAAAATGTTCACTGAATTTTTATTAGTTGCTAGTAGTTTAACGGGTGTAACAGCAAAATTGTCCAATTATTAGATTAAGCTTTGAACCTTTGTATCTTAGAGATGATTAAAAATATCTTACTGGAATTCTCCAAGCTTTTTATAGCACTATTGGACTCTACTCTGAGCAATAAGAATGTATAATTACTCTCCAAGCTTAACAGAGGAATCATGATGAATTTGATCATAAATGAAAATGACATGTTCATCATTAATTAATCAGACCTAAGGATTGGAAATCCATTAAGGATTGAAATAAAGTTCATATATATATATATATATATATATATATATATATATATATTATTTCAGGATCATTTTCCAACTTATTCAAATTGATCATCGCCCTCTTTAATCTTTTAACTTCCCGTCCTGGAGTAACAAGGTGCCTCACAGATGTCATGTATGATTTCGTTTTCAAGTCTTTTTTCACCGTTCTCTCATGTACCAAATATGGATTGAGTTGGATCTTTTCTAATTGATCTCTTTAGCTCTAAGTTAAAATGATGATCCCTCTTGCCGTTGAGACCTCCTGATCCAGTTTTCCTCTCTACTGTTCCATCTTTTTTAAACTTATTCATCGTTCTCCTGATGGTTCTTGAATGAACTTTGAAGATGGAAGCCGGAGTGTAAATGTTGGTAGCATTACTGAAGGCCTGAATGATCTTTTTCCTCTGACCATTGCTCAGTTGAGCTGACACAGACGATTTTAACCTGTTCTCTTTCTAGGTGAATAACTCAAAAGGTTTTTCAGTGATTCTTACGACAAATGGTATCAAGATAGCTAAAACCTGGAAAAAAGAAACTCAACTAGTTTAGTGGGTTTTTTTTTTTTAGATATTAAACATTTTGTGGGATAAACAATTATCGAATGCGGTTACACATTTTTAATTTTATAATTATGAACAAAAATTTTTAGTTTTCTACCAACACTTGTAATGCTAACCCTAAAAGTAAATTGTATGTATAGTTTTCAATGGTCAAGTTTACTTTCACTTGTTCTTTCATACAGCAATAGCAGCAGACATTGCATTAGTCAGCATTATTTGTTACCTCCCTTTGGTATTTTTTTACTGCATCATAAAGTCATTTTTTTTTTTTTTTTTTACTAATATTCACCTAACGCAAGGCCCAAGAGCCACTCAAGGTCGAGGGTTACTGTGTGGAGTTGTAAGAAATGACAAGCGTTAAGAGTTTAGTAGACTTTAGAAGGAACCCAAAACCCAATCCAAAACATGAAACAAGGGACAAACCTCTACTCCTGTTCAAAAGACCGTGGAGGAGTATGAACTGGATGATAGGCAGATTCACCTACTCCTATTGGAGGAGGAGAAAAAAAAAAGTAAAATAATAATTAGTGAATAAAAATTTCAGGTTTCAGGCGCAGACGTTAGGAGTAGAGAGCTGAAGCAGACGTTAGAAGGAACTGCATATGTTGAAAAGAACGCACAATAGGCGAACCTATAAAAAATAATAAATAATTAGTGAGTAACATTTCAGGGTTCAGAAGAACAGATTGGAGGCTAACCCCAGATGGAACCGGAAACCTGATCCCAAGCATGACAAGAGAAATAAATAGTAAATATACGATTACGGCAGTTAGCTCCGATTATATGTGTTAGGGTAGAGTGAGTTATGGAAATGACAGCAAGATATTATCTATTATGTTTTAACTTTGTATAAGTTCAAATATCCTCTATCAAAATGAAACCAAGCAGGGGATCAATAACAAACTTTTGCTTTGCTTTGTTTTGTTTTACGGCATATCAACCTCAATGGGTCATTTAATGCCGACAACTTTTTTTTTTCCTGGTAATATTTTTGTTTTGTTAAAAATCTATTTCTGGAAATATTTTTTCCTCAAAATTGTATAGCTGGTAATATTATTTTCAAAAACGTATTGCTGGTAATAGTATTTATTTTTTCAAAAACATATTGTTGGTAATAGTTTTTTAAATTTATTTCTGGTAATAATTTTTTTACAAAGTATTTCTGGTATTAAAACCTATTTCTACACTTTTATAATGTTTTTTACCTCAGTTTCGGGGTTAACTAATTGCCCATAGCTGGGATCCTAACAGGTACTACCACCCCGGGTCAGGGTGAACCTGGGAACACTAGCAATTAAGAGGTGGTTCCACGCTCCTCAAAACCTCCTGATCAGAGGCCTTGCTGTTGGACGTAGTTTATTGTCATACCCAGGACACAACAACAAACTTTTACCAAACCATTTTGGTATGCTTTTGAATATTTGCTGTAAAGGTGGGTGGTGGAAAATTTTTCTACATGAAAGTGGGTGATTACATTGGGAAGATGCTGAGAACAAAATGGATGGAGTATGTGCAAAGCGTTTTAAAGAAATTGGCAACAAAAAGAACACTTACACTTATTATCAGAAAAAGAGGATTGAAATTTCTGGGAGACATAACGAGGAAAGAATGCTTGGAGAATTTAACACACCCAGGACATATTGATGACAAGAGAATCAGAGAGAAATGGTGAGCAACCTCGCTAATGAGTTTGTGGAAGTGGATGACAGATCAGGGAAGAATGCTAAGATCTACAAAGGATAGGAAGTTGTGGTGTGCCATGACCTTCCACATTTAGAAGGGATCTAGCATGTAGAAGAAAAAAAAGAAAAAATGTTGGACATGAATTGATCAAACATACCTTATAGCAAGTAAGACACACCCAATTCTCTGCTGTATCCCCACATGTCTCACAAGGGTGGGATGTATCAAGTCCACCATCAGGAACCGACTTTACAGATCCTTCCAGGTGGACACACCATTTGAGCGGCTCAACACAAAACATGGCATCATGCTGAAACAGTAATGAGAAAAAAAGTAACTCATCTGCACACAGATAGTTGAATTTCAGAAGGTGACACACACATGTTACTACTACATCTAAAACAATAAAAACTTAGTCAATACTAAACAAAACAATAAGCTAAAACCCGAAGGAGTTTACTCCATTGCCTGTAATAATTGTCAGAAAAAATGCATAGGAGAAACCTTAAGTAATCTAAATAAAAGCTTATATGAACACAAAAGGGACATTTTACAAAACAATACGTCAAATGTGTTAGTTGCCCACCATAATGAGACTGATCACAATTTTGACATAAAAACTGGTACTCTGATCAAAAGAGAAAAATAATTCACTACAGTGTAAATGTTTACATAGCGTCAGGTACAGTTGTGTCCCGGCTCTTACAACATTTCACCATTCCTGGAAGATATTCTATTATCTCAGTGTGGGATATTCTCTAATAAAAGTGATGGACAGAAAGACTCTAAAGGAATTTGGCTAGATATAAGAAAAAAAAAAAATATATACCCAGCACCCTTTGCGGGCATCTGTAGTCATACCAACAATAACAAATCTAGTCCGATGATGTCCTGAAGGACAAAACCCATCACAAGTAAACTTTTTCTGCTTTGTCATACAATTTCTCCAATATTGTTCTTGATATATAAAAAATATATATCATTATCTAATTTCTATAAGCACAAATTTGTAAACAATGACTACTACTGCTAATACTGCAAAGCTCTTCTATAAATTGAGCCCTCTTGGTCATTGGCAGGTTTATTTGAAGAATAGCTATGTAAAACTCCGCATTCCTCTCTATCAGACACTGATAGCTCAGGAGTAAAATCTCCAAGCGACGCCAAATCAGTCGGGTTTCGATCCCAGCTTGACAGTGATGAGCTGTGATACAGCGAAACAGTCTGCTTGTGGATGACAATATATATAATTCTATATTGATCCTTAGATTTAGTAGAAAGATTTCACTACTTGTGTTCGTTTTTCAGATTAATTTCCGAGGCCTCCTTTATAAAATAATTGAAAGGAAACTGAAAAAAATGTTATAATCAAAAGAGTTATTAAACTTTCAGACACCTAGGTGACTTTTGGGATACCCTGTATAATGTCAAACTTTATTAAAGTCAAGAAATTGACTGTCATTTTTGTTGGGCAACAAAAATAACATGTAAATAAAAAAAATCAATTAAAATATAGATACAAAAAAATAAATAAAACGATTAATATAAAAATAATCATATTTATTTGGCCATTTTTAAAATATTTTCTTTATAAGTAAGCATTAATGAAAAATAATCTATTCTTCAATATAAAAATATAAAATAAAAAGGATTCAAATATGAATATTAAATAAGTGTATTTCCACGGCATGCAGCAATTAACGACATCATCAAAAGAGGTTTGGATGCAGCTGGGTTCCCTTCCCAAATCGAACCCATAGGCCTCGACCGTGGTGATGGAAAGCGGCCGGATGGCATTACCATCTTCCTTTTTAAAATGGGAAAGTCGTTGATTTGGGATGCGACCTGTGCAGATACATTTTTGGCCGGTAATTTGATCGGGTCCGCGGTTGAGCTGGGGTTCGTCGCCTGAGAATGCAGAGATAAAAAAAATAGCTAAATATTCTTCTCTTGCTGATAGATTTTTTTTTACTCCTGTGGCAGTGGAGACTTCAGGGGTTATTGGCCCTCGTTCGATGGCGTTCCTTCGGAGGATTAGCGCGATTGCGTCTCGATTAAGGAACGAGCCTCGCGAAACGGAGTAGCACTTGCAGCATGTCTCACTGGCGACAGTTCGAGGTAATGCTTTCTCCATCATAGCGGCTGGCAGAGGATAGAAAAAATTGTTTATAGTTACGTTGTTCTGGAATTGTCATCATTGGTCGACTGAACTTGCTTTGTTTCAATGACTTTTGTTTTGTTATTATTAGTTACTTTGTTCAATAAGTGAATAAAAAGAGTAATAGTAAATAATACAGACGACATTTTAAAAATATTGAATTTGTTTACACATTTATTTTGGATAGGACAAATATTTAAATGGGTTTGTTTTACACCATTTAAAAAAATTCTTTTTAAGTATGCCTAGAATAAAACTGAAAAGTGAAGCAACAAAATTACGTGAATGAAGACATCAGTAATGAATTTCTAATGAAAGATATTAATTATTATCATAAATAAACAACAAAATGTTTAAAAGATATATATTGCTGCCACATATTGTCCAGTACTCCTGCTATTTATTTAGAGCTTCTTGATAAAAAGCAAAGGAGAGTCAGCAATATTATTGGTCCTTATCTGGCATCTCAGCTTCAGTCACTTTTCCAGCAGCTTTTCTATAAATATTTTCATGGTAATTGTTTGGATGAGCTCTTCACTTGTAAATATTTTGTATTCATTTTGTAAATACTCATTGGGGTTAGTTTTTTAGAACTGTTATTTTATTCCCTTCCCCCCACAGACATTGAATTGTAAATATGGGGACTAGTTAGTATTTACATAGAGACAGCGAGGTATTATGGTGGTTGTAGTAAGAAAGGTACGTATGAATGTGGTGTTTTGGTGTAAGGAATATTGTCGTACGATTGGGTCAGTGTTTGCAGCTAGCTAAGTTATAGTTAACACAGAAGAAGACCGTCCTTTTTCCCCCCAATCCCCCCACTTCGGCCTTGTGCCACATTTCTGTAATTTATACAGAATAAATATCGCTCTTCACTGTGGTACCTAGCTTATAAATTTAACCGCAGTACTAGATTGTCAACAAAGTCTCATTAATTGACAGTTGAGCTGGCTAGATGTAACCATAAGTTCTATGCTAACAGTTTCTTCTCTTCACTGTGGAACTCACTCTCAGCTTCTGGCTTTCTGGCTAACTTTGATCTACAAAAAATTAAATGCAATGTCAGTTGTTATCTACTGTGTTCCTGATTACTCTTCTATTGTACTTGTTCCTTAGTAATGTTTTTTTAAAATTCTTTTGCACCTAGTAACCACTTAGTGTCTTAGTGGCTTTACTGCCTTGCATTGGGTAAAATCATGTTGAGTAATAATCTAATTTAAAAAAGCTTATTAAAAAAAAAAGATATAAAAGTTATCTCCCTTTAATTTTCTTTGCTTTTTTTAATCTGATTCAATCTGTTTCAGTGAAGCCAGTTTTTGAGCAAATGACATTCGTTCCCTATTATAACTGTCTCCCATCTAAGTGTCATTGAAGGAATTGCCAGAGGGACATTATTTTAAGATTACTTACAATCATGACAAGAAAAGAAAATGTCTTTGCTTTTTGTTTTTTCCTTCTCTTATTAACCTTACACATGTTTAATAATATAAAAAAAGGTTTTCCATTTGCACAGATACTTACATTCTTAGCCAAATGTTGCAAATACTTGTCTCTTCCATCTGGACTGCATCCACCACTGGCTCCAACGTCAGACATCAGGAATCAGCAAAGGAAGACACCACTTGCTTTAAAAATCTTAAGAAAGAATAAAAACTCTATATATTCAAGCAGGTTTAGTTAAATTATTCAATATATCAGCACTTAAAGCAGTGATTCCCAAACTTTTTTACATGGCGGCACACTATTGAGTTTTTTAAATTTTCGCAGCACACCTATCAAAAAATTTAAATATTTTCCACTCATAAATTCTTTTTGAATTGCGCGGTGTCATTATGATTAAGAAAGTGAATGCCTTTATTAAACAAAATGAAATTAAATGGCTTCTAGGTATTATCTCTTCGCGGCACACCAGTAATCATTCCGCGGCACACTAATGTGCCGCGGCACACTAATGTGCCGCGGCACAGTGGTTGGGAACCACTGTCTTAGAGGAACGTTCATGCTCACGCTCACAGATTAGACAGATATTGGTTGGAAATACATCTATATTACATAAAAACAATGACAAGCAAAAAACTAAAAATCCTTGAATCCCTTTATATAAGAGAGCAAAAGCTCAAAATAAATAAAGTCAACTATGAGTATAGCAACAAAGTCCTTAAATACTTATGAAAAAAAAATTATATACATATAAACAAAAACAAAAATGTTACTCCCCTTACACTGAAAAAAAGCAAAAGAACACGTGAACTTTGAAATCTAGAATGTTGCATAAGCAGTAAAAAGAAACAAACAGTTGAAATGTTTTAAATTCACAGAAACATATAGACATACTCATGGACAACTTAACCCCCGTGAAGAAGATGGTCCCAGATGAGATTGAAAGTACTTGGGAAAATAAAAACTATTCAAAAGGACACATGGCAAAGTGGATAATGGTGTTGGTTAGATTCAGTGACAGGACCCAAAGAGCTGCGAGTTCAATACCTGGTTAAGGTAGTGAAGAACTTGGAGAGGTGAATTAACAGGAGATAACTGACATCTATTAGACATGGCACATGGAACTAGAACAGTCTAGGGTTCAGTTTGACATTTCAACCACCTAAAAAAGACCAGAGTGTACAACAGCCAAAACGTTGTGATAAATATGGCAACAAAGATGAGGACAATAGTTTGAATAATGTAAATAGTGTACATAATACCCCATCTCAGAACTATAGATAGATACTGAAGAAAATTCTGGTATATTTATTTTCGTGTTGTTTGTTCATTGGTTAAGCAGGCTTCACATCTATCTGTCCTGTCAAGTAACATTTGTTTGTATAATTCATGTGTGTTTGTGTATCACAATTCTAGTTCTTCTATGCTGTATTTGGTTGATAATGTAGACCTTGTTAGCCACAAGAAGAGTCATATTGCCAGGCACTTCATCAATTGCGGTCAGTACACTGCTGGCAATAACTTAACATGCTGGGTGTACCAGGAAACCTCCAGAAACCGCACTTTCCACAATATCCAGGTGGATTTAAAACATTGGTCCATGAATTTGGTGACATAATAACTGGGCCAAGTGGTGTGTACTTGGGCACAGTGGAAAACAGGGAGAGCAATAACTGAGCAGTACTAAAATAAAATGAGATATTCCTAGACCTGGGCAGTGGAACAAGAACAATATACCCCTGTAGATTAAAGAAAGTGTTTAGTTTTAAATTCCCTCGAGGTTAGCCAGATCAATATTCACCTGTTGAAGGTCCAAGTGCACAACAGCTGAACCCTTGTGGTAACAACAACAAAGATGAGGACAATAGTCCACATGTAAATAATTTAAAATTTAAACATTTTTTTTTAAAATCAAGTTTACTCCAAGCAAGGCAATAAAGCTACTAAGACAAAAGGGGTTACTTTGTGTGGAAGAATTTGAAAACAGGAATATTACTTTGGAGCAAGAACAAAAGAAAAGCAATCAGGAGGACAGTAGATTTAAATTTTTGAACATTAAAGTTGGCTGGAAAGCATGGAGTTGGAAGAGAGTTCCACAAGCATGAAATGTGAGGAAAGAAACTGTTAGCATAGAACTTATGGTTACATCTAGCCAATTCAAGTGTAAATTGATGAGACCCTGTTGTCAGTCTAGTATTGTGCTTAAATTCATAAACATAAGTTCCCCTGGTGAAAAGCTCATCTGAACAGTTGCCAGTGAAGTATTTACAGAAAAGGCATGTGGAGGTAATTTTATGGTAGTGGGAAAGTGACTGAAACCAAGACGCCAGATCAGGACCAATAATATTGCTGATTCTTCTTTAGATTTTATCAAAGATCTCTCTCTCAAATATATATATATATATATATATATATATATATATATATATATATATATATATATATATAGTGTATATTTTGGCAGCATATTTTCATTCAGACAGGTGTACTTAAATAATTTAGATACAATACGTTGATTAGTTTTCATTGTGATCCTTTAAAATATATATATATATATATATATATATATATCCGATGCGATGAGATTTTGAATCGTTAGCAACAGTGCTCAACAATTTTTGACCCTCGCCCGTAGATGTGCAGTTAAAATGCACTGAAACCATGTTGCATCTTTGTTGTGAGTAAAATGGTTTTGTCTATATGATAAAATTATAATAAATAAATAAATATATATATATATATATATATATATGGTGGGAGCACTAGACCATATGTAGCAGCAATATTCTAGGCATGGACAAATGGTAAAGATAGATATGTAAGATAGATTCAGGAGAGAAAAATTGTCTGATACAACACAGTGAGCCAACATTTTTAGTGGCTGACCTAGCAATGGATTCACTATCGTCTTTCCACTTAATGTCAGCTGAGAACTTTAGTTCGAGAAGGCGCAATGAGTCACTTTCTTGGAGTTTTGCATCAGCAACGTTGATGGAAGGTAGAGAGTGGTCTTAGTAATTATTTAATGAGAGTTGAAACAATTTTCTTCTCTATCAAAAGTGAAATGATTAAAAAGTTTTTTCAAAATTGAACAATCAGGAGTGTGAGACTCACCCTCGCAAGGAGGTTTCCAACTAGTGTCCAGTTGGCTGACAAAAATAAACAGGGTTGTGCTCAATAAATATCCAACAGTACAATGACTGTTGGGACATGTATTCAGTTACATCCTCGTTTGTCAAGGTTGGCTGCTGGTTAACTTTATTGTTGTGGTGGGGTGTGGTCATTTCCAGATGGAGCTGAAGAAGCTTGGCTGCTGGTGCTTTAGCAGGGATCATTTGGTTGGTGAGTTCCTTAGCTTGCTTAAGGATAGATAGGGCTTCTCCCATCGATTTGACTCCCAACTCCCTTAGCATAGCCAGATCCATCATTTGTAAGTTCTCTTTCGTCAGCTTCTCGCTTGCAAAGGTTGCAGCGTAAATCTTGGCTGAGTTGGCAGAGATTCCCGCTTCAATGAGATAATCCTCAGGTTCCATCCTTTTCACAGCATCATGTAGAATTTGGTAACAGTTTTGTCAGTCAGACTAAACTTGTATTACAGTCGAGTACTGTCTGTTGCTATTACCAAATTCTACAAAAATAAGGTGGAAAATCCATACAGCTAAGTTCACCAGAATAATTATGATGGAAGTATTTATAGAAAAGGCACAGGGAAGCCTCGGTATGGTGGTGTGAAAGGGACAGAAGCCGAGATGCCATGTCAGGAATAATATTCTTCTTTGTATCTTATCAAGAATCTCTAAATCCACAACAGGAGTACTGGAACATATGTGACTGCAATATTCAATGCACAAATGAATGGTAGACTTTAAATGTGTAAGGTACATCTTGGCAAGACAAATTATCTAGCATGGCATAGTGAACCAACTTTCCTAGCTGCAAACCTAGCAATCGATTCAATATAATCTTACCAATTCATTTCAGTGGAAAACATTAGCCTAAGATGTTTTAGATTACCAGGGCTGGTGTCTAAGGTAATTGTTTGTTTGTTTTGGTTTTACGGCATATCAACCTCAATGGGTCATTTAATGCCGACAAAATTTTCATTGTTGGTAATATTTTTAAAAAATCTATTTCTGGTAATATTTTTCCTTCAAAAATTCCATTTCTGGTAATAATTTTCTTTCAAATATGTATAGCTGGTAATACATATTTTTCTTTTTCTTTTTTCCAAAAATATATTGTTGGTAATATTTGGTTTTCAAAAATGTATTGCTGGTAATAATTTTTTACAAAGAATTTCTGGTATTAAAACCTATTTTTACACTTTCATAGTGTTTGACCCCAGTTACAATTCCATTGAATAAGGTTTTGTTAAAAAACATATAGCTGGTAATATTTTTCTTTTTTTAAACGTATAGCTGGCAATATTATTTTTCCAAAAACGTATAGCTGGCAATATTATTTTTCCAAAAACGTATAGCTGGCAATATTATTTTTCCAAAAACGTATAGCTGGCAATATTATTTTTACAAAAACGTATAGCTGGTAATATTATTTTTCCAAAAACGTATAGCTGGCAATATTATTATTCCAAAAATGTATAGCTGGTAATATTTTTCTTTTTTTAAACGTATAGCTGGTAATATTATTTTTTTCAAAAACGTATAGCTGGTAATATTATTTTTCCAAAAACGTGTAGCTGGCAATATTATTATTCCAAAAACGTATAGCTGGTAATATTATTTTTCAAACAAGTATAGCTGGTAATATTATTTTTTCAAAAACGTAAACCCCCCAACCATATTTTTTCCAAAAATGGCCTTTCTGTTGGACATAGTTTATCGCCATACCCAGTGTGCGGATGTAGTTTATCGTCGTACCGAGGACACAGTGTCTAAGGTAAATTTAACATTTTAAATCAAAATAATGGACCATTTGTTGCAATGGTCAGTCTAGTAATGGAAAAATCTGGAATATCAACATTGATCAGTATGGAACAAAGGTCTAATGTTATCAAATTAGTTTTTTAAATATACAATATATTATATACAGGGTGTCCCCCCAAAATTGACATCATTTTGTAGCCTAAAGATAGCCAATTCTCACCCAAATGATCTCAAATTTTAACAAAATATGTAAAAACTAAGTTGACTGTGTGGATTGATCTCAATGAGGATCTACCAGGAAGATGGATCGGGTGTGCCAGTGATAATCACAGTGTGCTGTTGAAATGGCCACCAGGTTCATGTGACTTGACACCTTGTGATTTCATTTTTATATGGGGCTATGTGAAAGGACAGGTCTTTATATCCCCACCCCCCGCTTTCTACAAGCATAGAGGAACTTAAGCAGAGGATCACTGAGGTGCTGGAGAATATTGTGCAAGACATGTTTGACAGGAGCTGGACAATCGACTTAACGTGTGTCGTGTCACAGATGGTGTGCATATTGAACATTTGTGAAGCTTCGTGAAATCAATTATGAAATCTACATCCTTTGAATATCTTGTTTGAATTTTGATAAATAACTCTTTTATTGTTCAACATGAAACCTATTTAATTTTGTTTGCCTGAGACATGGAGTTACTCAGATACTCACGTTTTAAATGATGTCAATTTTTTTTTTGAGACACCCTGTATGTTAAATGTACAATTTCCAGCCAAACTTTAATCTGCAAAAGTTTAAATGCAATGTCAACCACTAGCTACTCTCCTGATTGCTTTTTTTCTCTTTCTCCTCATTACTGATGTTTCTGTTCCTAATTCCTCCACACGCTGTAACCCATTGCGTGCTTGTGGTTGTACTTACTTAGTGTGATACCAATTAAAAAAAATATTATATATATTTAAAACAAAGAGGGTTTTGAAAGAGGAATGAAAACTTACAAATTTTTTTTTTGTTTTTTTTACTCGTTTGTGAAAAATATTTCCAAGATGAGACTTCAAAGATTAAATTCATTTATTTTATTTTGAATGGAAACAATAACATCTTTTTTTTTCTTTAATTTAAAATACGTAAACAAAACAACAAAAAAGAATGTTAAAGCAACCAATCTAATTCTTGGGGGTAATTGTTTGGCTAGACTTATCAGAAATTTCCAACACAGTTACATACACAGACAAACTTTATTTTCTACTCAATAACAGACAATATTACAAATGTGCCAACAAGATTCCACAATACAATACATACTGTTTAAATCAGTGTCCATTGGTTAGAAATTAACATCGTCGTGTGAAATATTTGACCAATCAGAGAAAAGTAAATTTTTTCTTGAGCCTACTTTCAGGAAAAATTTCTAATAAAAATCAACAAATTTTGACTTTCAGAGAGCAGAGATGTGGCTGTCACCAGGCTGTTTGGACACGAGTAGATATGGCTGCATAGCTCCCCCCGAAATCACAGAAATATGTGTTGATGACTTCGAACAAATCAACTACAACAAAGATGATCAGTGAATCTTCGCTAATGATAAAAGTATTTTCTAAACTACAGCTTTTTCTGTGTACCAACTACTCAAAGACTATAACTCAATTAAAGACGATTTTTAGTACTTTTTGACTCATTTAAATTCATGTACTTTTGTTTGTAAAAACAAATGATTTATTTAACAGGCATGAGACCATGTTTTCTTTACTTTTATTTTGTTTGGAATTTGGATGTTTGGATTATTAATATAAAAAAAACATGGACAACTAAATTTCTTACAGACTAACTCCAACTTTTTTTAACAAAACAATTTTGCATTATTTGTATTTGGACTATTATCCTCATCTTTTCTATTTTTATCACTAGTAGATTAAAGCATTGTTTTGTGAATTTGGTGACATAGTAATTGCGAGTTCAATCCCTGGAGTGGGCAGTGTGTACTTGGATTCAGTGGAAATGGGCAAGCAATATTAAACAAGAACTAGATGAGACATCCCTAGACATGGGCAGTGGAATGAAAACAATCTACTCCTGTAGATTAAATAAAGGGTTCAATTCAGAATTCCCTGTAGCTTGATATACACCTGAAGAAGGCCAGAGGGCACAATGGCTGAAATGTTGTGATAATAATAACAAAGATGAGGACAATAGTCTGGATATAAATAATGATAATGCATCATTCCAGAAATTCAGACAGAAAACAACTGAAATAAATTTAACATTTTTAAGCAACAATGACAAAATTAATTTCACATCATGCTTGAATAAAAAAAAAAAAATGGATGATGGAGTAGGGACTGCAACTAAGGATAATCATTTTTCATGATTTTTATGAATTATTAAATTTTATATAAATTAATAACTATCCAATGTGCTATGCAAATTCATTGTAAATTCTCTGCCCCTCCGACTATGGAAGCTAAAACGAAACATACTTATTTCTGGAAAAATGGTATAGGATAGTTAAGTCCTTTTATTATTATTATTAATTTAAAAAAAAAATGAGGGGATTTGCTTATCTCTACCCTTCCAACTTCATTATCCTTCTTGATATATTTTGTTATTTCTATCTCTACAATTGGAGGAGAAGGTACTCCTCCAATTACCTATTTAAATGGTGAATCTACTATAAAACTAATAAAGCTTATGCTTCAAGGCCCTTAATACCAGAGGGCCTCTAAAACAGCTTTTTTTTTAATTGAAGTTTTCAACAAAATCAATGTTTTTTTTTTTAAGTGTTTCTTATTAAAATAAGGCTATGTTAGTGATAGAATCATAAGCCAATGGGTTGAAGTAGCTAATTTTGGCCTTAGAATATGCTCTAATACACATTTCATATAGCGTCAAAATTCCCTTGTAAATTGGTCAAATTTTAAAATTTACTTGGGGGCTTGCAGTGCCTGAAACCCCAACTGTATAGGTAAGATTAGCTCGCCAGAATCCATAGTCTACATTTTGGCAGATGGATCCTCAAATCTATTTTTGCTAGTTGAAAAGGGGCCCCCATATCTATTCAAGCTTCAGAGTCCAAAAATGTAGGTGCACTACTGGACTGTCTTCTTTAATTTTTCATACAAATTTCCATAGTAAAACTGTAACTAGTCAAGTAATATTTTCGGTCTCCCTATCCTAAGTTCCTTCTCTACATTCTTGGAGTTCTTTGTTTTTTTAATGTCTACTTAGTAAATGGTAAGCTTCATTCGGCATCTGAGCTTCAAGTATGAACCAATAAAAAAAAAAGAAAAGAAAGTAAAAGCTAAAGAGAAACAACTGTTGGGCGTTTTGAAAACCGGCAATTTTTACTATTACATCTTTTGATTAACTTGTTATATACGAAATAACTGTCTTGTTTTATGTGTCATGTACCTTCAGGACGTTGGCGATCACAGCTCTCCACAATTTCCTTTCTTTTGTTGTCTGTCATTCACTTTTTGCTGTACCCTTCCTTAGGTGATGCATTGTGTTCCGCTGTTTTGTCTTCAATCTTGTGAATGTCAATTCATTAATTATTTTTAGTAGTGTACTTTTTCCCTGTCATTTTTTCTTCCGTGTCAACTGTCAAGTCAATTATTATTTAAATAAAAAAAAATGCAATATCTATGGATTATTTTTAATGTTATTTTGCATATTATTTTTATCCTTTTTTTAAAATTTTTATTTCAGCATGATATTAATTTTGGTTGTTGTTGGTGTTTTTTTAGGAAATTTAATTCAATTCTTTCTTTCAAAAGAAAACAAAATAAGGTTAGTAAGCCGGCGATAAATCGCTTCAGCTTTTTCTGTGTTCCGTAGTCAAGCCAAATGTTTTAAATAACACTTGCGATAATTTAAAAAAAAATCAATTGCTATTTATTTAAAAATAAAATGTAAACAAAGGATTTACTTACCAGAAAAAAAGCGAGACGTACCGGTCCTAAATTGCACTCGTTGAACTGAAGAAAACGGTGTTGAATGATACACAAGGGAGATAACTCTGATTGCATAAACAGCTTTGATATCACATTTTAGATTCAGTTATCTGTGCATATAAAATAAGAAAGAAAGGAAAAACAAAAACAAAAAAAACATGAGAGATGTAGAGGTGAAAAAAGTAAGAGGAATTATGGAGGATCTGTCCAAGATCAAAGTCTCCATCAACCTTTTGCAGAACGGGTGTTTTTACCGGATGAGCCATGATACTTGCAGGAGCATGACTCAGACCTCAACCGCAATATGACTCATACCGTGACGCAATACTTAGTTAAACGCAGACCGACTACTCAGTACTGCAACATTTTTAATATTCAGTCCGAGTTCAAGACTAGTAATGACAAATTCTACTGCAGTAATTCTAGAAAGATGATTCCTATGCAATGACCATATAACATAGCCTTTCATAATTAGAATTAATCATAAAAAATTTATTTTCGAAAAAATGGCTTAAATGATAAATGGTAGACCAGTAACCCGAACCGGTTTCGTGGCCGTTCTGAATAGGTACCTCAAAAAAAATTAGAAAAAAAGCTATACCTAAGTTTAAAATGAATTTTATTTGTTTTTTAAATTTTAAATCCTCCCAAACTTGAATTTTAGTTTTAATTCCAAGTTTAAACTTATTTTCAATAAGTAAAATACATTTTTGCGTTTCAAACCGAATTTAAATGCATGGAATTGTTTTATGTTCAATCAATAATTCTCCGAAAAAACAGTATAGCATGCTGAAAAAAGGCCCCAAAACTTAATAAAAACAAAGTTTTATCGTGAAAGTTTATGTTATTAATAAGAGGAAAGACCAAAGTATTTTTTGATTATTTTAAAAAAAATTTTATTCTTTTCTAGCACGTTTGAAATTTTGGTGAAAATCTTGTTTTTTTTTGTTTTTTGTTTTTAGGTCAGAGGTCGTATGAATCCACCCATATTGTCTGTCACCCATATTATCTGTCACCAAAAAATAATTCTCTTTATTAAAAAATATTTCCAAAATAAAATATACTTTTGTGAAACGTTATTTGAGAAAGATTTGCTGATGTAAATTTTAATTAATCTGCTGATTTGAAACAAATATTACTCACTTTTGGTTTAAAATATCGCAGCAAAGTTTTTCTACGATATTTTAAATTTAATCCATTTGTTGCGAAGTAATTAGTTTGTTTGAATAAATTTCTGATAAAAAGGATATTTTTAGTTTAGCAAAATTAACATCACCACAAACATTTAGATTATTTGTATGGCACAAGGCCGTCAAAACTAAAATATAAAACAACAATGTGTTTTCTTTTTCTAGAAATAACAAAACATTTTTATATCAACAATATAAAACCGAAGAATGAATTTACTCAGGTAATTTAAACTGAGTTGCAAATTGTTAAATTGATGTTTATCACACCAAAAATTGGTTTATGGCAGGCAAAAGTATTTGTTCAATTGTGCACAAAGTATATGTCAATAAGTAGCAATTATAATTAATAATATAGCAGGAGTTATTTACCATTAACTGTTATTTGAATTAAGACTTTAAAGAAGATATGTTTTTTATCTGAACTCACAGAAAAAAGATTACAGTTCAAGAAGACAGATAGTTGTAAATGCTGGTTGTGTTGAAAAGGTTGATGTGGCTGCGTGTTGAATAGCATTTAACAATTATACATTTTTGTATCATGAAAAACAATGGAAAACCGATTTTTTGTTTCAGCAAAATATAAATTAAAATCAACAAATACAAAACATTTTTTGTAATGTGTGAAACAATAAGAAAGGAGAAGTTGTTTCCCTTTAACTGTTAGCTGAAAGATTAAATGTAAATAAACAAGTTTTCTGAAAGAATGTTCAAAGTTCTGTATTAGATAGAATGATGTTTTCAGAAGAACATGTAATTAATCAGTTTGTGAATTAGATATAACTAACAGAGCTGTTGCAACTTGGCTTGTTACATAGAACCGATGATGAATGATATTTAAGTTCTGTGTGCGTGCGTGCGTGCACTGAGTAGAATGAATAGTCTGTGTAGACGCGTGTGAGTTGCTGAGTTCTACTGAGTTCTGCTTCTACTGTCTATTTTTGGAACGAATTCCGGTTTATATAACCATGGGTAGGCTCCCAGGACAATGGCGGGAGAAATTTTGAGAACACACAAAAAATATCTGATTGGATGAAAAATTACCCAATCGGTGATTTTGTAACAAAAGCATGTTTGTGAATTAACGATAGGAAAAATTCAGTGTAGTGAATGCGATCAGTAAATTGTCCTGTGATAATTAGTATTTATTATTTGACCAATCACAGTTGAGAAAAATGTAGGCGTATCAAACATAGTAGTAATCGCTACATAGTAAATGCATTGCAGTATTTTTCAACCAATAAGATTTGTCGATAAAAAATTTAAAAACTGAAAAGGTAGAGGACAACAAGCAGAGTCAGGTACTTACTAGTGCGGCACAGGGAGGAGACTATTTTATCTGCATCCTTAGCAGTGGGTCATATGAGGTCAGGTTTGGTTTGGTTTGGTTTGGTTTGTTTTACGGCATATCAACCATAATGAGTTATTTAATACCAACAAGATTTTTATTGCTGGTTATATTTTCAATCTATCTATCTATCAAACAACAAAATACCGAAAAAGAGGCGACTTTTTTCCCAAGACGCAATGTGGAATACGATAGAAACTTTCAAATACTCTCTAGAAGAGGATAAAAATTTCGGGGATTATTTTAGACGCCACAAAGACATCTTTAACATCGATTGTCAAAACTGGACAGAAGCAAAGAAGCTACGTCTGTTGATCAGAAAACTAGAAACAGAGGAATACACAAAATTTGTGGATTACATCTTGCCAAAAAAGAGCTTTTTAGTCCGAAAACGTCACTCTTTCACAAGAGGTGGAAATGTCTTCACCTGGTAAAGGGCGAAAATGAGGACTATTCCACGTTTGCCGCAATCGTGAATAAACGTTGCGACGACTTCAAGTTGGCAGAATTAACACCGGACAATTTCAAGTGTCTCGTCTTTGTTCAAGGGTTAGTCTCAGCAAAAGATAGTGAAATGCGCAAAAGAATGCTTTCAAAACTGCAAAATGAACCTGGACTAACACTACAACAATTATCAGAAGATTGCCAAAAATGCCTGAGTATAAAGAAAGACTCGAAGAACATTGAGGAGTTAGGAGTATCACATATACGTAAGTTAAACAAAAGTTTACGTTCTTCACCCTCCCCGGAAAGAAAAAAATTCTATAATAAAGGAAAAAGTACAACATATAGGGCAAATTATGACGAAAACCGAAGCAAATATAAGCCCCCTCCCCCCCATCTGCATGTTATCGATGTGGAGGACTACACTGGAATAAGGATTGCCGTTTTAAATATAAAAACTGTCTTGTGTGCGGAAAAATGGGGCACAAGGCATCCCAATGTAGGAACAGAAAAGCTACTAGTAGGATAAGAGCTACTAGGATGCATGACGAAGACAATACCAACATAAGGAAATATGTGGAACTTGAAATCTTAAATAAAAAGATAAAATTGCAAATAGACTCGGGTTCCGATCTAACGATAATTAACCTACAGACATGGAAAAAGCTTAACAGACCAACCATGTTACATACACAAAAAATTGCTAAGTCGGAGACAGGAAAGCGTATAAAATTCGAAGGAGAAATAATCGTAAATGTTAAATCTCACGGGAAAACAAAAAAAAGTCAAGATATGCGTAATGAAAGATACAGAAAATCAAGTGGGTACAGACTGTATGCAAAAGTTCGACGTATGGGATTCACCTATCAGCTAGTTTTGTATGGGTGCAGCTAGAATTGAATTGAAAGAAAATATCTAACCAGTATGTAAAAAGAAGCGAAACGCGCCATTTGCTACCACAGATGAAAACAGTAAAGAGTTATACAAAGGCAGTAAAGGAACTACCTGTGCCATTGCGAGAGATAAGAAAAAAAGCGAAAAAGGATGAATTTATTAAGAGGACGAAGGAAAAAATAAATAAAAACCGGTATACACCAACAGTACTCAAGAGATCATTCAAACAAGAATGGGTCTATTTCAGTATCAATATGGCTTATGAGGAACCAAATACAATATTTAACAGACTAGGAAACGTGATGTACACAAAAGGCGAAAAATTTGCCCACAGAAAACATATTGATCAAATACAAAAAAAGACGGGTTGAAGAGCCAAGCTCGTCACCCGCAGAAAATGACGAGTCGATGGAGGCGATCTTTGAAGTTTTTGAGATTCAAAGACCACAAGAAAACACAGAAATTGGAAGAACTAGCAGGAAGAGAAAATTTACAGTGCCTCTAATTGTCGACCAGATATTAACTCCCCCCAAAAGCGATTTAAGGAGGGGGTGTTAAGGGGTCTCCCCTTTTTACACAAATGGACTCACCCAAGGTATACATATACTACTACCAGTGAATACCCGAAGAGTGGAGGAGTAGTGGTACGTTGAGTCGAGACGGAATGACAGAAGAATAGTAGAGTAAGTCACGCACAGAGACGGCGGAAGCCTCACAGTTAGCGAGCACGTAGACTCAGTAAGGAGTCATACCGTGCTACTTGAATACCAAGACTGTATATATATATTAGTGCTACTAACCCGCATCCCTGGATCTACTAACCCGTATTACCAGTTTGTATTATTACGTTAATACATTTATTTTCCTTATCCATTCCTGGCGTTTGCTATTCATTGATATCGGATTTCATCCCGGAATCCATAACACTATCTATTTTGACAGGTAGATATATAAACACCTAACTGAGAGGAAGAGGAGAGAGTCTCTTACGTTCTGGTGAGAATGTAGAATCCACGTTTCGAGAAAAGCCCAAAGTCACACATACTTACTGGTCGACCCGACCGCAATTGACGATGTCAGGAGTTGAATAAAAGGTTACGGATAAGATATTAAGATCCGTTTTTTGATTAGTGATGCATTACGATGATATTCCAATGGCAGCTTAGCCAAGTCAAAAAAAACACCGTCTTGAGTTCGAATCCCCCTGACAGCTTATCATTCATTTTTGATCTTACACACTTGTCTCAATGTCATAGATTTACGCCTCGAGTAAAGGTCGCACTGGAAAGTGTTAAAAAATGTAAAATAAATGATAATAATGTTGTAATGTCTTTGATTAAAATAGCCAAGAATTAGAGAGAGTTTCGAGGGAACAAAAGACTTCATCAAGGAAACAAAGAAGAAGAGGCTTATTAAATACGAAATTTTTTCAACACGCTGACAGGTGTTGGAATTCTCACAGTATTTAGTATTGTTGAAGTTATCGCTAAAAATTTGTCTACGTTTCGTTCAATTTCGCATACCAATCGATGAAATTGGAATAAGCCGATTTGTTTGGAAAAAAAAAAAACTTTGACAAAAATCCTACTTTGTGGTTTAATAATTCCTTTAATTTAATTTTATAGGACTTCATGGTAAACAATATTTTTTACGAACATTTCTTTTTTTCCTTTTTCTTTTGTAACAACGAAGAATAAATTCTTAGGATTTCTTACTCTTGTGAATGCAACATGCAACTGGCCATGCGTAAATATTTCTTTCTGGAGCCAAATTTCAAATTTTTGAAGTGTTTGGCCTTGTGATTTGTTTATAATTCTCGCAAACGGAGGGCGAACTGGAGACTGGATTCTTGTATATATAAAAAATTAAAAGGAAAAATATGCAAAAACAATATTACATGTTTATTAAATAAGTATTTGTTAATCTAACCATCAAATTGTTTTTGAAATAGTGTGATTATTTTGTATATTAAATAATAAAAATGTTTAATTTTTCAAAAAAAAAAAAAAATGATTGAAAATTTATTGTACTAATCTATGCACCTGCTCAATATATTCGGGAAAGATATCAGAATAATCAAGAACCTATACTGGCAGCAAACAACATGCATGTGCAAAGATGAATTTTCAGTGAAAATACAAAAATAGAAAGGGGTGTAAGGCAAGGATGTGTCTTCTCACCCGTTCAACCTATACAACGGGGTAATTCTGAGAGAATTGGAAATGTAATTGGCCCTGATCTGTCATCTCGTCTGCAGTCGCTCTCTCACAGACGCGACGTTGCCTCGCTCTGTCTTTTTTACAAATACTTTCACGGTAATTTCTCCGATGAACTGCTTTCGCTGGTTCCTAGGCCTCATGAATTTAAGCGTCCTACGAGGCTGGCATCCCGTTCCCACCCCTTCACCGTTGAAACTGTTAGATGTAGACGTCTCTTCTACTCCAATAGATTCATGTCTCGCACATCTCGCCTGTGAAACTCCCTTCCTTATTCCTGTTTCCCTGACAAATACAATCTCCAACGGTTTAAGTGTAGCGTCAATCGACATCTCCAGTTGCCTTGATCTATCCACTTCTCCACATCCTTTCACCTTTCATTCCTATCTGCTCTCGCTCCAAATCTTCTGTAACCCCCTTGCCTTGATCGATCCACTATCTTTCTCCACATCCTCTCCCTTACCACTCCTATCTGCTCTTCCTCCAAACCTTCTGTAACCCTTTGCGTTCTAGTGGCTTCCAGCCTTGCTTGGGGTGATAAGCTTAAAAAAAAAAATCTTACTGGGTTTTAGCATTAGCGGCCACAATTGTAGCAACAAAAGATACGCAGATGACACAGTACTGATAGCAGACACGGAAACGAAATGACAAAACCTCCTACCGAAGGTAGCGACTGAAAGTAAGGAGAAAGGACTAAGCATAAACTACAAGCAGGCAGAGTGCATGGTAATCAGTAAGAGGATGAGCCCGCAATGCGATTTGAAGTCTCGGGAACACTAGAATCAATGGCAAGGACACATTCCAAAAGCTGGGCAGAGTACCGCGAGACAGGAGGATTTCTTTGGTAACAAAGAAAAGAATACTGAGCTGCTACGTGACATCTGTCCTTCTTTCCGGCAGCGAATGTTGGACGATTTCCTCAAAGATGAAGAAGAGATTCAATGCGACAGGGACGGGATGTGGCTCTACAGAAGGATGCTAAGGATATCATGGACCGAGCGTGTGAGCAACGATGAGGTCTTAGGTTGAAAACAAGGAGGAGGCTTATACTTAATATCAGGAAGAGGCAGCTGAAGTTTCTGGGACATATAATGAGGAAGGAGGGCCTGGAGAATCTGATACTCACGGGTTGAATAGAGGGAAAGAGAGACAAGGGAAAACAACGCGTGACATACCTGGCGGACTTAAGCAAGTGGATGACAGAACTGGGGAGGAAGCAGAGGGAAGGAACTTGTTGACTGTAGTTTGTAACCGTTTATCTGTTTGCACTTCTCCCCAAAATTTGGTTTCTATCGGTGAGTGTGACTATTTTAGAGTGTGTGACGGACGGGTTAACGGAATTCACGGAATTTTATCTATAGACTCATACAGAGAAAGGAAAAAACTTGAGTAAATCAAATACTACTCAAATCCTACTCTAATGTGTCTACTTGCCATATTTGTAAGTAGAAGCAACCCATTGTTACAGTAGTAGGGAAGAGCAGGAAGTATGCTGAGTCTTATTCTTCAACAATATTAAATGATGAGTCATATGTACCTTTAGAGAGGAAACAAATAAGAGCTTTATTAAATACTCATACAAACAACGGAAAAACTTGAGTAAATCAAATACTACTCAAATCCTACTCTAATGTGTCTACTTGCCATATTTATAAGTAGGAGCAGCCCATTGTTATAGCCGTAGGGTAAAGCGGAAAGTATGATGAGTCCTATCCTGCAACAGATTGATATATATATATATATATATTCCCACTATTTACCGTATATACTCGTGTATAATCCTATTTCATATATAGTGCGACCCCTGAAAATTTTTTGGTGTATAATGCGTTCTTAGATACTGCTGCTATATCTGGCCCGGTGCTCCTACTGTGCACCTCGCGATTATTGACAAAATTCAGAGACGGTCTGCAATTTAACCGATCCTGACCAGGCATCTTATCTCCAGTCACTTTCTCACCGACATGATGTGGCTTCCTTCTGCCTGCTCTACAAATATTTTCATTGTAACTGCCCGGATGAACTTTTTTTCTCTGGTTACCAGACTACATGAATTTAAGCGTGCTACTTGGTAGACAACTAGGTCTCACCGTTTTACTGTTGAACTAGCTAGAAGCAACCGTCATTTCTACTCTAACAATTTGTTTTTCTCGCACTTCCCACCTGTGGAGCTTCTTTCTGATTTCTTAATTTCCTGATAACTACAATCTTCAAAAAATTAAATGTAACGCCAATCGCCATCTTCTGTGTTCTTGAAGTTTGTTCCTTTTTGCCTTTTCCCAATCCTCTCCATATTTAATCTTCTCATTCTCATTCACTTTCACTCCATGTACCCCCCCCGCCATTGTCATCTTGATTGGTGTGAAATGGTTTAACAAATACGAGTAGGCTTATCTTTCTAAAATATTGCAGTATTGGCATAATTCTAACATATTTTATAGCAAATAAATGATTAAGACTAACCAAAAGGTACTGTGAGAATGTAGGCCTACCAGGTAGGTTACGGTCGCTGAAAATGCATGAATTTTAAACCCCTAGAAAAAATTACCTATGTATAGTGCGAACCCCTATTTTTAGCATTGAAAATATCATAAAAACTCTCACTATACTCGAGTATATATAGTACATTTGGGAAACATGTCGGCCGTTGTGCCCTCCGGCCCCCATCAGGTGTATATTGTTCGAGTAACCTACAGGAAATTGCAAACTAAACCACTTATTTAATCTACTGGGTGCGGGGTAGTCTGTTATAGTTTTACTGTTCTAACTCTTATTTTTAGTACTGCGCAGTTAGCGTTAGCTCTGTTTAGATAGAATCCTGTGGGGAGCTATGATTACCCACGTTCTTAAAGGACATGGCACATAAGTTTCTCTTCCTTGTCTGAACAATACTTAGTATCAATTCACAGTGTGACCACATTTAGTAGTACGTGTCTTGAATCATGAGCTGCTTTCGCAGGTTCCCAGACTTCATGAATTTAAGCGTTCAACTAGGCTGGCATTTCGCTCTCACCCTTTCACTGTCGAAACTGTTAAATGTAACCGTCTCTTCTACTCCAATAGCTTCATGTCTCGCACTTCTCGCCTGTGGAATTCTCTCTCCCCATTTCTTGTTTTCCTGATAGCTATAATCTCCAACTCTTCACAAATGTAATGTCAATCGACGTCTCCAGATGCCTTGATCTATCCCCTATCTTTTTCTTCATCCTTTTCTCTATCACTCCTATTTGCTCTCGCTCCAAATCTCTGTAACCCCTTGCGTGCTAGTGGCTTCCCGCCTTGCTTGGGGTTGAATGATTTAAAAAAAATGTAATGTCTCCCACCGTGTTGTGTCGCTAATAGTGTAGACAATATAATATTGTTCAAACGTACTTAGAGAGAAACCGCGATTAATCCATCTAACGTGCTGATGTAAACCAATGTCAGAACAGCCAGTGGTAGAGAGAGTATGAAGAAATGCGAAAAATTGGATGTTGTTCATAGGGACACGGCACATGTATGGCTTCCCTACTCGACTTCATAGTGTAATAGCGTCCGTTATCCTGAGTATTACGTTTGAGGAACGTAGAAAGCAACAGGAAGAGATACAATTTTTGGCCAGATGGGTTCCAATCTAAAAGTTGCATCGTTTGAAACGTCTTTAGTGGACCGTGGGGTGAAGATGTGAAGAGATATCAGAAGGTTAAAATTTCCTGCTAGCCGGTCCACCTACATGAGAATGTTGGACTTGGTTTAAGTCCAAAGAAGACAAAGAAAACAAACAAGACCGCTCTACATATGTAAACAAATATATATTAATAACAGGTTAAACAAAGACATGGACAGTTACATAGTGTATGTATGGAGAAATTATGTGTGTGTGTGTTGTAGTGAGTGTTCGTACGTACGTGTATTGTTCTTAGCGTGTTCCCAGAATTTGGGAAACGCTGTAACTGTGAGAGGTCACATATTGGTGTTAGAGAGATTAACCTCACCTCCACGCGAGGTGGCGGCCCAAGGCCTAAGTGGAAAAGAGAGATCGAGGCGAAGGGTCAGCTAGTATTTATAGCCAGGGGAGAGAGACCCCTGTTGAAGGATTAAGGAACTGCGGAGGAGCTAACTCCGACACGTCTTTAGTGTCAATACACAGTGTGACTACATTGAGTATCACAAGTGTAAATTCATAAGTAAGATCGCCCACCGGGCGGCGTCGCTAATAGTGAAGATAGAACCATATTTGTACGTGTAT
>OZ038500.1:21992648-22037648 GCA_964036315.1 Acanthosepion esculentum | reverse complement strand
GTCAAGAAAGAAAGAAAGAAAGTTAGAAGTCATGAAAGAAAGAAAGAAAGAAAGTTAGAAGTCAAGAAAGAACGAAAGAAAGAAAGTTAGAAGTCATGAAAGAAAGAATGAAAGAAAGAAAGTTAAAAGTCAAGAAAGAAAGAAAGTTAGAAGTCAAGAAAGAAAGAAAGAAAGTTAGAAGACAAGAAAGAACGAAAGAAAGTTAGAAGTCATGAAAGAAAGAAAGAAAGAAAGTTAGAAGTCAAGAAAGAACGAAAGAAAGTTAGAAGTCAAGAAAGAAAGAAAGAAAGAAAGTTAGAAGTCATGAAAGAAAGAAAGAAAGAAAGTTAGAAGTCAAGAAAGAAAGAAAGAAAGTTAGAAGTCATGAAAGAAAGAAAGAAAGAAAGTTAGAAGTCAAGAAAGAACGAAAGAAAGAAAGTTAGAAGTCATGAAAGAAAGAATGAAAGAAAGAAAGTTAAAAGTCAAGAAAGAAAGAAAGTTAGAAGTCAAGAAAGAAAGAAAGAAAGTTAGAAGTCAAGAAAGAAAGAAAGAAAGAAAGTTAGAAGTCATGAAAGAAAGAAAGAAAGAAAGTTAGAAGTCAAGAAAGAAAGAAAGAAAGTTAGAAGTCATGAAAGAAAGAAAGAAAGAAAGTTAGAAGTCAAGAAAGAACGAAAGAAAGAAAGTTAGAAGTCATGAAAGAAAGAATGAAAGAAAGAAAGTTAAAAGTCAAGAAAGAAAGAAAGAAAGTTAGAAGTCAAGAAAGAAAGAAAGAAAGTTAGATGTCAAGAAAGAAAGAAAGAAAGAAAGTTAGAAGTCATGAAAGAAAGAAAGAAAGTTAGAAGTCAAGAAAGAAAGAAAGAAAGTTAGAAGTCATGAAAGAAAGAAAGAAAGAAAGTTAGAAGTCAAGAAAGAACGAAAGAAAGAAAGTTAGAAGTCATGAAAGAAAGAATGAAAGAAAGAAAGTTAAAAGTCAAGAAAGAAAGAAAGAAAGTTAGAAGTCAAGAAAGAAAGAAAGTTAGAAGTCAAGAAAGAAAGAAAGAAAGAAAGTTAGAAGTCATGAAAGAAAGAAAGAAAGTTAGAAGTCAAGAAAGAAAGAAAGAAAGTTAGAAGTCATGAAAGAAAGAAAGAAAGAAAGTTAGAAGTCAAGAAAGAACGAAAGAAAGAAAGTTAGAAGTCATGAAAGAAAGAATGAAAGAAAGAAAGTTAAAAGTCAAGAAAGAAAGAAAGAAAGTTAGAAGTCAAGAAAGAAAGAAAGAAAGAAAGTTAGAAGTCATGAAAGAAAGAAAGAAAGAAAGTTAGAAGTCAAGAAAGAAAGATAGAAAGTTAGAAGTCATGAAAGAAAGAAAGAAAGAAAGTTAGAAGTCATGAAAGAAAGAATGAAAGAAAGAAAGGTAAAAGTCAAGAAAGAAAGAAAGAAAGTTAGAAGTCAAGAAAGAAAGAAAGAAAGTTAGAAGTCAAGAAAGAACGAAAGAAAGTTAGAAGTCATGAAAGAAAGAAAGAAAGAAAGTTAGAAGTCAAGAAAGAACGAAAGAAAGAAAGTTAGAAGTCATGAAAGAAAGAAAGAAAGAAAGTTAGAAGTCAAGAAAGAAAGTTAGAAGTCATGAAAGAAAGAATGAAAGAAAGTTAAAAGTCAAGAAAGAAAGAAAGAAAGTTAGAAGTCAAGAAAGAAAGAAAGAAAGTTAGAAGTCAAGAAAGAAAGAAAGAAAGAAAGTTAGAAGTCATGAAAGAAAGAAAGAAAGAAAGTTAGAAGTCAAGAAAGAAAGAAAGAAAGTTAGAAGTCATGAAAGAAAGAAAGAAAGAAAGTTAGAAGTCAAGAAAGAACGAAAGAAAGAAAGTTAGAAGTCATGAAAGAAAGAATGAAAGAAAGAAAGTTAAAAGTCAAGAAAGAAAGGAAGAAAGTTAGAAGTCAAGAAAGAAAGAAAGAAAGTTAGAAGTCATGAAAGAAAGAAAGAAAGAAAGTTAGAAGTCAAGAAAGAACGAAAGAAAGAAAGTTAGAAGACATGAAAGAAAGAATGAAAGAAAGAAAGTTAAAAGTCAAGAAAGAAAGAAAGAAAGTTAGAAGTCAAAAAAGAAAGAAAGAAAGAAAGTTAGAAGTCATGAAAGAAAAATGAAAGTTAGATGACACGAAAGAAAGTAAGACAGTTAGAAGTCAAGAAAGAAAGAAAGAAAGTTAGAAGTCATGAAAGAAAGAAAGTTAGAAGTCATGAAAGAAAGAAAGAAAGAAAGTTAGAAGTCAAGAAAGAACGAAAGAAAGAAAGTTAGAAGTCATGAAAGAAAGAATGAAAGAAAGAAAGGTAAAAGTCAAGAAAGAAAGAAAGAAAGTTAGAAGTCAAGAAAGAAAGAAAGAAAGTTAGAAGTCAAGAAAGAACGAAAGAAAGTTAGAAGTCATGAAAGAAAGAAAGAAAGTTAGAAGTCAAGAAAGAACGAAAGAAAGAAAGTTAGAAATCATGAAAGAAAGAAAGAAAGAAAGTTAGAAGTCAAGAAAGAACGAAAGAAAGAAAGTTAGAAGTCATGAAAGAAAGAATGAAAGAAAGAAAGTTAAAAGTCAAGAAAGAAAGAAAGAAAGTTAGAAGTCAAGAAAGAAAGAAAGAAAGTTAGAAGTCAAGAAAGAAAGAAAGAAAGAAAGTTAGAAGTCATGAAAGAAAGAAAGAAAGAAAGTTAGAAGTCAAGAAAGAAAGAAAGAAAGAAAGTTAGAAGTCATGAAAGAAAGAAAGAAAGAAAGTTAGAAGTCAAGAAAGAACGAAAGAAATAAAGTTAGAAGTCATGAAAGAAAGAATGAAAGAAAGAAAGTTAAAAGTCAAGAAAGAAAGAAAGAAAGTTAGAAGTCAAGAAAGAAAGAAAGAAAGTTAGAAGTCATGAAAGAAAGAAAGAAAGAAAGTTAGAAGTCATGAAAGAAAAAAGAAAGTTAGATGACACGAAAGAAAGAAAGACAGTTAGAAGTCAAGAAAGAAAGAAAGAAAGAAAGTTAGAAGTCATGAAAGAAAGAAAGTTAGAAGTCAGGAAAGAAAGAAAGAAAGTTATAAGTCATGAAAGAAAGAACGAAAGAAAGAAAGTTAAAAGTCAAGAAAGAAAGAAAGAAAGTTAGAAGTCAAGAAAGAAAGAAAGAAAGAAAATTAGAAGTCAGGAAAGAAAAAGAAAGTTAGATGACACGAAAGAAAGAAAGACAGTTAGAAGTCAAGAAAGAAAGAAAGAAAGAAAGTTAGAAGTCATGAAAGAAAGAAAGAAAGAAAGTTATAAGTCATGAAAGAAAGAAAGAAAGAAAGTTATAAGTCATGAAAGAAAGAATGAAAGAAAGAAAGTTAAAAGTCAAGAAAGAAAGAAAGAAAGTTAGAAGTCAAGAAAGAAAGAAAGAAAGAAAGTTAGAAGTCATGAAAGAAAAAAGAAAGTTAGATGACACGAAAGAAAGAAAGACAGTTAGAAGTCAAGAAAGAAAGAAAGAAAGAAAGAAATAAAGAAAGAAAGTTAGAAGTCATGAAAGAAAGAAAGTTATAAGTCATGAAAGAAAGAAAGAAAGAAAGTTATAAGTCATGAAAGAAAGAATGAAAGAAAGAAAGTTAAAAGTCAAGAAAGAAAGAAAGAAAGTTAGAAGTCAAGAAAGAAAGAAAGAAAGAAATTTAGAAGTCATGAAAGAAAAAAGAAAGTTAGATGACACAAAAGAAAGAAAGACATTTAGAATTCAAGAAAGAAAGAAAGAAAGAAAGTTAGGAGTCATGAAAGAAAGAAAGAAAGAAAGTTATAAGTCATGAAAGAAAGAAAGAAAGAAAGAAAGTTATAAGTCATGAAAGAAAGAATGAAAGACAGAAAGTTAAAAGTCAAGAAAGAAAGAAAGAAAGTTAGAAGTCAAGAAAGAAAGAAAGAAAGAAAGTTAGAAGTCATGAAAGAAAAAAGAAAGTTAGATGACACAAAAGAAAGAAAGACAGTTAGAAGTCAAGAAAGAAAGAAAGAAAGAAAGTTATAAGTCATGAAAGAAAGAAAGAAAGAAAGAAAGTTATAAGTCATGAAAGAATGAATGAAAGAAAGAAAGTTAAAAGTCAAGAAAGAAAGAAAGAAAGTTAGAAGTCAAGAAAGAAAGAAAGAAAGAAAGTTAGAAGTCATGAAAGAAGAAAGAAAGTTAGATGACACGAAAGAAAGAAAGACAGTTAGAAGTCAAGAAAGAAAGAAAGAAAGAAAGAAAGTTAGAATCATGAAAGAAAGAAAGTTATAAGTCATGAAAGAAAGAAAGAAAGTTATAAGTCATGAAAGAAAGAATGAAAGAAAGAAAGTTAAATGTCAAGAAAGAAAGAAAGAAAGTTAGAAGTCAAGAAAGAAAGAAAGAAAGAAATTTAGAAGTCATGAAAGAAAAAAGAAAGTTAGATGACACAAAAGAAAGAAAGACAGTTAGAAGTCAAGAAAGAAAGAAAGAAAGAAAGTTATAAGTCACGAAAGAAAGAAAGAAGGAAAGAAAGTTATAAGTCATGAAAGAAAGAATGAAAGAAAGAAAGTTAAAAGTCAAGAAAGAAAGAAAGAAAGTTAGAAGTCAAGAAAGAAAGAAAGAAAGAAAGTTAGAAGTCATGAAAGAAAAAAGAAAGTTAGATGACACAAAAGAAAGAAAGAAAGTTAGAAGTCAAGAAAGAAAGAAAAAAAGAAAGTTAGAAGTCAAGAAAGAAGGAAAGAAAGAAAGTTAGAAGTCATGAAAGAAAGAATGAAAGAAAGAAAGTTAAAAGTCAAGAAAGAAAGAAAGAAAGTTAGAAGTCAAGAAAGAAAGAAAGAAAGAAAGTTAGAAGTCATGAAAGAAAGAAAGTTAGAAGTCATGAAAGAAAGAAAGAAAGAAAGTTAGAAGTCAAGAAAGAACGAAAGAAAGAAAGTTAGAAGTCATGAAAGAAAGAATGAAAGAAAGAAAGTTAAAAGTCAAGAAAGAAAGAAAGAAAGTTAGAAGTCAAGAAAGAAAGAAAAAAAGAAAGTTAGAAGTCAAGAAAGAACGAAAGAAAGAAAGTTAGAAGTCATGAAAGAAAGAATGAAAGAAAGAAAGTTAAAAGTCAAGAAAGAAACAAAGAAAGTTAGAAGTCAAGAAAGAAAGAAAGAAAGAAAGTTAGAAGTCATGAAAGCAAGAAAGAAAGAAAGTTAGAAGTCAAGAAAGAAAGAAAGAAAGTTAGAAGTCATGAAAGAAAGAAAGAAAGTTAGAAGTCAAGAAAGAACGAAAGAAAGAAAGTTAGAAGTCATGAAAGAAAGAATGAAAGAAAGAAAGTTAAAAGTCAAGAAAGAAAGAAAGAAAGTTAGAAGTCAAGAAAGAAAGAAAGAAAGTTAAAAGTCAAGAAAGAAAGAAAGAAAGTTAGAAGTCAAGAAAGAAAGAAAAAAAGAAAGTTAGAAGTCATGAAAGAACAAAGAAAGTTAGATGACACGAAAGAAAGAAAGACAGTTAGAAGTCAAGAAAGAAAGAAAGAAAGTTAGAAGTCAAGAAAGAAAGAAAGACAGTTAGAAGTCAAGAAAGAAAGAAAGAAAGTTAGAAGTCAAGAAAGAAAGAAAGAAAGAAAGAAAGTTAGAAGTCATGAAAGAAAAAAGAAAGTTAGATGACACAAAAGAAAGAAAGACAGTTAGAAGTCAAGAAAGAAAGAAAGAAAGTTAGAAGTCAAGAAAGAAAGAAAGAAAGTTAGAAGTCAATTAAGAAAGAAAGAAAGTTAGAAGTCATGAAAGAAAAAAGAAAGTTAGATGACACGAAAGAAAGAAAGAAAGTTAGAAGTCAAGAAAGAAAGAAATAAAGAAAGTTAGAAGTCAAGAAAGAACGAAAGAAAGAAAGTTAGAAGTCATGAAAGAAAGAATGAAAGAAAGAAAGTTAAAAGTCTAGAAAGAAAGAAAGAAAGTTAGAAGTCAAGAAAGAAAGAAAGAAAGAAAGTTAGAAGTCATGAAAGAAAAAAGAAAGTTAGATGACACAAAAGAAAGAAAGAAAGTTAGAAGTCAAGAAAGAAAGAAAAAAAGAAAGTTAGAAGTCAAGAAAGAACGAAAGAAAGAAAGTTAGAAGTCATGAAAGAAAGAATGAAAGAAAGAAAGTTAAAAGTCAAGAAAGAAAGAAAGAAAGAAAGTTAGAAGTCAAGAAAGAAAGAAAGAAAGAAAGTTAGAAGTCATGAAAGAAAGAAAGTTAGAAGTCATGAAAGAAAGAAAGAAAGAAAGTTAGAAGTCAAGAAAGAACGAAAGAAAGAAAGTTAGAAGTCATGAAAGAAAGAATGAAAGAAAGAAAGTTAAAAGTCAAGAAAGAAACAAAGAAAGTTAGAAGTCAAGAAAGAAAGAATGAAAGTTAGAAGTCAAGAAAGAAAGAAAAAAAGAAAGTTAGAAGTCAAGAAAGAACGAAAGAAAGAAAGTTAGAAGTCATGAAAGAAAGAATGAAAGAAAGAAAGTTAAAAGTCAAGAAAGAAACAAAGAAAGTTAGAAGTCAAGAAAGAAAGAAAGAAAGAAAGTTAGAAGTCATGAAAGCAAGAAAGAATGAAAGTTAGAAGTCATGAAAGAAAGAAAGAAAGAAAGTTAGAAGTCAAGAAAGAACGAAAGAAAGAAAGTTAGAAGTCATGAAAGAAAGAATGAAAGAAAGAAAGTTAAAAGTCAAGAAAGAAACAAAGAAAGTTAGAAGTCAAGAAAGAAAGAAAGAAAGAAAGTTAGAAGTCATGAAAGAAAGAAAGTTAGAAGTCATGAAAGAAAGAAAGAAATAAGTTAGAAGTCAAGAAAGAACGAAAGAAAGAAAGTTAGAAGTCATGAAAGAAAGAATGAAAGAAAGAAAGTTGAAAGTCAAGAAAGAAAGAAAGAAAGTTAGAAGTCAAGAAAGAAAGAAAGAAAGTTAAAAGTCAAGAAAGAAAGAAAGAAAGTTAGAAGTCAAGAAAGAAAGAAAAAAAGAAAGTTAGAAGTCATGAAAGAACAAAGAAAGTTAGATGACACGAAAGAAAGAAAGACAGTTAGAAGTCAAGAAAGAAAGAAAGAAAGTTAGAAGTCAAGAAAGAAAGAAAGACAGTTAGAAGTCAAGAAAGAAAGAAAGAAAGTTAGAAGTCAAGAAAGAAAGAAAGAAAGAAAGTTAGAAGTCATGAAAGAAAAAAGAAAGTTAGATGACACAAAAGAAAGAAAGACAGTTAGAAGTCAAGAAAGAAAGAAAGAAAGTTAGAAGTCAAGAAAGAAAGAAAGAAAGTTAGAAGTCAAGAAAGAAAGAAAGTCAGTTAGAAGTCAAGAAAGAAAGAAAGTTAGAAGTCAAGAAAGAAAGAAAGACAGAAGTCAAGAAAGAAAGAAAGAAAGTTAGAAGTCAAGAAGGAAAGAAAGTTAGAAGTCATGAAAGAAAAAAGAAAGTTAGATGACACGAAAGAAAGAAAGACAGTTAGAAGTCAAGAAAGAAAGTTAGAAGTCAAGAACGAAAGAAAGAAAGTTAGAAGTCAAGAAAGAAAGAAAGAAGAAAGTTAGAAGTCATGAAAGAAAAAAGAAAGTTAGATGACACGAAAGAAAGAAAGACAGTTAGAAGTCAAGAAAGAAAGAAAGACAGTTAGAAGTCAAGAAAGAAAGAAAGAAAGTTAGAAGTCAAGAAAGAAAGAAAGACAGTTAGAAGTCAAGAAAGAAAGAAGGAAAGAAAGTTAGAAGTCAATAAAGAAAGAAAGTTAGAAGTCAAGAAGTCAAGAAAGAAAGTTAGAAGTCAAGAAAGAAAGAAAAAAGAAAGAAGTCAAGAAAGAAAGAATGTTATAAGTCATGAAAGAAAGAATGAAAGAAAGAAAGTTAGAAGTCATGAAAGAAAGAATGAAAGAAAGAAAGTTAGAAGTCAAGAAAGAAAGAAAGAAAGAAAGAAAGAAAAAAGAAAGTTAGAAGTCATGAAAGAAAAAAGAAAGTTAGATGACACGAAAGAAAGAAAGACAGTTAGAAGTCATGAAAGAAAGAAAGAAAGAAAATTAGAAGTCATGAAAGAAAGAATGAAAGAAAGAAAGTTAGAAGTCAAGAAAGAACGAAAGAAAGAAGGTTATAAGTCATGAAAGAAAGAATGAAAGAAAGAAAGTTAAAAGTCAAGAAAGAACGAAAGAAAGAAAGAAAGTTAGAAGTCATGAAAGAAAGAAAGAAAGAAAGAAGACATGAAAGAAAGAAAGAAAGTTAGAAGTCAAGAAAGAAGTCATGAAAGAAAGAAAGAAAGTTAAAAGTCAAGAAAGAAAGAAAGAAAGAAAGAAAGTTAGAAGTCATGAAAGAAAGAAAGAAAGTTAGAAGTCATGAAAGAAAGAAAGAAAGAAAAATTTAGAAGTCAAGAAAGAAAGAAAGAAAGAAAGAATGAAAGTTAGAAGTCAAGAAAGAAAGAAAGAATGTGAAATAGAGAATGAATAATGTGAAAATGCAAGAAGACGAGTGGAAGAAATAAACGAAGCAAGCTACCTGTCTATATCTCTGAGATGAGGTGTTATGATTACTTGCATTATCTACACTATTCGGACTGTTTTCCTCATCTTCATTGCCATATTCCCAACCTTTCGGCCGTTGTACGCTTCGACCTTCTTCAGATGATTGGAATTATTCTTCAGTATCTGTCTGTATCTCTGAGATGAGGTTTTATGGTTACATGCATTATTTACATCATTCGGACTGTTATCCTCAGCTTCATTGCCATATTCACAACGTTTCGGCCTCTATATCTCTGAGATGATGTATTATGATTACTTGCATTATTTAGATTATTCAGACTGTTATCTTTATCTTCATTGCCATATTTACAACGTTTCGCCTGTTATACAGCATTGGAAAGTTCCCTTATGCTTTGGAGGGTTCCTTCAGGCATTTGAGATTTACCTTAGGCATTGGAGGGTTAATTTAGGCATTGGGGAGTTCCTGCTGACATTGGAGAATTCTCTCCGACATTAGAGAGTTCCCTCAGGCTGTGGAAAATTCCGTTAGGCATTGTCGAATTTATTTAGGTATTGGATAGTTCCTTCAGGCATTGGAGAACTCTCTCCGACATTGGAAAGCTCCCTCAGGCATTGGAGAGTGCCGTTAGGCATTTAAGAGCTCACTTAGGCATTGGAGAGCTCCCTTAGGCATCGGAGAGTTCCCTCGGGTATCGGAGAGTGCCCTCGGGCATTAGAGAGTTTCCTCAGACATTGGAGAGTCTCCTTAGGCACTGGAGAGTTTCCTTAAGCATTGGAGAGTTCCCTTGGACATTGGAGAGTTTCCCATGCATTAGATAACAATAACAGGCATTGGAGAGATCCGCTAGGTTTTGGAGAGTTCCATTAAGCATTGGAGAGTTCCCCTAGGCATTGGAGTGCTTTCTCAGGAATTGGAGAGTTCCCTTACAGATTGGAAATTTCGCTCAGGCGAACGTTTTAACGTTTTAAATTTACTTTCAAATAAAGTCTGAAAAGTTTTAAAGTTTACCTAAACTTCACTTTAAATAGATAACTTTAAATTATATACTGTACCAAAGTTAGTATAAAATGTTCGAGAGACGATGCATGTGTGTACACGACGAGCGGCTTTTCCCGGAACTACCAATCTCTGTTTGTTGATTACACCAGGAAACAACAGCGGCCAATTCTGGAACTAACGGATTTGCTCAATACGCGCGGGCGTTTTGAGTTCTAGTCGGACACTACCATTTCTACAGATCTTGTCCGTTAAATCAGGGAACCGTTAATTCGAGATTTGACTCTCTCTCTTTCTCTCTCCGCCCCCCCCTCTCTCTCTATCGATCTATCTATATAAGAAGCATACGTTGCATATTTTTGTTATTTCTTCTCTGTAAAGCCCCTTCGGGAATTAACTTTAAAAATCATTATGGAGAAAGATCAATCTTTAAAAGGGGCTCAAGTTGAAAGGCTCAAATAGCAGGTCAGGCAGTGAATCTGTAACTGCTCAATTAGGGGAAATCGATATTGATAATTTATCCTATTAATTCAGAGAATTTCCCCTCACAAAATTGTTAATAATGACAAAAGTTAACGGTGAAGTAAAGAAGAAACAAATTGTATGGTTGATAATTCCTTCGATGTAATTAACTTCTATTTTTCTCGGATAAAGATGCAGGAATGTTCCGTTCAGTACAAAATGGGTAGGAAAGAATTGGAATCTAAATGTTGAATCATTAAAATGTTCCAATTAAGAATAAAAAATGGTAGCAAGCATCTGCTTTTTTCAGTAACTGAAAACTAAATTTGGACATTTTATGCTTATAAAGTATATATCGTTATCATGGAAAATACGTACAAGTGAGCATACATCTATCTATCTATCTATCTATCTATCTATCTATCTATCTATCTATCTCAGTCTGTTCATATCTATCTATCTATCTATCTATCTATCTATCTATCTATCTCTCTATATATTTCTATCAATCTATCTATCCCAGTCTGTTCATATCTATCTATCTATCTATCTATCTATCTATCTATCTATCTATCTATCTATCTATCTATCTATCTATCTATCTTAGTCAGTTCATATCTATCCTATCTATCTATTCTTATGTATCTTTCAATCGATTCTTATCTATCTATCTATCTATCTATCTATCTATCTATCTATCTATCTATCTATCTATCTATCTATCTATCTTAGTCAGTTCATATCTATCCTATCTATCTATTCTTTATCTTTCAATCGATTCTTATCTATCTATCTATCTATCTATCTATCTATCTATCTATCTATCTATCTATCTATCTATCTCAGTCTGTTCATATCTATCTATCTATCTATCTATCTATCTATCTATCTATCTATCTATCTATCTATCTATCTATCTATCTATCTTAGTACATATCTATCCTATCTATCTATCTATCTATCTATCTATCTATCTATCTATCTATCTATCTATCTATCTATCTCAGTCTGTTCATATCTATCTATCTATCTATCTATCTATCTATCTATCTATCTATCTATTCTTATCTATCTTTCAGTCGATTCTTATCTATCTATCTATCTATCTATCTATCTATCTATCTATCTATCTCAGTCTGTTCATATCTATCTATCTATCTATCTATCTATCTATCTATCTATCTATCTATCTATCTATCTATCTATCTTAGTTCATATCTATCCTATCTATCTATTCTTATCTATCTTTCAATCGATTCTTATCTATCTATCTATCTATCTATCTATCTATCTATCTATCTATCTATCTATCTATCTATCTCAGTCTGTTCATATCTATCTATCTATCTATCTATCTATCTATCTATCTATCTATCTATCTATTTTAGTTCATATCTATCCTATCTATCTATTCTTATCAATGTTTCAATCGATTCTTATCTATCTATCTATCTATCTATCTATCTATCTATCTATCTATCTATCTATCTATCTATCTCAGTCTGTTCATATCTATCTATCTATCTATCTATCTATTTATCTATCTATCTATCTATCTTGTTCATATCTATCCTATCTATCTATTCTTATCTATCTTTCAATCGATTCTTATCTATCTATCTATCTATCTATCTATCTATCTATCTATCTATCTA
Source organism: Acanthosepion esculentum (assembly GCA_964036315.1). NCBI lineage: Eukaryota > Metazoa > Mollusca > Cephalopoda > Sepiida > Sepiidae > Acanthosepion > Acanthosepion esculentum. Next base: position 22,026,216 of record OZ038500.1, on the reverse strand, counting down.
TCTATCTATCTCAGTCTGTTCATATCTATCTATCTATCTATCTATCTATCTATCTATCTATCTATCTATCTATCTATCTATCTATCTATCTTAGTTCATATCTATCCTATCTATCTATTCTTATCTATCTTTCAATCGATTCTTATCTATCTATCTATCTATCTATCTATCTATCTATCTATCTATCTATCTATCTATCTATCTCAGTCTGTTCATATCTATCTATCTATCTATCTATCTATCTATCTATCTATCTATCTATCTATCTATCTCAGTCTGTTCATATCTATCTATCTATCTATCTATCTATCTATCTATCTATCTATCTATCTATCTATCTTGTTCATATCTATCCTATCTATCTATTCTTATCTATCTTTCAATCGATTCTTATCTATCTATCTATCTATCTATCTATCTATCTATCTATCTATCTATCTATCTATCTATCTCAGTCTGTTCATATCTATCTATCTATCTATCTATCTATCTATCTATCTATCTATCTTAGTTCATATCTATCCTATCTATCTATTCTTATCTATCTTTCAATCGATTCTTATCTATCTATCTATCTATCTATCTATCTATCTATCTATCTATCTATCTATCTATCTATCTATCTATCTCAGTCTGTTCATATCTATCTATCTATCTATCTATCTATCTATCTATCTATCTATCTATCTATCTATCTATCTTGTTCATATCTATCCTATCTATCTATTCTTATCTATCTTTCAATCGATTCTTATCTATCTATCTATCTATCTATCTATCTATCTATCTATCTATCTATCTCAGTACATTTTTTAGAGACACAGCAAGCCAACGGTTGTCCTGTGTGTTCAATATCTTATCCCGGTAGAAATCTTTCTCATCTGAGAATAACCAAAGCATGTTATGGTTAGTGGGGCTTCTTGAGTTTGTTCAAAAACTTCATAGCGCCGTCTTTCCTCTTGTCCTTCATGGCTTGGGATAAAAATTGGCATTTTCTCATCTTCTATAAGAAATACCGAATGTCTTCATGCACTATCTGCCTGATAAGAAACTCAGACATTCCTGTGTCCCTGTCTATGATCCTGATTGACTTGGAAGGATCATTCTCCATTATGGCCTTGATCTCACCAATAAATTCGGGAGTTCTTTTCTTGTCAGAACAATCAGAGTGAGTGTTCCGAGCTGCTGTACCTTCGTAATCACCATTAGATTCATCTAACTGTATATCTATATCTCTTTCTTTCTTTCTTTCTTTCTTTCTCATAAGGGAGCTATGGATTTTAAATTTAATACTATAATTAAATTAAACATTTTATTTTCTGTTTTGAAACATGGTAATTCCTGTGTAGCGATGAAACCATATGTTTAAAATAGAAAATAATTATATTATGCTCTAATGTTTTGTATCGAGCACTGTTTTCCAAAAAAATAAAAATAATTACTAAGAACACCAGATTGTGAAGAATCTTTCTTATTATTCTAATATATATATATATATATATATATATATATATATATATATATATATATATATATATATATATATATATATATATATATATGTATATATACAGGGTGTCCATAAAGTTCGTGTGCACTTTAAAAAATTTATAACTTTATTTGTATTTGTGATAGAAATAATCTGTAAAAAATGTTATAAAGTTTAATTTACCTAGTTTTAAGTATAGCTAAAATAACTAATGTGATTTCAGGAATTACTGTAAATCAGTTGGCAAATGTTATCCCTGAATTGCAAAATCGTATTACCCTTTGTATTGCTAATAATGGAGGACATGTGGAAACTTAAATAAAATTTCAATAAAAACTTAAAAAATATAGATTTACTTCTTTCTAATCCTTTTTACAAATTATTTATATCGCAAATATAAATAAAGTTATAAATTTTTCCAAATGCACACGAATGTTATGGTCACCTGTATATATATATATATATATATATATATATATATATATATATATATATATATATATATATATATATATATATTTATTTTTCTATTTATCTTTTTCAATCGATTTGTATCTATCTCTCCATTAATCACAATCGGTTCATATCTATCTATCTATCTATCTATCTATCTATCTATCTATCTATCTATCTAGTTACCTAGCTAGTATGATGGTTCTTTAAATCGATTCTTATCTATCAATCTGTTAATTTATCTGTCACTCTTCTCTTCTCTTTATCTCTTTGCATTCCATAGCACTAGTCGTAATAAATGATTTTCCTTTGAACCTAATCATCCCCTCTGTTGGAGGTAAATCGGGAAAAATCGATTTCAAATGAATATTTAGTGAGCAAGGAAAAACATGTTTCCGATATGAAACGCCTGGACTGCGACATTAAATGACACAAAGGAAAAATTGATCATAAAGAAATCTATAAAGAACTCTATCTATCTATCTATCTATCTATCTATATATATATATATATATATATATATATATATATATATAATAAAACGGCTTAAACACTAATAATATTTGTGTTTATAATATATATATATATATATATATATATATATATATATATATATATATATATATATAATGATAAAACGGTTTAACCACTAATAATATTAGTGTTTAAGCCGTTTTATTATATTCTTACTCTGTCCTGAACATTGAGTTCTACCTGGACTCTATACACTTGGAATATTTTATATATATATATGTATGTGTATGTGTATATATATATATAAACCACTAATATTATCTATCTATCTATATGGTATTATAATTATTTTCTTTTTTAAAAATATGATTCCATCGTGACACATAATTTTCTATGTTTCAAAACTGAAACTAAAATGTATAAAAATTAAACTTAAATTACAAAGTTTCGTTCCATTGTCAAGCGATGCTTGGAATAACTTTCTAAGAAATTTACTTAATTTATAATATCAGACAATCTTAATATTTTGTGTTGTTAAGGTTAAGGAAAATTCAATCTATTTTGATTAGGAGTGGTTGGGTTTTAATTTCCCTAGACAACTTATGTATCAAATATATGTTACTTACAAATTCAGGTTAATTTTAGGTGGGGTGGGGGTGCCTGCTCACAAATATAGACATCCGTTATTCAGCATGTCATCTGGGTTTTCAGTGACAAAACATTTTTGGCATTTTTATTTATCCGCTTATTTCATATTTTTATACACGAAGATTTTCTGATAGGGTCATCTAAATATGAGTATGTCATATTTTTAATATTTAATTTCTATTCTTCCAGATTTATAGTACCATTTCTCCTTCTAATAACTAATAGACTATAAGGTATTTTTTACAAAGAAATATATTAGAATTTAATTTCGTATTTAAAAAAATATTAATTAATGATCAAGTATAAATATGTGTTTCATCACTTTTCTTTTTCTTTTTTATTTATTTTCGCCAAAATTAATTATTATTTATGGAAAATATTTGACAGTGCCTACAAAAAATGGCTATTTCATTTCTTTGATTTAGTAAATTTTTGTGTAATAGTTTTCTAATTTTATCAATTTTAAAAATTAGAAAACTATTACACAGAGAATTTAAGTGCCTAAGCTTGATAATTACTGTAAATACTAAATTGAAAAAAGTTAACTTCCTTGATATAACATTAGAATTAATGAATAATATATAGGTACTTTACAAAAAGCCCAATACTAATCCTTTTTATATATAACCTAAGTCTAATCATCCTCCATTTATTATTAAGCATATACCTCCATCTATCGAAAAAAAGAATAATTACAAATTCAGCAAATGAGAAAATATTCTATGAACATAGTGATTTCTATAATAAAGCTGTAAAGAATAGTGGCTACAAATGCCCAAAACTCAATTATATAAAAAATGAAAATGGACACCATGGAAAAATTAAAAATAGAAAAATCATTTGGTATACACCCCATACAAACAAATGGTAAGAAATAAGTTAGGACAAAAAATCCTTGCATTAATTGATAAACATTTTCCTGGAGATAGTAAACGCCGTTCAGTTTTTAATAAAATACCCTTAAATTAAGTTACAGTTGTACTGAAAACTTAGAAATGATTATTAAGAAACATAATGCTAATATCTTGGATAAACACTTATACCAAAATCAAAAATATAGATCTTAAAATAAAAAGAAATAAAGTTAAATAAAATTATGTAACTGTAGAAATCCTCAAAACTGTCCTTTTAATGATAAATGTCATATAGAATCAGTAGTTTATCAATGCAATATCTAATTTATTGAAGATCCAGACATGGTTGAATTCTACATTGTATGCACAAGTATTGAATTCAAAAGAAGGTGGAATCAACATCAAACGTCCTTTAATAATAATAAATACCGAAATCAATCGTCCCTATCTAAATATTTCTGCCACTTAAAAGAAACCAATAAAACACCAACAGTAAAATGGAAATTAATAAGAAAAGCTAGAGCTTGTAGGTTAATAAATGACCCATGTCCTTTGTCCATACATGAAAAATTATACATTATTAAGTTTCGGAAATATAAAAATTTACTAAATCAAAAAAATGAAATAGTTATTTTTTGTAGGCACTGTCAAATATTTTGAAAAGAAAGAAAAGAAAACTAAAGACAAACAAGATAAAAATAAAATGAAAAGTGAAAAGGGAAAACAAAAACGATAAAAAAGAAAATAAAAGCAAAAAGAAAAGGAAAGAAAATAAGTAAAAATAGAAAAGAAAAGAAAAAAGAAAAGGAAATACAAAAAGATAAAAAAGATGAAAAGAAAAAGGAAAAGTAAGGACAAAAAAAGCTAAAAAAGAAATGAAAAATGAAAAGCGAAGACAAAAAAGATGAAAAGAAAAAACTAAAGGGAAGACAAAACCGATAAAAAAGAAAAGAAAAGAAAAAAGAAAAAGGAAAGAAAATAGGATAAAAATGAAAAGAAAAAAGAAAAGGAATGAGTAAACAATTAAAATGAAAAGAAAAGAAAAAAGATAAAAAGAAAAGAATAGAAAGGAAAGAAAAAAATAAAATATGTTTACTAAATGAACACATTGATATTTTTGTGTTGGCTATTTGTACTAGTGTCTTTACACACACATACACACACACGCACATCTATCTATCTATCTATCTATCTACATATATATATATTTATGCTATAATAGAATTATGCCATAAATTATTTTCGCAATTAGTTAGGTTTAACCAACCGATGCTGGTAAAATTTACCATGAATATTAAGCATTTTACCATGTAACGTCCACCCTCATCAGAAATATTAGTAACAACCGCTACACGCTCTTTAGTCACGCAAAAATCTATTAGAAGCAGCTATTAATTTCCGCTTTAAGATGTAGTCCTTTTGAGGGCAGCACCTCTAATGATGAAGGGCGGAAATCTCTGCCCTCCTAGAATACATCGCTGGCCTAGACAGTACCCTTACTCACTCCTCTCCTCGACAAAGTTCAACCATTCACTTCTTTTTTCAGGGATTATGAACATTCCTAATTTTACTCACTCTTTCAGGAATTATGTTAAACGCTCCCGATAGTATAAGAATATAATTGTCTATATTCCGTTGTTTGTTTGATTTCTTCTTACTTGCTGTGCGAAAGGTGTTTTATTCGTTTACACACAAAACCCTCTCAACGTCAAAGACAACTAAAGCAACACTCGATATATGAACATAATCCGTTCGTTACAAGAATATTTGAAATACGTATCAATAGGGGTATATGGATACAAGAGGCGATTATCTCACTTTGGTTAAGATGAAGTCACATCGGTCACGTGGCGGTTGCTTATTGGCACCACTTCACAGTGTGAGAAAGTGTGTCCGTCCGTCAGTCAGCTTTCAGGAGTCGAATCGACTGTTTGCCTTTTTTTAGTACAGGGTAAGTCTAAATCTTCCCAAAAGTTAGCTTACAAGCCCATAACACTGTTTTCCTTTCGGAATATATCTTCAACAAATATAAAAATCTCCGGCTCGCAGTCCTCATGTTGAGAAAACTCATCATGCACCGTTTCCTGTTTGAGAAGTATGTCTTCGCTAGTGACATAGAAGATAAATCCGACCGCTCTAATCTTCAATAGGAATCGTATTTATGGACTCTTCAGAAATACAGTAGAATCAAATTCCAGTTGAGCATTATTAAAAGTATGACAATCTCTCGCTTTGTCATTTTCGCACTGTTTGTGGTGGTATACATGTGTTATAGATTCTCTGACTGGTGCACGTGTAAATGTATGTATATAATTTTGTGTATCACTTAGCGGTATAAAACTCTCTCTGCGATTAATGCATGTTTGTCATTCATTTTTTTCAGCTATTCCGTTCCGTCCGTAAAATAAGATGTTATTATATCATGAATATAATAATACTAATAATGCTGGAAAGAAAAGCAAAATGGTGGAATATGCCTTCTTACATAGTATTCCCATTAACTGGTGCCTTATCCGAGATGATGTTATATTTACCCTCATTCCAAGCCCTATCTATCCTTCATATAAAAGCATATAAAATGAGAAAAAAAACAACAAATTAAATAGAAAATACATAAATATATAAATATTCGATAAAATATTTAAACAATCTAACAAAAAAAAGGTTATATGCAGTGTTTAAATCAGAAAAAAAGAAGTTTATTATATAATGTTGAATTCAAGAAATTAATTGTTAACATTTTACGTGGATTCCTGTGACTTGAATAATTGCTTCAGTGCACCTGGCATGAGATGCGTGCAAATCATTCACCATTGTAAGGACGTGCTCCGCTCGTCCATCTTTCATTGCACCTGTGATGACATCCAAAGTCGGATGTGTCTGCGTATACACCTGATTCGCTATGTTCTCAGATTTGTCTTTTTAGCCGTGATCATATTCAACAAAAAATAACGACAAGAGACCACCAACTCGGCTTTTTGGATGTCCAGCTTATTTAAAGGACTACTTTTATGATTATCTAAAATCATTTACAAAATTTTATATTTGCCAATTCAAAGGCGGCTGGACACAGAATTCCTATTCCTGAAAACCTTGACTCAAATATGGACTAGAGACGAATTTCCTAAGAAACTCAGATAATTAAGTGGAAAAGGAATGTATCTACCTATCTCATAAGGATGTATGAGAAATCATATTGTTACACCATCAGATACAATTTCCAGTGGTTGAACTCTCACAACTCAAAATCGTGTGGATTCTTCTGACGAATTCTACTCATTAGTCCTGATTTAAGTCAGAGCTCTTATCTGGCCAATCCTTCAATCAGTCTCATTTGTGTAGCAATCTGTGACATAGAACCCCGTAATGCTAAAAGATCTCACCTTCATCTATGTCTGGGATGAGCTCTTTCTGTCAGCAACAGGCTGGATTTGGTACTATTCAAGTTATCGTCAATTTTAACCAGGTTTTGCAGCCCTAAAGCATTAGACTTACCGCCAAAACTTCACTGTTTTTGTCGTGTCACGGGGGTCAGTTCGCTTTCTTGTCGAGCTTCGGACAAGTTCGAAATTACCGTACATATATATATATATATATATATATATATATATATATATATATATATATATATATGTATGTATGTATATATATATATATTAACTGATTTAAAATATGTTTTTTTTCGCTACACAGTAATAACCATGTTTCAAAAATGGAAGCTAAAAGCTTCGAATTTAATTTTGTAATTAAATTAAAGACACTGAATTATGAATCTTTGCCGTGCCTTTAAAACTGTAAATTTAAAAATAAGTTACTCCAAAATTCGCTTGGAGATGAAATGGAACTAATGTCTTTAATTTAATTACAAAATTAAATTCGGAGCTTGTAGCTTCAATTTTTGAAACATGGTTATTACTGTGTAGCGAAAAAAAAACATATTTTAAATCAGTTAACATTCCTTCCTTCCTTCCTTCCTTCCTTCTCTTTCAACATTTCTTCCTTCCTTTCTTCTCTTTCAACATTCCTTCCTTCCTTCCTTCCTTCCTTCTCTTTCAACATTTCTTCCTTCCTTCCTTCTCTTTCAACATTCCTTCCTTCCTTTCTTCTCTTTCAACATTCCTTCCTTCCTTCCTTCCTTTCTTCCTTCCTTCTCTTTCAACATTTCTTCCTTCCTTTCTTCTCTTTCAACATTCCTTCCTTCCTTCCTTCCTTCCTTCATTCCTTCCTTCCTTCCTTCCTTCTCTTTCAACATTCCTTCCTTCCTTCCTTCCTTTCTTCCTTCCTTCTCTTTCAACATTCCTTCCTTCCTTCATTCCTTCCTTCTCTTTCAACATTCCTTCCTTCCTTCCTTCTCTTTCAACATTCCTTCATTCCTTCATTCCTTCCTTCCTTCCTTCCTTCCTTCCTTCTCTTTCAACAGTCCTTCCTTCATTCCTTCTCTTTCAACATTCCTTCCTTCCTTCCTTCCTTCTCTTTCAACATTCCTTCCTTCCTTCCTTCCTTCTCTTTCAACATTCCTTCCTTCATTCCTTCTCTTTCAACATTCCTTCCTTCCTCCCTTCCTTCTCTTTCAACAGTCCTTCCTTCATTCCTTCTCTTTCAACATTTCTTCCTTCCTTCCTTCTCTTTCAACATTCCTTCCTTCCTTCCTTCCTTCCTTCCTTCCTTCCTTCCTTCCTTCTCTTTCAACATTCCTTCTTTCCTTTCTTCTCTTTCAACATTCCTTCCTTCCTTCCTTCCTTTCTTCCTTCCTTCTCTTTCAACATTCCTTCCTTCCTTCCTTCATTCCTTCATTCTCTTTCAACATTCCTTCCTTCCTTCCTTCTCTTTCAACATTCCTTCCTTCCTTCCTTCTTTCCTTCCTTCTCTTTCAACAGTCCTTCCTTCATTCCTTCTCTTTCAACATTCCTTCCTTCCTTCCTTCTCTTTCAACATTCCTTCCTTCATTCCTTCTCTTTCAACATTCCTTCCTTCCTTCCTTCTCTTTCAACAGTCCTTCCTTCATTCCTTCTCTTTCAACATTCCTTCCTTCCTTCCTTCTCTTTCAACAGTCCTTCCTTCATTCCTTCTCTTTCAACATTCCTTCCTTCCTTCCTTCTCTTTCAACAGTCCTTCCTTCCTTCCTTCCTTCCTTCTCTTTCAACATTCCTTCCTTCCTTCCTTCTCTTTCAACATTCCTTCCTTCCTTCCTTCTCTTTCAACATTCCTTCCTTCCTTCCTTCCTTCTCTTTCAACATTCCTTCTTTCCTTTCTTCTCTTTCAACATTCCTTCCTTCCTTTCTTCCTTCCTTTCTTCTCTTTCAACATTCCTTCCTTCCTTCCTTCCTTCCTTCCTTCTCTTTCAACATTCCTTCCTTCCTTCCTTCCTTCTCTTTTAACATTCCTTCCTTCCTTCCTTCTCTTTCAACATTCCTTCCTTCCTTCCTTCCTTCATTCCTTCCTTCTCTTTCAACATTCCTTCCTTCTCTTTCAACATTCCTTCCTTCCTTCCTTCCTTCTCTTTCAACCTTCCTTACTTACTTTCTCTCTTTCCACTTCCTTTCTTCTTTCTTTCCATCCCTCTTTCCATTTTCCACTTCCAACCCTCTTTCCTTTTTTATTTCTTTTTTCTCTTTCAGTCTTCATTTCCTTTTTTTGTCACCCCATCTTTCCTTATCCACCTTTTTTCTATTCTCTTCATTAACGTCTTTTCTTAATGCACTGCCTTTCTATTTTTATCCAAATGCGAAAAATAAATATTCTTTCTTTCTTTCTTTCTTTCTTTCTTTCTTTCTGTCTTTCTTTCTGTCTTTCTTTCTTTCTTTCTTTCTTTCTTTCTTTCTTTCTTTCTTTCTTTCTTTCTTTCTTTCTGTCTTCCCTGTTGTTTCCTGCATCTTGATTACCTGCTTTGATTAGCGTGTTTTTGCTCTATTCTTGGAGTATTAGTCATCTTAGCCAAGTTTGTCACAAGGCAGCGAATATATTGTATTAATCTAGTACATATGTTTGTTAAATTTCGTTTAAGAAATGAAACCATCTCTCATAATTGTCACATGCTATCGGATTTGAATTGTGATGAATGACATCTGGGAATTTTTTCTATATTTAACTTTGTCGACAACAAGGCTTCGCCGCAGGGTTCCCCCTTTTCTTCTCTTTCTCTTCTGACTTAAACACTTCCTTAATTTTACTTTCTGTAATTTCTTTATGTTCGATTTTGTTTTCTTCCCTCTTTTGTCTATTTCGTCTAACATTTTGCGGTTTTTGTAAATGGCTTAATAGTATTTCCGGTCTTGTTATCCCCAATCAACCAAACAGAATATTTACCTTTACTGACTTCGTTACTACGCAGAAATGTTGTTGTGTTATTATCCGACTAACTTTTAGACTGAGGAAAAAAACAACAAAACAAAACAAAACAATAAAAGAAACTTTTACTGGCCCTTCTTTTGACATAGCTGCATCAACACAACGAAGGAAAACTAACTTGAAGCATTCATTACCTCCAAAGCCGAATTAGTAACGTTTCAGCACCATTGAGCAGATCTTTTTTCATTTTCGCCTATCATAAGAAATAGTTTTACTAAAGCCTTAATCATGAATCTCTATTGAGCATGTATTGGGATTAAAGTTCATCCCTAACATCAAGTGAATCTTATATATATATATATATATATATATATATATATATATATATATATATATATATATATATATATAAAAGTGAACATTGAAGTTAACACTTAGAGATTGTCGCCTCTGAGTGTTGACTTCAATGTTCACTTTTATATTTATATTTACCTACGTTCTATCTCTGATATTGATCACTTTATCCCATAAATATAGCAGACTTTAAAACTATAACTATATTTCTACACACACACACACACACACACACACACACACACACACACACATATATATATATATATATATATATATATATATATAATTAAAGTAATTTTGTTATAAGAAATTGCAATAAAAACATTTTAGATCGCTTCACAAAAACTTTCATGTTTCGGCACTATAATCGTTTCTCTTCAGGCGATGGTAGAAAACATATAATAAAAATGATTTTTGGGCAAATTTGAAAACAAATCGTTATCTCTTTTGAAATTTAATTAGGGTCGAAACTAATGTCAGAATTAAAAATTATAATTGTTGGCATGTCTGGATTAACCAATTAAAGTCAGATCTACGCTAAAATAGAGAAATAAAAAATAATGTCAATGGGTGGAGGGAGGTTGGTTATTAATCCATGTCTTGATAAATTGACACTCTAGACAAGTCAGCAGTAAACATATTAAAACCAAATATACAGTTCAGAGTTCAGATTTGGTGAAGTAGACATACAATTACCCTGAACAAAAAAATTATTTTTAAGAATTTTCGAAAATTTTTTATACTACGGAAACTTCTTAAATGGGCCGAATAGTTAAATTTGAAAAAAAAAAAGGAACTTTAATATACGACGCTAATTATATTATACTTACATAATGCTGTTAACTTAAGAAGTTTCGTTTGGACATTTTTATTTCCAAGAACCGCTACTTTGCAAAACAGACTCATACTTCCCTGATCAGTACAATCTTAACATCTTTAAGTCTTGGTTCAACCGTTATCTATCCTACATATTCTTATAATCTTTACTTTTTAGCTTCTCCTCTTGCGTTCATAAAGTGATATCATTCAGTAACTCTCTACCTTTAGTGTCTCTTGGGCCTTGTATAAAAAATGCTTAACGGTGAAAAGCAGATTCTTTAATCATCCGCCGGTGATTTAGAAGGAAAAGAACAAAGTTTTACTTCTTTATTGCAACTTTTAAAGATAATTCTAATGACTTCATTGCTTATTAGAGGTACAAAAGAATAAAATAAATAAGAAATCAAAAAATAAATAATAAAAGACCGGAGTTATTTGTAGAATTTTTTCGAAGGAATCTGTTATCCTGCCAATGAATGGTCGGAAACAAAAAACAAAACAAAACAAAAACAAACCCTCAAAAAACAAAAACAAAACAAACCCCAAAACAAAAGAGAAAGTCGAACGAGATTCCAGCGAGAGACAAAAGTTATCTCCCCTGGACCTAAAACAAAAAATAGCAATAACAATTAATTATAAATATTAACGAGAATAGAAATAAAAAATCACGTGACCTGACGAGACCGGCACGAAACATCGTTAGACGAGAAAGTCAATCTTTCTCTTTTTTTTTTCTCTCCTTGAAGTTACGGTGATAAGGCATATCATTTTCAGACTAGTGACAAACAAACAGTTAAATACAAAATTCATATTGTTTTTGGCACCCAGTCTTTTGCAAGGAGATATATGCAAACCTTGCATTAAGAATTTCGAATATGAAATATATATATATATATATATATTTTAGAATTGGACATTGTCCGACAATTTATTTAAAGACATTTATATTATGTTTAACGTTCTTTTTATAGATACAAGTATTTAAGCAAATGCTCTGTTTTATAATAAACAGTATTAAATAACATTTACCGGCCTGAATGTCCGAGAAATTTTCATAGAAAATTTTCGCTCTCCGACAGGAATCGAACCTGTATCCTATACGGAACCATCATTTCGCGTGATGTGCCTTAACCTTTCGGCCACAGAGCGGCGTCTGGTTAGCAAGGTCGATTTTACTATCTTTAAACTTAAATCTTCCATGAATCTCTTCTATTCATATCTGCTCTAGCGTATCAAATGTAAACAAATGACGTCATATATTTTAGAATTGGACATTGTCCGACAATTTATTTAAAGACATTTATATTATGTTTAACGTTCTTTTTATAGATACAAGTATTTAAGCAAATGCTCTGTTTTATAATAAACAGTATTAAATAACATTTACCGACCTGAATGTCCGAGAAATTTCGCTCTCTGTGGCCGAAAGGTTAAGGCACATCACGCGAAATGATGGTTCCGTATAGGATACAGGTTCGATTCCTGTCGGAGAGCGAAAATTTTCTATGAAAATTTCTCGGACATTCAGGCCGGTAAATGTTATTTAATACTGTTTATTATAAAACAGAGCATTTGCTTAAATACTTGTATCTATAAAAAGAACGTTAAACATAATATAAATGTCTTTAAATATATATATATATATATATATATACAAATATTTTTATACGAAGACGTTTGCGTTTTGTTCGAACTTTTCATATACTTATGTTGTCTTATGTTCCATAGACTTTAAACGAGGTCTAGGCTACATATACTCGCACAAGATCATCGGGTTATCTTTTAATTAAATTTTCTCTCGTCACATCTGGACGAACTGAACGTTGTGTTAATATTTTAAAACGACTAATATCGTTTGTCGGTGAATGCCGGCAAATTTGAAATTAAAACACTTTACCAAAATGTATCCCATTGTCTCTAAACTATGAACAAAGCGCACTAATGATGATGAAATGAGGAAACCGCCCCCTCCACCGAGTTATTTTTTGTTGGGGTGGGGGATTGTTCTTAATTGGCTTAATATTATTTCCGGTTTACATTTTTCGTAAAGTGTTTTAATTTCAAATTTGCCGGCATTCACCGACAAACGACATTAGTCGTTTTAAAATATTAACACAACGTTCAGTTCGTCCAGATGTGACGAGAGAAAATTTAATTAAAAGATAATCCGATGATCTTGTTATTTAAGGTCGTGACCTTTAATTTACTTATGTTATCCCATAACTTAAACCTAAATCTATTTGAAATACCAAAATTTATACCGGAAGAGAATATCAGTTCAGTTATGTGCCATGCGTGATACACGCTTAGGAGATCATGTATCGAAAGATACATGATTGTCGAGGCAGATTTTTTTCTGCAGTAGGTTGCCATTTCTTTCTGCGGTAGATCAGTTGCCATCCAAGGCTATAGAACCCGGTCTATCCTACTATTTACTCATAGCTGGGGGTGGGGGGTAGAGAAGAGGATTCATACCTTCCGAAGGGTATTAGCGCATAAGTGAATGTAATGGATTCGGCCGGAATTCGAACTCAGCTCGCCGATTCCTCAATCCGAGCCGCTACAAAACAAATAAATAGATAAAACATATAGGTACTTAACCAATTAAAATAAATAATAATAAATAATAAATAAAATAGACAAAGATCATGGTATGTGATTTACAATTACAACAACAATAACATCACACCGTAATTTGACACGTGAAGAAACGATACTTTAAAAACTATCAAAGAAACTTGATGCGTACCTTTGTCTATATTTCTAAGATGAGCTGTTGTAACTATTTACACTATTTACATTTTTTCGGACTGTTGTCCTCATCTTTGTTGTTATATTCACGATGTTTGAACTAAGAAATCTGAAAAAAAAAAGGATTACTCAAACATTAGTTTTATCAGTCCCCGAAATTCACTCCCAAAGAACAAATGGCCCAGATAAAATTGTTGGTCGATTGAACCTAAAAGTGACTTGATGCCAAGAGTTCCGGTTTCAATTCCTGGCCTCAGCGGACAGAACAAAATCTTGGAGGCGGAGGGAACAAACTAAAACTTAGGTATCCAAACGTATGCTACGTGGAATTAGAACAAACTGTAACACGTGGGCAAGTGGTTAGATCGTTCGCATTCTGACCTATGAGACTCGGGTTCGAGGTCGATTTATCAGGAAGCTGACTTCTTGATGATATCGGTCTAAGACAGGCATGTGTGGCAACTTTGGAAAGTGCCTGAAAACCATACTACGGGTTCACTCAAGTGGGTGAAATCAGGTAGACGGAACCCTTGGTGGCTGTGCTAGTCACAAGTCATTGTGACCTAGGGTTTGAGCGTGCTGGACTTGTTCAGATTGTTGATCACGCTAGATAACACGCTCCTCTATCTGAAACTGTAATTAAGGTCTGCTCAGCATAGTTGCAGTATGGGCTTTGTGGGTGTTGAACAAACACAAAAATGCGCCCGAGGGATTAACTAGCCGCTCTAGTAGACGTGTATCCTCGAATACAAGTGGCCAGACATTAACGTTAATCTCGTGGACAACATAAAGGGTTCGTTTCGAAATTCTAACAAATATCACCTGAAGAAGGCCGGAAATAAAGGCCGAAACCTTGTGAATGTGACAATAATGATGAGGAAGACAGTATGAATAATGTAAATAGTGAAAATGATACGTACCTTTAGAAACAAAACCTATCAACGCACAAAAAATAATGGCTTATAAAATTCGGAAGGACACAGAATCGGAATGGTAATATTAGCCGTAACCTTATAAGGAAACATTCTCTAAACATGGTTTAAATTTATGAAATATTCCTCTTAAGAATTTTTCAGAAAAGATAGGTTTCTCCAGTTCACTAACTGTTATCGTTCTTTCTAGTAGTGATGGAGGTTTCCTTTGTTTATTTAAAATAGTGTATTATTTGCTCTTCAAGTTATTTGTACTATCCATTTTAGTTGTTGCTGCTGTTGGAAGTTTTCCAAAGATATGGATTTTATTATTTGGTAAATCACTTTGTCTGTGATTCTGTAGCGCCAGTCTATAAGATTTCATGAAGTATAAGCTTGCTCCTCTTCTTTAAGAGGACTTTTTCACCTGAAGTCATTTTAATCATTGATCTGAAAGAGAAAAAAAAGGTTGTATGTAGTTGATAGTTAGACACAGCGGAACAAGTTGGACGCCAGGCATGACATTCGCATCAGACGATCTGTGTTGTGGAGTAAACAAGATACCTCCGGTAACACAAATGAACTATGTAAGACGCCGTAAATAAAGAACTCAAACTGAGTAAGGGAAAGTCCGTTGTAGTCATCGAGGAGAATTTCTAATGACGTTACGGCGAGAGTAGCCTAAGCGAAACGTAATATTACAACTGCTAGGAGCGAGTTATAACAGTGGCGACGAGGGATCGAAACTAATACGGAGGAGGAAAAGCTTCATTTTGCTTCGCGGCTCGTGACGTCAAGAAATGACGACTAGAAATTAAAACCACGTTGTTTAAGACTTTTTGGTGTGTGTAAAAAAAGAGAAAGAAGAAAAAGAACGAATATTCTTTAAATATGGAAGAATTCTTAGCCCAAGTGGTAAAAATATAGCAACCACAACAACAGCAACATCAGCAGTTGTTGAAACTCCAGAAACAACAAAAATTAATTGACATAATAAGGATGAAAACGGGAAATTCGCCAAATTTTTTCACTCTAGAGGCGGTGGTAAATGCCATAGCTGAATTCACATGCAATTCAGATGATAGATTTACCATTGCTCCTTATTTTAGAAGAGAGAATCAAATTTTCAATCAAAATCAAAATACAGCAACTAGGAAAACTAGAAAAAAAAACAAGACTTTTGTTGAGAAATTTTGCACCGGTAGAACATGAAAAATACTTTAATTTTGTACTAGCGAAAAAAAAAAACGTGAGTAATTCGCTTTGAAGAAACAGTAAATAGTCTGGCTAAAAATTTTTGCGAGAAAAAGTCGTTATTCAATACTCGTTGGAAGTATATGAATCTGACGAAGATAAAAACGAAGATTTTGTCACATATGCTGGAATTGTTAACAAGGAGCGTGAAAGATTCAACTTAACCCTTTAAACATAAGTTTATTTAATTTTCGTTCAAGGGTTAACGGCAAAAAACGCAGAAATATGTGCTAGAATTCTAAAGAAACTTGAACAGAAGAAAAGAATTAACAGAAGAAATATCGGACCTTTGTCAGATAATCCTAAATCTGAGACACGATACAGAAGAAATTGAAGAAAAAGAATGCGAAAACATGCAAGCTAAAGAAAAATGTGGAAAAAAGAAAAATTAATTCATGTTTCAGATGTGGAAGGTTACATCACGGAGATATAAAAAATCACACTGTAAAACTAAATCAAGGAAAGGTTCTTACAGAAAAAATTACGTACATAGCGTTGCGACGGGAAACTAATTTCAGAAAAGCAAAGAAAATTTGTGTATGTGACAATTGTGGATGTAAATATGCAAATAGACACTAGTAGAGATATCACAATAATCAACGAAGCAACATAGAAAGCAACCGGAAAATCTACATTAAAAAGAACTTCGAAAATCGCACGTGCCATTTCGGGTAAGTTGTAACAATATTTAACATGGCATACGGACGAAAAGTGTTAAAAAGACGATTTTATTTTTTTTGTCAGAAAGGGATTCAATTTTCTCAGGATATGGAGAACAGGTTGAAAACTTACACAATGCGATGTTGCCTAGCGAGAGACAGCGAACAGGTGCAGGTTTAGGGGCCAGAGGTTAAAGTCGCCTGTTGAAAGGTTTCCGGTGTATACGTGCTGGGAAAATTGTCAGCCAAAATTTCCCTGAGAAGAAAATTATAATTGTGAGCAATTGTAAAGGCAGAAGATGACGTCAGGAAGGCTGACCTCACACAATGGCTCCTCCCGAAAGAGGAGGGGATCTTTCAAAATTGGAAGTGTGAAACAGAAAACGAATGAAGGAGACTGGATGAATTTTAGGATATTTGCATAAAACCCACCTATTCGGCCGCACCACACCAGTTGGAAGGGGCCCCATAAATACAAGTGCCCACGGGGGCCAAAGGTAGTTGCCGTTGAAGTAGAGTTGCCGTTGCCCTTGGAGTGAAGTTGCAACTAGGAGTTAAGAGATTTCCGCCATAACGCTGTTTTGCCAACCTAATGAAAATAATAATAATAATAATTATCCGCTAAAGAAAGACTCCGACGATAAACCTTGTGCCGTTCTGGAAAGTACAAATAACAGTACTTGAAGTTAAATCCAGTTGTCGCTGACAAAAGACTCCGACGATAAACCTTGTGCCGTTCTAAAAAGTACAAACCACAGTACTTGAAGATAAATCTAGTTGTCAAGTCTAGTCACCCTTAAAGAAGTTACCCGAAATTTTTGTTCCGTCGCCAAATATTAGAACGGGCTGGGAAAAGAAGAAAAAGAAAAAAAAGATCTGTAAATATTTTTATTTTTATTTTGCTATAAATCATCATATCGTGACTTATCCTGGCGTCGTCCATTTTATTTTTCAATTTTGTGTGCGCGTGTTCAACTCCTTGGTTTAGTTTTGTTGAGATATCCCAGTGATAATTCGGCTTGACTCTCTTAAGATCAAAAAATCACAACGTGGGTAAGAGAGGTAATAGTTGAAGAGGTCAACTTAAAAACCAGCCTCTGTGTCAAACGCCATCAACGAACGACGAGTGTGGGCAGACGGCTTGTTCTTCGATACCAGGATCGATCCTGACCGGAGCAAGCAGCCGCGGTCCCGGAACACCGCCATAATCTGGTTGCCGTGACTGGAATTTGACCCTGAACGCCGACATAACTGGTGCCCGTGATCAGGCCGTGGCCCTGAATACCGCCATAAAGTAATAGTTGTGTAAAAGCTAAGGCTTATGTGTTAAAAATACTACAAACTTATTCGGTACTGAATGGATGGAATTATTTAAATTGTAGCATGTACTTATAAATATTTATTGCAAAAGTGTAAATGGACAAGCTACCAGTATTAAAAAAATGTGTGAAAATTTAAAGGAAGAATTGAAAAAATGTTTTTCGGATGTTCTGTCAGATGAGTTGGGTCGGTGTTCCAAAGACGAAGCGAAATTGCAAGTAAAAACAAGGGTCGACGCCAGTGTTTAATCTTATAATTACCCATTATCAAGTCCAGAGGAAATTTTTGCAAATTCAAACGCTAGAAATTTTATTTCGAAGCTGGATCTTTCTGAAGCGTATTTGCAAATAGAGGTTGAAGAAGAATGTTCAGAGTTAATAACTATAAACACACAAGTATAAGTTCAACCAACTTCCCTTTGGGATAAAAGTAACTCCAGCTATATTTCAACAAGCTATGGATACTATGCATGCAGATTGTGATTTCGCAGTTGCTTATCTGGATGGTAAATTAATTAAAAGTGTATCTAGGGAACAACATATCGGACATGTGAAAAGTGTTTTTGAAAGAATACGTGTTAAAACTCAGTGAGAAAAAGTGCAAATTGTTTTCGCCTCAAACCAAATACCTAGGACAAATCATTGACAAAAATGGTCTCCAACCGGATCCGTCGAGGGCAAGTGCAATTAAGAATATGCCACCTCCAACAAACCTCACTAGATTACAAGCATTTTTACTGCTAGCAAACTATTATCAAATCTATAAGCCTAATATGTAGAATTTGAGCGCTCCACTGAACAATTTGCATAAAATAGGTGTAAAGTGGAACTGGACTAAGTGTCAGAAGGCGTTTGAAGAAATCAAGTAAATACTAACGCCAGTTTTATCATTAGCGCAATACAATTCAAAAGCAGAAATTGCATTGGCTTCAGGTGATAGTGACTATGGTATAGGAGCGGTAATTCTACATAAATATGATGACGGTAAAATGAAAGTCGTCGCACATTCTTTGCGTTCGCTACTACCGGCAGAGAAAAAAAACTAAAAACTAAAAACTACAGCCAGATCGAAAAAGAGGGGTTAGCAGTAATATTTACAGTGAAAGAATTTCACAAATATATACATGGAAGGTGTTTTCGTTTACAGACGGACCACTGTCAACTATTATCAATTTATGGTTAAAAAAAGGAATTCCTACGCATACAGCGAATCAATTACAACGCTGGGGTACCATCTTATTAAATTACGATTTCAAGATGGAATACCAGTCGTCCCCAACATTAGGACATGTTGATGTTTTATCAAGATTGATACCAAAAAAAAAAATATTGAAACGTTTGAGGAAACTGTTATTGCAGCATTAAAAATGAAATAGAAATTAAAAATATATTATGTAATGTAGTACACGAATTACCCGACGTATGTTTGTCGCTAAACGATCGGAACTCATATTTCTGTGTTGGAAGAACCGTTATATGTTATATTAAGTTTATCTATTATTTTTTACTTTTTTACTGACTGTTTTTGTAGAAATTTTTGAATATTCTTTTTTTTACCCTTTCCAGTCATTTTTTAAAAAAATTTCTTGCTAGTGTAACATCTATTTTTATTAGTCTATTTATTTATTTTTTGTGTATATGGTATTTTAATTTTTAGTTTCTTTTATTTTTCAGTCCCCGTCCGGAAACTTACTTTTTAAAATTTTTTTCGTATATCTTCTCTTTTTGCTTAAACCTTTTGCTTTTCATTTTCTACGTGTTACTTATTGTTTAATCTGTTTTTTTTTTAAATTTTCTTTCGTGTTACGTCGGCCATTTTGTTTAATTGGTAATTTTTTTTTATACGTGTCTCTTTTTTATTATTTTTCTTTTGTAGTATTTATTTCATAATTTGTTTATTTTGCTGGTTTTAATTTTAAAAAGGTAAACCATTTTAGTTAATTGCGTTGATTCACTAAATTTATTCCATTTATTTATTCCCTTTATAACAAAATAATTTCTATGCTGAAGATGACTGAATATACAGTTGAAAATACTTGCGTATTAAAGAAAGACCTTATACAGCTTATAATTTTTAAAAACAAGGATCATAACATTCATCGAGTGATTTGTAGGTTAATGCACCTGTAAAATTTTGTTTGCGAATGGATTTCGCCATTTTATATCATTAACTTTACTAATCTACTTTTTGTATGGATGATTCATTGTAATATATATATATATATATATATATATATATATATATATATATATATATATATATATATATATATATATATATATATATATGTATGTGTGTGTATATTATAAATTAAGGGATTTAAGATATGGTTTAAAAAGCGTAAGAAAACATATTTTAAATCAGTTTATTTATAATATTAATGCTCTGTAAATATACATTGAGCACTATTTTGTAGAAAAATATAAATATCAATAAGAACACCGGATTACATATCTTACTGTTCTTTCTTTTTATTTAAATATACATACATACATATATATATATATATATATATATATATATATATATATATATATATATATATATATGTGTGTGTGTGTGTGTGTGTGTGTGTGTGTGTGTGTGCGTGTGTGTGCGGTGTGCTTGTGTGTGTGTGTGTCTGGAACAATAAAAATTGTTAAAAATTAAAATTTCTGACACAGTATATTAATATTTTTTTTGTATTATTTATTTTATTATGTTCCCCGATTAGTTTCAGCCAGCAATGGCCATCGTCAGGGAAAAAAATCCTGCTTGTTAGTAGCAGTGAACTACAGGGGTGAATGACAGTCTCCGAGGATGCTGAACTTGGCTTTTTATAGTTAATATTTGGTCAGTTCTGGGACTGGTATTTTTCCAGTTGTTTTTTTTTTTTTTTTTAAAGGAGAGATTGAAAGACACATGAATCTCAGATTTGCCTCTTTAGTAATTTTGCCAGATTTATTGTTTGCTGCAAAGGGAATGTGTGTATGTTATGCGTCTGTTATATTTTAATTTTGGAGGACTGTGTGTAATGCATGTATGTGTATATATTTGTGAGTGTGTGCATGGGGGAACTCATCACCTCTGTGGGCATGGCGGTCTAGTGTGGTTGAGGAAGTCAGGTTGGGCTCTTCATGGTGTCATCTTCTATGTGCCATACGTGATACACGCTTAGGCGATCATGTATCTTTCGATACATGACTGACGTGGAATTTTTTCCCGCAGTAGGTTTCCATTTCATTTCTGCGGTAGAACACAGTCTGTCCTGCTATTTACCATAGCTGGGAGGAGGAGAAAAGGATTCATACCTTTCCCAAGGGTATTAGCACTGGAATTCGAACTCAGCTCTCCGTTTCTTCATTCTGAGCCGCTATCCATTACTCTACCGTGCCTCCTCATAACAGTAGAATATATGCGACTATACAGAGATTATAATGTGTGAGAGAGTAATAAGGAGTGATTTATGTGGTTATATATTAAGTCTGTGTTGTTTAGTTTGCTGGACAAAGTGTTCTGTGGCGCAAAATACATGTGTCTATTTTCCTAAGTTTATTTTTGGGGTCAGTTTCTGTTCTTTCAATAATAGTGAATTTTGCATAGCAATTAAAATCATGTTTTTCTAGGAGGAAAAGTTCTATAGATAATAATTTTTCATAGAGCGCCAACTTAACCCGATTCTGATAATTATTAATTTTCTAGTGAAAAGGCCATTCAGATTTTCCCAAATATTGTTTCCGGAATAGTGTACATTCTAATAAGTAAGAGTTGTGGTAGGTTTTGAAAATAGTGTTAGTAACTGAGCTAGTGAATAAATTGGCGTGTTTAATGTGGTTACAACATAGGCTCCTTTTGTTGCTACATGGTTGGGAATATCCTATTGTTTTTATTCTTGGTCTATTTCGTGTTATTTTATCGTCTGAAATTTAGTTACCACCTTGGATTTCCTGAAGGTTGTTTGGTCTACGATATGCTAAAAAGCCGGGTTCCTCAAACAAAACTTTTAGGTTTGGTTTGAGATGTAGCATTTCCCAGTGACTTTCGGTTATTTGAGTTAGTGGAGGTAGAGTAGTATTGAAAGTGGTTACTAGAGGTACGCATTTTGATTTATATTTAATTTTATACTTTAGGCTGTCTTCTTTTTATAATATATATATATATATATATATATATATATATATATATATATATATATATATATATATATATATATATATATAATATAATAGGCAGCATATATTTACATTACAAAGAGTCAATCATAAGGTATGACTGACTCTTTGTAATGTATATATATATATATATATATATATATATATATGTAAAATCCTAAGGAGCCAGGCAAATCTACCTAGGTTTCACCTATTCTACCCTGAAGATCCGTTTAGGTGAAACCTAGTTAGGTTTGTCTGGCTCTTTAGGATTTTCTAGTTTTCGCTCTACTTAGTGTATTGAACACTTTCCGTTTTAGTCTTTCAACTCGTTTGGTTTTTTTTTTCTTTGGACTTGGAGCTTAAGCCCTTGACGATTGGTTTCGTATTGTGTTAATGTTCTTGGTTCTTTCTTTTTTATTTCCAATTTCTTCCTCGGGTACCGATTTGTTCTATTACAAGTTGAGCTATCCAAGGTTTTCAAAACTAGTATTACCATTTATATATACAGTGTAACCCGGATATAAGAGAGTTGTTGGGACCGGAGAATAAGTATCTTATATCCGGGTTTCTCTTATATCCGGGTTTGGTCTATTTTGTTTTATTAACACAGGCTCTAAATTGGGACCATATAAATGTATCTTATATATGGGTTTCTCTTATATCAGGGTCTCTTATATCCGGGTTACACTGTATATATATATATATATATATATATATATAAAGAAAAAATGTCAACACGTTTCCTTCTTTGCAGAGATTTGTAGGAAATTAGATGGATATAAAGGGGCGGGAAATATTCAAAAGACAATTCCATGATGGATTGCTTCAGAATAGAAATCGAGAAGATGTCAGCGTTGAGTTTGAAACGTTGATAAAGTGACAGAAGCGATGCGTGATATTTGCATATCTCGTTTGTACGGACAAATATGGAAGGACGTCAATGAATTATTACCGGACAAGATGGCGTCGTACACAGGGATAGTTTGTTAAGAGTCGAATTCTGCGAGTCTAATTCGGCGATAAGATTACACTGCTCATTAGTATTGAAAGGAAAATAGATTGAGTGAATTGGATTAAATTTGAGCGCATTTTGGAGAGTTCCCAACGAGAGTCAAGTGTGTCCTCCATCTTTGACATAAGCAAAAAAAAGCTGCCATGAGTGTTCGCCCGAAAGTCAAATAAATCATTTCCAGGGAAAAAAATGGCGTCTCTAAGAATTTCAAGTCTAGCCACAAATAGCGAAAAAAATATTTTAAAATACTGTATGAAGGTAGAAAATATGTTTACGCAGAGACAGACACAGACACACCCTCCACACACACGCACACGCACACACACACACACATATATATATATATATGTGTGTGTGTGTAAGTGTGTGTGTGTGTGTGTGTGTTAGATTAGACGTTTCGCTCTTCTGGCCTTCACCAGATCGAAAACGTAAGAAGGAAATATGTGTGTGTGTGTGTGTGTGTGTGTGTGTGTGTGTGTGTGTGTGTGTGTGTGTGTGTGTGTGTGTGTGTGTGTTATTAAATAATAAATCATTAGTATTTTTTAAAGCATACACAGGAAAACACACGCATATTTCTTCCTTTCTTTTTTTATCTGGTGGAGCCTAAAAGGGCGAAACTCATAATTTGGTTTCAATGAAACGGATCCCCATTTGCCACATATCTATCTATCTATCTATCTATCTATCTATCTATCTATCTATCTATCTATCTATCCCAGTCTCTTCATATCTATCTATCTATCTATCTATCTATCTATCTATCCCAGTCTCTTCATATCTATCTATCTATCTATCTATCTATCTATCTATCTATCTATCTATCTATCTATCTATCTATCTCAGTCTATCCATTATCTATCTATCTATCTATCTATCTATCTATCTATCTATCTATCTATCTATCTATCTATCTATCCCAGTCTCTTCATATCTATCTATCTATCTATCTATCTATCTATCTATCTATCTATCTATCTATAATAAAATATACGAGGGTCATTCAATAAATAAGGTGAATTTTTCGTTATAAGGACTTCTAATATAGATAGAAGCTTACTATTTTTTTAAATTTTTCAACGTAGTCTCCCAGCACTGTCACACATTTTTCCCATCTGTGCACAAGCTTCCGTATTCCCTCAGCGTAAAAATCTTTGGACTGATGTCTCAGCCAGTCGCTCACAACACTTTTGACTTCATCGTCACTTTTAAACTTCTTGCTTCTCGTGAACGCTTTCAAGGGACCAAACAGGTGAAAGTCTGAAGGGGCAAGGTCTGGGCGGTAAGATGGATGAGGTAGCAGTGCCCATCCCATCTCATTGATGGTCTGCACCGTTTGGGCTGCTGTGTGAGGCCTTGAGTTGCAAGATGATTCCTTCTGACTGATGACCCCTGCATTTGTCCCAACAGATAAGCTCAAAGTCCTTGCAATGTCATCCATTGTCACCCTTCTGTCAGACTCAATGAGGTCATTGACTGATTCGATCACATCAGGAGACCTCACTTCTGTAGGCCTTCCAGGCCTGTTTTCATCCTCAACACTGCTCTGTCCTTCTTTAAACAATTTAGCCCACTTGTAGACATTTTGTTTTGCTGAAACATGTGGCACCATACACAGTTGACATTCTCATATGAATTTCAACTGTTTTGCACCCTTCAGCAACAAAAACTTGATAACTGACCGCTGTTCAATCCTGGAGCATGCTTCTTGGTCGGCCATCTTTGTTAATCGCCAAAACTCTCAAAGTTTTTTTTTAATCTGCAAAAGAAATTAAATCCATGTGAAAAAGAAGTAAAACAAAAAAAAAAAAATAAAAAAAGAGTAAGCTTCTATCTATATTAGAAGTCCTTATACCGAAAAATTCAACTTATTTATTGAATGACCCTCGTAGTTTTAAGGTATATCACATTTATGGATTAAAGTGCTCAATATCAGGGAGAGAGTGTATATAAATATAAAAGTAGACATTGAAGAGAACAACAAAAAGGTGATAGCCTGTTTCATGCTAAACGCAATGGTCAGGCCATATATATATATATATATATATATATATATATATATATATATATATATATATATATATACATTAAATTGTGTGTATTTTAGCAGGACATTTTCATTAAGACATGTCGTCTCATTAAATAATTTAGACAAATTTTGCCTACTTTTTATTTTTAGCAGGATCCTTTCAGAATTACGAACTTAATTTCCTTATTAATAATAAACATAATCTAAAAATTCTTGAAGTTGTCTATATTAAAAAATTGAAACCAACCCTTAATAAAATTAATTATGAATCCTGCGCAAATGTATTAAAATGTTTACAGATGATAGTTTAAATTATCTTTGTTTAAACTAATAGTTTTAAATAATATATTCTTTAAATATTTAGACATTTCAATAACTTGATGTTTACATCATAAAATTAAAAAATCGTAAAGTACATAACCTCAGCGTTTTTCATTTCGCAAGTAAAAATTTAATTTTCAAATAAACACAACAATTCTGTCTTAGAAAAATGAGGAACAGAACAAATTGTTTGTCTTAGAAAAAACAACACGCTGATGAAGGCGTTGTGCTAATGTCGAAAGTACTCGGAACAAATGATAATTTTCTTTCTTCCTTTAATAAGGATACTAAGAATCTTTCTCGTAATTACGAGAGGGTTCTATTAAAAATAAGTAGACAAAATTTTCTAAATTATTTAATGTATAGATATGCACTACCAGTCAACAAAAGTATTTGCTCCCCCACCTCAAACATTTGTTTATTTCTCACCCTAAAAGTCTTATTTTAATGAAACAAGTTAAGTTCCTCAATTGTAAATATAAACTAAATAACGAGATATTAGCAACTGTATATACGTGTGATATTGTATATATATTGTATATACGTGTGATATTGTGCATACGCAGATAAGCAAATAAATATTTATTTAATTTAACTTATGTCCTCAATGTAGTTAAATAGAGCTTTGAACTATATATTAATAAATACATAAACTTACGTTTGTCATGCAACTTAAAGTTTCCGAAGTCGTTATATCCTCACTAACACCAATGCCAAGGTAATCAACTTTCTGGACACTACTTTCGACCTATATACATGCCTTACACTAAAGAGCTTTATAAACATAAATACATTAGCAAAGTATCCAACCAGCCACCAGGAATTTTAAACAACTTGCACAAATTGGTGCAATACTGACTCTCAACTAACTCTAGCAACAAAATTATGTTTGACAAATATAAAATCAAATATGTAGATGCACTAGAAGAAAGTAAATACAAAGTTAAGCTAGAACGCGTAAACATTAGTAAGAATGAGAACAATAGACAACGCAACATAATTTGGTTTAACTCATCATTTAACAAAAATGTCAAAACCAATATAAGTAAAATTTTCCTTAATTTAATCCACAAACTTTTCTGCCATATATCATTGATCAACAAAATCTTCAACCAGAACAATATTAAGATTAACTACAGCTGCGCCAAAAACCTTGAACATTATATAGCACAGTATAATAATATAACATTAAATAAATATTTAAACAACCTCAATAGTAATATTAATGTGGACAAAAAGTGTAATTGTCGAAAAAACAGTACCTGTCCACTAAATCATAAATGTATGAATAAAGGCGTTATTTATAAGGCTAGCATTAAACATAAAGGCGAGACTAAGTTTTATTTTGGTTCCACTGCAAACTACTGGAAAACTCGGTATTACCATTATAAAATGACTCTTACCAATAAACAATATTCAAATGCCACGGCACTCTCAGAATTTTACTGGGAAATCAAAAACAAAATAACTACACACCGGTAGTAAATTGGAATTTTGTCGCCAAAACAACACCCTTTTCTGTCCGCGGCGACCGATGTAACCTGTGTTTGCCGGAAAAAGATTTATTCTCAAAAATATTAAAAATCCCAACCTGCTTAACAAACGTAGAGTTCTCCTGATAATTTGCACTCATAAAAAAAGCTCTCTGCTAATCTATTTTGATTTTACGTAACTTCAACTGCCCATTAAATATTTTACGTAAAATACTTATTACCCCTTTTAACCATTTAAGCGTCTATTAATACATAACGGGTTTCACGGCTTTCCTCTTTTCTTCACTTTTTAAAGATTCCTTGCCGATAACAGCGGTCAAAAGTTTAGGCACAGCATCTCGCACGCGTCCTAAGAGTGAGGGGGGTAGGAAAAGTGGGAATAGGAGATAGTAATACGATGGAAGAGGTAGGAGGGATACATTCTAGCGATAGTTATAGTAGTAATTGAGAATGTTTTTTTGGTTTACTATACTTTCCAGACTAGCCAGCATTCCACCAAACTGCTATCAACAAGCACTATTGTTTCAATTCGTCACCTTTTTCCTTTATGTATATTTGTTTCTCAAACAAATGGAAAAAAGGAAGTAACGTTTCACATACGGCTTGCCTACTTGCAGAATTGTTCATAACCATTTTTGGTTCTCACCCGATGAAGTGCAATTTAAATGCACCGAAACGAAGTTGCATCTTTGTAGTGAGTAAATTGTTTTTGTCTATATGATAAAATTATAATATATATATATATATTTGGGTGGCCTGATGATTGCGTCTATCTGAAAATTCTGTCGCTTCTGAGTGCTGACTTCAATGTTCATCTTTATATTTACATACACTCTATCTCTGATATTGAGCACTTTATCCCATAAATATAGCACACTATAAAACTATATTTCTTCATATATATATATATATATATATATATATATATATATATATATATATATATATATAGTTATGGTGAATATATGGTATATATATATTCAATCCGTGGTTAACTGGAACAAGGAATGGTTTGTAAATATGAATGCCGCCAAAACAAGACTGCTTCCATTTAATCAAAACAAAAGAACTTTTTCAGCTTACCATCATCATCATGACTGATGCTAATCTACAAGATATCAACACAACACTTCTTGGACTCATGTTTGCCATTGACATGAAGTGGACGGGTTGTATTGAATCAGTTGCTAGGTCTGCAGTTAGGCAACTTGGTTCACTGTGTCATGGCAGACAATTCTCATCAGAATCCTTCTTGCACATTTATAAATCTACCATTCGTTGGTGCATTGAGCATATGTTGACCAAATTCAAAGAAGGATATGTTGTAATGTAATCGATACTGACTGGGCATCTCGACTTCAGTCCCTTTCCCACCGATGTATCGCGGCTTCCCTCTGCCTTTCCTACAAATATTTTAATGGCCCTTTTTCTGGTGAGCAGTTCTCCTTAGTAGCAAGCTTAAACTGGTGCTACTAGATTGACAACTATGTCTTACCGTTTTCATTTTGAACTAGCAAGATGAAACCATCACTTCTATTCATATACTTAATTCTTGAATACGGCTAGTATATTGGTACTGTGTTTATAATTGATATTATTAAGGGCTGTGCGTTATTTTTATTTTTCATAATAAGAGCTTCCATTGTTTTAAACGTTTTTTGCAGTTGGAGGTGCATACCACATTTGTTCTTGCATAAGTCTCAAGCGGCGGGAGAGTTTAGTATACATATATATATATATTAATACATGTTTGATTAAATAATATAGATAAGCGTTGTCTATATATTTTATGCAAGTTTTTTTCATATAGTCTGATAATCTTAATAACATTATCATTAAATAATGAAAGAAAATCACAATATTGATACATACTTTTTTTTATTTAATCCGATCTGAGCTTTCGGCTTACATAAGCCATTATCAAAGATGACAATTACACAATATATTTATGCAATACACGAACAAGAAATTGATGATAGTATTATTTGTTTACATGGATGATTTCCAAGCAACGATAAACACGTGCATATAAAACGCTGAAAGCGAAAATCGCACGACAGCTCATGACGTCACACATGATATTTATATATATATATATATATATATATAAATATTATAAATATTATACTAATGGTATTGATGATTAAATGGTAAATACTTATATATGCAAACACACACAGACACACACACACATATATATATATACACACACACAAACATCTACACATATATATATATTTGTGTATTTAGACAGCAATCCTTCTTTCATGCACATTTCATTAAAAACGACTGACAAGGTGCTTTTATTTAGTTTTTTATATAATTCCTCGTGTGATCTAATAATGTTTTTCTTTTCAGATGATAAATTAATGGAAGCCTTATTAATAAAAAACAAACAAACCAACACTTAATAATATTAACTTTGAACATGGACATAATATGTTGACCGTGTTTTGAAACAAAAATATGAAACATTTTATAAAACATACATATAACAAACTATTTCTAATTCTAACAGTTGAAATATAATCCTTGAAAATGGCTAAATGTATAGCCGAAAGCGCTCGGATAAAAAGAACATTCGGACAGTTTTTATATAATTTATCATGTCAAAAGAAAAACATTATTAGATCGCACGAGAAATTATATAAAAAAAACTAAATAAAAGCACCTTGTCAGTCGTTTTTAATGAAATTTACATATATATATATATATATATATATATATATATATATATATATATATATATATATACACATGCACACAAACACATATATTCATATATCTTCAGTGGTCTCTAATTTTTTTAAAAAATTTGGTTTGATGGTATCATAAGTATTAATTGCAGGCGGTAAACTGATGTATGTGCTTTGTTATCATTTGTTTGGTGTATATTTGGAGATTCGTCTCCAGCGGTGCTGGTCAAACTCTCTGCCTCCGGACAGAAAGGATCCCCAGATGAGGCTATGTCGAAGGGCAGTCTCGTCTCGGGAAACAGCTACCCAACCCGGTTTTATACGGGGTCTACGGGGAATTTTTGGCCAAGCCTACGGGCTCGAATACCCCACATTAAATTCGGCCTTGTGCCACATCTGACCACGTGGTGCCGTTGGTAGATATTTTGTGTTTTGTTATTAATGAATTAGTGCTTAAATGGTGATGTTATTTTTTTTAAATGTTATTTTTTGCACACACACTCACATACGCACACACACAAATATACACACACACACACACACACACACACACACACACACACACACACACACACACACACACACATATATATATATATATATATAAAGTGTATTCCAAAAGTCACGCGATAATTGGGAGAAACCATACACTCGTGAAATAGCAAGCAGGGAAAATCTGTCTCACATCATCTTCCATATTTTGATCAATAACTTTTCTTAATAATATATTGACACATACGGATACATGATTCTATTTGGTAAAGAAATATAAAATTTGCAAGGTTATCAATCGTAATTCGACTTTTGGAACACCCTATATATATATATATATATATATATATATATATATATATATATATATACACACACACACACATGTATATATATATATAGTACATCTTCCCACACACTAACGTATGGATCGTACGCACGTTGCACACATGTACGTATATGTAATTGTTAAATACTCTGTATGTAATTGAACTAAGTGTATACTTATATAATGTTATCGTTTATCTATTATTTCATGTTTCATTTTTATTTTTATTTACATTTAATGGTTAGTAGTTATATTTGTTTGTGCCTTGGTGTTGTATATTGACATATTAATTACAGTGGATTAGGTTTGTTCATTTCTTTTGGTGTTTGTTTATGTGTTATGTGTATATATCCATAAGTACATATACACACTTTCGTATAGGTGTGTATGTTTAATATTTGTTCGTTTATTAATAAATTATAATTATCTTATATATTAATATTTTTATTTAATTTATTCATTCATTTAAAGTTTATATTATATTTATTTTATTCATATATATTTGTTTATTTTTTGTTAGTAGTTAGATGACAAAGTAAGTATTTATTTATATGCCTACATTTACCCATTATTTCAGTTTTCTTTTTTAGGAGTTTATTTTGGATTTTAAAAGCAATTATTGCTAATTTTTCCTAAGCATAATTTACAATTTTTACTGTTATAACTGTATGGAGCTGCTTTCTTAATAATTTCCCATTTGATTTCGGCGGGGATATTATTTTCTTTTTGGCTCCTTATATATTTTGATAGTGCTGTATTGTTTGTGTACTTTTTCTTTCGAATGACATTCTGTGATTATATCTTCATTCATTTTTTTTTCTGTGGTCCCTATGTAATTTTTTCGTCTGTTTTAATGTTATTATATACGATAACTTTGTATATTATGTTATTGGTTAAATATTTATTGTTAAGTGGGCAATTATCTTTATTTCTGCAGTTACATTTAATGATGTTATTTTACTGCATGTTATTGTTGTTTTAATTATTATTTGGTTTGCTGGGTATTTTTTACTGTGCTTATTTTCTCCATTTTATTCATACAACTAATTTGCATAATGCAAGTAATTTTGATTATATATTTTTAAAAATAATTTTTGATAATTTGCTGTTGTTAGGGAGATGTTTGTCAATTATTTTGAAGAATATTTCCCTATTTTTGTTTTTGTATTTTTGTAGGGGAAGTGTGAACCAAATTATAATTCTTTTTTTGTTGTTTTTGTTTAAAGTGTATTTTTTGTATTCTAGTTTGAATATCTTCTGTTTCTTAGGGCTGATTCATATGTTTTTTTTTAAAATTTTTATTGAATATTTTAAGGCCACTAGGATTTGTTGAAATTATTTTATTTATAGATATAGGTATTTGTTTAAATACGTTAATGAGGTAATTAGAATTTTTGTTAATGTATATTGGGTTGTTGTTTGTTTTTTTGTATGGTTTGTAGGTTCTGGTGTTTAGGTTGAATGTTATATCTACGAAATTTACTATTTTTTGATTGGATTTTATATCTTTTTCAAATCCTACGGTTTTCTAGGTTTTTGGTATTTCTCGTTTTACTTTTTCTGTAGTAATCCTGTAGCAATTTCTTAGAATTAATAGACAGTCGCCCAAACAGCACCATCATAGATACCCATTATTACGTCAAAGTTATTATTATTATTATTTTAGCCCTTTTTTGTCCATATTTTTATTGTTGCATAATATTTATTGTCGGCAGTGTTTAATTGTATTTATATCATTATTACGGATAGTCATATATTGTTTTGCTAAGTTTAATGCGTTGTTTAGTATATGCTCATTAATAGGTGGATAGAAGCCTTTTATTTCTAATTGCGTGATGGAACATTTTTATTAATAATGTTATTAAACCAACTGATTGTTGCTTTTGTATTTTTCCATTCGTTTATGTTTAGTGTGCTTCTTAGTTTTGAACACATTTTTTCTAATATTTGTTTGCTTATTTTCCAATATTTCTTTTTGTGGAATTTAGTAATCTGCAGTTTGGTTTAGTCGTGAAATTATTCCTTATGGTCTTTTAATTTAATAAATGGTTCTATTTTTGCTAATTGTTTTATTCTATTGTCTAATTTTAGTTTACTGGCTATATCTTTAGCTTTGTTTTTATCACTTTCTGTTTCGTTATTAGTGGTTTTGTAAAATTTAGTGACTGTCTTTGTTGAATAGTTTATTGTCATTAAGGAATGCTTTTTCTCCGAACGCATTTCATTCCTGGAGGAACATTATCAAGGCAAGTGTTAAAGTTTTATTTGCTAACTTGTATTTACACACAAAAATAATGTAGAGAAAAATATATTTAGGTTTTCAAATTTTTAATTAGTGAATGCTCTAAAATATTCTGAACGATTACTGTGTAAGGAAAAGTAAACTATTGAAGATGTTAATTGATGTAATTTTTAGCGTAATAAACAAAAAGTAAAATAGTGTTGGTTTTATAAATTATTTAATACTTATACTTATTTAATTCTACGATGTCTGCCTGAAAAGTAAAAGGGCTGTTGCCACAATCAATTTATTTTAATTCCGTCTCGAAGGCATTTGACAAAAACGCTGGTCTTCTACGCAAGCTCCAGTGCTACGGTATTGCAGCACGATTGTTTTAATCCAATCGTTCTTATCAAATCATTAATTGAAGTTCAATTTGAACGGGATCGCTTCCAGATCCTTTCACACGAATGCGGATATCCACAAGGCTCTATTCTGCGTCCTACGCTGTTTCTGATCTCCATCAATGATCATCCTGATGTTAATAGCTCCCAAGTAGGTATTTATGC